>OZ018303.1:14746405-15946405 GCA_963969485.1 Nomada goodeniana
TATAAAACCGCTCTCGTTTGACCATGGAGGAATAATTTGAAACAAAAAGCTCCTCCGAGGTAAACGAAATCGTTGTCCCTGCGTCGCCAGGAATTCGCTTTAAAAGAAAAGAATGGACGACGCCCTTAAAAACGCAAGGAAAAGAAGGAAGGGTGAAAGGACGCGGTAATAAGTGAGAGATAAGTTCGCCCCTTTGTTCGCAGGTTAATATGATTTCGCAGGCGACCGCTGCGACGCGGCAGCGTGCCCTTATTGCGATTCTAAGGGACTGGAATATGGTCGTGCGGGATGATATGCAAATTACACGCAGCAGGGTCGGTTAAACGTTCGTGAATTTTAAATGTAATAGGATTTCATCGATTGCCCTTGGCCAGTAGCATGCGCTGCTTCTCCCCGTTTGCCGTCCCTCGGAGGGAAAAGAAGGGGGGAACGGTTTCAACGGTTCTCGATTGTAATAAAGATCGCGTGCGTCTGGCGGCCCTAACAATTTACATGCTGGTATCACGAATTTATGGCCCTTTCTGGACGCTACAACATCGCGTATTCGGAATTCGCCATTTTAAATTCGTTGCCCGTATCGACGCCGCCAATCTTATCCGGATTTCTGTCCAAATTCGAACGAACGCCCGTCGACCGCGGGATCACGAAAAATTGATAATTAAAGTATCGATGAAAATGGAATCATTGCGGAAGCGCGGCGGGTGGATCGAACGATGCATTTCAATTGAAAACAAAAATCGGGAGCTACGAACGTGGCGGCGATAAAATATTTGCGCGATGTCAGCGAGATCGGGGCGGTTTGCGAAACTTGTTCAAGTGAAGCCCGTCACAGAATTCTAATTTCGTCGAGCGCGATGCAAGAGTGCGTGGCACTGTGCTGGTAACCCTTTGATATGCAAGGAATTTTTCGCGTGGGTCGTTCAAGCTTTACTTCGGGAACACTTTCATTTTTCCCCGTGGAACCGGGGCTTATTGTGTTGGTCACAGAATGTACAATACCGATAAGCGCTTCATGCGATTTCAAGATCTTGCAATTAATATTATATCAGTGTCGTCATTACTCCCTTATTCGAGTACAGATGACGCTTTTATTGATCTATCAATTTGTATAAATGCATCGCTATCCAATTCTTGGCACGCTCGTTCAGCAGACCCTTTCCCGTGGCGATTTTCCTAACCGCGTTGCACAAGAAGCATTCCCTGCTATTACTGAACAAAATTATACAGCGTACTTGGCAAACAAGGCACGCTAAAGTACTGCCACGTCTTATCGCGCTGCACCCAACGATAACATCCCTCCACGTCGATATAAATCTGATGAACAGAACTCGGAACTGTGATGCGCAACATGGGATTGACGATAAGCAGCGAAAGGGTTAACCGTGCTCAGCAAGGTAGATTGTCGCGTTACCTATAAAACGAAGCCGCCGCGTTTTATTACGTTCCTTAGTTCCGTCACGCTTGTAATACGAACAAGATCGCGGAACAGAAGCGGACGCTCTAACGATGCAATCCGGGTTGGTAGCTCGGCCAAGGTAACACGGCGGACGCGGGGTTCGACAAGTTTCGTAGCGCCGGGACTAGCCAGACAGGGGACAAATAGTTTTCGCGCTGCACCGCCGGTAATCCTGTTTACAATAGCTGATTGCAATAAAATTTACATGCACCGTCCACTTTGCCATCCCTCTTCCCCCGTCGCGGTGCCGGTGCCGCCGAAAATTTACATGCGGGCCGGTTAAATTCATGCGCGTACCAATCCTCCGCGATTTACATTCGCCATACGCGGCTGCGAATTTTACGCTACGCGCGCCGTTCACGCGCGCTTTATTTTCTCCGCCCGGGGCCGGGTCGCACGCATTTTTCCCCCATTCGCAACCTCACAACGCTATCGGAACGAACGACGAACACCCGCACGCGGCGGTTAACACAAAATAAAACGGAACGACGCGAACAAACAAACAAAATGAAAGAAATGGGTTTCGAATACGGGGGGGGGGGAACAATTCCGCGATACCGATACACGCGCGCGCTCGCGTCGAAACAACGTCGACGCGTTTATTATCCCCCTTTTTAAGGGCGCGAAAATCGTTTGAGCGGCACACGCTTAATGGATCGCAATTAATTCGGACCCGTATTTTACCGCTCACCCGCACAAAGCGTTTTTCGTTATTTCCCTTTTCCTTTGTTTGCTTTCATTCTCTCTTTTGTTTTGTTGTTGCGCATCGCGTGCCCGTGCACGCGGGCCAGAATATAGGTAACGATAGAGAACGGAATGGATATCGATTGGGTAATATGTTAATACCCTGCTGGGAGGGGCGAAAAAAAAAACGCGAGCCAGCAGTTTCCACGACGAGATTTCCGTGGAAATGACGATGGGAAATGTTTGCCCAGTATTTTGTCGATTCGACATGAACGCATTTAAATTTCGACCGTAATAAAAAATAGGCGCAGGTGCGTCGAACGAAAATTTCGGGCGGGCTACATAATTTCCTGCCGGCTATCAAGGGAAAAAGGGAAGCTGGAAACGCGGGGAAATTAAACACGCTGGTACATCTTGTTTACTCATCGCTGAATACTAGACAAAACCGCGCTGTAATCGAATAAATTATTAATTCAGCCGAGACACTAATTTGCTAAATATTCGTGCTCCAGTTATCGAGGTTTAAGTATGAAAAAAAATGTCGTACTTCAGAGATAATTTTGCCAGCACATACTGTCGCTCTTTCGAGAGCACCGAAAGAACTTTATTTATCAAATTTATTGCAAATCAGCAATAAAAATATGAATGTAGGTACTTTAAATTGGTTTAATTCTAATAAGAAATTCCAGATTTTTCAAACGCGCATTATTTTATTCATAATATTCCGAAAATAAACTCGACATATCTACAAATCTAAAGATAATAATTTCGTTATACCGTTAATCCTTATTCACAAAGTGCCGGCACATTTTAGTATTATTTAAGTTTATACTTTCATAGTATCTATTAATAAAGAAATCGTGTCAATTTCGTCCCGATTATTTATGTTTTATAATTGCAATTAAATTTAACGATTTACCGGAATCCCAAAAATTCAAATACAAGAATTCCGTTCGAGTGTTATCAATTCAGGATCCGATTAATTTTTTCTCCCGCTAAGGAGAATCTTCTTCGCCGTGGGATCATAAATCACGAGTAGCAGCCTTTTCTCTAGTTCCCCGCAATTATTTTCAACGGATCGTCTCAGGCTATTCTTGTGCCATCCCGTTGCAGTTTCCTCAAGAACGCTTTCTTTCATCCATTCACGCCATGGACATGACCGATCCTCGCGGTGGAAATTTCATTATTTCGATGGCGAAGTTTATCGTTGGAAACACCGTAGTCCATCCTGCGCATCGAATGTGGTCGTTAGAACGATCGCCACGGGACTGCCCCAAGATGCGTCCTATATCCGTGAAATTTATTGCGAACTTTTTATTGCCACCACTACCGTGTCAATTTTATCCACATCTGCTAGGAACGCTGATTTTAACGGACAATTCAGGTCATACCCGGAGTAGAATTCGCGGCTCCTCTTATTTCCTTCAACGTAATACATTACCAAAAGGTTTTTTTCCAGCTGCGCAGATCGTGATTCTTCATCCAAAGTTATATGTTTGTCATTTATTACATGTACATTATTTCAACGCATATCGAATATCGGTACGTAAAAATAGAGAGGATATGCATTTACTAAAGATAAATGTTTTAATAGATTTTTGTAGATGGGAAATGATGTTTCGCTTGAAAATTTTACGGGACAAATGCTGGACCAATTGTGTGTCCACGATGAAGCAACCTCAGCAAATACACTTTGTTAAATGCAAATAGTCATATTCAAATGAAAAATTCACTCATTTTATCAAACTATTTGATATTCCGCGCTTGAATAACCCGTTATCGATTACGAGAAACATTTGTGTTACGCATATCAAATACAAGCGTGGAATATTTTATTGTATGCATTAGCTCGTGAAAGTAAAGAAAAAAATAAAATATTTTGTTTACAGAAATTCCAATTACCCACTAAAATGTTATTTATGTGATTATTTATAAAAAGGATTCGAAATGTGCCCCGTTTAAATTTCATCCAACCCTACTGAGTATAAATTTTAATTAAAATTTGATTCCAATTAGCACGCCAACAGCAATTGACACGCATCGTCTTCGATTCTATTCGTATCAACCAAACAATTCAAATTCAATCGATACCGAGACGCCAACAGCAGCAAAGCGGAAGAGAAAGAAGAGAACTTCGATGAACTAAGCACAAACAAAATAGAGTTCGCGGGTCACAATATGCCTTTTTATTATGTAAATTCCATCTAATTGTCCTGGATAAAAGGGACCAAGCGAGTTACAATTGTATCGCGTCGACGTGGCTGCGTGAATAATCTCGTATTGATCGACAACAGGTAAGAGTGAATTTCATGAGCATTGGGCACTGTATAAATGTTCCCAAATGTCTAATACTAATAGATCCTGCGTTTTTTTTAACCCTTCCATAAAAACTAGTACTGATATATCAATTATTCTGACCTTGCATCATAAGAAATTGATCAAAATGTTACGATACTAAAACAATGATTCCAAATAAAGTGCACTGCATTTGTTAATTCAGATTCGTTTTCTGTAAATATGTAATATATGGTAACGTTGGCACAAAAAATTTCTGAATCGCGATACTTTTATAAATTACGTAGTAGAGTTAAGTTACTTTTAAAAAGCTTGCAACGTGAGCTTGTGTTCAGATTAACCACAGACATTTCAACGTTAAGGGGCAGTTTGTTAAATTGCTGCGTGCAAAAAGCTAATTGAGACTGAGGCATACAAAGAAACGTAAAACAGCCTTCCAACATACGAGGCACGATACGATAAAAGAAGAGGAGACGGAGCACAATCGTGCAAACGGATGCTGGAAGGAAGCTTTCATTTCTTCTCCGTCGTCCGCCGCATTAATGCAGCATGCACTTTAATATTTGTCCAGAGTAACGCGTGCACAATTTTAAACGAGTGCACTGCACGCGAGGAGTCACGTCTTTGAAATTGTAATTTCAAAATATATCGATTTATGTGCATGAAAATATCCGATCCACCTGAAAAGTAAAACGTAAGAAGTGTACCGTTTTTTCCTCTATTAAGTGTACGTAACGCTAAACTGAAACGAGCTAATTGGGTGGTGGAATCTCATTAACATTACAATCGAGGATTCGTACTAATTTATTTTCGTTCCAACCAGACGCACCTGGAATGTTTCTTCGATACTCACGCAGATGGTGTCATAAATTGTGCATATACCTGCGATCCTATCAGTCGCTCTGAAGAATTCGAAATTCAGTGTCTAGCTAACTAATAGGTTTCACCCCTACACGCCACGCCCACAGAAAATCAAATATTTACAGAGATTACAAAAAATTCAAAGAAGCTTTAACCAACAAATTTTAAGTCTCAATTCAACAGGATTCAATTTCAATTCGCCTTCCGGCCATCCAAGCATTTCAATTACAAAGAAATCCAATTGCAGTGCATATTCGATTGCACCTCACTGTAAACCTAACTAAAACGAGCTCTATTATATAAATGACGTTGTGCACACCAAAGTACCTCGAATTTACAACTCCTTCCCATCAACATCGAACTACTCTAAAAACAGCATCACGATTACATAACAAAAAAAAAGTAATAATACAGAACCCTCGAATCCGCTGTAACAATATAATTACTGCATTTACAAAAGAATAGAAGAACCCAGTCCCTTCAGCTTCTACCAGGGGCTAATAACCTCCCTCCAATCACGCGAACCAACAAAAGAAGAAGAAAAAAACATCTGCACAAGAAAGGAACAAATCCCGTGGCGAAGTCTGAACTTTCCGAGAGTAGAAGTTAAATGGTGTCACTTAAACGCTCAAAAGACAATCCGGTGTCGTCCTCAGCGCGTCAGTGCAGCTAAGGGAAGAGCGCAGCAGAGGTTGTCAGAGGAATGTAAAGCTTCAGCGGCAAGGCGAAACAAAACGCGTCGCGGAGAAAATAGGAGCGCTTCGAACACAGCCACAGGGTAGTCGGAGCCGACGAGTAAGTTTTAACCGGGGGGGACAACGACGCCCTCCCAATTTACACAGGGGATTAAAAGTAACTCCTGAAAGGTGAGCAAAGGCATCGACAGCTGCCCTCTCGCCATTCCTCTCATCCCCGCTCGTCTTTACCCATTGACCCGAACACGAGCAGGTACAGCACAGGTAAAAGAACGCGCACGGGAATTAGCCCACGGGCCGACAGTGGCCGGTTGACGGAGGATCCTCTTTGTTTTCCCGCGGGTCAAAGGCACAACGAAACGGAGGCGCGTCGCAGGATGCGAATACTGTATTTATACCGCCGGCCTGTTGCCATCTACGTCTTGTGCAACGTGCATAGAAACATAATGGGCGCATGGCGGTTGGCTGACTGTTACATTATTAAGTAGTTGAGTGCACGTTGGCTGCGAAGTGCTGTCAGCCTCCATTCAGACACGGGCCAAGCAAAACCAGTAATTTCGCGTCAACCGGGGGACGCGGCTCTACCTCTATTTGGTCGTCGGCTACCCCGTTTTCTTTCCGTTTCTTTTGCCCCCGTTCATTTCTTCGTTTCCGCCGATCGTTCAGATTTTACGATGGCCGCGAGTTCCGCGGGTGAATGGCGAGCAAACTGTGAAACGGTGTTTACTTCGAAAAGGAAATAACAGTTTTGGCAGACTTCGTGGCTTGACTGTGATGCATCGGGGGAATCTTACCTTGAGTCGAATCGAGTTGCACGCCGGCGAAGAAAACGACGAGATCTGAAAGAAAGAAGGAAGATGCTTGAGTGTATGTTCGGCGTTAACGTTTTTCGTTTCGGTGGGCAAGTCAGAGTGCTTTTTTGCGACGGAGTTTCTCTTATCAGTGCGGAAGGTTGGAAAATGGGAAACGGGAACGATTGTTAATGTCATTCTTCGGGTTCGGGTAATGCAACTTTTAAGAACGGAATGTTACAATTTGTTCGTAAAGGTTTTAAGGAATGATCGAAAGAATCGAATGGATCTCCGAAAAGCATGGTAATTATTTTGCGTGTGGTTTTGGTCACGTTTATTTTGTCTCAGCGACCGTGGTGGGAAATATTTATTATTGAGTAATTACTATAGAAGCAGCATCCCAATAAATTAAACACTTCCGACAAATAACTTTGGGAGCTTTTAATTATATCTCGCAAAATGACGCGCCATCCGCAATTTTCTACGACGCGGCGTAACAATCGCTTTAGAAAAGCGTCAAATTTAACGGATACATTAAGGAGCCTTTTGCCCTTATTAAAAATTCTAAATAGAAGGGATCTATTAATAACTTGATGCTAGTGAGAGACGGGGTATCCGCAGGGAAAAAAGCAACCACCTTTTTTTAATCTCTGTGAGCGGTATCGGAGGATTTTTAATCCTGTCTGTGTTAATCAATTTTTGCTCCAAGAACGGAGTTTGTTGAGTATCACTTTTTAAGGGAATACCAGGCACAAATTGGTCATATAATGGTATCAAAAAAAAGGGGGAAGAATCGTTACAATTAATTTGAACCTGCTAGCTATTCTTGGTCAAATAATAATCAGTCAAATAAAAATGGAATTACAGATCAAAATATTTAACTTGGATATTTGAGAGCTTTGTGGAGAAAGTTGGTTAGTAAAATTCTTTTTCAAATTTCATCACACATTTTATTTGCATCTGTATCTAGTAATATTCGCTGCACACGTCAAACACAAACTTGTAATGAATATTAAATGGTCGCGCAGAAAAAAGGCGTACGTATTAAAAAATGTATGCCCCAACCTTCTAAGAAATGCGTGGGCCACAATATATAATAAATGTTTAAAATTTGTAAAATTTGCAAAATTTGCAAAATGTCTGACGATTGGTTTTGTATCATTACCGTACAAACGAAAGTGTGTGCCTACTAAATTGTGAAGTGTCAGCCGACTCCTGTCTACTCTAAAAACGAACTATTAACTATGTACCAGCAAATTGGCTATAAATATTTCAGGAGACGACGTTTTAAAGTCAAAACATTTACAGCTTGACTTCGCTGTTGTAAAAGGTGTAAACGATTAACGGCTTATCGATCACCGTTATAAAATGGACACCGAAATATTTTCAATTATTCATTCCGGACGTTAAATACATTTTCCAATCCGTTGTGCCTTATTAGACCCCAATTAATATCGACAGCGCCTGTCTCCATGAAGAGAGAATTAGACGCCATATGAAAGGAAACATCGACGTTTCAGCAAAGTACTAAAAGAATTCACAGCAAGCAGAGTTGGGATAATAGAACATCAAGCAATGATGTCGTTGGGGATAATTGCGGAAACCAATTAATCCTGTCCACAATTCTCAGTCAACCTAAATACAGATCCTGGCCTTCCAAGCTTCTCCTTTCCGTCACGTCTCTTTTAATGCGAAACGGAACTCGCTAATGTCCCTGGCGTGTCACACGATTGAAGAGGCTCGTTCATTTATTATACAATTATTCTATAACATTAATGTGTACAAAAAATGTTTCCTCGCGTTTATTAAAACAACCTACGTATACTTGGCAAAATTAAATTTCAATTTAACTTTGTTCGAATTGTTAAAATTAATGTATTCTAAATGAATCTGTTTAAATTGTTAAAATCAATGTATTTTAAAATAAATTTGTTTAAACTGTTCAAATTAGATCGCTTGATCCGCTCCCTTGATCCGCGAATTTCCAAGAAGAACTTCGATCTGAAGCATGCAACACTCGTCGATGACGACAGGTGCAAGTTTCGCCCTCGATTTCGCGACAGCCGGCTTAACCCATTCGTTGCACGGCGCAGCGAATCACGATACAAACGAGGCTCATCTCTTGCTCATATGCATCGGGCAAGATATGTTTACGCGTCGCGGATTCCATTATGTTCCCCTTAGCAGTGGATACGTTGCACTAAAGCTCCTTCTCGCATTTTGCCGCGATGAATGTCTTCCCGTGAATGTCTTCCCTTCGTCTGCTCGCGAGAACACGAAAGTCTCGCTACGAGACTGTAGCGGGACAGGTGTATACGTATTCACGTGAAGCATCGCCCTGCCGGAAATTCTTGCTCCGCCTAGAAACCGTAACTTTTTACATGGATTCCATGGCGGGTGTTTAAGTAGCCGACGTGACACGTTTCTTCCCTGGACGAACATTCCTCTGGTTTGGGAGAGAAGATATTCAATGGAAATTCAATCTTGCACGACAGCTGTCGAACAGTTTCTTACGGGGACTTTCTTTTTGCTTTCAGTGCAGCATTTTCCTGAGATTCGAAACGTTGCCTGTACACATGCACATTTTGGTGCTTTTCGAGCTGACGATGATGCTCCACCTTGCGCGCTCAATTGTAATGCGCGTAATTGTATTTTTAAGAAGCATGGAAACACATGTCGCAGCTAAAATTGAATCTAAAAATTTATATTATTATATACTGTACGTATATTATGAAAGTCAACTATATCAATGAGGCAGACATCTGTTATAATTAGGATGGGTATAATTGTAGGTGCTATACAGATGGATTAAGTCAGCGCCAAAGTCAATTATATTTAATATTGTTCGTTCAAATGTGCAACAACAATTCGTTACGAGCTCGATTGTACAGTAGATAACATAATTTCTTTCAAACAATTACTATAGCAGGAAGTCAGATTCACCAGTATTGTTCATTTTCTTTTTAAAGCTAATTGGATAACCAACTATCATGAGAATCAGTTATTCCGGACTTTTCGCAAAACGAAACTGATATACCGCGAAAATAAATGATGACGAATTGATTGGAATCTAGATTGTTTTGTGGAAAAGTCCCAAAATAATTGTTGATCGACGAGGTCGAAATTTGCAGGTAGATCGGGTTCCTGTCGTTGATTGAACGAAAACCAACAGAATTGCCTAAACGTTTCTATTTCCCTTTCGATGGAAACTGTTATGCACGAAGCGGTTTCTATGTCGCGTTGAATCATGCCGCGTGCTAAAATTAGATGCGGTTCACGCGGTTCAACCGCGATTCGCGCGGTGGTTGGAAAATATGCCTCACGTGAACGAGCGGTTGACACGATTAAGACACTACAACGATGCACGAGGACAACCACAATTACCGTCTTCATAAAAAGTTAATACCTTTCGGGAAACATTAATTTTCTACGTTTATTGCTCCTAGATTTAATGGTCATTTTAAAATAAAGAAGGCCAATTTACAGGCATTTACACCTCCTTCTAACCAATAATTTAATAATAATAAGACGCGACACTCCATCAACGCGTATCACAATTTTATTAACGAAACATGTCTTCGAAATACAGAAAATACCTTACCAACTGTATAAATACCTATACCACTGTATGCAATAATTTCTTAGACAAACATCGGTACGCAACGGAATTCCTATACACGATCCATTCACCCCCTTGCGTGTACTTTCGCTTCTACGTTCGCTTTATACGTTCCCCACGCCTCCCCTCCAGGCCCACAAATAATTAAAAATACCTCCAGTTCATGCATTCCCAATCTACGTTATTCAATAAAAAAAAAATCCCCAGAAGAAAAAGAAAAACCTAACAAACGCGTTCGAGCACCGTATAAGACGGAAAACATCAATGGCCAAACATCCCCTAAAGCCTGGGCACTAAGAGAACAAAGAAATCACTTCCAGCCCCCGAAGCTCTCCTACAAAATTCCATTCCAATCGATTGGCCGCAATTACAAAGCAAGACGTCGAAGGGTCGTGGAAAATTCGACCCGATATTTATCACGGCTGACGTGCTCCGCGTTCGACGAACGAACAATGTCGCGGGTACCAGATACCGTTCAACCGCCGCTGGCCAGTTCGTTGCATCAATTACGGATATCCATTAGCTTAATTAAGCCCCGGTGACACCCGCGTGCAGATCGGACCGGTCAAATCGAACAGGAGCAACGTCAACGGGGTAGGGTCGAGATGGCCACGCGCGAGGGTTGCAGTGGAGCGGTCGTAGAGAAATGCACTTTCGATTAGCGAATCGAGAGTCACGCCAATGGGACCGCCACTGTGGAAGGTGCGAGGACGAAACGGTTGAACGGACCCACGTGGGTCGAAGAAGGCACTCTCGGAAAACTTTCGACAAAAGCAGAGCACAGGCCCCAACCCCCCGTGGGTCTTACGGGGAAATTACACGACGAGCTTTACGGATTACTGTAACCTCGTCTCGGTAACCCATCTCCGTTCCAGGGATTCACCTTCGCCCATCAGCGCGCATAACTCCTTTCCGCTTTTCCCTTCCCGCTTCAGCCCCCCCCCCTTCCGGTTAGACTCTCCTGCGCCCTCCACATCCATCCTCCCTTAACGCCCGCCACGATTTCACGCTAAGCGCATTCGAAAAGTATTGATGTGGCGCTTAAGGGAAAGTGATAGCGAGAGGAAAGCACGGGGATAGGCAGAACGGAAGATGATAAATTTGGAGATCAAGCGGAGACGATGGCTGAAGTGACTGTATATTTCGGGACAGGTCTTAAGATATAACCGTAGGTGGTGAGGATCGGGAGCTTTATTTCTTTCGATCGCCAGAGGAGAGGAAATGCCAGTTTTATTGGAGGAAATAGAGGATTTCTGGTTGGATCAACTTTCATTTACATTAATATGTGTTTTAAACGTAGTTTGGCTGTAGAGTGGAAAGTATAAGTGGGGAACATTTGTTCGTATTATTGTTAGATTGTCAGTGCATACGCAAATCTAATAATGTGCGCATACTTGTAGTATAAAGAATTAATTATTGTTTTCCGTGTTAGTGGACCGATCGATATTTGTTCTTATTATAGATGCACACAGTTTTCAAGGATCTTCGGGACGACAGTGCAACACCTTTAATTTTGTATGCACAGTCTTTTAGATATTTATTTGGCCGCCAATTAATAAACATTGAGGCAAGATCAAGAAGCTCGGCGAAAATTATGTTTATCTCCAGGAATGGTACGGCGATAAAACAGTTCGGGTGAAAAAAAGGTTTTTTTAGCACTTTTTGGCAAGATTAAATTCGTATATGTAATCAGGGTTTAAATTTTGATTTATAGTTATCGTCTTACAACGTGCAATTAAAAAATAATCAAATGAACGGGATATATTTAAAATAAGAAAAGCTCTGTCATCCATATTGCTTGGTGTAGATTATTAAATAGCTGAATATTTTAATTAACTGATTGTTTAAACGGAATGCACTAATGGAACTCGAGAATGGAATCAATTTTTACGTTACATATTGGTGAAAGTCTAATTTCCCATGTTTAATCCTCAACCAATAATAGTACTTGATTAAACGTACTTTCTACCGGGATACGAAGCTGGTCGAGTAGTTGGAACATCTCTGATGCTTAACCTCAGTCATTTCAAGCATCCTGCATTCTGTAGTACATATTCTCCTCGTAAAGCATCGATCGTTGGATGAGGTTCGGTCAGAGCAACACACACTTGCAGTCTGATCTGGACGTATGTATGTGTGAAATAAATGTACCACTCTGGCGATGTGGAAATAGAAGGAAATCGAAAAATCCAACGCGCAACGGGTTCTACGAATAAACGCTGGAGTTTTATAGGCAACATATTTTCGACAATATCGCTATTGTTTTGTTGCGAAGGAACGAATGACTCTTAATCAACATTTTTTCGTTCTCCTTTCTTTTAAATAATATTTCATACGTGGCAAAGAAAAATGTTGACAAAATTAGGTGTACTGCTTTATTTAAGAATTATACAATGTACAGAATTCTATAGGATACGTAGAATTGAATGTCGAGATTTTTATTTCCATATCTATTTCTACATTCATAAAAGTGCGAAGGTAAAATACGCATTTTATACAAGGTAGTAATTGCAAGAACTAAAACGTGTTAGAGGCTAATTTATTTCTCCAATCACAATGCAATACTACACGTCACCTATGCAATTGATTGGTAATTAATTGGGAAAGAAGTTCGAGCCCCAAGGGGGCATACGACGCAAATACATTCGACACAATCAATAATGCTGCAAATATCTCCAATTGAAATATAATTTGCCATATCCCATATTATTTATTACATTCGCCGCCTAATCTATATCCCACGACTGATTGCCCTTATAATTGAACGTGCACCACCCTACATCGACGAACTGCGACAGGAAAGGAGCGAAGGAAACACCTAATCCCCGGGAGTCCTCCCAGATGCGTAGGCAAGCGTAATCAGGGCTTCGATCGAGCAAGAAAGAAGACACGGGAAAGAAATCTTCAGCCCTGCACGAACGCAATTACAAGGTCCGCGAAGGGAAAACATCCCCGTCGATGAAACTTACGCGAAATCAAACGATGATCCTCCATTAAACCCCCTTTCGCTCTGGCCACGAAGCTACTCCGTCAGCTCGACGATCCTCGATGCTTAACCTCGCCCAGTCCAAACCACGAATCTCCACAGTAGATCGCTGTCCAAGACGTTGGCGATCGTGGAAAAGGGCAGGAAGATAGTTTCAGTGGAAAAGAGAAAAGCAATGGCGGACGGAGTGAAAGGGCGAGGGGGGGGGGGGACAAGAATCAGGCAGAGGACGGAAATAAAGATAGGTGCAGCAGAGAGTGTTAGGTATAGATTCTCGACGAATTCGATCTGTGGTCTAAGCCCTTAATACCTGCTTATTCGCTCGCCTGGAAGAGGATCCCGAAGAGGTATCTAAACTTTCCGAATGTTCCTCCGAAGAGAGCTAAACGGCGAACGATTCCGTAGCTGCGAAAGACGGCGGAAATACTTTCTTTTGATCCATTGACTAAGTCACGGCAATTGCCCGGTTCGGCTGCACATTTTTCCCGTAGCATTCCGGGACCGTTGTGTACCAGCGTGTTTGTTTGAAGTGTGCACCGAACTAAGAACGTAAGTAAAGTGGATCCTTGTTTGTCCGAATTGCCGAGACTGGAAAGCGTGCTCCGGGATCCTTTCGAATACGTTTACCGTGTTCCTCTGGGCACGCCGTTCTACATTTACAAAACGTGGATTACACACGAATATTTTTTTTTTCTCTCCTTTCCTTCCCTCTTCTATTTGCTAACTTTTTTCACCGTTGAAATCAATTATTTCCATTGCGAGCGCATCTGATCGAAAACGATTACGCGCCGACGCTTTTAACCGGAGCAACGCGTACGGGGGCACAGTGTCGAATTTCAAACAGTATTCAAACCGGATATACGTGCAAACGAAAATGACGCTCCGCAGTTTCGAACGATCCTACTTCTAACTTTATTCGCCGGCCATCATATCGCAGTGGATTAAATTTCCACGCGAATGGCATCGGACAAGTGAAATATAATGCGCAAGTAAACCGATTACGACTGGAAGAGGTTTGCGGACGTCCCTTCGTTTCGAACGTTTTGTTAGAATATTCGAGGTACAGGAACGGCCGAGGCGGGCCATGTGCATTTCGCCGATGCACGCTGTCTTTGTCTAGCGTAGCTTTCTTTCGGGGCGAACCCTAAAATGGTTAAAAAGGGCCATGGTGACGTAGGCGTCCTCACGACCGACGCTTTTGCCAAAGGAAGGCATTCTTGTATAGACTACGGACGAGGGAGCACAGTATTAATAAACGCAATACCTTGTTAATATATACACGCCTACGCAATTATTCTAATACCTAATCGAGACTTCGATTCGAGTATTAGTGTATATTTTCTCTTACAGTTTGTTTTTTCTAAAATCGACTACTACACTGACTTAGGTAAGTATGTGTGTTTTATTTATTGCTGGATTACCGGCTACATTGGCAGACCAGGAAATTCGCGTAAACTTTATTGCTGGAAAGAGACGAACCCCAGGGGGGGGGGCACAAAAGTTTCATTCATTTTCTGATGATGTAACGACTTAAAACATTAAACACTTTTACGGATTTTAGAAAACGCTGCCGTGTATTTAGCGCCGTATATCTCGCCCGATAAAACTCGAATCGGGCATCGCTTCGAGTTTTTGTCGGATGTTGTTGGAAGCAAATGGGAATAAGCGTTCCGAAAGAAGAAAAAAAAAAGGTGGGAGAGAGTAGAGATTGAAATGGTACTACCGGGAAAAATGTTTTTTGCGCCGCGAATGTTCCCGGCTCGCAAAAATATCGTTCTAATTAAAACGTTTTTACCGAAAAACAGCAAAGCGTTTTCCGTTGTAGTGAACGCTTTAAATGAATAACAAGAACGCTTAATTTTTTGTCCCCCCGTCTTTTTATCCTTTTGCGTCGGTTACCTCGGTCGAAGCGAAATTTCGTGAAAATTTCCACGAGAAGCCAATTAATATCGGACGCAGAAAAATTATAGCGATATAAGTAACAATAAAAAAGTTACGCCGTTGCATTAGTGTTGCCTCACCGATACGAAGCATTTAATCTTTTAATGGTTAAACGCGGCCGTCGCGGCGGCGACGTGTCGGCTAATCAAAAGGTGCCGAATTACTCCGTCGACTCAGAACTAGAGGGGCCCCTCCAGTGGTGGGGATAACTCGTAAGCATGCTCGGTAGAGATCGTGGTGAGCGCCAAGAGAAGAATTACTGTATTCTCGAAACGAAATATATATGCAGCCCTGTTCATTAGAACCGCCGATTATTCCCTTGCAAGTATTATCGTTTCCGTAAAAATAATCAAAGTTTTCGCAACCGTGGGAAAGAAACGGGCGAGGCTGAAAGGGATTTGGTGCCTTTTGTCCCGAACGACCACTTCGACAAAATTACCGTTATCTCCAAACTCGATAGCCCAATCATCCCTATAGGGAACTCTCGAACTCTCGTCAAACCTTATCACGCTAATCAAGATGAAACAATCAACATCCTCAGAACTTGCTTCCTCTAATCGTTACGCGTATCCACCTTTCGCCCCATTATCGGGATAGTAAAGCGGCCGCGTGTAAGCAAGAAAGATCCGGCCGCCGGTTCTGCACACCCCGAAACGACGCGACGGATGCCCTCTCTCTCTCCATTCCCTCATTTCCACTGTACTTTTTTTTCTGTCGAAGATCCAGAGGACACACCGGGGTGTCCCGCCGCACACGGTAGCGCTTTGACGTTCGACCGGTTCGCTTATCGATCGTGAAATTTATTTCTTTTCGTATCTCTCGAGTTTCCACCACCGTTGTCCACCTCATCTATCTCTCGCAGCTTTTTCTACCCTCTCTGTTCCTCCCCATCTGGTACAATATCTCTTTCCCACGTAACGGCCCCGTCGGTCCCGCTGTTCCACCCTCTCGTTTTCTCCTCCTCGGTGCTACGTCCCTCTCCGGAACGAGCTCTCATCCAGCCACTATCACCGATCCCGGCCTTTATCCCGAATCACCGAGAGCCCGGTCGGCCTCTCATTCCCATTTTGTTTCCCGCCCCCTTCGGTGGCTGTACAGATAGGTGAGATTAAGCTCCGCAATGACGCCGCTGTGGTTATCAGGAGATTGCATTTTAGCATAATAGGTACGGGGCCTGCATTGTAGCCGTTTCGAGCGACGTGCGTCGCGAGAGTGATGTGCGTCGGGCATTTATCATGGCCAGGTATTCCAGTGTTCCCCGCCGCTCTCTTTCCCTCTTTCACCCTCTTTCTCCCGTTCCTCCGTTTCAACCCCCAGACGGGATAACCGCGACGCGTAACAGCGATGCCCGTTGCAAGGGCGGCCGACGCATTCATCGGCGATGCATGGCTACTCTACGTATTCGATGCATTTTGAGAGCATAATACCTGATGGAACACCGGTGCGCCCCCTTACTTATGCAAATCGACCGCCGCTGTGACGTAGCGCCGCGCAAATCTTGTGTTATCTTGCGATATCCCTTGCGTTTCGCTAAACTTGACTGCGCCGATGCCGAGGCGTGGATTGCAATTTCGAATTCGATTACGCATCATGGTTTCGCGTTCTCTGAATTATTCCTTCCTGCGGATTTCTCGTAGATCAGTGTCTAGGAATCGCGACGATTCTCGTGACAGTTTTTGAAGCATCGTTCCCCGGACGTTTCAAATTATGTTTCATGAATTGTTTAGCTCCACCTTGCACCCCCATTTTACCTCTTTAACATAAAATCTCTATCCCTGTAACCCAATAGGCAGACAAAATCGTTGCCCCGTAAAACAGTGCGCAAATGACTGTCAGCAAAATTTACATTTCATCCAAGTTATTAGCAGGTAAATTAACCGGGGCTTTTAAAGAGTCTAATTAAGCAACGTTATTCTTCCCCCGTTTTTTCGACATGTTTCGCAAACGATGTCCTTCGTTGCCAAAAAAAAAAAAAAAAGAAGAAAAAGCACAAATAAAAGTTTCACCTTACCAACACCGACGCGCTGCATAGCTAAGGCTAATTAACCCGCACACGCTCGCATTTCCCTCTAAGAGCATAATAAATTTCGCCCCCTCATCTCTGGCAAACATGAGCGCGTTCACGTGAGTGCGTGCCGCCGTCACCGACGCGAATGCACCAAACAAGAGCGGCCTACCCGCTTCACCTTTGTCTAGTTAGAGTGCACTATCTCCGTGCAGTTTCCATGAGAACTTCACTTCGGCGGTGGAAACAGTCGTGTTTCATCGTTACGTAAGCTTAACCCGGATTAATATTTCTTCCTTTTAAAGCTCCCGTCGCGGTCCGTGCATCCACAGTGCCATCGGGGCGGCTACGTGACAACGGCGTCTTTCGTTCTGTTCGCTCATCTTGATTCAACAAAAGCACTCGTATTCGCATCCATATTGGGACCACTTGCCCGTTTACCTCGACGCCCTCCAACTTCGCCGTTTCAACCCTATTTTCCGCGATACACTCTTATTAGCCGGGGCCGGCTGACACGTGTGTCTGCGAACAGTTCGTGACTCGACTTTTCTCGCTGCCGTTATCGTTACGTATTTCTTAAGCCCTGGAAGCACCGCCGTGGCTTGTTGCTGGTGAAGTGGTTTAATGAAAAGCGGGGCGGAGTAATTAACTTGTGGCGTTAGAATCTGTTTTTAACTCCCCTTTTTGTTTCCAGAACGGGTTGAAAAGTATTTATAGGTGTTAATAATGTTACGCTGTTTTCGTTTGTCGTTTGCAACGGTTCGATCGTTGCTCCTTAATTAAATCTTTTTCGCGGCTAATCGAACGGAAATTTCGACAAATTATTGGCCCGCGCTCTGCGTTCACTTGGCTTAAATTCAAACAATGCTACCTAGGCAATATAATCATCAGTGTGACCTGTAATTCTCGCATCTCGAAATCAATGGATTAAGGTGATAAGATTAAATTGCACACATGGGTACAGATATATGTGTACAGTTCGTTTAAAATTAAAATTCACCTTCAAGAATACTTTAAGCTATTTAATTCCAAATTCGCCATTCGTTACCTTCTAACCGCAAGGAGTAAACGTTTATTTTATTCAAATCGTGTTTAGGCAAGTGCATAACTTGATTTCTCTTTCCCATTGTTTGAACTACTTCAGAACATAATAGACGTAACGCCACTGTTAAAATGATCGCCGTCGAATTACGTCTACGTTTATTGCTCGTGTTCATCAATTTCGTTATTATTCCGTTATTATAATAGAGAAATCTATTATCGTCGCCCGACGCATCACTTCTATTTGAGAACTCCGGCCACGCAACGATCGTGAAAAGCTATTGAAATCGGTATCAACCGCACAAGCTTCGTTTATCTGTCTCGGCGTCTGTTTTTCGCGACGACGCCATAATCTGCTTAATTACTAGCGGTCGTTATTCATCTTGGCCGTACTTAACCCAGATTTCGCGGCGTGCTCCCCGGCTTTACAGTGTTGTGATTCGACCGTTCTATGCATCGCCCTGTTCAACGATAATGATTAATAAATACCGCGACTGCGATACGGTACTCTAATATTCCCTGTGAAATCAATTTCCTTGAAATGGAATGGGCTAATTGATTAAGGGTGCTTAATCGAATGAAACGATACAGAAATTTCATTTCCGAATGCCCATGTGCAATATCTTTCAACATTCGCAGGTTAGAAGAATGAACATGTGGCCATAAAATGTTGCGGCGAAATTCGACAAAATTGTCCAGCTGATAAAGGTTTACACGAAAAATTTATGCAGCTTGATACGAACACGCTTCGCCCGAGCATTTAGTCAGAGGACCGAATTACACGGCGACGTTCTCTGGCAGACACGTCTGCTCGTTCGAATCTATTCTGAAAAATATCGGAACGATTGGAATAGATTTTATTGGCGCGAAGTAGCGAACGTGTTAGAACGACGTTGTTCAAAATTGAAGGTACAATTTATCCTGGAACTATGATCCGATCGATCTTTGCATGCATTTGATGCCCTACTTCTTTTTCTTTTTCTAGCTTTACTACTTGCAATTTAAATTCATTCTGAAATACATACGTCATATCGTCGAATATTGTTCTACATTCTGCATCGTTTATTCTAGACCAGACAATAACTTTATATTAATACCTAGAAACGGGTGCTCCTGTTTTAGATAATATAATATTAAAACATCATCGCAGTGCGAATCTTTTAGTCGAATTAATTAACTTTTCCCGAGATCTTTTACATTTCTATTGAGTGCCTACACTTTCAATAAAAATGTATTAGGCCGTAGGATAATAATGGAATTCAATTAATGTATAGCTATTTATTTTGTCAGGGGTATCTATTAGAGAATCAACAGTGTAAGCCCGTTGAAAATAACTGCTTAAAAATATTCTTGCCTTAGTCCAAACGTCCAAACATAAAGAACCAAATTTTGTTATATTACTCCAAACCTAAAAGAACATTCATGCGACGGTAGAACTTTTTTCTTAATCTGTTCAACGTCTACCTTTTTGAAGCATCATAAAATTGCATCACCGGTGACTGTCTACGCAAAAACTCACCTTCAAACGAAAGCTCGGTCCTACTTCTTCACATTAATTGTAAGTGAGCAGAATACAAAAAAAAAACAAAATTCTCGAAAGGTGGGAAGAATAAGGTAATGCGATAAACCGTGTGTAACCGGCGGTGTGCACCTAGAAGAATCACGCGTTCGCGCTTCTGCCAACGATACTGGCGTTCTTTTGCCTGCCGGCAATTTCAGCCTCAAAGAACATATGTAAAGTAATCCTTGGCCATTCTTACCGAGCGCAAAACAATTTCCACGTCCGAGGATTCAAGCACACGGGAAAGTAGCGTCCGGTAATTCACGAGTCTGCGAAACGCGAATTCGAATGTAGTTCTCGTCGTCTACTTAACAAAAAGGTAAATCAAATTACGAAATACACGCCGCTCTATTTGCGAAACGTTTAAACCCGAATGGAGCATCAAACTTTATCCGTGGTCCAAGCTAGTGCAACACTAGCAAATTAAATCTTTCGGGAAAAAAGGGCAAAAATCTCGTGCCCGAAATTAGTTTCGAAGTCTAATTATTTGGATAATGAGCTGCGAGAATTGAGGATATCGATCAACGCGACGCGAGATAAAACTTGCTAATGCAGAATCGATTAAGAGTTCATCGTTATCGAATGTGCAGATTACTTGATATATGTTCCTAGTGTATTGACGCGAGCATTGTATATACCCAATTCGGTTAGAAATAGCTGGTACGGACGTTTTTTTAATTTTCATTCGCAAGGGATGCGAAAAGAATTGGCATAAAATATGAAAATCGCGTGACAATTAAGTTTCACGGCGATTGCTTTATATGCTTAATCTTCGTGGCTCATTACCGCTCCCATTAGGTCCTGGAATTAATTTCCGTCCAAACTTTTTTCCACCACGTTTTTTTTTCCGAACTCGCCGGTCAATAAGTCGTAAAAAAAAAAACTGAAATCTCATTTCCACCGGGGAATTAAACAGCGCGATCAATATCGCTCGATAACCGTTACGGTTTTAATTAGTTCATATAAATCACTACCAATCGTTCAATCATTCTCACGAGACAAATTACCAAAAATCTGATAGTCACTTTTAACAAACATTTACGCCTCGTTATTTCGTATCGTTCTACCCGCGCTAAATCGCGATGCAATCGCTCAACGGAGAACATGAAATTACACCGCAAGCAATGCCGTAATAAATAACACCGTCCACCCGTTAAACGAACCAGCCGTTTAGCATCGGCTCAATGAAAAACTGGACAGCAGAGTTCGTTTGCGGCTATTTCACAACGATATTTACCCTATCAGAGGTTTAATTCCCGAGCAGACTCTCAAACAATATCGAATATTCGCTAATAGTCGAGGCCTTGATGAACGATAAATATCTTACTCAGCCGGGGCTGTAGCTGGCCCAAAGGGAAGCAAGCCGCACGGCAAACATAATAAACTAATTACCGTCGGTTCCCGTCGAATCCAGTATCGAAATTAATCCGAGTGTCCCGGCCGGTAAAGTCAGATATCATCGATAATTACCGGACACGCATTATTCGTTGACATCCTAATTACAACAAACACAGAAGCGTTATAAGCGGCACGTACCGACGAACCCACGCCGATTGGCCGAAACCAATTACCCTCCGATGCTCGTACGTCCGCTCGCTCGTGCCTGGTTAATCGCCGTGGTTGTACGTACATATAGAACGTCGTTCCGTGTTTCGCGTTGAATAAATAACGCGGAATCTGCTTAAAATCGACTCGCTGAAATCGTCCAGGAAATAGTTAGGAACGTTTCGAAAAGAGGCGTCGCCTCTTTCGATCCAAATCGATATTCCACTAATTACTAACTATGTATTAACGTACGCAGTTGCAGAGAAATGAGAAGGTCGTGGCAGGTGCAGGTATAAGAGTTATGTACGGTAGACCCTCGAGCAACGCGTGTCTTTTTTCTCGACAAATATTGGAGACGGCCGCGTTCTGCTTTCGAATTCGTCTATTTAAATCTGCGTCTATTCTGTATCGCGTTTAACGAAATCGTGTTTATTTCCACGTTGTTTCGCCTACGCGGAGTGCTGTTCGAGGGTGACTTGCAATCATTTACTAAGGCGTAAAGCAATCGTCATTTTTCTGCTAACAGAAACAGCCCCGTTGACGTTAATAAAGCGGACAGAACTTTAGAGACCCCGTTAACGGAACCCTGGGGTTAAAATGTATCGTTCACACCGCGATAGGAAACCGCCAGCCTCTTCTTTCGGGCGTCGCTCGAGGCACTGTGGCGGAGAGGACGGTGGCTCAACACACGACAGCCCTTAAATTTGATTTGATCCATCTTTCTCCGTTCGATGATGGGGCAAAGCGTTTCATTCCGTTTGGTCCCTACTGGCAGGCAGTATATCGTATCCTGCAAAGTTACGGTTGCGTGGCTCCTGGCTCTCGGTTATAACGAATTCGGGGATCGCCGGACGAGGGAGTGCACGAAAGGGTAGATTGGACCGGAGAAAGAAAGAGAAGGCGAGCGGGTGGAGACGGGAGAAACGGTGGGCGGAGGAGGACGATGATTCGTGGATATAATATGCCTCGACGGACTTGAAAACGATTCGCACGAGCAACGGGGGAACTGAAATTAATCGGCGGAAATCTCTTCTTTTTCCCCGGCGATCCCCCGGTATTTTGTTCTTCAAGATATGTAGTTCTGGGCTCTGATAAACGAAGAGAGAGGGAGAGAGAGAGACAAAAGAGGGAAGGACCAGCTGGAGAAGGAAAGCAAGCTGGTGGACTGAACGCACCATTTCGATATTCGAATGGTAAGAAACTAAGAGAATGCGACTTCGAAGATGTATTGACCTACTGCGTTCGAATAACGCGCATGGTGCATATGGCATTCGAGGAAAACTATTTCTAGCAATAAATGGTTATGGATGAGATTTTTTTCTTTTCGGATGAGGTATGATAGATGTCATTTGCGTATTAAACTGTGCTGTCTATACATTGCGTTCTATGGAGGATACAATTGCCTTTTAGCTAATATCTTTGAAACTTGATTCACGATAGAATTTCTTATATTATTCTCTGAATTAACTCTGTTTCTTAGACGGTGCAACGTAACTTAAACGCGAGGACAATATTGTAGGTACGTGAAGATAAAGAAAGAGAGTACGAAACTATTTAGCAATAAGCGTAGTGAACGTAAAGGAAATGAAAACTCAAATGTGTATATAGGTATAAAGCCTTTCAATTAGATTAAAATTCATTAAATTTTGTAATAGCTTACCATTTTTCTAATACATCCGAAAAAGAGAAATACATACATACATCTAGTGTCTCGAATGAATTTTGCTTTCGTAAGGCTCCGAGTTCTTTTCATAGAATTCTAAGTACAATTTTAAATGCGATTGTTATACTCTATTTACATTTTACTATAATATTAGGTGTGTAGACAACAACAATAATTATAGTGAGAAAATGATGGCTGCATCTTACTTGGTACTTTTCCAATGCGCGAATCTATGTACATATTACACGATGGTAAATTTTTATTATCGACACGAGGACTCCACAAACGTACGATGCGCAGAGGTAGAATCAATCTTTGACACAATAGTACCTTCAAACGTGAAAGATGTACTCGAGATTGAGTAACAAAGGACTATTGTCGTGGCAAAAGTTTTAATTTTTCATTGAAAGAAATCCAGTTATCAAGAAACTGGTTTCGTTTGGAAAGGAAATAGAAGTTATACATCAATACTTATTTATATAGAAGCATATTTGTTCCTTATTATTACAAGCATTTTCTGCACACGTCCATT
This sequence comes from Nomada goodeniana, assembly GCA_963969485.1. Taxonomy (NCBI): domain Eukaryota; kingdom Metazoa; phylum Arthropoda; class Insecta; order Hymenoptera; family Apidae; genus Nomada; species Nomada goodeniana. The sequence goes on from OZ018303.1 coordinate 14,770,081, forward strand.
CGTCTATCCTCGAAATCCGTTCAGTCGACCGGATTGTCAAATACATAGAGTCAAATAGAATTTAGGAGAAATTTTTTGTTCTTCCTTGATGTTGCAAGAAATTTTAATTCACGATGGTTTACTAATGACATAAAAACAACGGTATCAAACAAATGTTTTTATTTCAAGAAAACAAAAATTGCAGTTATACCCTGTGTAATATTATACATACTACTCTATAATTCGAAAGAAAAAAACTTCATTGAATAATATTTTCCAAGTCACTGCCACCACTTAAGCGAAGTTAAAAATTCAATCCATTAATAAAACAGTTTTGTACATATTAAGAATGCATGCGAAACGCAATGACACAATTCTACATTCCCCGACTACGATCATACCTGCTTCAAAAGTTCGCGAGTTTCGTATCAACACGACGAGACGCCAACTCTGTACGCGTTAATAAGTTATGAAGTGCTAAACAGATAGCTTCCTGAAAGCTGGATCGAACGAAGACATTGATACCTCCTTGATCTAATTCTCGCTTCTTCCCTGACAGGTGTCGCGAAAATTCAATCCATTAATAATACCTGAATGACGCCAGTAAATATATTAGACCGCGTATAACGACGGAAGCCACTATGTATGTATTTAGGAGGCGAGCTATTGATTCACAAATAAAGCGGAAACGAGTCAAGTGAGTTATTTTTTAACCGCTTTATCGAATATTGAAAACAAAATATTTCTTTAGATGCACCTTTAACTATTCAAGGAAAAATTAATTCTGTTGCACATTTTATCAAGATATACCCACGAGTACCTAGAAATATATTTAATGCAAAAACGTTAAATATACCAAGCGTCCTGTTTTTAGTCATTTCTTTTTAAAATCATATTAGGGGCTCCCAAGCAATTTATGTTTCAAACTAATCCCTACAATCTTCATGAATCAGTGTCTATCTTTCAACCGACTAGAACTTCCAAATATGTAAATCCAAATATTGAATTTTTCTGCGAGATGAATTAACAACGCTTATACAAGAATGGCAAATTCTTTATTGAACAAAAAATGTACCAATATCAGCGGGATTTTTAACATCGGACGAAAGCAAGGAATTTATATTGTTCTACCTTTCCACCAAAGCGCAGATATTCAACATTCGCAAGCATCGAATTAATAAACCCTGTCACTGATTCGAATAATCGCATATATTATAGCCCCGTCGACTGTCACGGGGAAGCGGCTTTAAATATCCGATCGACGGGTGCCCTGTTAATAAAGAGTCACGAATGATTTAATATCGAAGAGGGCAGGTCCAGACAAAACGCAATACATAGTGCGTCCAGGATATAATACGCTCGAGCTGCCTCAAAAACAGCCGTGCGCGATTCGTACGAATGGCAGGCGAAAGAGAAACGGAAATTAATCGGCGGGAACCTCTCTTTTTGTCCCCCTAACAACCCCCGGCATTTTGTTCTGGGTGATAGCGATCGTTTGAAGGGCCACCACAACGACAACGGCAACGACAACGGCAACGAAAATGTAGCCATATGGTTGGTAAAATCGCGCCAGAATTCAACCGACGCCCCTACCGAAAGGGAAACGAGAAACGTGAAATCGCTTATCGTCAAGTCGTCGCTCGATTTTCCAACTCCTACGAAATTCTCTCGAAACTCTCCGTCCACCGTGGAGGGCCACGCTGCGACTCGTGATGCTCGTAACGCGTCTCTGCTTAATTACGAATCGATTAACACGAAGCTTTTCCGCTCTAGAACGATAATTCCATTCGAAATCGTTCGAACGCGAGAGAAAAACATGCTCGTTCGACCAGCATAGCGCGAGAGAGAGAGAGAGGGGGGGTGTGGAAAATGCTAGGCGTGAAATTTTGTCCAGGTGAATCGATTCGTTGAAATAGGAGAACGTTGTTGTGTGCACGATCAGTACGTATGGCGACTACAAGAATGTAGTAATAAAATAGTGGGGAGACAACACGTGTTTCGAAGAAAATGAAACGCGGTCGAACGAGGAGAGAGTAACATACTCGACAAGGAATCTATTGTACAATTCGTGAACTTCGGAGGTTCCGCGCCAGGTAATAGAGATCGTTCGAAGAATGTTCACGAAGAATGGAAAATGCAGTCGTACGGTGGAAAGGTGGGCGCTACACATCGACGCCATCGTGCATATTTACTTGCAGAAGATGGGTGGAATTCGCGTTCAGATCGCGGTTGGTATAATGATGCCTGTTTGCTTAACGGCAAACGCGGAAAGAGGAGAGTTGCACGGACACGGTTGTGGATTTGTTGCGAATAAGATCGCAAATTAATGGGTACCGATGTTACGTGATAATTTTGTTCTGGCTACTCCTTGCGGACAGTTACGCCGAATGCATACGCAAGGTTTAGCTTAAAATAAGAAAAATTTGGTCGTCGAGAAGAATTGAATTACGTGTGCTATATCTCTCATACAGTGTTTTAAATGTCCTGCGAAACTACGACCATCAAAAATAATTGCCCCGTAGAAGCGGACAGGTATTTAAAACCTCAGGTCCGCTGATTGAATTGCAATCATTTATATATGCACAAAAAAAACATTACACGCTGCGTTTCTGTGACCGATATTTCCTAGGGTTACGGCTCGGGGAACTATGAATAAAACTAGCGCTCAAAGTATTATAAAAATAGCGACGCAACGATTGCGCACATTCGCGCAATACTCCGAGAAAGTAAAGCAAGGGGATTCTCCACCTGTCTGGTTCGAATAAATGTTAGAAACCGCGGCTGAAAATCGTCAACTTCGTGCAGACAGGCGCAATTCTAAACACCCAGCGACAGAGCATAACTTTAAAGTAATCAGGGGACACGCGCGCACACACGAAGGAGAGAACAAAGAGAGAGGCAATAATGAATCCCAAGTGCAGCTCGGTGAACTCGAAAATAGGCGTTTTCCACGAACAGCGGTGCACGAGAGAGAACCGGAAATAATGGGCAGGCGTCCCCTTTTTATTTCCGCGGGTCCGGGCGCGTTTAAGCGGGTCGAGATAAAAATCATGCAAGACGAGTATCGATGGACCCGGCTAACGAGACGAGTTTGCCTGCACGCGCGAATGCAGGTAAAACGCACCATGACGGAATGGCGGTGGCTACGGCCGCGGCGCTGGCAAGCATAAATTACATTTGCATCTGGTACCGTATTTTCTATCTAGGGATAGCGGCGCCAAGGGGTATGCAGATCAGGGTATGAATAATATATTCTATTCTGAAATTAAGCGGATCGCCTAATCCGGTGACTTTTGTAATTCAGATATGTGGCGAGAGGCGGGGAGCTGGTTGAAATGGAAGGCCGAATACGACGGCGGGTCATGTTTAACTTGTACCAACGATTATTCCACGGCTGGACGGAGACATTTTTTTATTAAATTATTCATCGATTGATTTCATTCGTTTATTCGAGCAATCCGGCAGTGAACGTTTCAATTCGAACAATTCCCGCCCCACTCGCATTATATAATTGGAGGACAATTGAATTTCTTCGTTGTTATACGCATCTCGTTTGTTGTCGGATCTGTCTCGACGACTGCGTCCTACGAATTAAAACGCCACTGCTTCGACGGCCGGAAAAGTTCTTTGAAATTTTTCTTCTTGAACCGAGAATGTACATTATACATACATGTATTGCAAGATTTAATTCATTCCCTGGTATAATAAGACGCGGTGCGCGGCGTCCCTGTAAGAACGATTTAAAACGTGAACGCCGATGCGTCCATTTGAGGCGCACAAAGGAGCAATCCAGTGCAATTATGTGCCAAGAGAATGCAGCACGATGAACGTGAAAATGGAGGCGAATTTAACGCGAACAGGAGACGACAGAGCGGTGAAAATTAATCCCAGGGAACTTCTATTGAGCTTCGACATTTTCCACCGCCAGATAAAAGTCACGCGGGAAGAGAGTGCGGCGACTTTCGATCGAAACTGTGTCGAATAAATTAGAAAAAACGAGGAGTAGATTATTTCCATGACAAATTATCCAGTATCCGCAGATATCGAGAAAAATAGAGCCAGCACTAAGAATGATTAAGTTCGATTGTTCATTATATTACGTATATGTCAATAGTTTTTAGTAAGTTTATCATAGGAAACAGAAATGAACCGCGTAGATATAGATTTATCACTTTTTATCAGAATAAAAATGGCCACACGCCGCATCATAAAAGAATTAAATTACCTAGAAATTATAGTACCCCTCTTGAAGTCACTATTTTAAATGTTTAACTCGATGCACTAATTTGATTTCATGGCTACCATTAATATTAAAAGGAATTATAATAAATTGCTCATGACGGTATATGACGAATTTCTTTGGCGATTATTTCCTGCAACATTAACACTGTACCATCCAATAATCTTACTGCAGTTGTACATTATAAATGTGTTTCGAAAATGATTGGACAGCATACTTTTCCGCTTGGCTCTCGATATACAAGAGCACTGTAATTGTAACGATGCAATAACAAGAAACTACAGACACTGCGAAAATATTCGCATCTCGATAAAAAATCTTGAATAAGCCAGAAAACAAGAATAATTAACGAAGTTCACAACCCAATTCATGCTCCGAAAATCTGTGCAAGAAATTAAAATCTAAAGCTACGCAAAATACAAACACGACCGCAGATTAAATGCTAATTTACTCGTGCTCGTAACGAGGAGGAAGTAAATACCCATGACAAATTTTATTACCGCTTACAAACCCGTAGGTACTTAAGGAACGGTTAAACAAAAAAAAAAAAAAACTCAAGAAGAGTAAGGATGTACTCTACCTCGGTAACAAAGTATGCAGTCCTTTACCATTAAAACGCAAAAGAGAAACGGCAGTGCACCTTTACAAAAATCAACTGCTATACATACATATTTCCATCGTCGAATACCTTCGCGGACTACGATCATAATATAAATGTAAATACACGTACGACATTTTTCTTGCCAGCCGATACCATTATTCGGGAATTACTCTCGCGGTAGCGAAGTAAAATAAAAGTTCGCGAGGTGAAGTGGAAGATCGGTGAGACAGATAAATCGTATTACGCCGCGGGACTCGCGGAATAGGGAGCAAGTACCGAGCAGAAAACACGTTTATAAATAATTAATAACTCATAATGTATAATACAGGAGACAGTGGTGGGGCGGAGGATCGGTCGGAAAAGAGGGAAATGACGCGGCCGAGGATATAATGCGCCTCGAAGGATTCAAAAGGAGGATCCGCCGTACAACGGGCAAAAAGAAACGAAGATTAATCGACGAGAATCGTTGTTTCTTTTTTATCCTCCCCCTGTTCTTCCCTTTTCTACGCTCCCGCACATTTCTAAACCGCCCTTCTTCGCTCGTGGTAAAAGCGTTCGAGGGCCGCGCCATAAAATAGCAAACCTTTGCCGGGAAAATTTATCGAGATATCGGGGAAATCTGTCGTCGTGGTCGGTCGTTTTTAGTAAAAAAAAAAGGGGGAAAGGAAAGAAGGAAGAAGAAAAAACACCATCGTCGAGGATAAAAGGAAAAGCATAGGTCAACGCTAGAAACTCTCACGGACGGTGAGCAGTCGAGGACAAAAAATTAATCGGTGATATGGGTATTGAAAAATATGGTCCGAGAGCGTCACGCGTCTGGGGGAAAAAAACTGAACTGCCCCTCGGAACCGTTCGGATCCATATAAAATTTCGCGTTATATGTGATTTCTTGTTTAACCCCCGACCCGTTTCAACACCCACCACCTTGCCACGGCCATCAGCTTCTTTATCGATATTTAAAATTATTGCAAGACAGTCGTGCGGCAACAGTGTCCCTCGAAGTATCGAATGGTCAGAGTGAACTTTAACCATCAGATTTTACGGCTTGAAATAAAGTTTGAAAGTTGGTAAAGAGCAAACTTCTGTGGAGGCGTTTCGATGCATTGACCGGGCTCTCACGTTTGCGAGTTAAAATGGTTTCGATTCGTGAATCGCTCTATTTGCGAAAGTTAGGCCCCGCGTGAACGTATCCAGGTGAGCGTAATGATATTTGAAGAAACGGGGAGGGCGAGAGGCGTGGATATAGATATAATATTTGGGGACGACACCAGTTCCGATTGAATTTACCTGGGCCTGCGTTCGAAGCGTGTCGCGCCACCTGGATTTTTTCGAACAGCAGCAGGATTCCCCGTGGTACAATGGGTTCATAAGGTGCACCCTTGCAAACGATTTGTGCAGGTACTGCTTTCAGAAATCGCTTACGACCGGCGATGATTTAGAATGTAACGCCATATATTTTACTTGAAAGCATAATTAATCTAAATGCAAATTGTATCGAAGAAAAACTATACACCAGCTATGTATTACGATTTTTTTCGCGTTTATTTTCTGCATATTTCCTGTCTCTGTTATTTATGAATCTAAATTCCTTTACAAGTTTCACTGTCTGTTTCTATTATTTTGTTGTTGTTAAGTAACAAAAGTTGCAGAGGGTATATGTTTTCCCTTTTGAATTACATACGTTCTACTCTGTCTGCCTTCTACTGCGAGCTACGTAATTTATAATAATATCTATTTCGAGTTTTGAATTCGGTGACTATGGAAGGTCAGCATCTGCCGGACCAGCCAAGCCATAAATAGTATTTCGAATACAGGACGGAGAATGAAAAAAAGGTTGTATAGCTGAATAGTTGAAGTGGTAGGAGCAGTTGTTCCGTGAAGATCCGTGTTCGAAATCTCGAGGCATCAGGCCCATCGGCCAATTCTTCACTTTTCCCCTAACAAAAGAACTTCACAGTGGGCACCAATTTTTCGCCTCACCTTTACCTGAAACCCCGTTGGACAGAGAAACGACAGTGTCGAAGCAACCTTCGAATGAAATATTTCATTGAACTTATTTGAAACGTTTTAGGGAGATATTTTCTTGGAAATGTAAAAGGTGCGCCTCGTTGAAAAATTGGGGACCCTGCTACGGTATAACAGTTGGAAATTTCGACTAATGGTTGCAATTTGCAAAGAATTTTCTGACCATTCGTGTATTTGCTTACTTTTCATTTGCTTTTAAACAGAAAGTTAGCCGCATTTCGCTGTATTCAATTATTTGTTCCCGGGCGGACTTTGTTAATTTCAAAAAGTTTTAATAAACGAACGACGGAAAATAAATTAATACTCCACAGACAAACTGTGACTTTCCAACAATGTGCAACGTGGTACCGCGTGAAGAGTACTGATTACGATTTTAATAATTGCCGATACCCGCGCCGGATTTACATTCACCACGCAGAAAATCGACTATCGCTACAAAATGCCACAAATTGTGGTTTTTGACACACTCTGCGTGACGCAGAATCGTGCACCCATTCAGAGCGCATAATCGAAAATTGAACACCACGTTAAATACACTTTCTGCACGACGTCAAGCACAGTTGAAAGGCTATTGTTACTCATAAAAAGCCGCGATACATAATGGAGACCCGTGTTACGAGTTCAGTGGGTTTCCGATAAAAAGTCAATAAAATTCAGCGATAGGTGAACATAAAGTTACAACGCAACATATGTCTCTGTTCCGCGGAGTGCAAGGGAGTCTACGCGTTCGAACGATAGGGTAAATAACGATGAGAAAAATGGGAATGGAATAACTGTACCCGGGATCCAATTCCGCTGTTGTTGATTATTACTTTTCATCGGTGTACTTTTTCGATCTCGCTGGCTCACGCACGTCTGTCCGATAAAGTTTCGAGCAACAGCTCTTACGATGGTAAAAATTCAACCATGTTGATGATACCCGTTTGTTGTCACGATACCGTTGTTGCTTCTTGATTCGGTTTCTATCAACTTTTTGTTTAAAAGTTACACATAATACAGTGTTTACGAACGAACAGTACGTGTAGGTGAGTCCAATACGTCAGATGTGAGATTAGCGACAAAGAATCTCCTTATCGAGAGATAGTACGCAGAACGAAGTAGAATTCAGTGGACAATAGAAAGAAATTGAAAGGCCAAAGGCCAAGTTCATATAAAAATTGTATTTCACCACGACAGAAGTGTGAATACAATTTTTATTAACTATACGTCCACGATTTTTCAATGCAAGTTAATACAGTGGTGCAGTAAAGATTAGAGATACATTGTAAAAAATTTTGAGTATTTTTCTTTACTATAAATTGGCAAATTTTTACATGGTTTTTGTAAAAGGAATGCATGTATGTTAGATCTTGTTAGATGTTATGTCTAACAAGATAGATGTGCCGTGAGATAACAAGGTTTCTTAACCAATTTTATTAGTTAATAGCAAGACATACTGAAACAATTAATTTCTTATCATAATTGCCGTCATAAGTGTGAAATTTCCTCCTTTTTCTCACTTAAGCTAAACGTTTCAAAAAAATGTCATTCTCGTTACTTCATATTCATTTGCGTTGGACGTTTTAAATTATACAGCGTAACCACTGAGCACATCAAAATCATTTTACTAATTATTTATGTTGGTACAATACATCTCGCCCCGCAAATATTTCAAAGGCATCGACATAATATCGAATAAAACGCTCTCGCGATTTTACGAAAAACAATAATAACTGGCGTATTCACTGTACCACAATTTCTAACCTTTCATAAATAGAAAACGAAAAAAGTCTGTAAAAAATGACGGCAATTACTTTTACGAATGGTTTTTTTTGCAGATATATGTTCATAAGTCACGAAAGTTGTTCAAGAGACATAATTTATTCTATACAGTTACCGAAAAAAATGATGAAACGGAGCTATTTGAAACGGCCCGTTTCTGTTACTAAAAACAGAATACCGCCACTGCATAGTTACATTCGGAGCACTTTATATCCGTTTCTAATTTACGGAGCAGAATATTTGTCAAAGCTCCAGTAACATTCATTTATTCTCGTCGTTCAACGACGAGCATACTGAATTACGTGAATACGATCCGTTCCTTAACTCTCATCGGCGAACGTACATGCTCAGCCAAATAATTATAACATTCACTCACAGTGTATCAGTTGAAAATCGACGAACGTGACAGCTGCAAAGAAACACGAATCCAATAACGATTTCACTGCACACATTATCCGCACTCACAACGAGAAGGAACTAAACGTCGAACAGAACAATCTCACGGAACGTTCGATCACATCCCGAATCACGAGGGCCAAATGCATACCAGCACTGTCATCGCGTCCACGCTCCAATTTGTACTCCAATTTACCATCCAGCCCGCAAAACGTTTGCTCTATAATGTACACAAACAAGGGAGCACACAAGCGGCGGCAGACGCCAATCGTCGCAGCGTAGAACGAAAAGCCACGACTAAAGTCCACTAAAACGAACGGTTTATTAGAGGTAAACAAGCGGAGACTTCAACGACCGCGTCCAGAGTAACGGGGTCCATGGCGGTGCACGCCGATGCGACGGGATCGTCAGACAGGGACGCCATCTATCGATGCAAGAGATCGACCACGATCGACGCATCTCAGCCGCCGCGGCGTCGTTGAAACGGCGGCCAGCAAACAAGCAAATGAAACCTATCGTCGCGTTCTACGTATGTACGTACGTACTTACGTACGTATGCACGGATATATGTACGTACGCCGTTATCCTTGATCGTTCGTTAAATTCTACAGTAAAGATCGCTTAAATACGTTGAATGCCCGGCTGTTCTGCGGATTTCGATCATTCCTATCGGGAACAGCCGTATCACAGATAACCATTGACGTCACCATTCAGATATTCGACTACGCGGATATCCGGGTACTCGATGTCTCACCAAAGTACCGCTCTCCAGATGATCCGCTACTATTCCCTGGCTCGCGTACGGCGTATAAAAGCGAAGCGGAAGTTAATCGACAGGAATCCCTTTCTATTCCGCATCGAACGTTTTGCTCGGCCAGATAAAATCTTTTAAAGAACGACGCCGGACTCCGCTAGTTATCGATAGAATTTCGTTTTCCACCGCGTCTGGAAAAACGTTTGAGGAATCGAGCTATCCCCCCCGCCCCTTGGTTTGCGAACCAGAATAGACAGAGGGTGGGCGTAGAGAATTTTAGGGGGATGAGAGTTTCAGGATGTATACACATACGTGCAAACGTGCATGCATAGAAACGTACAGGCACACGTGCGTACGTACGTGGAGTTTTGAAAGAGAAAAGCTGGAAAAAGTGGAGGGGCGTGGAGATCGATGGGTGCCAGAAAAATGCGCACCGAAATTTATATAACGAGGAATTCCATTATGCCAGCCTCGATACTCTTGGAGCTGGTTGTGATAGCGGTGGCCCTGGTATCGGAATATCGAACGGCGTGCTTCATCGACCGAGATAAGATCCGTTTACACTTCGAACCATCTCCAATGGTGGCCACTTCCTACGGCGTCGCGCATGAATCACTGGCTGTGTCGCAATTTAACTGAAAAGCAATTTTTCGTTTCGCCGTCACCGACGCGCCACTTAAAACGGATCATTTGGCTCGCCGTTCGCTGGACCTGACGACCATTTCATGGGATAATGGAGGGCGGCCGTCGGTCAAGGTAGAACAATGAATGACGCGGCCAAGAGCAGAGATTCGACGGGCGTAGAGTAACATTTGGAAACCGATTTCAAACGGGGAAGAATAGCGAAACTTGGGCTCGTTGTTTTGTCCACGATAAACGGGGAGGACAATGGCGGTTCACCGGAAATGTACAGTCTACGGGATGCTGATAGAAAGCCTGGTACGACTGGAAGAGGAGAAAGGAAGACCGTAGATTGCGGTACCACGAAGAGTATTGACCGGACGATTACGGGCCTATTTGAATCGCATGTTCCACGAAATTTCGGATCTCGTAGCGTCTTGACCATGGTAGATTTCATCTTCCACCACTCATGCTTCCAAAGAGAGTCTCCCTTATTTTTCTTTTCTTCGGCGGGGTTAACAAGACTGCTATACAGTCTCGGACAGGAGAACGTTTGAAATTGCTATTCGCATTAATATGAGTATCAGTAGCTTCCACGACAGACATTTTATACCATGTAGGTGGCATTAATTTATTTTGAGGTATTTCTTCGCTCTGTAACATATGGATAATCTGTACTTCCTTGCTGTAAAACATTCCTGCTTTCATGCATTGCTTACCGTTTAAACTTTCTTGCGTCCGCCACCGCGAAACATATTTACGCCGAACTGATATTCATCGTTGCTCGCAGCAATCTATTTTAGGTTTGACGTTAAAATAGTCGAACCGGTAAACGAAATAAAGATGGAGGATTTAGTCAATCACGAAACCCCGTCGTCAAAACAGATATTTAGCGTCGGGCTGACTTGAATGCGTTAATCTAGGATTGAATTGCGATAGACGCGACAGCTGGGGGATAATTGTGGAAAGAAAGGAGCAATTTGGATAAATGAATGTCATTGTACAGATCGTGAGGCGTATTAACGAAACAATTAGAATTCCATTGAAACAGAAGTGGCACTGGGGCACACGCTCGAACGCGACGGATTAAATGTGTCACAGCGGGAAGCGAATTCAATACTCGTTTGAATTCGCTGAATTTTCAATAAGATGGGGAATATTCGGAAATTCTTTCGAAATTTCGTTATCACGAAGTCGGCTCGATTGGACAGATGCACCGTGAGCACATAGGTAACGGCGTCAGATTGAATTCGAACTCGAATCGTCTGCCTGTCGCATACAGTCCCCTCCCCTACCCGGGGAGGGGGGTGGGGTCTCCGAAACCAGTTTTCCAGCTCCAAGGCGGGCTGGTTTAAGTCACTTTTAATTAGAAACGATCATCAAACCGCACTTTCGTCCGTCCTTCGTTCGCTTATGCCGCTTCAGGTGTTGCCTGCATCGATAAATTTCGAGAAACACTTCAGAATCTTTTGGAACAGTTACATTCGATAGAAGCGACAGTTTCGAATTTTCGTGGCCGGAATGTCGAACGTTTTTCCGGAAGACAAAACTGTCGAACGATTCAACTTTCGTCCCTCTGCCGTTCTCGTTTGCTATTTCGTTTCGATTACGCGGGGTTATTTTAACTGGAAACGGTGGAATATTTCACCTCGTATAGAAGTTCTCGAAATCAAAATGTTCTTACAGTAATTGTTTGTCATGAAGGGGGCAATTGGGCGGGGTAAATGATTGTTCGATAGGTGGCGTGGTGAAGGTAATTTTTGTAAATCGGACGTATACAATGACCAACGACAACGACACCATTCCATGCAACAGAATGTCTAAAAGTAAACTCGAATCGCCAGCTGAACCCGACGAACAGAACTAAAAGGAAGCCAGCAATTTTATCCGCCGATTACATCGGAATCGATGATTAACAAGTTTCCAAATATGTATGCAGAAATAGCCTTAGCCTTAAATTACAGCTCGCCGAGACAGAATTGTGGATACGGTGTCGCGTTAATATTTAGCGTGTTCAATTTCATATTACGACAATGCCTTCGTCGTATTGGCTACCGGCTAATATATACGGCTGCGACAGATTCAACCGATTTCAATCAAAAGGGAAATACTTAATCCAGTGGTAACCCCGCGAGCAGCTACAATATCGAGCTCTCGTATTTTCTATCAATGCTTGTGGTACGTGTCCCGGGCACATTGATTATAACTATCAGACGTAATGGTAGTAATGCCTGCCAGTTTCCGCACGACGTGAACTCATATTTGGAAACAAATCCATGATGTCGGGGATTGTTTGATGGGTTGGAATAGTTGACAATGCATTGCTTTGGACCGATAATTATTCTCAACCTGTCTGACCAAATGATCGGGCCATCGCAATTTTGAGATATGACAAGCGTTTTAAATTTTCGAATTGCATTTGTCTTCGTGGACATAACAACGATAATAATAATAATAATTTCTTTCACGCCGAATATAGAACAGTTTTATTTTAAAAAATCTTACCGTATTTTTGGCGAATTTAGATTTTAAAGAAACCACCTTTCGATCACGATTACAAAAAATTTGTTTGCATTTAATTGAAATTTTGCATTATGAATGAAACACCTTTCGTAATTTCGTCAAGTAAGTATTCTCTTGAAAATGGTGTTCTATGTTACGGACAAATGCTACTTCAAGTTGTCGAATTTCTGTACCTGCATATGTATATATTTGCAACAGTCATGTAAAATCGATACCCAACGCCTTACAATATTGTTTAACGTGTTGTGTTGCGGGAAATGCGAATGCACAGTGGAAATAGTTATGCTCTCGTAACATGTAGTAAAGGCAGGGCTGTACATTTTCCGAGGTGGAATTTACTGCAAAGAGACCACTACGAAATACATGCCAACATTCATAACGGTATCACGAGCTGGTGCCATTGAAGCTAAACAATTTCAACAAATTCCGCATTAGTAAGTATCAGCATTTAGTATCTCCTAGTTCCATTCGTATTTCGGTACCGTATGTTTCTTTTCCACGAGGAAAAGAGGAGCAAATTAATCATGGACAATTTTAACGTTTAACGTTAAACCCGCGCTTTGAAACGGTGCATGGTACATTGAAACGTCAGAGCTTCAAAAGAACGCACTGAATATTTTCAACCGCGCGAAAAGCAGGATCATTCTTGAACTGACGTGAACAATCTTCGTCGCGTCAAATCAACGTACGACATACTTCCCGAACACTATTTCCTCCGTACGTCCAGCGATCACAGCGAACACGTTGATTGCGTACAGTGATCGATGAATATGCTTGCGTCGACGATAGCTACCGTTCAATCGCGGACGTTCGAACGTACCTGCATGCCTCGACGAGCGTTCCACTCGTCGCCGATAAATTTCATAAACATCGGGCCGACCGAGACAGAAATTTTCTTTTGTTCACAAGCAGTTGCACGCCGAAACGATTTTCATACGCGACTGGTGCCGGACGAAAAATACACGGTGACAAGCTTTCAGTGCGTGCGCATTAATATGAAACGCGCGGGCGTAAATTAATGCGCAACGGGTTAGCGAGCGAGCAATCTCCGGTTGTCTGGGCGATTTCAATAATCCGTTCGACATCGTGCAATGGGAAATGGGACAGGTGAAACGGTTGGGGAAAAAAAAGGACATTTGTATATATCGTTCCGATTTCGGGGAAATATTCATAACGTTTAACGCGGGTCTCGCGTTTCCATTCGGCAACGTTAATCGTGACACCCCGTTGAACGAAATCGGATTAAAATAGTCGGATCTCGCGTTTCAGCGTCGGTCTCTCAATGCGAAATTTCGTTGGTTAACCCCCATTTCGCAGGGGGGTGCGAATTCGATCGGTCGTAACAGGGCGGCGAAGGAAAACGCGGGCCGGCAAAGCGTTAAGCATCCCGCTACTGAAGCTAAGAGCGTCGGATCGTGTCCTAATTTCAATCGATATTTACCAGATTATTGTTTGTTTGAGTTCGCGTGGCACGCATAGGGGTCAACAATTGCCTCTCTGCTTCGGCGACCAGTCGCTTAGATTTTGAGAACATCCCCGTTTTCCGTATTTTCCATTTTTCGGTTCTCCAGTTTTCGCATCGAACGGCCTAGAATCTCGGCTCCGGAATCTAGATGACGGTGTTCCACGAACGCGTATAGTACGCTCCACCATTTTCGTTTCGAGTGGGTGCTTTCGACTTCTGCGACGAGTGTCGGACCCCGATCGCGCAGAAACGGGAAGGAAAAAGCGGATAAAGGGGTGAAGGGGTGATGGTGTGAGAGGAAACAAGGAGGAATCGGCATTTTATTAAATTTAATTGACGGACGGATATTATTCCGGGTCGCGATCGAAATTGAATTGAATGCGATTCCATTTCTGCGCCGTCGATCCATCGAGTTCTGCGACTGAATTTCGTCGCTCTATCTATAGCACTGCCGGAGGATTTGAATGTAAAGGGATACACGTTGTCCTCCTCCACCAGCACCCCTCCGAACCCTCCCCCGACTCAACCCATCGTTTTATACTGGAAGAATCAATATTTGTTGGTCGTATATTTAATTGAAAACGGATTATAAATCAAGGGGTTGAAATGTTTATTGGATTTATATTCGCGTACGAATGCCGATGCCCAAATGGCTAGACAGATGCAAAATGTATCCGATGCCTAATTAACACTATTTCTACCAAGAGGTGTTACAAGGCCACCAATTTTATCTTCAAATTATTCTCTAAGCATAATCATTTGTCCGCAATTAATTTGACGGCTCTTAGTACAATAGTTGTTAAATTAATTCAGCGGTACGACATGGTATACTTATTTCTGCCATGAGATCTCCTTCGACACCTTAAGGATTTCATGACAAATTCTAATTTTAAATATCTTCTATTCTATTCTATCCTAAATATCAACACCATTTTACTGCATCATATCAATTATAATCAGTTTAGAGTTAAGGGAATCCCGATTTCTGTTGTAACGGAAAATAGACGTGTTGCTGCATAACTTCCATGTTCGCTTGGTTTCCGCAATGTTGCATTTCAGCGTAGATCATTGCGGCGGCTGATTCTACAATTTACAACCTAATTAAATAATCTCTAATAAATATGCATCAATGTATCAATAAATATATTGCTCAAATTATCCATATTTAACTGTTAATTTGAAATCCCAACAGTCCATTATTTGCATACAAATGCAAACGTGTCAAAAGACACCTTTCGGTCGAAATAGGTGTACGCAAAATCGTGGTAGAAATAGTGTTAAAAGCATCGTAAAAAAATCAGTTCTTTTACGGAATAGAATAGAAGGGCTCGGAAAAAATATGCAACGGCAGTGAAACGCGGTACCATTGCTTAATTAAGAATCTCGATCGACTACGAGGTAAACAAAGTAATTAGGTTTTCCGTCCGCGCTTAAGTGGTCAATTTCATCGCAATTTACGCTGAACTAGGTTTACATAGAACCCCTGACACATTTATCTTGAGCAACATCGCTCGATGTAGTTGCCTATGGTGCAATTAATGTGGAATGGAATGGAAAGTTATATACAAACTTGTTTAACCACGTTACATCGGAGATACATACAATTATTCAGCTTTTGACTAATTCCATGTTGTGAAAGTAGCAGATCGAACAGAAAAACGCGGCTAACCCGAAGCCTTCGTTACAGGGTAAAATATTGTGCAAAAGTTCAATACCGTGTAACGCTTAAACCGCGACAGCTTTTTTTTTATTTCAAAAAATAACTTTAATAAACCTGTATGTGGCTTCGTATTTTAAAGGGGTATTCAATTTTATCAATAAAACAATAATGTGACCTGTTGCGTAGATTAAATTTTGTTGAAAGAAAGAAAAAATTGTTACTGAAATGAATGTGAGCATATATAAACGTACGGGCGACACGAATGGAGTACTTAATAACTTCTGACTTTAATTCATAGCTGCGTAAAATCTGTAGAGCTTAACAATTTCCTCGTTGCTCCAACTAAGTACACAGCTCCATTAGAATATGTTCATGATTTCATAGCTGCTTTAGTGCGGCCTCGTGAAAGTTAAATTATATGTATGCGAATTACCTTCATCTTTAAATTAACGTTTTTAATCAAAAGAAATCAACTATCATAACACCGATACAAGTTCGCGACTAATGTGACTATTGATAATGATATAACATTATTGCTAATTCAATTCGCTCCCCAGTCACTGATGAAAAATGTTACCATAAATACCTAAATGTTATTGGTTCTAAATACCAATCGTATACACAATTAAAAATACAGCCCGATAAATCTGAAAAAATGACGTGATACAATAACCAGTCGACACAGTCTTACACGTCAAATGGTTACCAGGAAATGAAGTTCTAGTAAGAGGAAGCAAGTGCCCGCCAATCTATCAATACAAGCTAAAAAAGACGAATTTCATAAGATACCCGTGAATATTTCAGCCGGCTGAAAGGGTTCTCGTAAAACGGCAAATGCTATCTCAAGAATGTTGCGTCCAGAATTTAACGCTTCATTATAGCGGAGTAGTTCTCAAAGAACCTGTGATATTCCGAGAATGAGTTCTGGTCGTCGACGTAACTGCGACGACGAAAAAAATGAAATGAACGGTCGCGTGCGAACGCGGTTCCGGAAGTATACCTCCGTTCCAGCCCGTGGAACTTTATATTTCTGAAAAAGTTGAGCAAAAAAAAAGGAAAAGAAGAAAATGGAAAACACGTTTCTCAGCTAATTAGTAGGCTCACAGACGTGACTTTGTCAAGCACGTTTCCGCAATGATTCTTTAAATTCGTTCGTTTACTGCTTTTACTGACACAAAAAAATCGCGTCAAAGCGCACACGCGTTTATACGTGGCGCTGCCAGCAAAGAATTTTTAAAGAAATGAATGCAGAATATACGATTAATAATTTTCGTGCTTGCTCCGGAATCGCCCGACCATGGAGTAATTAAGGAACATTTTCATAGGAAATATATAGCCGAGGATCGTGTTGCTTAATATAACTGCAGCCGGCTGACCCAAATGCAACATAATAAATTTACTATGGCTTGAACATTCAGAATTAATCACAGGAATTCTATGCATCATCCTGTAGATAACGTTATGAATACATATAACGATTCGAAACTGAATGGCAGGCAACGTGAATGTACTTTATAATACTTACTGTTAGCGCTAACCTATTAAAAATTAATTATCTTGAACCACACAATTCACAATTATTGAAAAACAACGTCGTCAAATCACGCTCCTCTTGCACACGTATACGTGAATGTAATCACCTACCACCATGGGACAAAAAATCCGGCAAAAAATCTTTCCTAATTAAAACTCACATTCCCCAACCAGTCACCGAAACTTCTACCGATCCCACAGTATCAAGACATATCTTCCTCCCCGGCAACATCCTGTTCCCCCGAGGATGGCAGTTGTCAGCAACACCAAAATTAATGTTTCCTCAACGATCGGCAAAAAAAAGAAAAAAGTGAAAGAAAAAAGTCTCTCCCCATATCGTTGTCCTTTCCATTGGCAGCATCGCCCCAACCACTTGACACACAGTCACGGGACACAACGTCGACGGGATTGCACGTGGACACGTCGACGACAGACACACAGTGGAGGGTGGAGAGTGGAGGGTGTGGCGTAGGTCGCAGGATCGAGTGCCGTGTCCACCCGCATAGTATACGTGGTGTACGATCACGCATCCCATGAACTGTGCGCGACACGACAAGTTTGAGGGGGCGCAGCAACAGCACAGCACGGAAAGTGTAAGGCGATAATAACGCGCTTTAGCCCTCGATCAATCGGATTAGCCGACATATACGCCATGGTCGACTATTATTACTGGCGCGCTCGTATATACACCTCGAAACGCTGTCACGCTTCGTTTTATGGAACGGTATTTTCCATGGTAGTAAACGCGCGCACGTGCGCCACGGGTGCGCGTACATTATACACCACGGTGTCTCTCTATATACGCCGACCATTTCGACACCATCGATTTTATTGTCCGCCGTGGGAGAGCATATTCTGCGAGGGTGCTGCCACGATCATATCGATCAGGTGAAATAGATCGGAGGAGGCGCGGGGCACGATCGGACGATTATCGTTTCCAGAAGTATCACGTGCTTCGATGCACCTGGATTTTTGGCGCGGGCGAAGGTGATGAACGATTCGAGAGGAATACTTATATCGATTATGTTTCGTTATAGGTACACGCGGATTTGATTCGGAATTAATGGAAGGAAAATGGAAGGTACTGGAAAAAGTGAATTCCCGGTGTAATGTACAGGTTGTTATAATTTGGATTTGGAATAAACGCATTGCTCGGTTTTGGTGCAATTGTGCACATTTTCCAAACGCGGTATGGTATGGTATATTAAGTTCACGCTTATTTTTCAATCCTACCGCGCACCCCGCAGAAATATCGAACGCGTCGCGTTGATATCGAACGAAACTAATTAATGTTGACCGTCCGTTTGAATTGAAAGAAAAAGTAGGCGCTGGACATATCTAAACAGTGACAATTATAAATTTGGCGAAATGGCACTTGAAGAGACGGAACTTGAACAATTTTAACAATGGCGCGGAACTTTTTAGCTATATTTATCACGAGCGTGTGCATCACATTAATTCAAGTGGAAGATCGTTATAACGACGAGCACGAGCAAGCGTTACAGTTAATGGCATGCAGCTGTTGCACTTGAAAAGACGTAACAGTACGTCAACCGACTCGCAACGCCTGCACGCGCAAAAGAGCGTGTATATATATACTCTTTGCCCCGAAAAACGAAAGGAAA
This sequence comes from Nomada goodeniana, assembly GCA_963969485.1. Classification (NCBI taxonomy): domain Eukaryota; kingdom Metazoa; phylum Arthropoda; class Insecta; order Hymenoptera; family Apidae; genus Nomada; species Nomada goodeniana. Next base: position 14,789,264 of record OZ018303.1, read on the forward strand.
CGTGCAGGTGGGAACAAACTGCCACTGAGGAACAATTTTGTATACGTATATACAAAATTAACACCGCTTCAACTTTCGAAACGGCCGGAGGGTCCTATGGGAACCAGCGAATTTCGTTTTCGTACGCTTCGAAACTTGCAATTCCCCCGTAATTCGGGGGAAAAATATCGCGACGAGTACATACGTAGAATCTTGCGGCAGAAGAACCGTTTCGGTATCGTTAAGAAATTTCTCCTCCGAAAGAAAGAAAAAAAATAGAATGGACGGTCTCGTGCGTGGTTCAATTGCGAGCAATCGTCGCGACGTAAACTTCCGTTTAGTTTGTGGCGTAATCCAGCTAAATTTCCCTCTTGTTGCATCGACGTGCACGCGCAGGATTGAATTCGTTTGTGCCGGGAGTAGCTACGGGATTTATGTTTCGTTTTTGTTACGATAAAAGTGCAATCACGGGAACGGAGAATTTCGTCGATCGGCGGCCGATTATTATAGAAATCGTTATAGCGCATTGAAAACCGCAAACCGCTCGGAAATTCCTGACATTATTGTCCAACCGATCATTGGGGCGTGCTAACGAATCGTTGTTTGTCGAAATACTATGCGCCCGATCGGGGGTGTGTTAACACCGATTTTATGTTTCATCCAATTTCTGCATCGAAGAACCGGTGAATCGTATAACAGTGTTTCGCACACGACATGATATTGTATATAAGGGCAATGCGATAGGAAACGGCACTGTGTGTGTGTTGATAGGATAATAGAAACAAGTTAATTGAACTATTTGCGTTTGAACTATTTGTAGAGAAACAATCGTAACGATAATTACGACTGTACTGATAGTATGACAGTAATTGCTTTTTATATAGAATTTATTCGTAGAAACGGCGCGTCTATGTAGCGTGGAAACTGAACTATGTAGGAGCCTGGTAAATTAATTATGACTACTAAAGTAGAGAATCGGATTCCGTGTCAGAGGAAGCAATCGAATTTAAGGGGTATTTTATTTCATTAACTTGAATGTTCAGTGGTTTATCCGGGAATAAAGTATCAGCAACGAATTTGTAAGAATAGAATAGCAATTTGGATAATATTGTTTCAATGACGACAGATTTTTCCCGAAATTAAATTTGCAAGACCAATAATTGAATTTATTGAACAGAGTTTACCAATTCAAAGCAGCAACAATCCGCCAAAGCTGTTACTTTAAGCATGTTACAATTTTCTGCGATAGCTACAATTATCGTTCGAATTTCATATAGCACGTAACGTTAATTAATACGAAATCGTAAACTGTTCGCTTGAAAGGTATCGAATTCGGCCAATACATTTTGAACCCACTGTGTTAAACGTCAAAATCATTTGCAATTTCGTCCGCAACGTTAACATTACCTCTATGCGCCACTTACCTGTATACATATTTCTCAGGTGCCAGGTTATTATTATATATCCAATGAAATATACCTCATTACCATCGTCTCACTTCCTCCGTAAAACAAGTTCTCCGTTAACGCTATCGTCACACAAAGTAATAAAAGTTAGACGGCTACGACCATCGCGTGGCTTACATTATCTGAAACCTCAGAGGATATTACGATATTCTCGCAGTTTCCGTTTCTACAACTTCCGCAGATTTACCCCATCAAAGTAATCCCCGTCGTTTCCACGTGGTCCCATTCACCGCGTGCAAACTGTTCTCCGCTTACAAGCAGATTGGCAGTGGCGCGGGGTTGGTGGATGGAGGTTTAACAATTCCGCTCATATTTCGAGAGTAACGAGCCGTTATCCATCATACGATCGCGAGTCAATAAATTAATCGCGTGTTGCGCACACGCGCGGATGCATACACCCTTCGCCCTCTCGTAGCCCAACACACACACACGCTGCACATGCACACGCAACAATAGCGAGCTCTTATCTACGAGATCCGCCGCGAACCCCGTCGATTTTCTGTAATTGCCACAAGCGGTAAAATAGTTTCCCTTGCCCCCTCTATCACGCGATTAACCCCTGGAGCGTCGACCCCCTTCCACCCCCTGACCGGTTGAAATCGAGTTACCTGGCGGCGTCGATCGAAGTGTACCTGCCGACGATTGTGTGTCCCAGGCCTTACCTGGTCGTTTAATACGGCCAATGAAATTCCCGCGATGTAATTGCCGCGGTAATTAGATAATTGTGTACCAGACTTTACGATCGCTCGACGGTGAATTCGTAACGAAATAATCGCCCTATAAAACCGGCATCGGCAAATGCATTTACCAAACGGCCCAACCGAGGGGGCGGGATTGTGTTTTCCCTGTGTCTCGAATCGTGCTTATATTGTTCCGTGAGAGCAGCAGCTCGTTCCGATCAGTTCCGGGAGAATTCGACTGCTCGCGGCCCGATTGATCGAATTTGCCTGCTCGGTGAAGGCTTGGTCCGGCTAATTAACGGCACGTTGTTTCTTTTAATTAGGTTAACGTTAGTGCCGCATTGTACGATGCCACGCGCGTTGTTCGCTCTATTCCTTTTAATGCTGGTTTCTCGGTACATTATAGAGAGTAGTGCGGCGCGAATCGACGTTGAGTGACTATTATTTGCGGGATCGATCGATTTCGGGGGTCGCGTTGTTGTTGGTCTTCGACAATGAAGCTTTTCTTGCTGTCGCGATTACTTTGGCGAAGACTCGCCAAAGCATGGAGATGGGCGTGCTGCTGGTGGTAACACGCGGATTGGCTAATTCATAGTGTTTGTCGACGTGGAGAGGTGACGAAACGGTTAGTGAAAAATCTAGTAGAAATGGAAATCAACCGCCCCTGTCTACCGGTCCACCCACAGGTCATTCACTACCTGAGGGTGGCTCGCGCGAAGTTCGCATGCGCAGCTAACGGTTCGCAGATAGCTAAGTCATAAAGGGCGCTGAGTTTACGAAAACGTACTAATCCTAAGAAATGAGCTCGGCAAGTTTATAGATACATAGATGTGGCTCGCATCTGCAGAATGTAGTAGCTGTTCACGAAAAATAAATTAAAGTATTTAAAGGGACCCGAACGCCTCATGATTCTAATATTGCGCCGCAACAACTATCTACGCATACAAATTGAATGATGAAAGTAGAACGTTCAACGTAATATTTTTAATACTATATATCTCTGCAGCGTCGGCGAACAATTTTTATTCTCTACATTATGGCCACTCCTCGCGTATGGAAAATATCGTATGCTATTTTCAAAATATACGCTCGAACTGGCATAATCAATTGTTTGGGAAATATTCACGAGCAAGTTTGCAATCCGAACGAGAGCACTTCTATTCAATAGTCAACTGATGCGCAATGCTTCTTTGTGAACTGTTTTCCAATCCATCGCCGCGAAATTTTACCGGAGGCACAGTTTTATGGATACTGTTTCACGAACAGGTAATTTCCTACTCGCTCCATTACCGTCTGCATTTTCGTTTTGCACAGTTAAGGACCTCCTTCGAACTTTGCCAACTGCGAACTTCGAAACTATTTTTCATCGATCTCAGGAATGTGTGCAGATTAAATTCACATGGGACACCCCTTAATATCGTTTGCGAAACTGTTTCGTAGCTGCGTACATTCGATAATCCCCGTACGAATATCAGGAAAGGGCAAAGCGTAAAAGTGTTTGGAGCATGTTTAATTCTGTCGTCAAAGAAAAAAAGAAAAAAAAAAGAAATCAACTCCTCGCGGGAAGATAAATAAGCGAGAGAAGTAATCAAGAAAGCTTCGCCTTTGAAGGAATTACCTTCGCACCAATCAAATAAGCTGCGAATAAGTAAAAATGGAATTCTAATTGTGCGAGGGAAGAAGTTCGGTAAAAACGAAATTATTCGCCACTAATTACATCCAGCTTCTTCCGATTTCTCCCCCCCCGTTGGGGTGTATCTCCTACCCTTGCGTCAGCTGCCCTTTTTCTCTTCTGATTCATTCCCAATGAAAGGTTCTTTTCATTAACTCGAACGGGACGAGCAAACCGCAACTCGTACGATTAAAAAAACCACAAGATCACCCAATATACTTGAAATCGATCCGACTTTGGAGATCAACAAAGAAGTTCATCGTGGAGGAATCGCTTCTTTTTTTCCCGACCACCCTGCCAAGTCTCGATTCGCGTCCCCCTGAGGGACGCACTTCGAATAAAAGGCAAAGAAAATTTTAAACAGATTCGACAAATCGATAGTTATCGACCAAGGGGCGGATATTCGATTACTCGTATGATTTATTCTGTCGCTGCTTTGACTCAAACGTCACGTTCGATGCGAAGAAAGAACTAATATATACGGTGAAACGTACTTTTGATAACCGAAGCGTACGCTTTGGACAAAATCGGACAAAATTGGACAAAAATCGATTCTGATTTGTTTAGACAACGAACGAAATGGAGCAAGTATACGCTGAAAATAATGAGCATCATCTGCTGTATAATGGCATCGGTACAAAAATACCGTTGATATTTTATTGTTTTAGCTGCAGAGGATCTAAAAGACGTTTAAAGCATTTTTATAAGAAGATTCTTTTGCCTGGTATCACTTGTCGAGTTTCACGATCAGTCTTTCTTTAACCACGTCGTTCGCTCAGCCTGAAAGAACTGCCATCGCTTCCGACGTAGAATAATAATTTCGATATCGATACCCACGATCCTATAACGTCCCTTGAAACCGGAGAAATATTTGTTGATTCAATTAAATCTAAAGTACCCTCGATATTAGAAATCCAGTTTCCATTTTCACACGAGGAAACAGTGCACTATCAAGGAGAAATAAATCGAGGTGTAACAAGAAATATTTCAAACCCACAAGAGCACATAATATGCCACACGTGAGTGGCAATTTATCACGTAACATTGAAACTAAATTATTATATCACAACAGGCATAATAATTGTTACAACCAAAATTGAAAAAGACATGGTATAACAGTTAAAATCTTGTTTGAAATGATTTCAGTTACGAATAATGATTACAAATGATTAAAATTTTATTGATTATTAACAACCATTAATAATCATTACGGATGACTAAAATTTGTTTGGCTACGAATAATCGTTGTAGATGGCGGAAATTTTGTTGGTTACGGATAACTTTTACTCAAGACTAAAATATTTTTTAAAATTTTTTAATTTAAAAAATTTTTTTCCCGTTGCAATAAAAGTCAACTTTCTATGACTTTTTCCTACAAAATTTTAAAAATAATGGTTATTTTTCATGCCTGTATCATACATAAATTCATCCCGTCTAAAATCCATAAGATTCCAAAACCAACATAAATATTTACCTCATCTTTTATACATTTTTAAAGCCACGATCAAACGTGCCTTCGGTTGGAAAAAAGAGTTTCACGTTACAGATTAATAAGTTACTATCGGTGATATTGCGATTCCTACAATTTATTCGCAGTATAACTACCATTTAAAGTTTACCAGGTCACAAAGTTACGTCAGTGACGTCTTTCCCTTGACGAGGCCACGATCGAATTTCACCCACACATAAAAAGTAACAGTTATTTAAAAAATTTGTTAGATAAAAGTAATTGATAAAAGGTTGATTTTTATTCTAATGGAAAGGACTTATCATTCAATCTTCAAGAAATTGTTGAAAAACTGATGTGACTAAAAAATGTTCATTTCTAGCTTGTCAGGTTATGAATAACGATTATAAATGACGAAAGTTGTTTTCGATTAGAAATAATTGTTATTGGGTGGCTGAAATCTTTTTGGTTACGAATGATCATTACCGAAGACAAAAATTCTTTTTGGTTGCGAATAACCATTACAGATGACGGAAATTTTTATTGGTTACAAGTGACCAATATCGATGCCAGAGTTTCGTTTTTATTAGTCTATGAGATATTGATAAAAAGACTTACGGTGCTGTCCATTGAAAGCTGCGTAGCCAAATATTACTAACACAATCGTCTTCGCTGTGGCCGGCGTCGAGTGTCGAGAGAAATTTTGTTTGTAAACACCGATCACGAGTATGAACGACACTAAGTTCTATTGCACGATTGTACCCGATTTATAAAGCTGTCACACTTCGTAAACATTTTTTGTTCGCAAATGTACCTCGAAGAAAGCTCAATGAAATGCAGTTGTTGTCGGAATACGCTTGCGATCCATCTTTTCCTCCTGCCGCCGGACGTTTGGTGAGGCAATGGGGGAGTAGGGTAGCCAACGCAACAATGTATCAAAAATCAGACTATAGGCGCTTCATTAGGATGCACTCAGTGGATACGATTGATCACTTTGCCTTGAGTGGTTCACATCGTTTAATCCCGCGCGCAAAAAAGAATCGAGCAATAAAATAGTTTGTCGTTACAAAATAAATAGAATACAGTAATGCCTTGATCGATGCGAAAGCCTCAGGTCTGAACGTTCGCTTCCATCGTGTAGTTCCTACATTGTTTGAAATTTGCCGACAGCGTCGAAAGTAGAAAAGAACAGCGAGTAAAGAAAGAGAACCGAGCAGCCAAGCCAAAAAACAATATCCAGCGTATCGGTGAAATTACACTAATGCAAAGATAAAACTTTTTTATTTCTCATCCTTTTCTTATGAGATTTTTACATAGCATAGCTGACAATTTTCTGATTAAAATGACACCAAACACGGTATAATTTGCACTATATTTACTGCCTTAATTAACGGTAATAAGTTGGTATGTTAAACCGTGTACTGGGCCTTTAATCTTTGCCGATTGCCACGATCGCAGTTTCTCTTTTCTTTTCACTAGCTATCCTTTTCTGCGGTAGAAACTTATTATTGTCAATTAAGGCAGTAAGTATAGTCCAAATTATATCGTGTTTGGTGTCATTTTAATCAGAAAATTGTCAGCTATGCTATGTAAAAGTTTCATAAGAAAAGGATGAGAAATAGCAAAGTTTCATCGTTCAATTAGTATTAGTTCACCGATATACCCGAGCCCGGATCGCGTTACACTGATCGCCAAGTGAACTTGTGGACGCCTCAAGGGGTATACCCCGCAGTGGTGGGATAAACTTTTCGCTTGCATGGTGTAGAAATCTTTCGCGTCGATCAAGGCATTACTGTACATAGAACAAAATTAATACATGTTAACGTCTTAAGAATTAACGCGACGATAAAAGTGTATTATTAGAATATAAAATATAGAGTTAACATAAGAAAGTGTTTGGTTGGTGACATTATATAGTATATACTAGTTCGATACGCGAAATAGTTAACCGTCATACGTAAGCAGTAGTGTTGACTATTAACGTGCGAAAGAATTTGCAAGCGCGTTTTTTATCGCGATATTCATAATATCATTAATACGAATATTTAGACAGTAAAATATTCGAATTATTTATACATTTGGCAATTTATTTCTCGCGATCGGGATTGTTGGATTAAAAAACGTACGGTACCGTAAAAAATGACATTCTCCGCGTTCTCGTTCAATATTTTATTCGGTCTGCGCACTCTCGTCTCTCATTACAATGGACAATCATTCCCGGGAACCATGTGATGTGCACGCGTACCGAACCTGAGCATCAACGGAATGTACGGGGACTGTTGATTGTATTCGCCGATAGGTACACTAATCACGGAGCCCGCTGTGTTTTAAGACCATTAAAATTCTGAACGTTTCAAAGTTGTCAAGGGATTAATTACCCTACGGGGTATTTATGACTGATTTCAATTTACGCGTGTCGGATTATTTTTATTTCCTGCGAACGATTCCCTTTTGTAGACGTGGTCGTCTGCAACTGATGTAAAGTTTTGCAAAAAATATTCTAATAATTTAGGTACTCAGTTTCCGTAGCATTGTCTAACAACGACGCAAGCCATATTTGTAGCATTAAGTAAGTGTGGCAAAAAATTAGTTGAACTTCGCGAGGCTCAATATTCATATCTCTTACTAGGAAATGAACTTTGCCAAGTCGCAACGGTTATTGTCATGCAAAGATTGTAATTTTTTCTCGGAATATCTGTTGGAATCTATGTAAACAGATATTGTATTTATTCAACTTGATGTACTCCACTATAGTTGTTGAAAAGAGTTTTCAATTGTATACTACAATTCCAATCCACCATTATATTGTACAATATATTTTTCAATAAGTTGATCTTCTTCCTAGCCCGTTACGATCGTTTCGCAACTTATGTATTGAATTTACAAGGAGAGGTTCCTACTATTTATTCCTCCTGGGTAATGAGTTTTCGTCGGATGGGACATACTACCCTACTGAAGTTCATTATAGTGGGTGCATATAGTTATTTGTTTAAATTAAATTGTTCACTTAGTAGACGGTTTACATTAAATCAGTTTGCACTAAGAATTAGAGCCACGCAATAATTCTTGTACGATAAAAAAAATTGCGGATAGGATCTACTGTTTAACGAGTATAGTGCTTGATTCTTAAAACGAGCTATACATTTTGTACTCAGCTTCGCTTCATACCAACGCGAAAATCTTTTTATTTTAACATGGACTGCTAATTATTATATACGATTTGCAACAGTCAATTCTATTGTAATTGCGCAAAGCTTTTGAAACATTACGCACGCATGTGAAGAAAGGTTTGCGCAAAGGAAACTGACGATTGCACATGGTAATGATAATAATGGCAAGTTCTGTTATTTACGTGCGAATTAAAAAGAAATTGACATGCTAAAGCGCGTATTTAAAAACACAATACATATGTATAGCGCGCTGGAAAACAAGCACTATGCTCATGCTTCTGCATGTTTCAATCTTTTCCTGCATGTTCCAATCTTTTTCTGCATGTTTCAATCTTTTCCTGCAGTCCCCTATTGGCAACTATTTTATAATATGGAAATTAATGAACCGTCCATTAGCACCACGGAAGTTTAGATCCACAACTTATTTTATTAAAAAATAACATGCAAATTACCAATAATCATAGACACCTAAAACATATGACAGTAAATTTAGTACGACAGTATTTGCCACTCTGCAAAACTCATTACACGGAGAGAGAAATTAATAGGAATCTCTTCTTCGTAGTGATTTTATTTCATCATGCGATAGAGTCAAACTCTGTTTTTGAGTCGTTCAGTTCTTCCTTTTTATATTTTTACGACGTTTTATTATTATTTTGTGATAGAACCGGTTGCTCTACTGTTTGAAATGTAGTCCCCTTAAAAGAAAATCTCGTTATTTTCAGTAACCAGCAAATTTTGTTGCTAATGCTTCTTATTGTACGTCACTTGTTGTTAGTTCATTCGGCAGTGCCGGCTATTGGTACGGGAGAACCATATTTATATTGGTTGTCTATGACTATAAGTTTGAATTAAATATTTAGATAATAGAACTATTGCATTAAATTAGTTTGCATTAAATATTAGAGAAAGCATTAATCCTTGTACGATACAAAAATTTGCGAATAGGAACTACTGTTTAACGGGTAAAGTAGTTGCTTCTTAAAGCGAGCTATACATTTTGTGCCCAGATTCGCTTCATACCAGCCATAGCATGCCAATTTTGTTATTTATATAAGAACTTCAAATTATTATATACCTCGTGCAATTGTCAACCCTATTGTAATTGCGCAAAGTTTTTGTTGATAAATTACGCTCGCATGCGAAGAAAGGTTTGCGCCAGGGAAATTGACGACTGCACGCGGTAATGATAATCTTCGCAAGTTATTGTATTTTGGTGTGAATGAACAAAAATTGACACGTTATAAATCAAACTTGAACACAATGCATTTCTACAGCGCGCCTGCAAGCAAGCGCCATGCTCATGATAATTTTTCTTTGCACTCCCCCATTGGCAACTTTTTTCTAGTATGGGAGTTAATAAATCGTTCATCAGCACGACGAAAGTTTAGAACTATAAATTATTTTAGTACAAGATGTGTAAATTAGTAACAATCCTAGTACTAACAACCACTATCTATATCAGTTTTAGTGAAGACCTCGGCAAAAGCTCATCAAATATTTCGATTCAAATTAAAAGTAAATTAGCAGGAACCTTTTCCACCTAATGCTTGCATTTACTCATGCGACAGAGTCAATTTCCATTTTTAATTAATACAAATCTGCATGACCACAACGTTTCCAATTCCTTTTCTTATTTTGGAATAGAATCAATCGCTCTACTGTTTGAAATGTTGCCGATTTCAAAGAAAATCTCGGTATTCGCAGTAATCAGTTCACTTCGTCATTAATGTACCCTATTGTACGCCACATATTCCATTTCTCGACACGGCGGGTACGTATATTTTCCATCGTATTGGTCATTCGTATTGATGCACGCAGTCATCACAGGTTCTCGCGTTACGAAGAGCAGGTTTCGATTAACCGACGTTTCGTGCGAAGAAAATGCGATTAAAATTGCATTTACAACGATCGAATGCTATTTCACAGCTGTTATCTGTTTTCCATTCAGAATGCCAAAGTATCTTATAAAGCGTATATGCGCACGGTGTCTGGTTCCTCGTTTGAAAAATAGGCAACAAAATTAAGACACCAAGAATAGCTATGACTAGAATGGGGCGTAACGCATTAGTAAATGAAGCGCACTGGAAAAGAAATCGCCGGAGGAGAGAATGGCTCTCTTAAATATTCGAATGCTCGTCGAGTACTTTCAAAAGCGGTGCTCAGACTCGGTACGCGATCATTCTAAGCGATATTTTGATATATACATATATTTCAGGCAATATTTCATGTATGTACATATTCTCATACGGACCGTATGAAAAGGTAGGTGACGTACAGATACTATATTTTATTCTGCGAGCGTATCGTAGGATACAATTAACTGACATAATTTAGACTTAACAGTGCCCAATATATATTACGATACTGTATACGCAACTTTCAATGTATAAAACTGAAAGTTTTTTTATGAATATCTCGGAAACGAATAGATACGCGAACCTAAAATTTTAGATCTTAGGTGACAAAAACGAAACTCCCGCCATCGGTAATAGTTAGCCCTAAACAAACAAAAAATGTCCCTCATCTAAAATGACTATTTGTAACCAGAAAGATTTCTGCCGCCCAACAACGATTATCCGTAACCAAAACCCTTTAAACTAGGATATTGACCGTTATATTGTAACTTTAAAAATTTTGATTATAACAGTTATGGTGTCCGACTTCATCGATGCGATCGGATGAACCGTATTATTCCTTGTCCTCGTCATTAATCATTACGGCGTGCACGCGTTCACGGGTCGCAGTGTAAATACGAAGAGATAATTAACGTGTCTAGACACCGTCTATAATGTCGTTCTAACGAATTTTCGAAGATCATCCAGGGATAGAAAAGGGAGGACGGGGCACAATGGGCGTGCTGCGAGGAGAGCGCAAGCTCACGATCCAAACCGTTCGCAGATCAATAGCACCTGGAAACCGGTTGCACATTTTCGACCGTAGACGCGCTAACGAATGTGTTTCTTCTCTGGTTTGCACCGGGCGATCATTCTTGATGACCTTTCATCTGGATCTTGACGGTGAAAAGTTGTACGCCTACCTTGGTCATTATTCGCGCCACGCTGCCCCAGATCCAGTTTTATATATACACCATACATATTATACATACACGATGTACGTAGCGTAATACGCGATCCTCGCAAAAATAATGACACTGTTATCGTTATGGCGTGAAGCAAAATTATCCGCGAGATGAATAAGCGTTAATGAAGACGCTTTAACCCTTCTGATGTCTACTGGCTGTCCTTATGGCGGTGGTATTTAAAAGCTGTCTTTAAAGCTCAATATAAGTACTGTGTGAAATTTATGATTTCGGCGGCAAGTGATATCGTAATATTCATTGCTCTATATTTTTTGACAGTTCTTATGAAGTATTGTAATTTACCCGTGAACAGGAATGAAATTTTGTTACCCGTTTGGGTATCCTCAGGTAGTGGTTGTAAACCGATGTGCAATTGTTTGAAGCACTTGTTTCGAGTCAGTGTTAATTATCGAAGAATTGTTTCAAATCGTTTTATCTAAACTTGGTACAAATTATAAAATATAGGTGAGGAAGGTGGTTAGATGTTACCAAATTTTACCGTGAAACCTTGGCAATGAAATTTTCCTCTTCCTTCGAGAATCTTCTGGGAGCTAATTTCGTTTCAGGAATTGGATCTTTATCTTTATTACGGGGAAGGATAACAATTTCTGTTCGGTGCGCATTCTCTATCCAGATTGGTTTGAATAGATTACGTAACGAGGAAATGTTTTCTATTGAAGATGTTACGCGCCGATTGCAATAGAAATTCGTTAACAATAACTACCCTTTGCTACTACGATGCCCATCGTTAATTTTGCACTTTAGCAGACAACAAAATTCATTTGATACGTCGTTCTATTTCCGAAAATGAATTTAGGACAACCAATCGCATTCCAAATTACTAAACCACTGCAATTCACGCATGTTTTATAATCTGAGAAGCATTAAATAATCAATGAACTACAGTGAACAATACAAAAAATGATAACAGCCCTCGTACAATCGTACCACGAGCAACCGCATGAAATATTATGCGAATCCTCTATGCATACTGGATATTAATACAAAATTCAGTTCGGATAATCGATGAAACGATAAATTATGAGAACTCACGATCCATCGCAACGCAGTTACGTCACGTAAAATTACTATTTATCCATTTCGCTACTAATACTCCGGGGATTAAATGATATGTGTCCCGTTCTGGACGCGAAATGAATGTCTCAGCCCCGTGATTAAAAGAAACACAGTACCATCGATATCCATTGCAACCTTCACGAAGATCTTGCAAAGGAAAGAAAAAATTAACAATCCTCCCCTACCGCTGTACGTATAATCGTGTAATTGCACGATAGATCCTTCGATTCGTTTCATCGCGAGCCCACGAAACGGAAGAAAAACGGGAACGACACAGGTGCGTTATCAACGGCCGTAAACGATCCCGTGCTCTCTTCTCCCACGCGTTACGCGCAATTACACGCAAAGGATATATCTTAACCGAGAAGCAGGAGGTAGAAAAACCGCCCTTCATCTATTTCCCGGCCACCGATTTCGCCCCCCGCTCACGCACACCCGACCGCTTAGAACGTCGTTTCAATCCGTCCCGCCATTATATTCTTTTCTTTTCCCAAGACGTTTTCTACGGGGTGGCCACGACGTGTCGGCTTGTCGCCCCCGCAAAACGACGTAGGAAAAATATCATTTCCTTTTATTCACTCCTTCAGCCAGGGGTGGATAAGTAGAACGAACGATGCGAGAATTACGCCATCGATCAGCGCGCGAACATCCTCGAAACATGCACTCGTCCCTTTCGTCTTCTCTTAAATCTAGAAATTATAAAACGCTGAAACATCGTTCGGTAGACACTCGAGCAAAATAAGTGTTCTGCTGATAATGCTGTTCCATTCGATTCCATTGATATTTCGACTCACTTCGTCCCGTCCTTTTTTTTTAATTAGAACACAAATCAAAAGACAAAGCTTGAATAGCGCTGCATATTACGGCGCTGAACGCAGAATAATTGAATCAAGGAGAGATAAAACGGGCGAGCCCCCGTTTCAAATAAATATATCAACGACAAAAGCATCCGTTTGTAACGAATATGGTCAAAAGTAGGACTTACAAAGGTATCCGGGACCACACTACTGTGAAATATAGTGAAAGCATTTGCCGCCAGGTCAGAGCTTCATCCATAAGCAATCGGTGATGCTTAAAATAATACGGACGATGGAAGGGCACACGTAGATCGGGCCAAAACCGTGGGCCGTTGTCGACGTTTATACGCGAACAACAGACGTCGCTCGGTTATTCGTCAGCCGAGCGTTTTTTCACATTAACGTTTATGGAAATTCACGCGCGACACCTGGCGAACGATTCGTCGCTGAATTTTGGGTACGCACGCATCGTTCCCTATCACTCACGGTTCTCATCCTTCGCTGGTGAATCGCAACCTGAGATGTTACGCAACCACCCTGTACATGCAAGCGGCTCAACCTCTTTCCCAACTGTTCTTCGTTCCGTTGCTCATTAGCATGCTTCTTCGTTCGGTTTTTTTTTCTTTTCTTTTTTGGTTTCTGCTCCCGAACTCTTGTCTTTCAACGACTGTTTTTCCGCGCTCTTTTAAGCCCATTTCGCTCCGGCTGCCTCAACCCGCCGTCCCTCGAAACTCATTCCCCTTTATACTCGTCTCTTCCAAATTGTTGCTTCATATTACGCTTCAAACTTTTCTATAACTTCCCTCCGTGTTGTTTTAATCCACATTCATCCCTTAAAATCTTCCTGGTCCTTTCTGTTTGCTTATCACACTCCATTACCATATCGCTCATCTTAATTCCCTCCTTGTAACGAGCACGCTGCTCCTCTCTGGGATTCGCTACCCATTCCACTCCGGGCATTATTATTTTTAACACGACATTAAGCCCCGCGTATTCTCCTCGAACCCGTTCACTCGTTCCCGGGGCCATCCTCCTCGCCACATCTCTCCTTCTTCTCTCGTCGCTTTCCATCAGCGTTTTCCAGCTCCGCACGTCCTTCCCCGTTTCTTCTCCCCCTCCGTGTCCCGGTTCCCCCTGTAATCTCTTCTAACAGGGTATACACGTAAAAACCGTCGCTCTCGCGCCACCCCACGAGGCACGGGGGGCGAAAAAAAAGCGCGTTTCGCGTTGTCACCGGCGCTTTCAGCGTCCACGGAACGAACGGTATAACAGGGGGGAGGGCCAGGAAACGAGCAGGTCCGTGCCGCGGGGGTGGTTTTAGGGCGCGTCTCTTTCATCCTTTGCTCAGCCATTCGTATCTATCGGGGTATAAACAGAAACATGTACGACCAGCCCCTATTTCGCGAACAGTAGCATCGGTGGGAGTCGTCGTGCATTAACGTCGAATGCATCGGGCTGGAAGCGGGAGCGAGATCGGCGAGCAGCGGGCAGAGAGGAGGCGTAAAAATCGCAGACAGCGGTGAACGGTGTAGAAAGTAGAGGAAAGGAGAGGAAAGTGCACACAACAGTATCTTCTACATACATACATACATACATACATACATACATACATACATACATACATGCATACAGCCATCCACGGGGATGGCGTATGCGCCAGGGACGCGCCAGGGACGCGCCAGTGCAACAGAACCGCGTTCGGTGTACACGATTGTATTTACGCGCAGCTGATAACCCAAGAGGGGCTGACTGGCACAGGGGGACACGATGGGGTGCGGAAAGTGCAACGACTGGTTCCCCATCGCCGCCGCTCGAACGTGTTTCACTGCTAGAGGGGGGTGTTTCCCGGGACGGTGATAAATCGTCTAATTATTGGCCGTTTTCTCGAGAAAACCGCGAACGAACGAGGACGCATGACCGTCGGATACGTGTCTCCGTTGATCACCGCAAACCACTTGTCCGGACAGCTCGACGATCATTTGTCTTCCAATTTCGTTGTCCGGCTTCAGCAGGGGACGACGATGGTCCTACGGCGCGATTCTGTCCGTGGTCCGTGGCGGCGATTCTGTCATGGATAAAATCGAACAGGAGGAACGGGGATGGATTTTATCGAGGGACAGGGACAAATGCCTGTGCTCGCGATGCCGCGGCCGATGCGCGATTTTCGGGTAAACGGATTATGAACGGCGATCGATTGGTCATTGAAAGCACGGCGTAAGCGCGGCCGTGTTACATTAGGACGCGTGCGACTCGATTAATAAAGCCGGGCCGTGTAAATTTAGATGAAAGTTTCGGATTAGCCGCGGCGGTGCGGACGGTCCGTTGGAAATAGACATAATCGAGTCGCGTGAAATAATACGTTAAATGGAACGCGGACGTTCCAATGAGGCGGGTAAACGATCGATTTTTGCGCACGACTCGGTTCGCTTAGCTGTTTGGCGACGTTAAAAGGCCCCGGGATTGAATCAACCGCTGGGCTACCTGTCCGACCTGTGCCGCGCGGATGTTTATTTTCAACGGGGACACTTTAATGGAGCTTGCTACGCGGCATACGCCCTCCGTCCTGTGGATCGCGGCGTACATAAAATTACGCCCGGCTTTGCGCAGAGAAACGAAGGGCATTTCCATTTGTCTTCGAAGGAAACGACGACCTATAAAGAGCTTTGGTTAGCGGTTGAAATCCCGGGGGCCCTGCAGCTCGGCTGCATTACTTCCTTCGCTGTCTTGCGACGAGTCGATGGAGAAAAAAACCACTCGACGTGCCCGCTTCACTTTTTCTCGTCACTATGATAATGCGGCCTTACAGATATTGGAATCGAACGGCGTCATTATGGTTGAATTGCGGATAAATTGCGGACGACGATCCGTCGAGCAGGTAGACGTATGATGAAACGATTTGAACGCTTGCAATGTCGATTGTGATAAACGTTTGGAAAATTGTGATGAGATCGTTACCAATTGTTTCAATATTTTCGAATCACTGAGCACGGATATACTTCGGTGTGTCAGTGATACGTTTTACAATTTCGAAAAGACCACTTCCACTTCGCCGTGGAATTTTACTCACAATCAACATCGGTTGCAACGTTTACCGCGTGCCCGCAATTTGTAACTACAATTCATGGTAGTCTTACTTTTTTAAGTAACAGAGGTTTACAAGTGCTTGAATGGTGTACTTTATTATTATCTTTGGTAGTGCCTATCACGCGATCCTATTAATTGATAACAAAGTTCCGAATTTTCAAACGTTAAAAGATAAAAGTGTTTGGAAAAATTTCACTTCTCTAACTCTATCACAACAGTGACACAAATAGCAAGCTGCCCCGAGTTACCCAAATTATAACTAAATATGTATACAGTAGAAACGGTTTAATTTCTTGTCGAGTCACTTGTTTCCTAGTCACCAATTACTACATTACTATAGTATAAAAATAAAGATTGAAAATATTCGGCAAAATAAAAAAACCGCGCGAAACGTAACGAGGGCATGGGTAGAGAATAAAAAATATTAACATCCATCTGGGGATAATTTAGAACGTTAGTAAACTTTATTATTAAAGTACGCTCAGGCCTTTCAATTTTACTCCGAACATAAAGAAGGGCCAACATTTGTATTTTTACCTTGCTCGTTGATAAACGTACAGTAGAGAGAGGGAGAGGAAGAAATGTGGAAGGCAAACGGCCCTCGCAAGACGTATTTGCTCATTAAGGGAACAAAGAATTCCTCCGTTTCGTATCTAATATCGAACATGAACGTTCCTCATCATTATGATATATTCCCCGCGGGGCAAACACGGTGAAACGTATTCACGAGCGATGGAAAGAACTGCTGACACCTTCGTGCAATTCACCTACTTGCGATTCCAATGATTCTACCCGGTCGTTCGACAAATATTCTCAACGTGCTGGATTGAACCGTTCGTCCCAGAGTGGATGACGAACTGTTCGAAATCGCTTCTGAAGAAAAGAGTCCTTTCTTATGTACCTTTCGAAACGGTGGGTACATATCGCGGTATCTTCTCTCTGGTTGAAATACGTCACGATAACCATCACCTTATGTTTCCCCAGATTTACGTGAATAAGCGAGATGTAGCACACGTACTTACACCATCGAACATACACGTGTATACAAGGGATGAAAGGGCATGTTTGAGGGGGGGGGGATATATAGGATCGATCAGCAGAGTCCTCTTGTTCGGTGTCATTTTTTATTTGCCCACGCCACAATCCGTTCAACCATTGAATGGTCCCGTGGCTCTGCCAACTGTGGAAGTAAAGCTTTGACGCTGATAAACGATTTCTGGATAGAGATGAATTAATATCCGGTCACTTCTTTGTTACACCGATAAACCGCGAATTGATATTCAGTGAAACTTACGGGCGTGAAGGTTTTATTAATGGTTTTATACGGTACGTGCTAATCAAGCGAGTTACATTATCGGTGTAGTAGAAATAATGATCTGCAGTCGATTCTTTTCGGATCAACGAGGGGTTGAGGGTTGGTTCTCGTGTAACGAATAATGGCTATTATTTGCGAAATGTGCTGGTTTTATAGGTTCAATGATTGGGGCTGGATCGCGTCGCTACGTTTACCATCTACGGAATTAATAGAACGAATCATGTTTGAAATTAATTTTTTTTGCCCTTTTCGTATTTGCTGAACTTATTCGTTCGTTATTATTATACAAATTTTCGATACACAGGTGTTTGTATTATGCGTATTCAAAATGTACAGAAGCAACGAATGATGTTATTTGAAAGTGTAATAATATTTGTAGCGGGCACGATTGTCATGATAATTATAACATGCACATATATTACCGCGAAAATAATGGAAGTTACATTAAGTTTGATTTGAAGCTGATTAAAATTTTCGAGAAGGCTGGATGATACAGATTCGTAAAATTCGTAATTAAATATTATCGTAACCCTCAGTTATGATACCGTAGCTGTAGTTACCGTAGCTGTACAAATGCATTCGTGTATCGGTTAATTTCAAACAAATCGCCGCAAATTTGCCATCCATTTTCGCGATCCTGGTCACCTACTTCTGCTTGCCCACCATAATTATCATTCTTGAACATCAAAGCGCACGGTGCCGGCAACTTATTTGTGTCTCGCGTTCGTTTCGCACAGCTCCGAAACTATAAACGAGCATGTTGCCTGATAAAAATCAAACAACAAACACAGTTATGCAAAGTTCCGTTTGAAACTCCAGTGCGCAAATACTTTCTCCCCTCGTCCCGTACCTCCTTCAATGAATGCGCTATTTATTCATCATTACCTGAATGCGTCGTTCTCTAAGGCAACAAAATTTCCACGTTCTTCCAAGACAATTGACAGCGCCGCCCGAATCACGCTCTTTCCTCTCGCAGCGAAACAACGTCGCTTCGTTAGCCAAACGGAACATCGCAATTATCTCTGGCGCACGTTGCAGCACTCGAAACGTCCCAGAGCGGGCGGCCCGTGCCTCTGCATATCCTGTGGCCGTCATGGTGTTCAGAAATCCTCCAACAACGTTACAACGATTCTTCCCGTGACGTGATATATATCCATTTAATATGGGAACACGCGCACGTGGCCCACGTTTGTTCCGATTTCAACGGCGCCGAACGGTACCGGGGGTCGGATTTTGATTAATGGTCCTTCGTTTACGTGGGCCGGTGTGTTTCCAGAGGAACACCAGTGTCACGATTCTTTTCGCTCGTCTCGTCCCTGTCCTGCCCAAACGCTTCTGTATCTTCTTGTTGCGCGTTGACGACGTGCATGCTTGCACCTCTCTTTTATATTCGTTTTTTGCACGACGCTTCACAACAGCGGCATATTACGTTACGACGTTTGTAATGTCAACTGTGAAACATTACACCGAGGCAGGGTCGAGGGGGAAACGGTCGAGCCCGCGCATTTCCGGCCGCGGTTATTGTCCAGGAAACCCGTGTTTCCACGCGACCCTTTTCTTTATGCGGTCCTCGCGAAATTGGTATAGAGGAATCTAACCGGAGCCTCATTGAATTCGATCGACGACGACGTCGTGGACGAAGGCTGTTGCCCGGGGTCCAAGAATTAATTTCCGCCGCTTTGTTCTTGCGGTTGAGTGATTTTTCAAAGAGCCCGTACGCGTAACGCTCCGTAAGAAAATGGCCGGGAAGAGTTTCTTTGTACGCTTTCGTGTGTAGGTACTCCTTGTTGCCGTCAGACGAGCGGCTCCTCTTTCCGTGGTCAGGCATCGTTTCTCTGGATTATCACTTTGATATATTCTCCTTCTTTTTATTTGTTTTTTATTCGAACGCTAAGTAGAGGGACGGCTCGTTCGTCTGGAAGAAAGGCGGGCCGAGCTGCTTTGTTGGAAAATTTAAGTCGTATGCAGGAAGTAAAAGTTCGTCCGCAGTTGTGCCCTGGGTTTCAGAAAATTGGATTTTGAAGTTGAGGATACACGATTCGCCTTGCCATCGAGTTAATTATTTATTCTTTGTTCTGCGTGGCGCTTATAAATATTGATAGGACTGTGATCTACTTCGAATTAATCTAGGTCAATGAATTTATGAAATAGAATTGATTTTAAGTTATTATTTCACAATTTTGAAACGATCAATATAAGCATTGAAGGATATTGCTTCACGCGAACAATTTTTCTACGGTTCTTGCTTTGTAAAAGGTCAACAGTTTTTTCAAGATTCGCTCAAGCTTTGCTTTCGAATACATATATTGTAATGCGTATGCATTTATTGCCATCCAAAAATTAAATGATAAACAAGCTTGTAGTAAATTTATTCGTTAAAGTATTCGAAAACTACGACAACGGAAATAAATAAATAAGTAAGCAAATATTAACTGGCAAGGACGTATCATTATTACAGAATAACTAGTCGGCCAATAATGTGCGGGCTCGTAAAATAAATGACAATGCAATTGTTTCAGTTAAATACCAACAAATTTATTGTAGGTTTAATATCGTATGGTTTTGCGTTTCCCATTTGCTTAAATAAGAACGCGTCCATTCTATTGTCATTATCAGCAAACGATTAATATTACTGCTGTCGAAAATTGCAACATCCATTTGCGGGTGCACTTGAATTACTGATTTATATAACGTCCACGATGAAAACATAAATTATTGTAATTAAATTTCTAGGTACGTTCGAAATTATACAAAATACAATTTATGTCGAACAGAAGTGGAACTTTTAAATATTTTCCGATCCCAGAATTATAGACGCGTTGGAATTCAATAGAACTTTATCAGTCATGGTAAAACTTTAAGGCCAATTGCGTTTTATTACTTGAAAACTTAACTTCATGCATACAGAGATGAGGATTTCAAATTTTTTAAAGGTGGGCTAACACTTTAATGGTTGGTTTCAATTGTTCTTCCTTTCAGCTGTCCTACACGTCTGCGAAACGAAGGAAAGTAGAGAACGAAAAAAGCTGTTCGTTTGCACTCTATTTTACACTTTTATGCAGTTAACGGGAAACGAGGTGTTTCCGAATGCATAGCTCGATTCGTATCGATATGTACGTTTAACCTCGTTCTGCATCGCGATCAATGTTTGTCAGATAGTATCAACGCTGGCTGGTCGGCCAAACAATGGCAAAAAATCAGTAATTTTCAATCGACACGTTCTTAAGAAGCAGAAGCATAAATTGTGTGAATATTTGAACTAACAGGGTCAAGTCCTCGATGCTTTATCAAGCAAGGTTAACGTTGTAATGGTGTTTTCATTCAACAAAAGAAGTACCAATGCATATTTCTTATATTCTTCGAATAATTTATCACGATAGACGAGAAACGATATATTTAAGATAACGTTTATAATACAACGCGGACCAATATCATGCCTACTATTTACAAATTTTGACCGAGCAGCAGTCAGAGTATGTATTGTGCTTATTTATAACATTTAGTTTTGCTTCGCGTTGAATGAAATTAACAACAAATTAGCAAGCATACGTTCTTCCTTTGCACACATCCCCAAGCACCGTTACTGTTGGTAGTAATGTATAATAATATCAACATATGTTAATAATAAATCGATCAGTGTTAATAATACCGCTCCTAGGCCATAACTGATTATGTAAATGGAAAACATTTTCATAGCATTTCTCAATATGGACACGCAGTGCAGCGTGCGCGAACTTACTCTGCTGTTAGATAAAATTACAGACCAATGATGCCAGCCCCTCAGATAAATCAATGCTTATCATCGGCGAGTGTCATTGCACGAGACGCCTTTAAAATCAATACCGTCCTGGCTCGTTGAATGATGGATTTATGCAGATCGGAATGTAAATATCGTTGATGAATTTACGATCGTGTGCAACGGGTGCATTTGCAACGCATCTAAGCCGACGAGCGCTTGTTATCGCCTGCTTTTCAAAATTAACGCCCTTCATGGGACCGGACGTTCGAATTTTCTATCCCCGCCCGTGGTGCGAATTCAGCCACGAAATTGCGCGTGTTGTCCCCGATAAGCTGGTCATTGACACCTGGATTTACTTTGCGCCCAGATAATCTTATCATCCTGGAGAAACAATGACGTTCCTTCGGCCCTGGTACATTCGATAGTATAGAATCGAGGATTAAGCGAACTGGCAATAGTCACTGGACGAGTGACGGTTGCGAATAAATAACAGAATGCATACATATAGCTGCGACTGTTTTACTCTGATTAATTTCGTACGAGATAGAATTAATGTTCCATATATTTCATCGCAAGTTTTTCATTTATTAGTACATCATTCGTCTTTATTATGTATGATACGAATTGTACAGATACAATGTTGAATAGAAACGTCGAAATGAACAGAAAGAAGGTGTTGGACCAGTAATTTTGTACGAATACTTTGGCCTATTCGTATATTCATAATTCGTATGACCGAAGCAAGGAAATTATTTCAATAAAATTACTTTTCACTAATTTTCGCATTTAATGATATCACGAACAAGAAATATATATCGACATAATTATAAATGATAAATTGTTACTTGAATCCATATTTTTGTATTGAATATTTTCCACATCTTTCTTTGCAAGTTACGCTTCCGTGAGAAATTCAACGAATACGTGAACCGTTAAAATTGTAGTAACTGGAAACTGCAACCATAGACAAGAAATTGTTTGTACTGAACGTGAAAAATGTTTCCTGTAAGCTGATAAATGCACCCAAGTTTAATTTCATGGTACTGCTAAATAAATATGTATTAACGAATCTAGGACACTTTGGGAGGATCGCATAATAAAGTAGCAGGTGTATGTAAACGCATGTTCTTTGTTAATTAGAGTTTATTTTCGGATTACGCGCAGCAACACCTGCAAATGCACGGCGCATAAAGTACGATTTACCATTTAAATGCAAGGGAAATTAAAATATCGTATTTCGCGTTGCAATTACATCTAACGATTGCGGGCGCAAGTACGGCAAAATTAGGTGCAATTTCAATATTTTAAGTGTACAATTGTATATAATAATTTCCTAACCACTGACATTATTGTATGGGCTCTTTTCACCTTTCGGAATTAAAGTTTGCAGAAAAACAGAACGATTTCTGCGCTATTCGAGATAAGTTTCCCTCTATAGTATCTGAGAAAACAACTAATTAAAAACGCTTAAAATATCGTGAAAAGCTTAATTTATTCTGAAACGACACCTTACTCGACAACTATTTTTAATTTCTAAATCAGACACAAATGAACGATATTCTGAAGCATTTGCATAATGCACAGCAGTGTAGAAAACGTGGTTTCCATTTAAGTAAAGAATTCTGTAAGACGAAAGTATTAAAAGGATGATACAAAATTCGTACGAATAACAAGTATATCTGTTTATGAATCAATACAATGGTTCCGTTATAACCGATCTGCTCTATTCGATCGTTTACTCCAGAGTGCCCCATCGCTGCATTCATGCCCGCCGAGAAGGCGTGCCCCCGTCCCACGATGCAGTCCTTCCAGGGTCTATTTTACGACCCCCCAAATGTTTATGCGTCCCGCTCGCCTATCGGCCTCGTGGCGACATTTGCCAGATGAGTATTCAAGGCGCTCCGAACCTCGGGTTTTCTTACAATTCATTTAAAAAATTAATTTAGTTTGCGCCACAATTAATGTATCGAACTTATACCCGCTTATTTATAAACCATTGACACAAAAATCTGCATAGCTACATGTACCTGAACACGTTTCTAATATCTAGTCCGTTACCAAAAACGAGCACCTTTAAACAGGAAGGAGAACTTCACACGTTAAAACGCATATGAATATAATAATAACGCGACAGTGCTCAAACATACGATATCCACATTTTTAGTCGCGTTACGTATCACCATACGTTTCAAACAATCCTGCCCTACCCTTCGCTCGAACAATTGCCTCGCTCCCAATTCCGTTATGATTGCTCAGACCGTCCTACACATTCGATGAATCCCACATTCCGTCCGTACATAGAGAAGAACCGAGCTGAATCCATAGGTGGATAGAACGGATTCGTTGAAAAATCGTTTACTCTCCGCGGGTACGCAGACAGGGGTGAATCGCATTATCGCGAAACGATAACGCCCCGGACAACTGTTATCAATCGCGTCATGTGTCATGCGCATTACCGAGCATCGAATGAATTAATACAAGCGACAGACGAGACAAGCGCCGCGTTTAATCGGATTCCGTAACCAGTCCCTACAGTAAAGCGATATATTTAATTATTATCGCGCTCTGTAACGTGCTTCGCCCGGATTATCCCGACCACGTAGCGGCGAAATTTTTCGCCCACCGGGCGTGTGCAATTGCTTCGAGAGTAAAAGACTGTGTGCGGGATATTTAGGGGGTGAGAGAGTTACGTGAACAACATTTAAGAAGATGATATTTTAAGCGATAGATGATTTTATTTGGAAATTCGCGAACGTGACGAATTGTATTATAGAATTTTCATCATAAATGCAATTCCATTGTTGCTTTTGAATAGTGTTTCTTATGCGTTGAGATCTGTGATTTAAAGTTTCCAATGAAATTCGAATTAACAGTTGGTACCGTATTAATGCGTTTTTGTCATGCTCATTTTTATTTGCGACGTTGTATTTGTGGTCCAGGTGGAATTTACCGGGATCCAGTACTTGCTAATTAAATCAAGATTGTGGGCTGCCCACGATGGTAGTATATTATTATTGGGTAGTAATATTATTCAAGTTTCACGAGATTCAGAAGTCCCGTTTTCAATTTTAAAGCGTTACTTACGTTCAACCCTCGATACTTGTCAGAGTATGTACATAGTGGCTGGTCTCTGTCGCTTACCTGAAACGAGAACAAATTACGCTATTAATATTAGTATCGATATGCTCACCCATCGAGGGCTAAAAAAAAGCGACGAAATTGAAATAGAAAAAAGGATCCGGAAAATATGAAATACTGATGAAACGGAACGCTTTCCACCGTAAATAAATTACGAGCAAATGGCACGCGCTGTGTAAAGAACACGCAGAAATTTTTCTGAATTTAATTTAATATTTACCAGCGTGCAGAACAGCATGACTGAACGGCGTGGCCGTACATTTTCGTTGCAACGCGACTGAAGTGCACCGGGGGAATGTAAAAATCGCGGTTAGAGATAAAAGCAGCCGAAAATAATTTTTCGCGGGGGAACGTGCTAAATAAAAAGGAAACAAATTGTAATTTCCCTGAACAACAGCAACAACGTCCCCCGTTAAAAAATCGGGAAAGAATGTGCGAGAAAAGAACAAGAAATGAAGGGTGAAAAAGCGCAGCGTATTTACGTTCCAAGCGTTTACTTTGAATCAATTATCACGACCGGTTGCGTTTTACGAAATATAATATAGGAACGTGAATCGTCTCGAACGATCGAGTTTGAATGGCCGTCGAATAATTATCGGTCATTGCAGAAAAGTTGCAGAAACGTATTGGTATCTTACGTTTTAATTTCGATATTATAATAACGTCGCGTTGAAAATCATTTCCAATATGCAGGCACGCGCGAGTATCGAGATAAAACCGATTAATTTCCGTGCGCCCGTAGATATCTGATAAACCGATACCGTTGTAAATTCAATGTTTGACATCATTGTGCCATCTACGTTCCCTTAAATTGAAATTGTTTGCCTTTCGCGGGATATGTATTGGCATTAAGCACTCGAGGAATTGCGATTCACGTTAATCGAGGAATTTAAAGCAGATTAATTTAATTGGCCATTCCGCCATCGAAAATCCATTAAGATTTATTCTAAATCCGATTGATGTTGTTTAATTTCACACAATCGTTCGATTAAACTTTCACGACTAGCTAGGCGGGGTACTTGTCATCCCTCGCGATGAACAGCCGCAGGAGAAAATTTAACTTCGTTCAACTCGACGAGAATCGCCGAGTTTAATCACCGTTGGTAGGAAGATTTTGGAACGGCTCGTGCTCGTACGCGAAACGTTTTCGCCTCGCAGTCTAGTCTAGGCGATGCCAGGTTCACTGATATTTATCCTCTCAACGGACGAACTGAATTATTGTACAAAAATTGTATATATTACAATATCTCTTAATATGATGCACCGTCGTGAAAACAGTGGCTATTCTGCTCTTCTATCAATGTTCCTTCAAACCGTCATTCGGCTGCACATAATTCAAAACATCAAACCACTCACAAACTTGACTAAACCACATATACGATTCCCAAGGAAAAACTCAATGCAACGTTCATTTTTATTCAAAGCAAACACCCCCCCCCTGCAACCCCCACCCGCAAACCCTCTCGAAACCTCCTCCATTCCAAGTGCTGTCCTTCAATCGCGATTTCAGACAGGTTAATTCGGCACGACTGTTCGCGGGGGCATCGATCCCGCAACAGCGAGCACTTAATCGGGCTCTGCACGAAACGTCAAAAGTACGAGGCGTTTTCCGCGTGATCTGTTCGTCATGATTCGGGTTGACGCAACAAGTTCCGCGCACGACGACCACCTGGGGGAGCCCTACGACCGACACGAGTGTCGAGACCTCGCAAGATAATGTTGCGAAACTAGCGGCCAAACCGTCACGTCCAGCCGAGTGTAACAATAAGAACCACCCTGCCAGGTTTCCTGCGGGCGAAAGACGCGGGTGGGCGCGTCGCGAAAACGTTCGCCCTGTTCGGTTGCCTGTCAACGAGTGGAACCGTTTCACGGTTCATCCGTTCCGCCACACGGTTTCGCCGGTTGCTGCACGCGTGTCGCTGTAATTCGCGACCGGGATCCAGACGTTCGTTTACTCGGCAAACCGCAAAACTGGCGTCGCCCCGCGATCCATGGTTGTGACGGCATTAATTCGTGTCTCTGCGGCCGCGAACGCGAAATGAAGTTCCACCGAAATTGACTTTGAAATAGGCAAAACGTTCTGGAGTATTAGTGACGTTTATGCACGGTGCGGGGTTGAAATTCGGGCGGCTGGAAATATTTCCGTGATCTGTGATAACGCAAGGAAATGTTATAGAGGAAACTTGCGGGAAATAAATAGTTTTCTCGTGGGTGGAGGCATACAGGAGAATTCAACGTTGCCGATTGCCGTACTTTTTAATTCATGATTCGATGGTATTCGTTTAACGGACGTAGCTAGTTACTGAGATCGGTGGTGGTTTTTACTAATTTTTCGACCTGCGAATTGTTAAAAATTTATTCGGTACAAGAGTTGATCAAACTTGAGAATGAATTTAATGAACGATTAGATGGACCACAAGTTTCTATTTTATTTCGCAGTAATTGTGTGGAACACGTGTTAGCTCGAAGTAGCACGTGTGAGACACGTTATTCCAACACAAGTAGTTAAATACTCAGCTCTTGGGAAATAATAATCATAGCATGAAAAACGATAAGGTAAAGGGTTATTTGGAAAAGCAAAATGTAGTGGACGAAATGATGGCTGATTTATTTTGGAATAATATTCAGTCGTAATACGCTGCACTGGTACTCGAAGATACACTGATAACATTCGTCAAGCTTTTGAACGGCACTAAAATAAATTTTGCTTCAGGTGAAATACTATCGATAGCCCGCGAGTGTTACATGGAATTTCAAAATGAGAAGATAGTATTTAGTTGATCACAAGTGATTTGCATCCCACTGTGATTTTCGTTTTAACAAAAATAGCTCAGAATTACTAATTGTAAGTAAAGCTTTGTGTCAGTCAATTCTTGCATAGTAAATAGTGCTGAATATCATTGACAACACGAAGTGAAATCATACGGTGCTTGTTCTGTTGCAAATTAATGTACCAGAGGGTAGCTGAATATGATGGATCACTGTGCAGAAATTCTACTGAAGTAGCTTTGTCGGATGTGACAACTCGTTTATTAAAATTGTTAGATTGTTATTTACTAGATAGGAAGCTGCGAGAGCAGTCGATTATAAATGTTTAAGATACTCGTGAATTAGTTTAGAAGACCATTTAAAACAAAGCTGTGCGACTAGGTGATTACTATAAGATATTAAAATATTGGTCGAGTGGATTTGTTATTCTAGTTTAGCAAATTCGTAGATATACGTTTGTGTACTCCATAACAGTTCCACCATCGGATTTATTGACAAACTGCAACAAACAAATCTTTTCATCGCATTAATTAGATACCTTATCTGGTGGAAAAAAATGATGTCTAAATCTTGTCACCCCTTCTCACCCACTGGATACTGTGCAGCATTACACAAATTGGTTCACCTTCACGGCCGCTGATAAATGATTATAATTTTGATCCCGCGTCGCCGTACACAATTATGGGACGATCCTGTGTGTAAAACAAAGCTGTCGTTAACAATCTCGCTAACAAGTCGGGTGCAGATTTCGTGGAATTAATACGAGATTGCACCTGGGTTGACCTAATTTGACACGCGATCTCGTTTAGCGTGCTTTTTAAATTGCCAAATTCAAAGTTTGGAAATTCTATCTGGGTAGCTCGAAAGCACTGATTTCTGGCCCCTCTTTTGTCGCCGATTTACGAGCTTCGTGCATGCGTTTCCCAAACTATTTACGATTTTTAGATCACGCCAATCGGATTGACTTTAGAGCATCGCGTTTCGAAAATCAACAACTCAACCGGACGAACATTTGTGCATGCAATGCGCGATCTGCATTTAAATATCAGAAGGGGGAAATAAATTCCACGTACCAAAATCATTTGCGATATGTTCATGCGCCTCGTAAAATTTTAACGGCCGTGGACTATAAAAGAAGTAATTTACGTTTCAGATTCTAAAATATTCCATTATGGGAGAAAGTATGCGGTAATAATTATACGAAGGTAGGAATAATTATGGTAACTGTGGCACGATTGTTTGCCATCAATGTGATTAATAAGTACTTGAAATTTCAGCCTTTTTATTGAGTATTCAACATTAACCTACATAGTCTAATGTATATGTATATGTATACCACGCGGTATCATAGATCTACTTATTAATAGTTATATAAATACATTCTACAAATTGCTTAACTCGCCTCACTACACAAGAACTAAATTTATAGACACGGCATTTATAAATGCTCGGCCTTTAATCCATTTGAATGTCGAAAAAGAGCAAGCGCAAAAAAAACAGCTTTTTAAATACATTTTTTCTACTTTAGCTTTGCGTGTTCGTCAAAATATATCACGTTGACGAGAGTATTTCGGACAGCAAAGCTTTAAATGCCAACCACCATAAATGTGTAAAGTACTGCACTCGTACTCGTTGTTCCTACTTTTATGCAATATAAACGATTTAGACATACACGAATTCGCAACCCGAAAAAGTCCGTTCCACAGTTTATTACCAACTGTACGGCAAAGATAAAAAGGTTTTCCATTTTTCAGTCATTACGTGGAATCGTATCCAAATGAAAAAATTTTCCCCTCCCAGTCGCGCAGGAAATGTTAATAATACTTGAGTACGATTAAACATGAACGCTGCTTCTATAAATATGCAAATATTATATTTAATTACCGAAAAGGTGGAAGTAGAAGCACCCGTCATAAATAATGAGAGAGTCCGTACTGCCGCAGTCGCGTTTATTATATTTCCTCCATCATAACTCATCTTTCAAGGAACCCAAGAAAAGTTGAATGCCACGGTCCTACAGAAATATTTGAAACGAAACTCTTGCTCCGTAACCTAATTCCATTCTTAAAAGTGGAGCGTGCTATGCAAGAGAGGTATTAAGAAAATGGCCAGCATCGTTTCCAACGCCCCACCAGTTCCCTTTCTTCGAACCACACATTTGTCAACAGCCAAGACCGATATACATCTATCCGAAATTTCTCACTGTTGCGCAAAGTCGCGCCACTTTAAATAAAACGAGGAATTTTCGCGCTGCCAAGGTACTTCCTCTGTCAGTTCCTCCGCCGATGCTCGCTTTCCCGAGATTGCATCGTTCCCTTGCAACAATTTTCCACTCGTTGATCGTGGAACGAATAAAACGTGCTCGAAGGATAAGGGCACGAGGGAAAGAATAAAAAGGAGAATGGAAAGGAAGAAAAAAGGGAGGCAACAGTTCCAAGGTGGACGTGTATCGAACTATACGTACTCGCGCCTCTCTCCGAGACCGGAAGTCACGAGGCTGGTGCAAGATTCACAGCGTATCCCCAAATAAGTCCGCCACCCTCTCTGTCCCCGCCACTCTGGTGATTCTCATTTCCTTCGCGTAAAGAGTCGTCATAAGAGGAACGGGATACAAATTCCTCCATTTAAGTTTCAAATTAGATTTTTCCTTGGCAATCCCGACCGAGCACTCAGCTTACATTCAAAGCCCTCTCTTTGATCAGAATGGCTGATCGATTTGGCATAGAACGTCCCACTTACTTTTCGTCGTTCCTTCGTCCCTCTGTAAGGCTCTCGTGACATCGTGGCACTGCCGAATCTCAGCGACGTTGCTCAATTTACGTCACGCCGGAAGTATGACGTTCTTCGCGTTCCGGTGCCATCGGGCAAAGGAGCGGAGAGGACAGAAAAAGAGAGACGAGCGAAGAAAATGGAAACGAAGCGAGACGACGGGGTAGCTTTATTAAACTGGCTCGTAATGAATCTTCCGTGGGTAGCTGCGTCCGAGGTGACCATAAAAAGCGAATTACTGCCGCGTCGTCGTCGATACGCTCGTCGATACTTACAGGTGTCGTTCGCCACGGCTAGACCGGCATTCGAATGAAGGAGCTTTCTGCTTGTCCGCTGGGTGGAATGAAATTTTTGCGGCGGACCGTGTCGAGGATTAATCGGAGAATTGGCACGGGGACGTTGAATGTTTTGAACGGTCGAGAAATTGCTCGAATGTGGAGCGTATTTCTTTGGAGCGATCGGGGCGAGTTTGGTGCCCAATTCTGTGAATATTTATTTCGCGGCGTGTTTCTTTCACAAATTCTTTTTTACTTGACGATTTTTAAGACGATACATTTGGTAGGCGTACCTGGGTGAAACGAGAATTGTTTTAAGTACTTTTTGGCACGTGGGGCATTTGGGGGATTCGATGGTGTTCAGTCGGGCATTAGAAATTTTGAGAAATAGGTATTAAATCAATAATGAGAATCACTGTATAGGATAGTGCTTGTAATGTCAAGGGCATGGTAATAAAATGTTGTACGTTGTAGTGGTCGTGTTTTAAGAAATGAATGCTCTTTCCTATAATAAATTAATTCGTAGTCTGCAATTTGAAAAAGATTTTAGATGGGGAAAAGGAATTGGCGTTCTAGTTTTGTACGAAGGACTTCTCGGGAGAATTAATTCGAATTAAGGGGGTACATGTATTTTTATATTGGATATAATAATTGTGGTTCTTGGGCTCTTACTAACGATGTCTTCTTTATCTTCATTGCAACATGAACATTTCACGAGACTTGGAAACTTTTAATTACTCCTCCTGTATCGTTATACGAGGTCAAGTCCATCGCGTTATCAAATTATTGCAAAAGATAAATGACGCACGAGCTGTGAAACGATAATCCATATCTGTTCCATGAACCATTAATATTCTGGATTTGCCGTGCATTATGTAATTTAAACAATGTCGTTTAATATATTCAACTGCGGATACTCTACTACTTTCGTTCGTATAATTAAATGCAAATATTAGAAATTATTCAGTGACGCGGAAACGAAAACTTTTGTGTCGAAATCACCGAAATCGATACCCGGTAATTTGAAATTCTATTGCCGATACTCTTCGTGAAATTATTTTCTCGGACACGTTTCGGCTTTCATTAACAAATTACCACTTGGCATCATGTTAATCGCGGTATCATTTGATACTGTTTCATTTACAGTGCACAAATCATTCGTATTTCAAAATGATACCCGCACAGACGTAAGCTGTCTTCAATAAACTAGATTTACTTGTAACACCATTGCACCCTTTCGAATTGACTTTAATTCACCATTACTTTATAAGTGACAGATATTCAAGTGTTAATCGATAACCGTTCGGCGAGGATCGAACTAATCGAACGGTTGCTTTAATTTGCCGAAACGAAAAGTTCGAAAGACGAAGGCAGTTTTAATGCTGAGAGCTCCGCGGAGAAGTCGTGTACAGCGGTGAAATATCGTTACCTACTTCGTAGTTGCTTGTAGCCATTTAGAAGACTCCAGGTATCATCTTCGTGCGCTAAAAGTTTCCGTACGATAAAAAGTTCTCGCCCAGGCAATGAAAGAAAGTACGGCCTGTAATTATTTGTTGATGACACATAAGCCGCGATATTTTCTGCCCTGGGACCACGCAATACTGGAAAGGAGCTACCGTTGGGGGGTGAATTTGAGAGGGTCCAGAGGGGACGGGCAAAAGGACAAAACTTTCCACGGCACACTGTAGAATGGTAAGAAGCCACCGGAGCGTATGGCGCCAAGTTTGCGTGACAGATGGCGACCAAAGTCTGGAATTTACAGCAAACGTCAGCTGATGTTGCAATTATTTCTGCCATCCAGTTTTGCCGCAACTTGGAAACTGGCCTGATTGTGAGTCGCGCGGCAATTGATAATGCGATTTCGATTATACGATTCACAGTGCGCGTTCCGTGCACGTCACATCGAACCGATCACCGTTCAAATGGTCTCATTACGATTAGACGACAATACAAACGCGAAGTTTCCTCTGTTACGAATGTTTCATGCGCCGAAACGTTGATAACAGGCTGTCGATATCGAAAACGTAATTTCCCTTCTATACTTCATTGAATTCTTTCTTCGGGGAATGCTGGATTCCAGGGGTAGACGAAATCGTGTGCAACAATTTACTTTTGCAAAGAGGTTTACGATAAGAATACCGTGAAATGGGTCGCGTCTAAAACTATTCTAACTGTAATTGGCGGACCGCTACTATATATACCATGAGTTTTAGGGGGAAAGGTCTTTAGCCCTTAATGGGTCACCTTAGCCAACGCGGTGTTGGATTCCGGGGTAAACGAAACCGTGTAAAACGCAATTTTGACTACAACTGATATTCCGCTACTATATATATCATGATGTTTAGGGGGAAAGGCTGTGAATAAGTGAATAATATTGATTCTGACTAGGGTAGAATCTGCGGGCCTTAAATCTTATCGGTGACTCGGGGGTTGGTCATCCAACGGGAAAATTATTTTCGAGTAATAGGAGTACGACGATATATATATTCGAATCGAATCGGTAACAATTAGGTAGGATTACGTGAATTGAAAGGTACATGGAAATCTGGATAGTAATCGTAGATATTAACGCCACAATTATTTCCCCTAGATTAGAAAGAATTGGTGGGATCATAAAATCTGTACATAGTTCGTATCAAGCACTAGCGTGCCATGTTCCCAAACGACATAATTGACACGAATGAAAATATATCCACTTAATTTAATGACTTCGTCCGTCTGACGACTATTTCTCTAAACGCACCATGCGGGTCCAGCTGCGTCGTCTAATTCAATACCGAGGTTTGCTGCACGGAAGGAAGAATAGAACAACCCGATTCGGCGAGCAACGAACAATTCTTCGTTTACATCTTACACGAACAACCACGCCAAGCACTCTGAATTACCACGTTTAAAACCAATCTTTACAATTCTTTCCTCGAATTTACAAATGGTTCAAGTGCTCGCCACCCAAGTTGACCCCAAACAAATTTACCAACGAACCGTTGTGTTACCATCCACTAATGAAAAACAAAATATCGAAGAGTAATACCGCTTGCAGAACAATTAATATGTAATTCGCCGTTAAACGCGAAACTTGCAACCGCGTTACAATTATTTCCCCGCTCGCATTACCATTGGCAAACCGTGCTTCTCGATCCTCCGAGTATTCAGCTAACAATAAGTACAGGGTGTAAGTGTGTAATTCGCGGCAATAACCAGCAATGATTTATACGCGTCTGGTGCTATCAACCGCTTATTAAGGAATCGCATGCGTGCATAACTGTCTATCGGTTACCATAATTCATACCGACCCCGTATTATACAATATGATATACATACATATATATGTATACGGGATATCAACTTTATCGCGTATCGGCGCTGGACGGATTCCTAGCCGAGCGTGCACGGCGCCCCCGTTGCCGTCGCCGCTACGGGGGGACAATTATCATGCCCGGCAGTGTCGTTAATCTCTGATTTATAGGCGTCCCCTTAGAAAATATCCGCCGCGTCGGGCCAGTCCTTGCGTTCGTTGCGAAGAGGATGCGGGTCACGGAAGATCCGTGAACTAGGTGGAATCAAGCTGCGCCGGGATTAGACGAAATATCGGGGTCGATTTTCTGTCTGCGGGATTCATACGAAATAATCATTCATGCGAGCGGGGCCCTGTCTTTTGACGTTCGGCGAGAGATCGAGCGGCGGGGATAAAAAATAATATACGACCCCGGTAGTTTCTCGCCGAGGTATTACGCGCCGACTTGCCGTGGGTTAGGGTTAAACGAAAACCGTGATGTCCGGCGGGGATAATTCGCAGAATTGGGGATCGTCGATTGGTTAGGGTGGGGCGCGAACATTTAGGGTGACGCTGGTCATTTTATTCATTGAAATGTCGAGCGACACACGTTCCGCTGCCTTGCAGTTCGAACGAGCCGCGTGTAAATATCGATTACGGGGACTGCTGCGATTGAACGAGCTGGTGAACGCATCGGACCGATTGGTCGCGAGTCTGCTGTTAATTGATTCCCTCGGAATAATGGAATGATTTCGGAAGTGACGTAATTTATTTCCCTTTTTATCCTCCTTCGGCGGATTCGGATTATGTCGTCGCGTTTGTGACGCTGCGCATTTCTTGCTCCACTTAACATTCAGTATATTGCGTTCAATTAAAAACTGGCGAATGTTCGAATCCTCAGCGGGTTGTACATAAATAATTATAGTTTGCTGATACTTTTATCACTCGAACACGAGCTCACGTACCGTTGGGTAACTAACGTTGCAGCATGATTTTAAACGTACAGGTCTAACCAAATTTTACCTAATGGCAGCAATAGGTATATTGTCAAAACACGTTCTAAATATACATATATTCATTTATCCATGGCATGGAATTTCAGGTACAATATCAAATATAATGATGTGTATCCAATGGGGCGTAGTTTTATGTATTATATTTGAAGGAGCCGGAGCGAGCAATTGTATAAAATCGCAGGTGATACGTGCAGCTGGAACGTTGTCGACCAATCTGCGAATGGAATACGGTGTCGAAATTCAGAGGAGGAAATGTTTAACTCGAGAACAGTAAAGGCTTTGCTCTACCGATAATATAATTGACGACAACGAATTCACGAGTGCAATTGATTCTCAATAAATGGAAGGAAAAATAGGGGAACGATTTTGGAGTTCACGAGACAACTGACCTAGGAAATATTCATTGCCTTGGAATGGTCTCTAAGTTATGCGTATGGCTTTCGCATAAGTTGATCGTGGAATCCTAGCGATTTTAGCTATCGACGTCCTTGCCAAACGGTCGATTTGATTTCAACCTACAGTCACCAGTAGCATTATAGGATTTATTGTTACCATGTTCCTTTTCGTATTACTGAAATGTAAATGTGTGTTGAAAACGGGTAGAAAATAATGCAACGTTTCCTAATAAAACAGTGCATTTTACATTCGACTGTTAAGCAGGATTTGAATCATTCAATTATCAATAATAATAAAAAATATATTAGTAGAAAACTTCTATTAAATTTATTAGGAGAAACGTTCACGATCTCGAATTCAGGCATAAACTGTAGACTAGATATTTTAAATAAAGATTTTGTATGCAGTGGTAGAATAGAAAAACTAACACAGGCAACTGTAAATACCCTTCTTATACATATACCCAATTATTTGCTAATTGTAATACTGCCTATATTATTACTTATTAATCACTACCAGGCAATGCTAACAGAGAAAGTAATATGAAAATTCCCACCATCCCCAACAGCCAACACGAAAACGTTTCGCGTCTCCCTGAAAAAGTAATTACTATTCCAATGTTCGTTAAAGCATCGCGTGCCATGCAAGGGCCATTAATCGTGCCATCTCACATCCTAAGGATCGAAAACCACATAGATTGCAAACGAAGGGACACGGATAGCCATAACGGCGTATGCATGTGTATACGTATAACTCGGAACGAAACCGCCCGGCGGACTTTCAATTTCCCCGATAAAACCGGCGAAATTTCCATATTCATTCAGCCACGGTATCATCCTGAAGGTTCGCGCGTTACAAAGTTCAGCAAACGAGCCCCGCCAACGTGGCCAGAACAATTTCGAGACTCGATGACCGTGCCGCGCCGCGTAATTCCATAATCACCGTGTCTTTATCGATTGCCCGCAGTTCGTCGAATCGATTAAACAAACACTCGCCCCGCTGTTTGTCCGAACGCAAAGGCCGATAGCACGCTGGCCCTCTCTTATGAGTATCGGAGCGTTGATCCGTAATCGAGCGACCAGCAGACAAACGCGTTTCAGTTCAAAGCGACGACGATCAAGATCGCATTAGCGGACCGCGTTCGAAGGGTATAACGATAGTCCCGTAGCAATAACTGAAAGAGCAAGTTACGCAAAGAGAGGAAGGGTTTAGAGGGCGGCCGTGCGTATGTACGTATGTGTGTGTGTGTGTACATCCTCGCTAAAAAAAGATATGGGGTACTTGTCAGTATTAACGAATGTTGGCCGTGTAATGCAAGTTATTGAAATTATACGTACATACATAGCTTTGTAGCAGTATATATTTGCAAATATATATACATATATATATATAATGTTTAATGGAAGAGGACGAAATGGTCAGTGCTGGAATTGTTTTGAACAATGAGAAAGATATTTGAAGTGGTGAAAAATAATTGTGGAGGGATAAATTTATTTATTTAATTGAATAGTCAATTTAGAGAAGGAATTATGTTTGTAGAATGTCAAAATTGGTGGAGAAGTTACTTGTGGCAACACGCCGAATACGTAGATGAAAATTTGTAAGATCTGGCGCAGATCATCGCACGGATTTTTCTTTTATTGTACACGCAGCTAATTGTGCAAAATACGAGGGAAGACTGCTCCCTGTTAAATATATGAATGATCCCAATAATTGCGTCGTCATATTTAAAACATTTTATTACGCGTCCTATGACCTATGACCGGCGACATACGTATATGCGCGTAGAATGCGACAAGAGAGAGAGATAGAGAAAAGTACTTTGTTCGACGCGAGCGAACCGTTTCCACGTCATCCAACAGTCAGAAAATGATCAATTAAATGTCCTGGCGATGTGGGCATAGCCTGGCGCACAGTTTTCACACCCCCTAAACCTTTTGTTGAGCCGCTCAAAAACCTCTGGGAGAATTTCCGCCAACAACGTGGCCGTGC
This sequence comes from Nomada goodeniana, assembly GCA_963969485.1. Lineage (NCBI taxonomy): Eukaryota > Metazoa > Arthropoda > Insecta > Hymenoptera > Apidae > Nomada > Nomada goodeniana. The sequence goes on from OZ018303.1 coordinate 14,826,401, forward strand.
CGCGACGAATTCGTCAAGCGAGAAAATTCAATTTCCGTATCCGCGCGGGGCAAGTCGCCGTTGGCCGGAATCTGGTTGTCGGAACCGCATCGAACATCAATAATTCTGCCGATCGAACGGCATAATTGGCCTGCCGTACGGACTCGATTTATTGTTTACACGCAGCTGGTGGTCCGCCCGCGCGTTCAACGTCTCGCGACATCGCCGTTCTGTCGTCCGTCCTCCCTCAGTAGTCCATTTTCCTTCATACTTTTGCCCCCTCCGGCACTGTCCCCCCGTTACCAATCCTACGATTCTCTATTTCATGTACTGCTTTCCTTTTGTCCACCGTTTGTTTATCTCTTTTCCCGTTGCCTTTGCCGTTTTTATTCCTTTTATTACGCCGCGATATGGAGCCCGGTCTCGCTAGGAAATAGCTGAACGAGCATTACTCTCAGAGCGAGCGGGCGTTATTTGCGATTAACTCGCGAGAATTTTCGCGAAAACGGTCTTTCGTCTGGAATCTCCCCTGGAATTTCGTTCCAGGTCGCGGAACATCGATTTTCCGAGATGGGAAGACAGAGCGAGAGAGATAGAGAAAGGAGAGAGAGGGGCATACATAAGGCAGGAACCAACCGCGCCCGTTTGACGAAATACTCTCTCTCTCTCTCTCTCTCTCTCTCTCTCTCTCTCTCTCATATACTCTCAACCCCCGAGAACGCTCTCTTCTGCAACCTTTCGTGTCTCACCCTTGTTTCTTTCGATTCTCCTCGCAGTGTCTTCTGACTCGCGTCTCTACTCCCAAGCCGATCCTTTCATCCCCAAGGGATCTCTTAATTCTCGCTATTTCCCCTTTCTCTTAATGCCGTATTTTATTGTCACGTTTCTGACCCCTTATGTATTCATCCTGTTACCGTTTCCCATTGGAATCTATCCCGATGCATTGTTATCTTTTCTTCCTCCATTGCATTCAGATACATTTCTGCGTATCTTATTTATTTGTCCGAAGGTACTTGCGGTATTTCATCGTCGCGGTTCATAAGGATCTATGTATGATGTTCATTCAAATGGATGAAAAGTGAAATTTATATTTGCGTATTTTTGCGAACATTGATTACGTTGTCGCGATGAAATATGTACGATGCACTGGTGCTACATGCGATGTACGCACGGTTCTGTTAATCTGCCCTTCTTCGATACGCTTTTTATGCTTCAATCCGAATAAATGTTAAATCGTTTCGCTCGTATTAATTAGCTCGCACTTTGGATGGATCGCAAATTTTTAATCATTGTGCTCGCGAGAAAGAGAGAGCGAATTTGAATCACATTATACGCTTCACGTGCAGAGTATTCCGGGTAGTCCATGCAAACGGTTTTAAAACAAAGGTAATTGGGAAGATTAGAAGGATTTAAAGCTTTGGCGGAATTAAATATGAAACACAGCGGTCGAATGCAACTGTTCCTTTCAGACCAGTTCTGCTTTTAATCTTTATCTCTTATGCGACAAAATTCTCTAGATATTTTCTATTAGCAACCTTCTGTGAGGCTTAATTTTCCCCAATCCCCGAGTATTTTGAAAAAGACTACCCTCGCATGTACACATGTACATCATTTGTTGCCACTTCTTAAACCACTTGGATAGCCAGACCGTGCGTAAATGTATAAGTGTTAGTTTGTAAGTATGCTATTTACACCGAGCTTTAGAATTTTATTAAGTCGATGTGAAATAAACGATTGATCGAACGATATCTGAAGTTACGATATTAGTAGGCCAATAATTGCTAACGATATTTTGTGAACCTTGCCTTAGAATTCTCATATTAGATTTTTATACTTTTCAAGACAAGACTTTGTAAAATATCACAGCATTATAAAATTCTTACGATAGAGATAATACATAGTACTACTGCGTAATGGCTTGAGGCAACGATGTTTTTCAAATAATCGTCCTTAATTATAATTCCTCCAAATTTTCCAGTCGAAGTATTCCAGAAATACTTCAAAGAAACCACATGATCACACAAGTTACTACAAACTCTATGTTTGGTCCCGAAAGATCCGAACGTAGGAACCTCGGTTCAACGCCGGGCTATCAAACCCAGCAATCAGCAATCAAACCAGCGGCGAGAAAACCTTGCCGCTAATACCTAAATTAGTTCATTACGTTCGAGGGGCAAAATTGGTCGCCCGGTTAACACGTGTGGCAAGCCCCCCAAGGGACACATAAAACAATTATCCACCTAAGATTCCGTCGACACCTTGGCAGCACCTACAACGCCAATGAGAAGCGTTTCCATACCCAAACATCCTGACAATTCACCAATGTGATTTCATCGCGGTGTAACGTGGCTTGTATACACGAATTCGACAGATTAAAGCAAAAATCACGAACACCAGAGAAGGCTATTGGTACTTCCGACGAAGTGCTAAGAGTCAAAGCGGAACTACATAAATAACGCGAAACAACATCACATTCTGCCTTTTCAACGCGACTTGATACGCCAGTCAACCTTATGTTTCCGGATATCGCGATGCAGAGCATTTCTGTTGACCAAATAAATGTGCTCGATTAAGTGTCAAAAAATTATTTGCTAAAAGTCGTATTTTGGCCTCTCTGTAAACATTGAACCAATGGGTTTAATGCTTTAGTATTCTGGAGTTTTAATCCATGATCATTCTAGATTACATTGAAACAATTTTCTTTTCCAAATCCGAAAACGCATTTTGTCCACTTAAATATGCCATTCGGAGCACTGGGCATTGTCGCGAGTGCGTGACCCCGAGAAATTCTTTCACCGAATCAGCAAGAATTGCGGTGTTCGAGACGTTACACGTGACGTGAATGATGGCGATTAACATTCGTCGGCCAAGCAGTGAATGTACCAAGAAAGCGCGCTTATAAATTCTAGTAATCGTGAAATTTATTTACGTCAGTTCGCTGTTTACAGATTTTCAAGCCGGGAGGCTTGATACGGTTCTCTGTTCTCCGAATAATAAAGAACAGAGAATCGTAGTTACATTTGCGATACATCAAGCTCTCTACAACGTAACCCACAATTCTCTTCTTATCATTCCTTGAAGAATGTAAAACTGTATCGTCCCCTGCAACATCCTTGACGCCTATACCGACAGCAACAAATCGCCGATCTTTCCGCAACTCGTTTTAGCAATCTAGCAATCCCATCGTTTATTGCTTGCTAGTTTTCACGCGTGTCAGCTGCCGCCGGGGTACTCCCGCCTCACTTCGTGCGGCCTATTTCTCTCGCGACTTGACAGAGAATCAGGCGTCCGTCTCTCTCGCGTACTCTCGGTCGGTCGACGTCGTGCGGTGAAATAATTTAAACTTTCGATAAACCGCTTCTGTAACTGAGAGCAGAGCGAGGCCTCTCGGCTAGGGAATCCAATAAGGGTCGCGGTCGCTTCTCTGCGCTACGAGAGAGAGTGTGAGAGAGAGAGAGAACGCTGGAAATGAATTTCCGTCTGGTGCAGTCCCATCGTCGCGTGTTTAAGCGAAATACAAAATTAATAGCCGAGTAAAGCGTTGGCCCCGTGTCGGTGTCTTTGCTCCTTTCTGTACTTTCTCTCTGTTTGCATTCTCTCCTCCCGGGGGCTGCTCTCGTTGCCCCTCCTTCCACCCTATCCACCCTTTCTCTCGTATTCTTTGCCCCTTTCCTGCTGGCTGCACAAAAGGTTCGCCGTAACACATACGACAGTTCTGTGCGGCGACAGTCTCGTTAGAGCGTGCAGCTAGTGTCAAATATCCTTTCTGCGCCAGTCACGGGAAATAGAAGCTGCCCTGGAAAAGAGCTAATAACGATGTATCGTTGCTGTTAAACCGGAGTTCACTATTAAAGGGCAATTCTCATCGACGCGGGTAAAAGTTTCGTTAATACGTCGGCGCAGTTTCATAGCTGACGTCCGCGGATCGTTTGGCCGGATTTCTCGTTTGCATTCGCGAAGGTAACTTCGATAATGCGATTTGCGTCCAGTTGATTCGCGACATTCCTAGACCGTAGAAGCAAATTAAGTGGCCCTCTCCAACAAGTTTGTTATTGTCCCGTGGCCGATCGATAACACGGGGACGCGTTAAGAATTCCACGGGATGTAACGGTGGCAATGAGACAGCGAGGGAGATTTTCCAGCAATAAAGCATACAGAAGTTCCCTGACTATCTTTGATGTAGTGCACAGCCGCACCGTCCTACCCCAGATAAACTACCCCATCTTCACCCTAATATCTACCACGATCATCTCCCTACTTCATCTCCAGAACAGGATTTCCACGATCAATCATCCATTTATCGTTTCCCCTTCTCCGTCGCTTTCGTTTATACATCTGCTGTACCGGCAATCGTGAACACACAAATCAAGATTAAGAATCGGAGATTACTATAATATAGAGACAGAAGGACCACGCCGCGTATTATCGTTTCGCTGTCGTGTATAAAAATATGCGCCACGGTTTTCCCACAATCACAAAACTTCTCACCCATTCTCGCTCCGTTTACTGTCGACGCGCAAAAGCGGGACAGCTTTAAAACCTCAAAGATAACCAGACTCCCCGGCTAATTCGCAAATAAAGTACAAATTTATTAAGCCGAACGATCGAGAATGCCGCGCAGATTTCGAAGTCGACGGCGATCCTGCCGGAAAATGCGATATTAATAATCCAAAGAGGCACTCCCGAGGAGTGCCTTCACCCTTTCCAACCGAATTAGCCACGGTAAAAAGCCCACTTCGTCTTTCGACGAAATTAAAGGCGCCCGGTACCGTCGCCGTCGCCTTTCATTCGACTGCTCGCCCACGGGTCGAACCTCTACAAAGGAATTACGATGCTCCGCGACCGGATTACCGAATATTCCCGCGAACGATTTTTAATCAGTGGTCGAGCGATACCGAAAGCCAAACACGCCAGCCTCTATAACCCTCCACGTCCCTTTCACCCCGCTCGAAACGCCATTTAACTTGCTCTCCTCGCGTTGCCGAACGCCTCTAATTAAGCGCAAAGAAGCGGCGAAGTGGGGAACAGGGTACACAACAATTAACTCGATTAATTCACGCGGCGTTCCGGTCGAAGACGTTGGCTTAAATTCACGGTAAGCTTGCATCGTCGTCCGCCCTGTCTCCCGTCTCGTTTAGAGTTTATCGCCGTTCTATCGTTCCCTCTTAGTCCCTCCCGGGCAGCAAGCACCCCGCCAACCCGACGTACATATTATACAATCCTGAATAAGCACGCGAGCGTATATCGCAACGCAAAGCCGCGCGGCACGCTCGCGCCAGAGCGAAGCAGCAGCCGCTTGCGCTCACACGAACGAACCGGCTGCTACTCCAACCCAGTTAAGAGAGACCCAGTTTCCAGCTCTGCAACTTAGAACTGACGTGGAGTTTCGCCGGCACGACAAGAAGCAACGAGTACAATTAGCTTTCACGGTGAAAGAGACAACGTCAGAATCCGTAGGACACCGCCCCGTGAAACGCTTGACGAGGCGAGCGCGAGGAAGTACTCGAAGAAGCAAGGGTGGAAGCAGGCCGAGGGCCGAGTGAAGAAGAAACGGGACAAATACGCGAGAAAAGGAAGGGTACGTGGGGGGGGGGGTAAAAGCGGAGGGCGCAGGGGGGCAATAAAGACGCAGCGTGGAAACGCGAAGAAAAAGAGGAAGGGGGGAAAACAGAAGGGGGACAAAAGTAGGGGTTGTCGGTCGACTTGGAAGGAAAAAAAAGAAAGAAAGGAAAAGGAACAAGGGGTTGCGGAGAAAGAGGCTGGGCTGACTGCGCGAGTACTACAGGAAACGTGGCACGAAGAACGCGGAAGTGCAGGGAGGTCGTCGAGGGTGCAAAAGAGGAAACGGCAGGCAAGACATTTTCCGAGGAAGCCGATAAATAAAAAAGTTGCCCAGATTCGAGCATTATATAGCCGAGAGGCGAGGAAGGAAAGGCAGGGGAGGACAACAGCGACGACAACGATCCGGAGGACACGTCGCGTCGCTTGTAGAGCAGACGACAAGGGAGGGATGCATCCAAGTTCCTCGAGTTATGGTATCGATAACTCGTATGTCGCTCGAGACACCAGACTATATATTCCTTTCGAGCGAACCCCTTCGTCGTCCGCTCGGATACGTCCTTTTTCTTTATTCCATCCCTCTTTCCCTTTCTTATTTCTACCACCCCCCTCGCGACACCAACGGCGTACGTGCCGCCATATTTACAAAAGCAGGCGAACCCTGCAACTCTCGGAGAGCCGCGAGCTACTCGTCCTACCGTTTCGCGTTTTTCTTACACTTCAGCACCCTTGCGTTCTCGCTTCTCCGCTTGTCTCGAGACTTGAATAACGTACATGTTATACGGGAGAGCGTGTATTCAATTGTCGCTCCGTTTTAACGTGACGCGATTACTCTTCTGTTGCCTGACATATGTGCATTGGATCGCGCGTGTGAATTAACACGCTGCATGTTCGTGAAAAGTTCTCCGCGAGGAAACGGGGCTTCGGTTGAACTGAAGTAAGCCTATTAGACCTTTCGGAAAGAGCTTTCGGAACTGTTGCACAGTTGTTCGATTGTACGATTTTTCTGCATACCGTACGTTACACGTTTAATGTTATTTGTTGCACGGACAATTGGAGCGATAACAAATAAGCGAAACGGTTACAAAAATTTCATTAACATCTCAGATATAGGGAACACTAATATAGTCAATATGTCAAGTATAGGAAACATTGGATTATTGAAATTGTTGGACAAAATGTTAACCTGCATCACTTTATTGTCAATTTTAATGAGACTCATATTAGGAATAGTATCTATGGATTTTCATTTATTACATGGAATCAGGAAAGTCAGTATGATATGTACAAAATATACGCGGAATATACGTAGAAATTATGTCGTCTGTATTTTTTATTATCCTACTTGTGATTGACGGCAGACTATAATAATATCACAATAATTATTTTTACGTCGTGGTCCGTGAAATGAACGAATTAAAACGGATATATGCACGAAGTACGCAATAACAAAAATAAGCAAGCTGAAAAATATATGCACAATGCAAGGTTCAAAATCAATATATTTCTTCAGAACCTTTTAATGACAAAACCAGGCTCATGGCCGGATCCTCCTTTCTTATGTGCACTCTACAAAAATAAGCCGCCACGATATCCGGATGAACATACACTATCTAATTACAGTTCATCAGATTCAATCGTCCTTACTGAGCCAGCGGAATACGCATACGATATTTGCATAGTTGCATATTTGCAAAGACAACAGTCTCTTTTCAAATCCAACGCCGGTTCTCCGAAGAGCCTCCCACGCGTTTCAGCGAATCGCAATCATCGATCCTCTATTTGTTAACGGCATAAATTAGACGCGCTATTTCATTTCCATCGACGACTAATTTCACGGGGGGCTCGTCATAAATTACTGTCGTTCCTCGCGGCTAACAGCCGCCCGCCTAACACTTCCTTCCGTTTAAACTAATTTCACGCGATGATAACGGAGACGATGAGCTTTGAAAATGAACGATGGCGGATAATCGATACGGGGCGGCTATGCGCTGTTTAGTTAGTCACCGATTGCCTGACCGTGCATGGCGTGTTTAATAAAGTAAGCATCGAAATCACCCAATTCCGCCACTTTCGATCGTATCATCCGAATGTGACCCGTTCCCTCGCTGCCGCCCCCCAAGCCGCCCGGTAACAAGAAACTCGTAGCGTTTCGAGCGTCGCCTCTCCACTCGAATCGTTATTTTCGTCGCGCGACGCCAGCTTTCGCGTTTGAAACTAATTCCCATGGAGCCGCGTGTTCTCTGCTCGCTCGTCGCAACAGCAACCACCCCTTTTATATTGCTTCTCCACACCTTCGGAACGCGAACGGGCCCATATTAAACGCCAGCCAGTGTTATCGTCTCGCCCAGATAAGCGCAGCCGATACGCAACAACGTGCACCCTTAGAGTAGTTCCAGCTTTCGGCTGCAAATACGTCGCGGGTCGCGACGCGTTTTATGAATCTTCTGTCCGCTGGATTGGAATCGCGGAAGTACGCGTGAACATGGATTGGGAACGCGCGCCGCGACGCTTCGACGAGGAGTGGAGAAGAAAGTGATGAAACGTTTCCGCTGCATGTTTCGATTTTAATTGAAATTAGAATTGGAAATGCTAACGTAAGCAGCGCTGGTTAGTATTGATGGCAGCGTGTTGCAAGCGTGGGCTAATATTTTTGAAATGTTGTATTCCCTTGGGTATGCCCACCGGCATTTACGTTACTTCGTTTTGCCCAGACAGTACGTTTCCTGCTTGAGTTCAATAAATAAGTCCAAGCAAGAGTGACACTTGTCATCTAGAGAGGATATACAGATTCGAACGGAGAACGGGTGCACCAACCACTTGCAAAAGGATTTTTTGGTTGCACTTTTACAATTTTTACACGATCGACTGGATGAAGTGTTCTGCTGAAATTTTTTATATTTTCAAATGGTTCTTTTTCACTTTTTATAGGCCTGTGCATTATACAATGTACGCTTATTTCGACGTAAAAATCCGTTCTTCGTCAGTGGTTAATTAGTGCTGAAGATAGTACGTACTAGCTGGGAAATTTTCGGATCTTACCAATGGTCTTTTAACAGGATTTCTAAAAAATCCTGTTAACTAAAAAGATACGTTGCATCTCAACATTGGATTTACTCTGTATAAACAATTTACGTGTATCAGTAACTATCCACTGTAACGTAAATATGAGTATCTATTCTATAAAAGTATCTATTGTTGTAAGATCGTTTCCGAGTGAAACACTTTTAGGAGAAAATTAATGCGGCGAACAAGTGCAGAAAGTTTTCGAGCTATTCAATAAAATATACTCAAGCCTTATCAATCGATTTCTGCTGACTTAAAAAGATATTATACAAACATACGTGCCCCCTTACTTTTCTTACCTATTTGGCGCACCGCTGTCAATTATTTACATCGGGCCGTTTAGTTTCAACAAAGCCTCAAGACAATTGGAATGTTCGTAACGGGCGGATGGCTGATTAATTGCACAGAAAGTCGGCACCGAAGTCGTCGGACAAGTTTCCCTTATAAGCCATAAACACGAACGCTTAACGAAAACAATCTGCCAATATAATGCACGCTGTTACGACGTATACAGAGGATTCTGGAAGCGTGCCATAAGTCGCACACAATTTTATCCTTCAATTTTCCCTGACCATCTCTCCTATCACGCGTCATTCCATCTTAGTCACTCTTATCCTTTCATCCCCTCTATCTTCTGCTCCATTTATCCTAGCGCCCATCTTTCTCGTCCCGCCACCATTCTTCCACTCCATACTTCTTTCCCCCCACTGTCCGCCCCCCTGCCCACCGGTCGAGCTATCAAACGAAACAGAAGCAACCCGACAAAAAATCCTCCCCTCCTCTTCAATCCGCCCTCCAAGACACGCGACCCTTCCATCACCGAACGCATCACAGAGAAATAGATTCTAACGAATTCGGGAAACAACGAGCCGATATGTCTCGGTCGAAGGCAGGGGAGGGAAAAGCAATAAGGGCGAAAGTTGGAATAAGCGATGCAAGGGGAAGGAGGGGTGGGGTCGGTGGGGTCCGAGCTGCAAGAATACTCGAAGTTCCGATGGTGAATAAGGAAGAAGGAAAATTAGACGGAGAGCAAAGGAAAGAGTGTCGTGGTACCGGTAGAAGCAGAACGTCCGCAGCTTCCCCGAAGTCTCTCTTCCAACTTGGTCCTGAGCGCTTTTAATCGCGCCTCGCTCGAGCGTGCGGTCGTTCCACGCTTCGGGGAACGACGCCGATGCTCGTCCGCAGATATTCCCTTTACTAACGTTTCAATGTGCTTAACATTCAGCGGCTTATCCGCCCGGGCACGCTAGCGCTTTTTTAATCGGCCGCGCCTGCTTTATACCGCCGTTCGTGCGGCATTAAGGGATATTTGCTAATGTTCGAACGACTTGTTCTGCGGCCGGGCAGCGTGCGCTACGGCATAATTAACACCGCTTCCACGTGGATTACGCGCGCCGAGTGAGCATCGGCCGCGCGTGCGACCCCGCATATTCGACGATACACCGGTTCTCGCCGGCCGGGGAGAGACTCTGGGAACGATTTAATTCGTTTGCGTTCGATGGAAACTGGCAGCGTCCAATTGATTCCCCGTCCGCGACCTATCGGGTCCCCGGCTGCGATCGAGTCGCGGGAAATTGTTTCAAAATTCGAGCGACAACCTAGTCTGAGAGTCGGGACAAAACGGAGTACGTCATTTTTTCGTTTGTCGTTTTCTATTTTAAAAGCGAGCTCACGCAAGTGGGATCGAAAGCAGTTTGAAACTTTTCGGTCGGCTGATGAGGAGCTTCGGGCCGTTCAACCACGGCGCTATGAAACGCAACGATGCACCAGCCGTATTTCGCGTGTACGCGAGCCGAGGCGTTTAATTAAATGTTTTGCCCATAAATTGGGTACCGGGTTATTGAATCAATGCGCGTTTAGAAGGGAATATTCTCGGGACGAAGATCTCTTGAAAGCTCCGCGCCGTGATTATTTTTGCGCAAATCGTCATCTCAGCATTTAGTTAATACATCCGTTTTATTATTATGTTGGTAAATAAGAATAGGGTTTTCAATACGGTAACATGTTGTTTAGCATATAATTAGAAAAAAGAACTGTGCGCGTTAGTTTATCTTCACGCTCGCTACGTCAGATTCAGGTGTGTACGATAGAATTTGGGGCAATACCCGGCGCTCATTTAATGTTCCCGACGAAGCACACGCGCAAGAGCGATAAATTGAAGAAATACGGAGACAAAGGGAATTCGGATTTTCAACCTGCTGGCAAGCTGGCAGAGCCGGCCACTAGTTTCTCTTCATAATCGTACCGTGGGCTCCCAAGCAAGCTGTAAAGCAATCTAACAGCTGGAAGACGAACACCGACAACTATATTTACGATTCTAGCGGTTCTCCATCGATCCCACAAAAATATTGGCCGGCCATGCTGCACCGAGAACTCTCAATTACGCGAAAAATGCTGCCCCGTAACGAAACCGCGATACGACTTACATACATACGTCTGTGCGAAGGGTGCTTACGAATTGGATGGAACGAAAAATATTCTAGTATTTCTCCAAAGAAGTTTCAACTTTTATTTCTCTCGATTGTTAATTTCGTTGATATCAAATAATTCGCTGCTGCTCTACTGTGTTCGATTTCTGATAAACATCTATATTACGTAGAACTTAAATTGCACGTCGCAAGTTGTGTGTGTCCGTTAAGCAATTAAGGATTTAAGGATACTGAAATTTTTCTTCCCCCAAATGTGATCTCCGGGATAATCAAATTCATATTAAACACTGTTCAATAAGATTGTACAGACTTAGACGACTCTTTATTCGTATATTTTCACATTCAATTCAACACTTTCTTAGTTGTGCAAATATCAAGTGATTTGCTAACGATATATCGGTTCGAAACGAATATTATACAGGCGGATACGAATTAACTTTGATTCCACAAGTTCCATCGTGGACAAATTCATAAATTTTCAACACAAAATTACAGCTCGAAGTGTCTGCACGCCTCAATGCATTTAGCCTTTTTACTTACACGTGCAAGTAAATCCTGCATCTCGAGTCATATTCATATCGAATGCAGAAGCATCGCGTCGTTCGCTAGGGCGATCAGACGCGTGCAGATATTGCGGTGGACAATCTGCTGGTGGATACGTTTCGAAGCACCTTTATCCCAGAGCACCGTGCAGATACGGGTTCCATCGAGTATATACATACGTGGACTATCGATTTTTACGTCCGCTCGGCCGGGTATCGGGGAGCCGCCGTCGTTTCTGAAATTCTCAGTTAACCCCCCGACCGCGCGGCGTCCCCTTTTATTTCCGAACGAGAGAAATTCTTGGATAAGAGGCACCGAAGTCGCCCGGCTAACACGACGAGCTTTTTCCTTCGGTCGCAGGCAGTTAGCAAATTACGGTGATTAAAATCGTCGGGGATTCGCGAAAGCCGGGTTATTTAAGGAAACGAGCGAAGTCCATTGCGACTTCATCGAATTAATCTATTTAAGCGTGGAAAACACAACTGGTCATCGTCACTAGACGAAGAGTCGTGGCCCGTAGTTGCAGCTCGGTAATAATTACGTTCCTTCGGTGGCTGTTCGAATAAATAGTTGGGATTCTGTTTATTCGTGGAACACCGCACGTCCGCGGAAGAATAAAATACGTAATAGAAATGGTTCCTTGTAATCGTAGTACCGACTGTTTTCTATGTTCGTCCCTTTGGTACGGTTTAGCCTTTCTGCGTTACAGCTGAAATTCAATTTGCGTAATCCCGAAGAGGTTCGGCGCGATATAACAAGCGTAGTCTTAATTTTAATTGTATTAGTGATTTCCACTTATGGCACAACGTTGAGCACTTGTTTTAGTAATTATTAAACGCGAGTGGCAGCCGTATTAATACTGCGTTGCGGCCGATACATAAATAATTACGGAACCATAATAAGTTATCTGATTTACGTAATTATCGGGCGGGATAATCGTATTTGGCAAGTATATGCTGTTAGACTATTTTGAAACAGCGATGAAATTCCTTCATGAATCCAATTATATTTTCACTGTTGCCAACGATCATCTTTTGTCAATGTTTTTTCCCACGCGGAACGACTATTTCTACGAGTATGAAAATAATCTGAATCCGCCACGCATCCGCGAGCACCTAAACGAATCGGGAAAGTGTCCGTCAGGATCACCGGTGCATTCAAAATAATACTTCTCTTGGCGATATCTCCGAAATATCCAACGTTTCCTTCAATCCCGGCATTTCGCCGCAAAGTATTTAAGCAGTATATCCATAGCACGCGAACAGATGGGTGTTCTCACGATGATGGATCGCGTTGCTCGCGTTCGTTCGCGAGTACAAACATTGCGCACCAGTTTCATGTTTAAAAGCGCGCGGTGAAACTCGCCACTTCGTAACCAAACTGAAAGTTCAACACTCCCGCCGAAAGTGTACAGCTGAATCCCTTTCTTTTCTAACACGATTACACTTTAACTCCGCGTCAGGTTCTTTCATATCTAACCGCATTATTTATCCGCGTACGTTGCGCCGAGTATTACAAAGTTTCCGCCATTTAAAACCGGGCGAAACGGTTGCGCGAATGGGTAGCAACAAAGACACCGCGCGTTTTAAACGCGTGCCGTTTGTCCGGCGGAAAAAATGATCAGGGGGGTACAATTAAAGAAACGCTCGCCAGTTATGGGAGAGAGAAATACCTCTCGACGTTCCTTTTTCTCCGAAATCTAACGAGTTCGTAAGCGTTTGAAACCACTACGTACGCGTAGCTATTCCACAACCAAAAGCGACTCTACGCTAAACGTCCAACTTTCATCCCCCATCGCCTGGTGAATATTCGCTTTGAACACGGCCTGTGTTATTGTCCCGTAACGCCTCGATATTCGATGCATTCAAAGGCGAAACATTTTTGCGTTGATGAACGGTGTACGTGAGATCGCAAAATCTGTTGGGGATCAAAGTCAAAGCGCGTGGAGCGTGGAAGTGTTTAGAACGCGTTAACTAATGGAAAATAGGAATATAAAATCCGTCGATTTGGCTGGAATCGCGTGCACGGTTCCTAAGTGCAGAGTGTGAATCGTTGATGGAAATCGGATAGAAATGTTTCCCTGCTGTTTCTATTCGGCCAGGTTCGAATGTTTCGCCGTTAATAACGAAAATACGGAAGCGTAATCTGTTTTATAATAATTCGAAGGAACGATTCGTCTATTCGAGTGGACCAAATAAATTTCAATTTCTCCGTCCGACATTCCGCCGGGAAAGACACTACACGCGTGCCAACTATTTAATAGTTCAGCCAATGCCCGCACTGTATTCCCCATTAGAGTAATACAATGCCGTCATAAATCGGCACAATCGTTCGAATACAACCGACGACCCGTTATCGAAAGAAATCGTAAGTCCAATGAAGTTTCCATGGAACTCGCAACGATTCCAATCGTAAAGGGAAACGCGACTAATTTTCCATAGAACCTACGATGAAACGAGGCTCGTCCGCCCGATCGGGGTGGGAATCTTTCGGAACGGTTCGGGCAGATGGGCAGATATTTTAACCGCAAGCGGATACATTCCGGGGCAGTTTCATTCCCGGCAACAGCGTCGAAAATTCGGACTGCAGGGCACGTAGGCTATTGATTGGTGAACGACGATCTCGTATATCGCATGTGTGCACCGTAGAAGACTGGGAACCGGACGAAGATAGAAAAACACCGTGGCAACAAAGGGGAACGGGCTGGACCGCGGGGGACGTGTCTCGATTTGACCCTTGTATGATAATACGTCGGCAGGTAATTTCCGGATTCTGATACACAGGGGTGGAGTAATGGGAAAAACGGTAACCCTTCTGCCATATCCGTTATGGATTCATTCGATTCGTCCGGGGCCTGGACGCGCGATGGCTTCTATTTACACGCATTACACCCCTTTGCACCCCATCTGAGTAAAGCAAACGCACATGCAATCAGCCTGCAACGCTGTGTATATACGCGGCTAAGTGGTAATTGCTCGTTTCAGGGGTGAAAAAAATGAGAACCGTTTAGCGAGTTCAAAGGGCCTGCGTTTTTTTGCAGCGTAACGGTGGACTATCGTGACAATAAATGAACGCGACCGGCACAAACACCCGCGGGCATGCACGTTACTAGACCGTTTACACAGATATGTGACCAGATTTTTATTTGGTCTAAAATACGGTTCGGTGGCTTTTAAATTAGTTTGAGCTTCCTAGGTTCGTCGTATATAGAGCGATGTTTTTGATCCAATTGATTTTTTATAACGACGATTTATATATTTACTCACTTGCAGGACAACAATTTGGTAAACAAAAAGTGGCAAGCAGGGGAGAAATATATAAGCATAAAAATTGCGTCAAATAGCGAGGAACGAATTGACTGGTGTAGTAATTGTACATATCACTGGTCCGCAATGTTTTATTCCATTAATTTCTATTAACTTCTATTAATCCGTTTTCTTACTTTGCGAACGGGTCTTGTAGATTTAATTTCCTCTTTTTTCTTTTTTTTTTTTTGCTAGGCGATCCTTCATTTATAGTTGTAATCACTTCAACGTTATATACAAGGTGTATGATGCGTAAAATCGCTTTTTAATCACTCTTGCACATTAATTAACTTTCTTCATTTCCTGAGCAAGGAATAAAAACTTTCGTAGGAAATTTAATTCGCAAAGGATTACTTATGGCATTTAAGAGTGACGCGCATCAGAAACTATAAATTTCTTCTGCAACGATTGACTATAAGCTCAGCACGATGTTAACAAATTTATGAAATATCGTCAGTTCATAGATATATACATATAATTACTGTGTAGTCAATGAGACTGATCTTAGTGACGTTAATATCAACGTTCTATTCTAACGAAATGAACGCAACAATTGTATAACAGTCTTTGATAACGATAAAAGAATGTTGTCGGTCTTTAACTAGTTAGAATGCAAGTGAGTGATCGAGCTCAAATACACAAAACGTTTTAAAGAGAACAAACAATTGTATGTTCAGCGCAGTAAATCGATGCAACAGGATTTATTGTTTCAATTGCTATGCAAAACCTGTACATATATATCTATAAAAAACGGCGCGAGGAACATAACTGTCTCTTCAGACTCTCTTCATATTTCCACACTTGGCAACTACATACACGCCAATCACGTGCCGAGCATAATCATATAGCCGTCGCGCTGTTCATCAAAGAACTCCAATTAAACGCACACAGAACATCAGCCGTCGACGTAATTTTTTTTGTCACCAACGCTCGGTGATTTCACCCTATCTCCGGTGCGCCGATGATACGCTGCACCGCAGTGGAGACACCGCGAAAATTTATTAGTCGGGGCGCAACGCGGCCACAGCAGACGCGAGCGAAAAATCATTCGCGTCGGTACGCACACGTTCGCGCGGCGTAAGCGACAACAACGACGACCGCGGCTAATTTTTCAATGGCCGTTGCCGCGCCGGTGAAATCGGGCTCGAAGCATGAACCGTGCATAGAAACATCGGGATCGGCTACTCTCTCCCCTCCCCATCTACCAGCCCCTTTCCCCGACAATTCGACAATTCGAACACCTGCACACCCGGGTTCATCTCTTGCACGGGCACGATTGTAGCAGACGCGCGTCGAACCCCACGGCACGCGGCGTTCGTTTCGCTTCAATGAAAATCACGTTGCACGGTAAATTCGAAACGTTCGCCGGTCTCGCCTCTCGCCCGTTGCCGCTATTGGAAGTGAAGGCGGAGGGTCGGCCAAGGGGCGGGTGGAATCGTGGCAACCGGACAAACGCGACTGAAAAGGTAGAAAGAAAGGAGTCGACAGGGGGATGAAACGGAGAACAAAGGGGAGAAATCGAAGGCACGTAAAGAGATACAGGAAATGTAAGAGAGAATTTAAGGGAACGAGGGGCGGTCGGGGGATGGCGGATAAATCGAAGACGCGGAGGAATCGAAAGATGCATTGGAAAGGCGGCAGACGGTCGATGGCCAGTGATTGTACGAGTAACGCCGATGCAAGAGGGTGGCTGAAAGGGCCGGAGAGTGTCGACTAGCTGGGGAGCAAAGGCACAGAGGAGAACTCTGGGGAACAGGTTGAAACGAGGGGCTTGGTGTATATATATACCTACGCGTGCAAGAGGGTGAAAAGAAGCAGGGTAGAGTGGTAGAAGGGGGGCTGGGGAGAAAAGTGAAGCCGGGGGTGCCGAGACGAAGGTGGAGGAGGAGGAGGCCGGCTTCAAAGGAGATAACGATCTTTGCTTACGTTAATTACCGTCTGACAAGGATGAACGACCGGCCGCAGTAGATCCCGATCAAAATTGATTGTCTCGAAGAGGAGGCCGTGACTGGCTGCGAACGAATCGTTTCGCGACTACCTGTTCTTCGATAAATCATCGCACCGATAACGGCTGCATATTGCGGGGTTACGTGCACCTACACGCGGAACTTGAAATCCTTTTTCTCCGAGCAGATTTATTTCAGAGCGTGATTGTTCTGGGATATGTGCAGTTAATGAATTTGATGTTAAAATTGCTCGCATCAACGTTAGAACAATATATGTTCGGTGGATTGGGCTCTGTACACTCAGTGCACTTTCAAGTGCAGCGGTCATTTCACGGAACAATACTTTTTCAAGCGCCACCAGAAATATGTATGGCCAATAAGTATATAGAGAAGGGACAACGAATATAGGATACTTATTTGATTCGCTAACCTAGGGAGTCTCGGAATAGCTATGACGAAAAACATGAAACGAATAATATTAAGGAATTTCATGTGAAATTAATATAAATATTGCATTTAACGAATTGCTGTTTGTTTTAATGATTCATTTCAAAAGAAGTGACGAGCTTTCGCTAAAAAATCGGAATGCGAACATTCGTCCGATTCGCGAGAAATTGGCGCTCTTGAAATCAGCTCATAAATAGTTATTCGTCTATCTTGAGAGTCAGCCCAGTTTTAGTTTCGCTTAAAGCCTGCGGGTCAATTGTAACCCCGGGCGAACACGTCTAATAAGAATGATTGCCGCAACTTTATTTATCGACTCTTTCAAATAAAACATGCATCATTGTTGAATCGAACCGCACATCGCGGTTAAAAATCTTCAAATTTAAAACAGTTTCACTTTCGCCGGAGAGAGTACCGAATATAAATGCAATATCGAGGCCACGAAATGTATTGTATCACCCTGGAGTTCGTATCGAACGAGAAAAGTGAACTTACGTAGCGGCAGGTGCATAAGGAGAATAGTAAAATAAGGAGGTAAATTATGCCAATTGTACAGCGGGCCAGGGGCGATCGCAATGTCCCGGTGGCTTGATAAATTGTTTCCGATAAGGCGACACGTCTGCCTGCCGAACGAAACGGCAAGTGGAATATCGTTGGTCGTTGGTGGAACGGGGCTGACACACAGGACGATTAAACTATTGATATTACGTGTTTCCGCGATAAATTTGTCGTGCGCGAAATTTTCGTACGATGCCGGTGAAATGCATTGCACCGTGCCAGCAATTCGTATTTACTGTGCGCTACTGCCCAAACAAAGATAAATAGCTTTCCGTCCAATAAAATTAATCTTTCGCTGGTTTCTATTAACGGTTAAAGCGCAGGCCACAAGTGCTTGGTAATCGTTGATTGAAATAGAAATACTGCTGATTCGTTACTTACGTTTGTAATTATGAACGTTGATTGCGATAGAGACACGATTTTGTTAATAACAGCTGGTTGATTTTCTGGGCCCATTGATTGGGAAGAATTTAGATCCGAGTTCTTAATTATGTTTTTTGATTAAGTAGACAAATTGTGCCGATCTTTTCCTTCGAATGATTGTCATTATCTTATCGTTCATTTTACATTATTATTTCCAATGTTGCGTATGGTTTGCGTGACATTTATAAGTTTGTATCAAATTGGCGATTTACTAGCACGCCTTTAGGAAAGTGTGCCAAGTAAAGTACATTTTACTTTGCTGGTAACAGTATACGTCTTCTAGTTATAGTGAACAGTGTACGTTTCAGTTTACACTTTCACTTAAACTCAAAGTAAACTTATACATTTACCGGTAACTGTATAGGTTCACTGCAGATTCTGTTATAATCCTTACATACAATCCTAATACGTGCATGTACATAAAGACTGAATAATACTGAAATGTACAATGAAGATTTTCTGCGGAACGAACGAATATATCTGATGGAATGACAAATGAGATATTTCTGCTTGTAAATATAATGTGATTGGAGTAAAAGTGTAAATAACCAAATGTGAAAATATTTCTTAAATTATGTACTACGAATTGAATTTACAACAGTTTCAGTCATCGATGTATTCCGAGTCAATAGGATATTTACCGAAGCCATCGTAAAACATTTGGCCAAACAGGATCAGAAAAGTTACACAAACAAATAAACAAAATGAATACACAATACCGGAAACAATAAAAGTGGAAACTGAATATATCGACCAAATGGTGCATTTCAAAAATATCTTTCAAATGTTCCATAAATATTGTCCGAAAAGGGCATTCAACATAACCATCTTAATGTTGCATTGCGAATGCAAAATATAAAAAAAACTGTTAATAAAAACATAATACAGCATTTTTAAAATATGTTTAAAAGTGTTGAGGACAAATTATTAATTATTATTGAAAAGTGTTGCACGATTCGTCGAAACACCTTTAAATAGTACTGCACCATAAGAAGCTGGGTAGCTACGGCTATGTATAAACTAACATACGCACACCGATTGCACCGCCAGGTCGTTGCCATTGTTACTAGTCGATTCGTGAACTTAGTTCAGAAAAAACGTATCCTGGGGGTGTACATAATAAATACCCATATATATGAAATCCAGTAGTATTGTCAGAGAATTGATTTGTTCGAAACGCTGACCCAGAAACGCAGACCATGAATTCTACAGAAATGAATCAGCAACGTGTTACGCGTGCTACGTTTAACTAAGCATTGGCATAGAAAATGGGGGAGGGGGGCTCGTGTCATTTATCACTTCGGCCAATGCGATTGTAGAAAGATAAGAAAGCGATTTCCAAAGCTATCAAAATTTTATATTACGTCCTCTGGGCCTTAACCCGCCGATAAACAACCGTTCCACAAGGGAGAAGAAATGTTCCACGGATCTGGGTGGGAAGTAACGACGAAGCAGTCTCTAAAAGGGGATCGTTAACCATTCTGAAACGGTACGGAATTCCGCGAACCGTTTAAATAATTATTACGCGCCACACTTGAAGGGCCACGCCGAGTTAGAAACAAAAGTAACTCTCGCGTAATTACTTAAACTTTCCCCGTGAACTGTAAATACAAATTAAAGCGAAAGTCGATGCTCTATTGAAACGAGTTGATGTCTAGTTGTAAAACGCCGCGGTAAATACCCGACACACGTTCCCATGCAAGCGAGTTCCGGGAAGACGGTGGAGAATTAAACGGAGAATGGTGTTTTAGTACTGAATTTGTTAACACTCTCACGAGAAGGGGGAAGAAAAATATAGAGATGTGTCAATTGAACGTAACACCGTGCTCCTGATTTTAAACAAAACGAGAGTTAATTTGCGTTGGAAACTGCAACACACCAAACTGACATATCTTTCGTGAAAATCAAATTACCCACAACGCATACATATACTAGATTCACTCGGACCTTTGCTACGTCGAAAAATATTACAGCTTACATTGCAAAGGGTTGCACAACGCCATGGATGCACGCGTTATGGAGAATCGCGGGCACTCGACAGTGCAGTGCAGCCCATTAAAGAGCCGTTCGAACTGTCCGCCTCGAACTGATTACCGTCCTCCTCAAACAAATTACATCGATAAGCCACGCTAATCCGTGAATAGAGGGGCGCTCTTACGCGGATAAAAGCGCACGGAGGCAAAGCAAATCTCGCAGCCTCGGAAAAACAGGAATTGGGTCGATCGACCGAACTCTTTGCCCCGGGTGAATAATGCCGGCGCCGTCACTCGAGAGGCCTCTTCATTCCTGGTTTAATGGGAGAACCGGCTTCCTAAACCCCGTGGAGAATTGACGCTTAACATACCCCGGGACGATAATCAAATAGTAACGACGCGTAATTGTTGAGAGCCGCTAATACGAGTCCAGAGCATTCCACGTGTATTCCGATAAATGTTTCACGACACGGCTGCAGCGTAAACTCGAACTCTTCCTTCGCCGTTACATCTTGCCGTTCTTTCTATATGGGCCAATAAAATATTTACTCGCGCGTATTTTCGCAATGATCGACACGAATTGGACTGCCGCCTCTGAATGGGATCTATGTATGTAAGGCCGAATCTCGACAACATCTCGCAGCAACTTTCGTGATGAACAATTGACGAATAAGCGTGAAACACTCGAATTTACTCAGATTTATCGAACGAGAGCGTAAAATTTTGATGGATGTATCGTCTGATCATAAGGATGAGTCAAATAGGAAATGATAGAAAAATTATGAATTTTTGTAATAGCGCGGTTTTCGAAGCGAGAGATTACTTTTCGTTAATCACATGAACTTCCGTTATCTATAGGAGATCCACTGTAGCCTGGTTAACTTCAAGAATGGCTATAGAACAGTCTTAGAATACTTCAATTTCAAAATAAACGGGGAAACATTCTTGATTAACGATGGCGGATATAAAGCAGCTGCGGTCTCGAATTGCTGTTATATGGAACGCGGTTTATCGTGTTTTTTTATTATCGTAATAGAACGTATTGCTGTACGTGTTTCGTAGGTTTCGCCAAAGGCTGGGACGCGTTGATACTCGGCTGTTGTGGGAGAACGATTGGCTGGGGACAGACGTTTAAAGAGCTTTGGGTTTAATCGTGAAAGGGGAATGATCAGAGTGTGATTTTTTATGATATTATTGTCGGAGGGACGAGGTAAATATAATTCTTGAAGTTAATTGAATTTGGTGACGAGTATTGTCTAAATTTCACGAAATATTGACGAAATGTCTTTTTGGCAGTTTTATAAATAAAATCCCTTATTTTTCGCTCTATTAATTCGACATTATTGATGCAGGATTCAATTGCTATTTCCTTCGTTTCGATATTCCCTACTTTGAAAGAGTTTGTCAGTTTTCACCTCGTAACTGCCAATATCTGTGAAAATTTCTGTACTTTTGGAAATACCTAGTGACCCAAAATTTTTGGTCAACAGTGTGATTGTTGGTTATCGGCAATTGTGAGACAGTTACGGCTCTTTTTCGTAAAAATACATTTCACCCAGAAATGTTCAACTCGAATAACCCTTGTCTTAAATGTGTCATATGTTCGAATTATAAATATTTGCTCAACTGTTGCTGTATACATAGCTAGTCTTGGTGCTACAATTGCCAGCCTTCGTGTTGCCTTACTTCTTAAAGTAGTATTGTCAATAAGCACCGTCGAATTAAAGAGGAAATAATTGCTGCAAGGCTTACAGTAAATATTGCCGGGAGGATTCGCCGTCAGACACGCCAGAGGAAGCAAGACGTCTTTATCTGATAATGAATTTATTGTTTTATGTCAATATGGATGTTACGTTACGAGAAATGTATAAAATCAGTAGCTGCATTACAAATTGAGTTGGCAAATTTCACTTGAATTATCGGTTCAACGCATTAATGTATGTGCCAGGTATATCAGGTCGATTGTCTTCTTATTAATTTTTCTAGAACATCCACGAAGTATTGCAATTGTTGGTTTACAACATTACCATATCTATTATACAGATCTATTAGAGTCATGTCTATTACCGATTTATATTCCTCGTAGTTTGGCAGTCTGACGCATTTTCGGTTCCACAATATGGAACTGTTGTTTAAAGTTGTTACGCAGTTAGATAAAATAATACAACTGAACTGCGCGATGAATAAATTTTGATTAATCGTTGTTCCCATGTACCTAATATTCGCATTGTCCCTTTATTCAGAGCAACACTTTACACTACATGTTTCTACCTCTGCCATGTAAATTAAACAACATTTGGTTTGACACCGAATCGTAATCGCTTGGGTCAAGAGGTTGTTATTCGATTCTGATAATTCTATACCGCGGAATCGAGCAATAATCATTTGCTCGACAAACCGCAATGTATGTCAAATAGACATGTTACTACGAACAGCAGTAGCCGACATTTAATGTTGCACACTTTTTAGAACACACCAGCCGGACATAAACCCTGACGTTTGTTATTCTTTACTACTTTTTGAGGTCGATCTGCCAGTGGCTCCATAAAATCCGCTTCCGTGCTTTACGAGTTAATTCGATATCGTGCAGACGCGCACCTGACCGCTGTTTCGCCAGAGAACGCGATAAAACTAGATGAAATTTTCTATCGTCAAACCGTGTGCGGCAGCATGGTATATTTAGAAGAAATGATTAATTTTCAGTTTGTCGAATTCGTAAACGAGAACTGGAGGCACTATATTTCAAGCGTACTAGATAGAAGAAAAAAGAAGCGTGGCGATCCATAAAAATTTAGCCGACTGAATACAGTATTTCTCCCTCGATTTCGCGAAATTCAGTACGGTTAGCGATTTAACATGTACCTACACGTTATTTAACAATTTTTACATTTTGCAACACGCATGTATAATTATTCAATTTCTCCGTGCGTTTTTTTTTTCTCTTTCTTTTAAGCAGATCTAACGTCACGCTCTCTAACCACCCACATTTTCCCCCGACCTTTTGCACACACGCATGGACGCCTGCCACTTAACCCGCGCGATTCCTCGTTCGTGTACCATTAGGTATTTTAAAACACGCGTCGTTTCTCGCAGGATTAGAGGAAAGCCGGCTGGCATTCTAAAGTCTACAATTTACTTCACCGCAGTTTGAGGTCTGCAATTAGAGAGATCCGACTGTTACTCTTACTCGCTATTTACTGCAAATTTAAACCCGAGCAATCGGTGTCGTCCACAACCTTGCTCAAACTTCGCAGCAAACAGCTTCAAAACTGCGTACAAACGAGTCCGAATTAATTTCTACCGGAATTCGTCTACGTTCATTAACGTTACCTCCCTGGCCCGTTTCCCTCCCCGTTTACATTTCACGGTTGCCATACAAACAGGGACAAAACTAGCTTCATCCCTGCTGCACCGGAGGGGGGCCGCCCATAAAACTCGGCCAAAAGGAAACCCATGAAAGCCAGTGTGTTAATCCGCAGCCGCTAAAGGTAGAACGGAAGGGAAAAGGTACGAAAGAGGGAATAAGACAGATATAAATAAAAACAGAGTGAAAAAGAAGGAAAATATAACTCTGTGGGCAAGTTGATGGCGCGCGAGGTAAAGTGAAAACGGAGGCCGCCAGACGTCAAAAAGTCGAAACGACCGCGATTCGTTTTTTCGCAAATGAAATCCCGCCCCTCGGCTCGTACCCCGCGGCGTGCTGCAGATAAAAACGCTCCGCGAAATTCGTAGTCTTGCCCGTGTCCTCATCGTGGTTCCGTTCACGGTGCACCTCGGTTCTTTGTGCGCTTCCTCCGGCGGGACCGCGTTTTGCGGCCGCAAGAACGGCAAACAAAGACGAACCGTAAAACGCCATGCACGAGCGGGATGCTCGTTCCCGCTCCCCCAATCTATGTCAGATCTTGAAAGAGGGAACCAACGTGAGCGGCGGAAGTGACGTCAGGGATCAGCCGCGATGCTTTGACTCAGAAAACGGAGCAGGGAAACATGGCCACGCACACAACCACCACAGCGGCCACGCGTTTTCTCCCTTAGGGGAAGTGCAGCCCAGGACCTATGCTTAACGATATACGGGGTGTCTACCAACCCCTGTGTATTTATGCTAGGATTTCGAACGTGACGCTGTCAGATCGGAGAAACGTGAATCGTCTTTCCTCGCGGCTCGTTTTTCTGGGTGAAGCGTCGATCCCTTCGCGCGTGCTATTGTGACATATTGTGTGCTCGAATTTTGTTTGAGGGGATGTATGTGTACACGGTATTGGTTAGCAATATTTGTTTTTGCTTTAATGATTTTGAGCTTTACGCTTTACGCTTTTAGGCGCGGAGTTGATTTCGATTGTGTTTTTATTCGCGATGTTAACGATTCAATGATTTTAAATTAGATTAAATTAATTTTTATTTGGGCTATTCGGCGCATTTTGAATAGTACTGTTGGTAAAACGAGAGCGATAGTTATTCTTTTTATGGTCGCTCCACTTTGCAAACTTTCATTGAGAACTTTCTACGTGCAGATACCGTTCACCTATAAGATTACATTTCTACTACTATGTCTGAAGTAGTAGACTACTACAAGGTCTTGCACTTGGCACGCAACTCCTCGTTTATTAATATTAAAATGCATTTCGCTTCATATCAACGCCAGCGCTACAAAGAACTTTTGCTCGTTCTAAATTCGTGGTTTATATAGTTACAGCTTCAATTGCACGTTAAAACAATTGATAATTGATTCAAAGTATAATCTAAAAGTAATGGTCGAATTTAAAATCGTTCGTACAATTGCACCATTGGGTTAGAATTTCAAACAAACAATGAGCTTATAAAATGCACAATCGTCGTAATAATATTTCTCTAACGTACACGCTCTGGCAAGCAGTAAAATATTTCCATGACTCTGTTCGAATCTTCGCAAGCACGTTTAATCGCTGCCCTACGAAGATATATTCCCCGCATTAATTTCGTATCGCCATTCAACCGCTCGCAATCCTTTTGCATTTATCCGTGCAAAAAAGTTGTTCTTTCGTGCACACGTTCAGGCAGCTTTCGTTCGCAAACGCGGCGCTGGACGCCGTGAAAAGGAAATTAAGGACTATTATTTGTCGCGCGCAACAGCTTCGTCCTGAAACGATTTCACGATCCGTAACGTTTTTGGACCCATCCATCTATTTACCCAAAGCCCAGTTCTCTGCTTCTGTCACACACGAGGATATCGAACTTGGGGACAATCTCGGTCAACTAGGGACATTTGCTAACCATGATTACTATCCTGATGAGGACGATATTAGGAGGCTATAATTACAAATACGCGATAACCCTCGCTCCTGTACAGGTAATGATCGGCTCTAACCCCATGATTAATGGCCGTCGAGGACACGATAAGGGTAAATATGAACTGTACCGTATTTTCCACTCGACGGAATACTTCAGAGCTGTAATTACGTCTTTTATACTTACCGAAACATTACCATAATTGGTTTCGAAATCCAGCCTTATTTAACAATACGAAACGTTCCGTGATGTATTATAGCCTCCACATGCTCGCAGCAACCATGTCGTGGATCGTCTTGCAAAAAGGAAAAGAAAGGAAAGGTGCACGATATCCAGCAGTAAAATAGATGCGGGTGAAGAGGACGAAAAATTAATTGATTACTCGTTTAACTGTTATTAATGTACTGTTAACGATTATAATTCTAATCGTGATTTTTGGTTTTTAGCTGGTCAAAGACGTTTCACGTAATCTAAATTAATTTAATAGCATTTATTGAAACGCACAGACGGGTTTCTATAATAAAAAGTCAAATAGAATATCGGGCAGCATCTGTTAATTAAACGTTGCTGTATTTACGGGGTACAGATGGTAGAAGTCACAATGAATATTACGGGAGAATGTTCGTTATACGGAAATTGGCTTCGTTCAAAGAAGAAACGGGAAATGTTGCGTTCCATTCCAGGAATTATTTGGCTATTTTACAATGCTTTACGGAAATTTTACAGAGATATATTTAAATTTAGAAATAAACCTTGAAAGGATGGAAAATTCTGTGCTAAGTTGTGTCTTCAATGTAATGAAATGCAATGAAATTTTTATGAAAAATGGGGACATTTTCTAACAAAATAAGTGCACGTTTTGAAAGTATATTCTTCGAACAAAACTGTTGTCTACGCTAAAGAAATATATGATGCAAGTTATGCGAAATTGACTGTTTAATCAGAAATGGAGCAAGATTTCCGCGTATACATTTTGCATCGATTCAATAATTCATTGTTTGAAAGCATAGCCTTTAAATTCCATCAACGAAATATTTGTTTGAATTATAGATAGTCACGTTGATGCGGCAACTTTTTAACAAAAGTGATATATCACCATTTCATACGATTTCCGGCGAATTCCCCTATTACAATCTACCATCCTAGATTCATGGAATAGGCACAGTAAATCACTTGAAACCACGCACACGCATACATTCGTACACAAGTGTAGAAGACCTAAATTAGAAGATCCTAAAACCCCCGCAAATAATCGAGCAAACCATCTACGAAGGAACTCTCGCAACTGGAACTCACAAAATAATCCACGGCGAATATCTGTGAATCTTGGTAACCATAATTTATTTCTCCCAGATAACAACTTAATTTAAGTGCAGACATTATGTGAACGGACGATACGAACTTCCAGTTCTCGAGCAATATTTCAGTTACTACAAGACATTTTCGGCGAAAAAGCTGTTATTGGAATCGGTTTCAAACAGCACGTTTTTCTTGCAAATCCCTATTTTTTCAAAGCGTTTCGTATTACAATTTAGAAGCAATCATATATTATTTATTAATATTACGTCACTAGCAATATATCACACGAAATTAATATTGGTATTTCTTGAATTCACGAAAATCAAACCGTTGCTTGCCAAATGTAGAAAAAGAACAACCAATTGTTTAAACACACGGTCCACCAAAAGATTAATATCGTTCATTTCATATTATCATATTTTCGAATAAGACTAAAGAAATCTTTTCACATTTTCTTTCGTTGTAAGAAAGGTATTACATATTTACTTTTTCCGCCACTAATACCAAGCCTGGACGTGTATAAGTATGTTCAAAGAAAGTCGTACACTCTTAATAGAAAAAAGACGTGTCAGCCAGAATACTAATATTCACGGTATCCAGAGATTACTGTGATTCCATAGTGTCACACCCATCATTCACCGTATACACGCTACCTTCTGTCGAATTTGTTTTCGTCGCTACTTACTACATCTTGTTGATAAAGACATATCACTTTATTTAACGAGCAAAATGTCGCAGGCGCCGCGTAGGCGGCGAATATTCGGATATTAGACATCAGAGGGAGAGAGAACCTGCCTGACCAGCTCAATTGACTAGATCAGTCGACCGACGAGGGAAGGAATTATTTCTTTTGTTTCTACGCCACACAAACTCGCGGAACATATCATTCTCATAATTAAACTCGTCGGCCGTTCAATTCTTCTAATTGTGAATGCTGTTTGGCAATGATGCGCTCACTTAATTGAGTTTTTCACGCGTTCCACGAAACGGCACGTAGGACTTAATCGCGTTCCTGACTTTTCTTT
The DNA here is from genome assembly GCA_963969485.1 of Nomada goodeniana. NCBI lineage: Eukaryota > Metazoa > Arthropoda > Insecta > Hymenoptera > Apidae > Nomada > Nomada goodeniana. Next base: position 14,854,215 of record OZ018303.1, read on the forward strand.
TCAACAAAACGGTATGTCTTAATAAGCAGTGTTCTGGCTTTGAATATTGTTCCCGTGAATGGAGAAACGAGGCAGGGACGCCCGAGGATGTTCCCTTCAACTATGAATCAGACCGCCAGAAACGATCTCCGCTTCTACGATTCTGTCACGTGCACTGGCTTTTGTTATATGAATGCCACATACATCAGTACGACATCGTTTTCCTATTCTTATTCATTTCACCCCCCCCCCCCTCCCGTACTCATGTACGTATGTATTTAATCTCTCATTATTCCAAACCCAGTTCCTCTCCACATGTGCTTCTTTACTTTTTCATACCTTTGCAAGACTCGCGTCAGTGTAAAGACAACTGTACAACTGAATCGTATAATAGAAAAAGTGCCTTACTTGTCGAGCTTGCGTAGTCAATGGGGCCTCCTTGAATGAGCATAATATATGTATACATAATACAAATTAGTGGTCCATTTCTCACATTTCTCGTCATCGCTCGTGACGTTCCAAAGATCCCAAAGCGACATTTCGAACAGCCATATAAACCAATAAAGTCTGCACGGCGAAATCTTCGAGAATGGAGCAGCCCGAGGGGAGCTGTTTAATTAACGGGCGGCATATTAATCAGCCCGAAGGAAACAATTTCTCCATCGAACGTTCGAGCGCCCCACGAAAGGGGAGCGGACAGATATTCAGGCCGGTCCGGATAAACTGAGAGAGACGCCTCGTATATCGCACAGGTGCGTATACTGATTTCCGTCACGTGCGCGCACGTTTCAGCCAGAGGGCGTACGGGCTAAGGTATCGCGATGATTATCAGGGTCGGGGTTAGTCCGTGTGGACAATAAAATCTACCACCTAATGGCACGGCCTGCTGGTTATCACCGCCGCGGAATTACCAACGTGCACGCACTGGCAGTGACACTGGCGTGACCGCGTCGCACCCCCTAATAATGGCCACTCTTCCAAATGACCAAACGTCGCTCAGCCTCCGTTCATATTAATGATAATTACGTCGGTGAAAGCGTCACGTAATACGCCGATAAAGTAATAAGCGCGAGAGTGTACCAGGCGGTCCTTTTGTCGCACAAAACAACGACGCGCGTAAGCTTTGATAAACAACAGGAACGAGGAGCGTGGCCGTTTAGTTTCCACCGGTAGTTGCGAGCGTTTTTATGAACGAAGGTATACAGGTGGATAGCGAAATGTTCCGGTTCTAGCGATTTGTAACACAGAGGGTGGTTCGGGGAAAAATACCGTCGTCCGTGACTCTGTTTCCTTCCAGATGATGTTACAGAAGAATTCTCCCAATAAACACTGGACACGGACAAGGGCCGAGTTGCACCTGAAAGGGTGCGGTGGACGGGAAAATTGTCCTTGCTTGTTTGACTCTGTGCACCGAAGTTGCGACATGTCTCTGTTCGCTTTGAGTCGTATACGCTTTTGTCTGTTACGAGATCGTAGTTAACGATAAACAAAGTCATTCGGGTAAATGCCGTGAAAACGCGATGCTTAATTCATTTGAATTCGTCAAATGTGGGGAGGACTGCATTGATATTACAATTGTTTGCAGGAAGGTATACGGGTATATAATAGAGGCTGTGAATGGTGCAATAATAGAAATATATAAAAAAAAAAGATATTTCAGTATGTATAGACCTTCTTTCCAAAATCAATCAATATTAAGCTTTCGTGCGGGTCAGTTTCTAATTAACCAACATCTGTCCAAATATGCCTGAATTAATCTGCAGTTAAATGGTAAAACGGAACATACGTGGCACGGCTGCTTTGCCAGCCCAGTTAATTATATCGTATTCGAAATTCAACTTTTCCGACGTACTTCTACACCACATCTTTTATCTCAGAAATACAACACTTATTAAGCAATCTAATTTATGACGTACACGTTCGCGGCGTGTGCCGTAAGTCGCATGCATTCTGACTCAACCAACGGTACAGCTCTCGCCGGGCACGAAATTGAAAACATTCACCGCCTGAATTAATTACGTTTCGCCCCTCGAATTCTCCCGATGAGTTTCTTTGTTCTCTCATATCCGAAAGATTTACGATCCCGATGCATGCGGTTCTCGTGTTGGCAACGTACATATACTGTATATGTAATACATACGAGGCGAGTGCAACGATCCGTAGAACAGGCTTGTCGTGTCTATCAGCTGCCGCGATGTGAAAAATGTACTTACACGGTATTCCACACCAGGTGATATTCCAATTGCACATTCCAGCTTGTGAAATTATTAAACGGTGTCTCACGTGGGCCACCCCGGCAGCCGCGCACTCTTCTATCGAACGGTTTATCCAGGTAAATAACCTTACGACGGCCCGGCCAGGGGGTCTCGATTATCGTACAGGTCGTACACCTTTGCCGCGCGTTCACTTAGGCTGGTCCGAATCGGCGAAACGAAAACCGGATACGCTAATCGCGTTACCCCCAGATGACGTTTCTGTCGGTGCTCTGAACCCCGCAAAAAGCGTATCGCCCTCTGTCTCCTCCGTTATTCCCCCCTCCCCTCCTTCGTTTTTTTCCCCGTTGTCCCTTTCCCACGTTCGCCTCGTTCCGAAACGATGAATTTCAGTCTCGTTCGAGCAAAGCAAGCAGGAGTCACCGGTGTCGCGCTGATACACCGCAAAGGTAGCTCTACTCGCCGGGAAAATCACATTAGTGATGTTTCGGTAATCGCTTTTATATCCGCCGCTCGTTGATTGACAGCGTCGACACAATCAGTTTTTTTCCGTCGCACGTCACGCCCGGAAAAATCGCTGCCCCTCGTGGAATCAACTTTTCTGATCGGGACTCTACGTTCGCGATACCAGTGACTCGATTTGTCTATATGACCATTTGATCGCGAGCCGCGGTCGTACAGCCGTGATTAATCCGCGCGGCGCGGGGATGCACCTATACGCCCCTCGAAAATCGAGCAATATCGCGGATCGTTCATTCAAAGCGTAACGAACCGGTGTCTACGCGGCGATATTATTCTACGAGTTACGAACGCAAAATAGGGTAAAGCATTGTGTAAATGGTTTGATTGACTGTCATTATCGAGAGGAAGAAATCAACAGATCCGGGGTTACTAGAAATGTTATAATTACAATTAATTTATCACGATTTTCAATCATACTTATTGCAAGATGTGTGGGATGCAAGAATTCGTAGAAATGGTATGAGAGGGCTTTGTATGAATCGTGTGAAGGAAGTATCGAGTGCTACGCGAAGTGTGAATGAAGAGTGTTAGTCGAAACGTCGAATGCGGACCGAGTGAATGTTTATCTCGAGGATAGAGTGGATGGTTTCGGGGAATGCACGTGGAGTCTAGGATGCATGGTGACCCGTGGTCGAACTGTGACGCGTGGTAAGAGTGTGTGTGTCGGTGTGGGTCTTAATGAGTGAGAACGAATGATGAATAGAATGAGAGGGATAATGCGTGAAAGAATATATGCAGTGGATGATGCGTGCGAGGGCGAGAGTTGAGGTGGAGTCGAGACAGAGTTGAAGCGGAGTCGAGCGAGGATTGTTGTGAAAGTATTGTTGAGAAGAGATATATTGTGTTGTGAGAGAGAGTAACTGAGAGTTATTGAATAATAAAGTAATTTTACGAGAAAGTAAAGGCAGTCACAATTTCCCCTGAAAAATAATCCTACAGATGAATTTTCACATTTTGGACAATGCAATTTGGTATAAATTAATTAGTTATTTTCCATGGAATAATCAAGGGTTAGGTGTATGCGAATATTAAAAGAGCGTCACGGGGAAAGGGTTATAGTTATAGGCTTATAGATGTGTACTTTTTTTCACGTATTACGTACATTTCTTCAATTTCATGCCTTGAAAAATTGATCCGTTTTTCCTGCTAGTAATGTAAGCAGCTTGCGCACATTTAGATATATTAGTCGGGGTTTGTTATTTCATGTTGCGCATGTTGCCGGTCGCCGAGCAGCGGGCTTCGCTTTATGTTCCTTCGTTTTGGAAATGAATTTCGCGAAAATAGTCAACATGTATACATTGGTTTTAAGGTAGCACCGTATTTCAAAGTGGCGCAATTTTATTCCAGAGGTATCCTATCTCCGTTGGCTTACGGAAATTATTAGCGTCGTGGAGTTAACTCGTTCCTCTGCCTATCAATTTCGCGGAAAATTATTTTGATGGTCTATTTCTGAAACGGAAAACGGAAACTCTGTCTGATGAAGAAGTCTCATTAAAATTTAATTGCATTGTGTATGGTATCCACGGCGTATTAACCCGTCGAGATACAAAGGCTGAAAAGGTAAGTCCTATCCATGGGTAATAAGAAAAAGTGACATGGAAAACAAAAGCAGGAAGATACATTCTTTTTTTTTTAATACTTTCAAAGTGAGATGGCATTACAATTTTCAGCCGGCGAAATATTAAATTGCATAATCTCTTACGTAGCAATTACGATTAGCTGTTTAATTTGCAGTTTTAATTGTGCCCCTGTCAGCCGTATAATTAATTCTCGTATCATATACCCTTTACTTGTTCTTCTTAATACTAGTATATGTATTGTATTGCTTTATTACATTTCTTTGGACGATTGAACGACGCTTAAAAAATATATTATTACCTACTCATGAAATGAAATTGTTCAGTAGATGTATTTTAAACGTATTAATATAAAATTAGTTTATCCTTGCTATTATGCAATTATATATTGTTTCTATTTGGTGTTCCGGAAGTACTGCAAGACGATATTAATATTATTAATTGTAAATTAATCGCTCTTACTCATTGTGAGTAATTATGATAATGCATTACCATTCCATTTTACTGCTAATTGTATTCGCAGTAAAATATGTTTGTGTTCCAACTTACCCTCGTTCTGTATTATACCCGTAATATGTATTAGGTTGGTTACTGTATATAGTCGTATGATTTTATGCTGATACTTTACATATCCGTAAATCAACCGAGTTAACCCTGTGAGATTAAAATGGGGCATGCAGCTCTGAAAAAATATATGCATTGTCCTACGATAACAATAACAACAGCACTCCATATCAATTAGTCTTCAATTTGCAAATGCAATGACATTAATCGCACATTTAATTCTGCCACAATCTTTCCATTAATTTTCACGCAAGTTTCGCATCAATTACAACCCTGCTTACTTAAATCGATCCAACGTGCTTCCACCATAAAAACAAACAATATATAGATTATCCTCATATAACACTGCACTTTTATGCCACGATTTTGTAAATACAATAGCGTTGATAAATCGCAGAAATTCTTCCATTCCATAATATTTAGGCATCAGAGTATCTCGAATAACGAAATTAAATACGAAGTTAGATACGAGATGCTGCGATAATCTATGTTTGAATAAAAATTCGAATCACTAATATATCTTTAATAAACAGCAAAATATACACTATAGAAAAATATAGAGCAAGGACATTTTCCTGAAATTTTCAACAAAAACGTTTCCCCTTATAGTTCCCTGTCCTAAATAAAACAGCTTCCTGCATCGTCGCTTTTTTCATATGGTCACTGAAAAGCACAAAACAAATCAAAATGGCTTCTGATAAGCAAAATTTGTTCTAATTCAACGTTGCGCTGTTTTTCTTCATTTCAAAGCTAGCAAAGAATGCACAACTATTTATGAACAAAATGCAAACAATAGTCCTTACGCCTGTCTCACGTTCGCGTATTTACTGTTACCTCGCTACAGGCGGATCAAGGGATGCATTGATCGACTCACTCTCACCCTATCCTTTCACGGTAAGCCACCACTATTCTCTCCTTTATAGCGGAGCCTTCATTGACGCGTAATTGCAATGCAGATGATGGACGGCTAGGCACCGTGACACTGAAATTACGTTAGCCAAGTTTCATTCAACAATCACATTTTTACCGGACCTCCTAAAGCGTGATTGACGGCGTCGATGCGATCGAGTTCTCCTGGCGATTCCACGTCGATCAAGAATAACAAATCAATCGAATCGATCGCGATTAATCTGGAACCGTAGGCCACGTCGATATTTAATTAATATCGGAGCAGGTTCTGAAATTGAAGTGCGTTTTAGGATTATCATTATATTCTGAATAACGCAATACGATAATGTTATAGGTAACGGTGGAATACGTACAAGCTTCGGTGGAATAAAAATCAATATCTCAGTGAATAATGCAGGAACGAGTTCGATATGTCTGAGCTTGACCGAGCACCCCAATTTTTCAATTCAACATTGTCAATTTTTTCGAAAACTTTCCGCACTCAAATTTTTCGGCAGTAGCGTATAAAATGTTGAAGAATCCAATCGTTTCTCGAGGGAAGCATATGAATTACGGTGTAAATTGTTTATACCCAATACGGTTTTTTTTTATGACTCTACATGTATGTTACGAGCCGAGGGCTAAGCGGCACAGCTGCGCGAGCCGAGGATCGGTTGTTTAAGAGTTTGTTAGTTACGGACGACCAGTGCGTCTTTCGTCACTGGAAGCCGCGTAGATAGGAAGTGCGTGAACTTGCCGGTGCCTGTTTCATCACCGGGTGTCACAGGAAGGTAAAGGTAATCGTGGACAAACCAACGCCTATTTCATCGCCGGGAGCCACAGGATGGTAAGATTTCGTGGACAAACCAACGCCTATTTCATCGCCGGGAGCCACAGGAAGGTTTTCGTGGACAAACCAGTGCCTATTTCATCACCGGGAGCCACAGGATTGTTAGTAAAAATAGACTCGTAACTTATAGCGATACACCTCGAGCGGTTAAGGTGTATCTGTTTGGTGGGACGTTACTGCTAATGATTGTCAGAGGTGATTCAATGAGAAAAATGCGTATGATATTATTAAACGTATATTTCCTACTCTTTGGTTATTCTACAGTTTGATTATTAACTACAAAATCCACATTTCTCAATCTATACGGATTGGAAATGTATACTGCCCAACAAAGGCCTGACGATATACCGTAAAATAAGTATAACGTCTTTAAGAAATGAAACGTGTAAGAATTGCTCGAAGGGGACTCGGAACCCGATCTCGCTGAGCAACAATATCAAAATAGTCGATACGGAACGTACTCGAAGCTAGATTAATACTGAGCCGCCGAGAGCAGAATTCGTGCCCTTTTTATACTCGATATCCGGACCAAAAAGCTGGTGGGGGCACGGAAAATTCCAAGGGAGTCCGGAAAGATTCCCCCAAAGGGTCACGTCATCGCGACGTCGCGGAAGGGGCAGACTCGACTGCATGCACCCTCGATTTCCAAATAAGGGCATCATAGAAGGAAGAAATGGAATAATACTTCCTACGTAACATGTATATACCGTTCTTAGAATAGGATTAATAACGTTCAACTCAACAGAACGAATATGGTGGAGAAGTTTACGTGAGAACGACACGGTATTAAATTCCTCTCTGACTGAATATTGTAGGTGTGTACGAATTAACGTGAGTGCTGGGTGTGACTGGAACGTTTTAAAAGATAGAGGGTTGGATAATGTGCATATTTCTAATTGCGCTAATTAGTTTTGTCTGAGAGTGGCTGCTCTCGAGATCTACGTAATAATGCATACAAGATAGTGAAGAGTGCGTGATAAATAGAGGGTGAGGGAGAGAGGGGGAGAGAGAGAGAGACGAAATAATGAGGCAAAACATAAATGATATGTACATAGTACCGTTATTAAAAAGTACTGCAGACTTCTTTTCCGTTAGACAAATAGTAGCATCACTATTACAGACCGTTTACAGCGCCCTAACAAAAATTTGCACGAACATTATCGAATTCGTTATCGAATAAATTATATCCTTATTCATTTAATCGTATCGAAAACATGAAAGCATTTATAATTTCGGTCGACGTGTTTAAAAACAAGTAAAAAGTCTATGGACAAAGAGACAAAATTATTTAAAAAACCTTGCATTCGCGATTGCTTATTAATGTGCTTTTCAGTCGATAGTTCAGTTAACTGAAATAGAAGCTTCTGTCGCTCTAACACAAACACTTGACGTATGGTCGAAACGGTACGATTACCAAAGTATCGAAATGTACGTCGTAAAAAGATCGTATTAGTACGGATCGGTTGTCCCTTTTCTATCCACCGACTACACCAACGTCCATGTCTTTCCACGTCAGCGAAAATTGTTGGAAACGAAAAAATTCAAGCATCAGGTGATGGATCGATCGCACCCTAATTCGGATAAAACTCACGTCAACTCAATCACTCCGTTACGGTTTAATTATCCACGTAACAATATGGTTGCGTTCGATGGTTAATACCTCATCGGTTTAATTAAAGCAATCTTTTACTTCTGTGACAAAATGTATTACACTGAGCGAGTCCTTGGTTATGTAATGATATTAATTTTTCGTTAAAGAATTTTGTTTCTTCGATTTAAATAATATTTTGGCAATTGATTGAACAATAATATAAGCTGCAATATTATCTACGTGTAATTTGAGCAATTTATTTATACATCTTGCATAATTTTCCACTTACTGCTAGAGTTGCATACGAAACATCAATTAGATAACAAAGGACGAAGATTATTTCTATGCAACTTCTCTCTTAACTCAAGTTTTCAAACAGACAATTGTTTAATTATTCTTTTCTTCATTCATCTCCGGTCCTTATGAGATTTAAATACGCCGGAACAATAGACAGTTATATCTGTAACAGTAGGAACTCTTTTCCAAGCTTTAGCAATTTTATATCATTACAAGCATCTCGTAATACTCGAAAATTTCTCTCCGCGCAATATTAAAGAAATGTGCTGCACGAGATTGTCGCTGTTGCAAATGACCCATTTTCTGGTCGCTAATGATAGTCGTTTCTCTTCTGCTGTAGGTCTTTTAATAATTTGCTTGCAAGATATACCCCACCTTAGAACTACTTCGCCGGAGTACAAGACAGTCTCTAACAGCTATTATGATAATTGTAGATTGTTCCTATTATTCTTGGATATCCATATACGTGTTATTAAGCACACATTTAGTGCATTTACTTAAACCTTAACATTATATTCGGGTCTGTACAACCTGATCATACAGTACAATATAATGCAATACATAGACGTAGGTCTAAGTCAAACAGAAATATCCACATTGTCGTGCTAAAATTTCCGAACAACTGGTACGTAGTTTAAAAATCTCACACTTTCATCCGCAGATATCACTTTTCCAGAACATTTCGCTTTTCACTTTTTCGAGACTAAATCCAATAAACATACGCGGTGGTACATGCACCAGTGAGAACACGACTGGTTAAAAATTAACGTTCTCATGTGTTAATATTAATATCGCCACGCGCCAGACTTCTGTAATCCACGTGGCAACAATTTTCCCGTTCTAGTGGGGAACGTTCCGCAGGGGAGCGTTCGCAACGCATATGTAAATAATAATGTCTGCCGAATCGTTGCGCTTCTCTATCAATTTGCCACGCATCTGGCCAACCGTTTACTAATGCACTGTGTGTACCGTGCGCCAGAGCAGACGGTGGGAAAATTGCATTAGCGAAGTTTCGATAATCGCTTTTATATATCCGCCGGCGGTGATTTACGGCGCTGTGTCGGAGTCAGCCTTCACACTTCTTCGTCTCGATCCGCGAGCTTCCGGTCTCTGAGGGGGAAAGGTCGTTCGCGCGACGGCTGATCGATCGCACTTGATCGCTAAAGATTTATACTCGAAGGAGCGCTATACGTGTTTCGTTGTTCCATGGTGACGGATACGGCGACACCCTGGAAGATACGCGGTCTTATTGGCTCGTGAACGTTATCGTTTCGGTTGGCTAATATTTTACAGGACGAAGGTACGATGAAGCGGGTAAGAAAAAATTATTGCAGAGCCGGTAAAATTATTGATGATATATTTATAAAGACACTATGTACACTATGATTACACTTTAGTTAGTTAGTTAGTTAGTTAGTTAGTTAGTTAGTTAGTTAGTTAGTTAGAAGTACACTATGTACGTTGTGTTAGGATCTGTGAAAGTGCTGCAAAATAAATTGCCTAACAACAAGTTAAACAGCAGAAATGCGAAAAAGGTATGTGGGCTCCAGCGATGAGGATAAATCTTTAAGATAAATTAATAGTTCTTTCTATTCTCGGAGTTAAATGCCAAAGGACAGGAATCAAGTTAACAGCCTGTTAATAATCTACACTTGTAACGGCGGTTGAGGATTTTTTTCGATAGAAAACCATTTTTCTCTATAATGCTGTTTGGGGAACATTAAACACAGCAGTTGGCCCATGATAGCCAATTTTTTCTTTTTCCAATTTCTCTCTTCCGTAGCTTCGCACCACTTGTAACTAAAAATCATGTACACTAATGTCGGTGGTGTTATGCGGGTCTGTAAATCTTTCTTTACCTGTTCTCATGAAAAAATAAACACTGACCCCATCTTGCAACCCCCATCCCCTAAGATCTTATCAATGGCTCGATGGCGTCATTGAATTTTCGAAAAATTCTTCGATCCCCCTCTGAATGCACGGAGAAAATATAATATGGAAGATGATCGTCGCGGATGCTTTTAGGTGAGAAATAGTCGTCGGAAATGCTACTGGGCGTATTTATGAAAAATGCGAAGAGTGTAAGGCGCTTCTAGAGAGTGAATTTTTTGTTCACATCGCCTTTAGAGCTGCACTGTGTTATTAATGCGACGAGTAACGAGGGAAAGCTCTGGAATTTAATGCTGTCTCTTTGGATCGATGATGAAAAGCTTGGTTGATCGGGTTCGCTTTTATTGGAAAAAGCTTTCTTCGTCCTAGGAGTGGAGAATTTTGGTATTTAAATTCAATAAATAGCGGTTATGAACAAGAATTATAACTGCTCGATGAAAATCCATATAGAATATTTCATGCCCGGAGTGCGATTCCATTTAAATATTACTAACACATTTCCAGATCGAACTATCTGGTTGCATTATAAGGAAAATTATAAAGCAAACGATAGTTTTGCTATTCGATCGAAAGTATGCACGAAATTTTCATGCGCCTATCAATAAATCGTATTAGCACATTAATCGGATTAGGTACAGTTTACCCTATTAAACTCAATTAATTAATGCCATTACTCAATGTCGAAAATTGCTTCACTTTTAGTCCTTTTGTACACGAGAATAATTACTAAGTTTTCTATATATTTCTAAGAATATATAAATAAACCAAATATTGCATTGGAATTTTCAATTAAATTCTTATTCAAACCGTATGGTGCCAAATTGATTTCTACTGAAATTCTCTCATTATTAGGAATTAAAACCAGCTTCAATTCTCTTAATTTTCTACGTTTAATAGTCATATTAATTTCAACTTAATTTGATTCTGGTCGCATTAATGAAGCATGCCATTGTGAATTCCACGCTTTAATTTCCCTAACAAGCGGTTTTTATATAGAAAACCGTGACTAATAAAATCGCCACCTCCTGCCATCTTTTCTTGTCGACGTTGTCTTTGGCACGGAACCGCATACCGAAAGAGGCCAGATTCTTCTGTCGATAGATATGATTAATGGCCGACGTGGGTACAATCGATTTCTCTATCTAACCCATCTGTATATTTACATTCAAGCTATGCAAATCTACAGATATGCGACATTACTGCAGCGTTGGAGTTATCTACATCTAATGCAATATCAACCTTGTCCGATACTGTTCCTGAATATTGCTACTTGTCATTAAATTTCGCGCACTCTAAATTAAATATTTGTTTTATTTAAAAGTATTCCAACGATTTTGATCCTTCTTTATCTCACGACACACAAACTGTGTAATTATTAAAATTGTACGTCACATCAAAAAGTACCTATAGGTATTATATTACTTCGTCGATCTGCCAAAAAAGTATAGCTACATTTTCAACTCATTTAAAGATACAATTAGAGTTCGTTTAGTTATAATCTGTCATCACGAGGTACACCGGTTGAAAGTCCCCGAAGTATCCTATTATTAACCAATATTTTTAATACGAAATCGGTATTGTCTACATCACTTCGACATACTTTATACTTTAAACCATTTGATTCAGAGCGTTCAAGAATGTTCAATTCAGCGAATAGTTCACGAGTAGAATCGAATTTCGAGAGGACACTATAACGTTACCAGAACGTGAATCCTCTGTATCACCCTCTCGTCGATTCATCCTTCATTGATTGGTCATCAAAAATACAGTACACCTTTTAACGCGGATGATAAATCGCGCGGCCCCCTATCGGCCACTTTGTAATTTATTCACGTGTAATCTATTGTTTCCACAAGTGTATTAATATTCATCGTTCCTAGTCGCAAACAAAACGATGAGAGATTAACCACGGAAACTTTTCCACCACATCAACACGCGAGGGCCAGGTTACAATATGGAGTTACAACAAATGAATATAGAAAGGTTGTGTGATTCTTTTTCAACGATATCTGGTGGTCGCTCCGATTTCTATTTTTCCGGCATGTGTACGACTTCTATTTTTAATGGAGGATCTGCAAATAGCAATTTTGATCGGATGTCAGGCGCGGTACTCTATCGATGTTACGTGCATCTATCCGACAGCACGAACAGGAAAGCGAGTAAAATAAAAGTAGAACGAACAATCATTTGAACATTTTCATCACGACTTAAATAGAAAATTACCGCGATGAAATCCGTTTCGTTAATATTTTTCGCTCATTAAGGAACCGCGACCGTTCCCCTTCAAACAGCAGAATTTCAAGCGAAACCGATATCACAGTTCACAGCTCGTATTACGACAGTGCACTCCATCATCCGTAATCAGATCTGACAGGAGAACCAGTTTCATGGGCATTTTTAATAAGCCGTCGCCGCGCTTAATGAAGTCTCCACCTTTCGCGAATATCCCGCGAAAATTTATTCGCGAGCTCGCGTAGTTTGAGTGTAAATGCGCCGAATAGAGGACGAACCGCTTCACCTTCGCGTCAGACGTTTGTGCATTTTCCGAATTGAACAATGGCGCCAATGCTGTCGCATAAGATTGTTTATGGACGAAAAGTTTCCACTCTCGTCTCGAATCTTCCACTTCCACTGCTCCTACAGTCGAACGGTTCTTATTCTTAGTTATTTACGAACATTTACATTCCCGCTGAAAAATTCGTTCCCCCTCTCGAGTAAATAATACGTTGACGTTAGAACAGAAATAAATTCGAAATCTATCGGTTAGAAGATTATGCTCGGATGCATTCGAAGGATGAAGAAATTTGGTATTCGATCAAATATAATGTATCACAATAACCTGCTCCAATATCTAACGAATTATTCGCCCATTCGCTCCTCGCCGTCAACATTTATGCATAAAGGATATCCGTTGCTGGCAAAGAAGCCATTAGAAGCCATTAGAAGGGCAATAACAAGAATTCTCACCGCAGTTGTCGGTTCTAACGCGAACACAAATTTTCACTGACAAATATATCTGAACCGCGTCCACGCGTACGAACACCGCCAATAAAAAGCTTGATTGACAGTGGACACGGGGAAAATCGACCAGGGACAAATTACGCGTGGGAGCATCGAGACCGGCGTACGCGATGATAAAAGTTATCGCCCTGTCAGAGAGATAAGACGCAGATTGGTTTCATTTTACGGAGTCATTCGCATCGTCGTAGCTCGTTCCCGGCCACGTACCTGCTCGCGTTTATCGCGATTCCGCAGGTCGTAGCTGCAAGTGACGGACCTCGCGAAACCACCGCGCGACGTCCTGCGAGTTTGCCGCAACCGCACACAATTAGGCACCTGCGAGAGTTGGCGCGGACACCACCGTCTCTGTAAATTCGAATCATTATCTGCGTCTTCGAGGAGGACAGTGCTCGCGGCGTTGGCGGCAAGCCTCCCACCGTGCAACGTCCTGTCTCGTGCAATCGAAGCGCAGATAAGACAAACGCAAGGAATAGAGTCCGGTCGCCTGTATGCCGTGAAAATTAGCCGACTCCTCTATGACGCCGCGCCTCGTCCGGCGTTTCGGGTGCTCGACCTTAACCATCGACCTCGATCCACACAGAAATCAGATTCTTAAGATTAACGACGCGTATCTCCGATCGTAGGATCCACGGTAGCGGTGACACCGATAATGCAGACCGGTGGCAAAAAAAAAGAGCTATTTAACCTGAACGGAACATAGGGTGGCTTTCACCGACTATCGGCCGCTGACAAGATGACAAACGACGGATCGCCCTAGCGATAAGAAAGACCTCAGAATCTAGGCGGCTAGATTAAAACCAGAACCGACGAAGTATTACATACCAGCCAAGGGTGTGCTAAAGTATCGCCGCCGTCATATCTCCGAAGATGAGTTCACGGTTCGTTGAACGTCGGGATGCAGGGTTGCAACGGGGGCATCGTCCGTCCAGATAACGGATCTCGCCGCGATCTTTGTGTAGCGAAACCAACGAACAGCCACCGTCAGCAACGATGCTCGGCTGGAAGCGGAATAGAATTGCCTCCGCGCGCGGACCGTCCTCGAGATCGCAGGGGGTGCAGAATATTGGGGTACGTGTATTGTAGTTGTTTCGTGCCCGGGTAATCGTCGCATCCCGAAGCGTTGTACGGCGCGCCGCCGCTAATTCTAAATCGCGCAGAACTCTTACACGCACTGTATAACGTCTCATTGTGGAGAAGCAAGCGTTGCTTCGTTGCACAGCAGAACTTGAAACGGAGATGCGCGACGAAACTGATCACGTGAGAAGAATGTTACACGAGGTATGTACTTTGAACAGTGCGCTGCGGTGAACGTTCGAGACGCTACGACACGCGAATACGTAGCAAGTGTATACGCACCCCCAACGACTGCCTGCCAAGGATGCCGATAGAATCGCGAAGAAGGGGGCAGAACAAGCCACGAAATCTACAGCTGTCGAAGAGGACGGGGAAGCACGCGAGATAAATCCCCGTTTCCAGCAGAATATGATCGAAATTCCGGGGACGTAGATGCAGGAGGGTAGCGGAGTGCGCGTAGGGGATGCGAAATCCGAAAGCAGATGGGGATTGATTGGCCGGTGTCTATGCAGCGCTGGTTGCGAAGGCAGCTCCACGAGAGCGAACCCGGAGCACAAAGGGTGTCGTGCGCGCGTGAACGCGAGCGCGCGCAAGTCGAACAGCGCGGCGTTTCGTGCGCTCCAGGTTCAAGCCGGTCTACGGCCTCGCCTGCATCGCCAGGGTACCGATAAACACGCCCGCGTAGATTCGCCACCTCGCTCGCATATGGCATTGCATCGTTGCGTCCTACGTGTACGCCTAGGAGGACACGGGTCACGCGCATCCTAATACACATAACTCGCGAGTGCGCGCGGCGTACGTAGCGCGAGACGCATGCGACTCGTACCTGCCCCGAGGACACGCGCAAAAGTACACAGCACGCACGAACAGCGGCGGAACACGCGTATCACTTTCCGCAAGATGGATATAACGCACGCTGGTTACGTGTGTGAATCACTGACACGCGTAGAATCCAGTACCTACGCGAGCCTGCGTGACTCTGTACGCGACGTACATACAGAGTCTGTGCGTTACGCGTGACACGATCCACGCGCACATACGCACCCGCGTATGCCTGCACGCGAGCATGTGGGGCCGCATAGATCATAGAGGCACATGTGCATGGGGGAGCACGCACACGAAGCTATATATCAGCCGTGTGGAGGCGCACGCGATAAACTGGCCGTAGGTACACGTACAGGCGTATTAAGAACACGAACACATCGCCGGCCTTTATGAACACAGACAGCGGGCATAAGTGCGGCCAGAACGAGCTGTATCGAGCAGCGGCTATTGTTGCCGGTATTATTTGCCGCTAATCGGAACGGCTGAATGTACATACGCGGCGAGGGATGAGAGCGAGAGAGAGAGAGAGAGAGAGAGAGAGAGAGAGAGAGAGAGAGAGAGAGAGAGAGAGAGAGGCGGAGGTGGGGAAAGATTGGCGGTGGATGCATCGGAGGAGCGGTCTGGCGAACGAGCGGACGGGAAGTTCGTCGGGCGGCATGGCAGGCCAACTTGATTGCGGACCGGCTCGCCACCACGCCCTGACCCACGAGATTTTCAAGATATCCGATACACGAGCAACGAGAGGGTCGCTCGCCGGGCGCCGCGGGGTCAACCAACTCGACCCCTCGTCGACGTCGTCGTCGACGTCGTTGCCCGTTTCTTTCCACGCAGCTTCGATACGCGCCTTTCGAGTCCCTCCTCGAGGCCTGTAAATAGCCGGCAACGAGAGCGCACGAAGATCGGAATAGAAACTTACCCGTGTTGAGAGTAGTCGCGAATCCGCCGACGAGCGGCGCTTGGATGAGTCGCGCTGATGATTCATCTGAAACAAAACCACGGGTGCTTGTTAGATTGATCTGTTGCCCGGGGGGGATTTCGAGGAACCGCTGGCGCGGATAAAGTGGGGCCACTCGAGACGCGGCGCAGGAAACGACGCAGGAAGTTATAATTCTGAGTAAATTCCTGTTTTTAACGTGGCACGCTGTGCGATTATGTGCGAGGTGTTCATTTTTGTGAATTGATTGTAACGGATGCACTTGGGAGTCTGGCGCGTCGGGCTTGGAAAATGGGAGAGACTGTATTTGTAATTGTTAATAATGGCGTGGAATATTTAATGAATGTATTTTATATTCATTCGTGTTTATCATTGTATAGTGGATTAGAAGTGTGAACGTATAATTGATTATTGAAGTATTTTTTCTAGTCCGTGTAATACTTGCCCGCCCTTACATTTTTTTTTTATTTGCTGCATTCCCTACTTTATTTTTGTTTCTGTGATGGCTCAATGTGCTTTGCAGCTGAAAGTTATTTTGAAAAACCGTCTCTCCGCCGAAGTTTTTAATATCAGCGAACGTCTCTATAATTTTATTGAATGGGCAAATATTTTAGTTTTCTGACCGCTAATGTAAATGTGTTTGTAATTGGATTATAAGAGTGCACCAATGAAACAGAGTTAAAAGGCCATAAATGACCTCCTGTAATTTTATCTAAATTAAAAAGCATTTCGCGGGGGCAAGTTAATTTAGTTTTTAAACAAGCGACAATTATTATTCTCCGAGAAACACAGTTATGGAATCGTTTGTTACCATTCACGATTTATTGGCATGCGACAAATCGTACGACTGAGCCTGTACAATTAATTATCCGGTTATTAATTCTACGTCCCGGTTAATGAAAAATCTGTCAATCGCTATCGCCCATACATTATAATACCCAGTGTACTGTTGCACGCAATAATACCCCCAACCCGTAATTACATTTTGTTGACCTCACACACATGCAATATTACGCTTCGTGCACGTTTCGATTCGAATTTCAATCACAGTACTTAACCGTACAAATGGAATATTTACTTTTAACAAAATCGTACCGCTGTCATTTGTAGTATGCGCGAAATTCATTATTCATATTGAACGAGTCACAATTTACTCGTAATAGAACTGAACAGAATCACTATGGTACAAAGTCACAGAAATATGTGCACATATAGTATATCTGGATCGCAGGTCCACAGTGCGTTCAATTCATTTTTTCAAAAAATCACATTTTAAATACATGCTTCCTCTATTAAATTCTTCGCACATTCCGATGGCGAACATTATTCCGCACTGAATTGTCTAGTTTTCAATATAAAAATATGAACAATGTGAAAAAGATATCGAGTCCGCATCTTGTAACAAGGTTCTTGCACCTTTGATGGGCATGACTTAATACATCGTAGCTTTGGTGTCCACATATGTTTGGCCAACATTTTACACTTTCGATCAAGAAACAACGTCGAGAAAGTTTGGGTGAAAGTGAAGGGAGGAACGGTGCGCGCCAATTTCAGCCGAAGTTCATCAGCAACGAAGCAGGGCGAAGGAATTGCACCGTTGAGGATTTTAAATTTCCGCTACGAGAAAGTTAAGCAAACGCGACTACTTCGGTGGCTGAATGCGGAATCATCGCGATGCATAAAACATAGTCGACAATTATTCTTATTACATGCTATCTCTCCAGCGTTATTGTCGCTTCTTGCGCATCCAGTTCCCGCTTGCATCGACGAATTTCCGTGCAAAGAAACCGCTTGCGGTCTCGCCCGGCTCTTGGATTTCCATGATTTCTCTAATCGCCGGAAGTCGTCTTCTGTTCCGAAAACTAGAATAATTCGCTTGATGCACGTGAAACTACGAGTGGAAAAATAGGGGGAGGGGGAAGAAATCGAGACGAGTTAGGGAAAAAATAAAACGCACAGGCAACAGCTATGGTGAAAGTTCAGCTCCCAGCTTCGCTTATTTATTGTTTCGAACTGCAAACGCAGTAGGGGGTGAAGAGTTGCTGGAACTCGTTTGAACATCTGCAACGAGCGACGATCGCGTGGTATCAATTTCCAAGGGAAATGTCTCGGCGACGGGTCTGACGGGATAGAAAAAAGGAAAAACCTTTATCTCGGACTTCATTGTAACGACGAGTAAAATTAAGCAAATATTGCAAGGACGCGTCTATTAATATCAATTTGCATTTGTTTACGTTGTGTTTAGGATCAATTGAAGATATTTATATGTAGTACTTTTAAGAAACAATGGTGATTTAATTATATTACTATATTACATAACAAATACATGACACGTACAAACAATATATATAATGCTTCTCCTAAGAGGTATCTTGAACTATGTACTAACTAACCGCGACCGTCCACGTCGATCGTCCACAGCCGTCGCTACCCTTTTGTTTCTTTCCCCCACCGTACGGCATCGCATTCGTCTTAATTTGCTCTTAAAACTAACATTCCTACATATATAATTGTGGAACAAATGGTTCATGGAGTCATCTCCACACAGGCAGCAAATAAATCATTGACAGAAACGCAAGAAATTGTGAACGAATCATTTATCGATTATCAAACAACCATGAAAAAACTACGAACATTTTTCCAGGCATCAAACTCTTATCAGCTCCGCTACAATTATTAACTCAGAAAATCGTGTAATTTGCATTATTACAATTCATTGTATTATTAAAACGTCCTCAGATATATTCCCTTCAATATTGCAATTACGCAAATATATCCGGACAACACGCGTTATTTTTCGCCCAAGTGAGCCAATCGGTGCGGCTGATACGTCGCATTAACGAGTCCACTTGCCGGTGCACGTCGAACCGCAGGGACACCGTTACTATTATAAAACACGTCTGAGATATTAGAATTACCTATTACATGGTGCCCTCCCCCTACGCAAGCACCAACTCGACAACTCGTATCGATAATACGATTAAATATCGACATCGTGGGTCGCTAATCTCCACCGCTCGCGTCAACTCGCAAGCCAGCGTTGCGGAATCGCGAATCCCCGTCGAAGTAATCGCTCATCGCGCGGACAAAATTCCGCGTCCGCGTAAGGAATTCGGCCGCGAAGAAGGTACAACGACGACGATGACGGGAACGAGCCGGGTCGATCTAATAGACGGAAGTCGTTCCCGGTCGGAGAGTTCGGAATAGTTGACGAAGAAAGCTGCAAAACTGACACCGCCGCAGGTATGCAGAGGCGAACTGGCGCAAGGGGAATCGACAACTACAGCCGGCACAGAACGGCGACCAACGTTTCTCCGTAGCTTGTACACACCGTTAATTCGATAGTTCCGTCACGGACGTCAAGAATGTTCTGGGGGGATCTATTCGAAGTATTTGGTATATAGGGGATCGTCGTGGCAGCGACCAAGATCAGAGAATTTTTGCTGCTGCCACCGTTTGTTGAGTGGCATCCGATCCATTTCGGTTCCGATCGAATTTGCCGAAGCTCCTCGACTATTAGTGTCTACCAGACACCGTCTAGTCGTTTCCGGAAGGCCGCCACGAAGGATTGAACAGGGAGAAGGAGACCGATCGAGATACTTGCCTGGATAGGGGCATCTACTCGTGTGGCCACGGAGGATTTTTGACGTCGAACTCTTTCGAGTTCAGGTTGGATGGCTGTAACGCGAACGCATTATTCGATGGACAGGTATGGCACATTTTAGATGGTAGACGAATTGGTTGGGATGTATTTTTTTCATCGAGGTGCGCAAAACTTTACGTTTCGATTATTGCGAGAGTTCTGGGAGAACTTGTCACTTCGAAGCTTAATTATTGTTTTCAACATTTGTTGAAGTTCGACCGAATTCATGTTTGGAACTTGCTTTGATATATTTTATTTCTCTCTTTTTTTTGTACGAGCTTAGCATGATATTGTTTGATATTGATATTGTTATGAGGTATATTATGCGTTACAGTTTGCGCGTTCTTGTTTGTTAGCGACAGCGCATTTTTAACAAAAAGAAAAGGATCGAGTGGCGAAGTGCTATTCATTCGGGGAAGAATTTATGATAGGGGCTTAGCCTGCGTACGGTTGGAGAGTGTCTTAGAAATGGGCAATATGGACGACAGACGATGGCTGGTGGCCCGACGCTATTCAACTATCGAATGTCCAAGGATTGACTGTTTACGAGAGGTTTTTAAGAATGAATGAACGAGACTGAACATCCTGTTGGCCGACGATGGCTGGCGACCGCATTGGGTCTTCCAACCATCTGGTGTCGAAGGAGTGTTTATTTGAATGTGGAGTGAAAGACCAAATATGGCAATCGGCCTGTCGCCGTATTACCAAGGTATAGGGACTCTGCTCCTGGAGGATCTGGCCACGGAGTGGGGGAGGTTATGCCTTTTGGTAAATGAACTGTGATTGACCGCTCAGTCTTTACCCCAGAACTGTCCGGGAAAGATCTACCTTGCATACTCTTAAAGTATAATTTCTAACATGTTCGAGGCTATGGGAACTAGCAGCGATGAATTATGCGCTCGTCGAGTGCATAGCAAATGCTGCTTGTGAATTGATATATTCAGTAAAGTTATGTATAGCAATTGTGTTCTAGTATTTCCTGCTTTCAATTTTCTTAGAAAGTAAAAACTAAAATTATAAGTGCAAGCAGTGATTAAGGTAT
Organism: Nomada goodeniana; assembly: GCA_963969485.1. Taxonomy (NCBI): domain Eukaryota; kingdom Metazoa; phylum Arthropoda; class Insecta; order Hymenoptera; family Apidae; genus Nomada; species Nomada goodeniana. The sequence continues at coordinate 14,875,125 of OZ018303.1, forward strand.
TTAATATTAACCTGATAAACAAGTATGATAATTATTTAATGTTACCAATAAAGTTTCAAATTCAATGAAACATTTGGGATATATTTATTTGATGTACATTCTACTTGTCCAGCGCTTCAGGTAACCCGTTGGTAATAGTTATTATTCTTTAATGGAAAATTTAATGGAATTTCAATCGATATCATTGTTTTCAATAACTCGTATAATTGCCCAAATAAAATTCCACACGTTGCAAATCTCAACTAGAGGACGGAATATTTCTTCTCAACTGATATACAGTAAACGTTTTTTATTCTGTGCCTGTTGTATCGCGATTAAAAATTTGTCGCAAACATCATACTTTGCTTGTGCTATAAAACAAAACAAAAGCCGTAAAAAATATTGAAAAAGATTTAAATCCTTCGCGCATGTATAGTCGAATTGATGAAAAACCGTAAAACGAAATAAGATATTGCACGACGAATCGAGGGAACGAGAAGACAATTAAAGGACGGGAATGAAAACATTGAAGTTCCGTAGATTCCTTAAGTCGTATGTTTTCCTGTCGTAATCTGAGCAACAGGGTCGAATGTAACGAGAATCTCATTCTCTCCTACGTGTCGTTGCATCTAAGGTTTCTAGGATAATCTGCTGTTGCGGGATTACGCTGTAACACGACTGCACACTGTTTTCAATCATGCAATAATCGCTGCTTGAACTATCATTGCGATACAGCTCATTTGAGCATCCGATGATACTGGATTTAATTGAAAATTTCGTATGCCGATATGTAGGGCATTTTGTAACTCTTTGTTCCATTTCACTGAATTCGTCTGATGTTGAGAACAAATGATGCCATTCTGCTTTCCGTCAATTTATAGTATCGCTCGTAGTGAAATTTAATGTACAATTATACACGGGGAAAAATTAAAAAATCGATACAAAAGCTTTCGATTAATCTTCATAGAGTTAGATGTGAGATTCATTTTATCGCAGAATATTATATCACCACTGCATATCATTATCGCCTACGGTGTATGTGGTTGCATCATTGCAATCTAGGTATTCAAACGATTCGAAATTCCATCAATCATCAGTGTATTGGTCAAAAGTATTTCACAAATAAATCAGTAATATCAATTTCAATATTTTACAGTATCAATTACAATACACTTCAAGCACATGCCGTGACTGAAACGAATATTTGTTGATCTCTTCAAATTTCGTTAACACGACCAACAATTTTCTATTACTCGCATCCGTGATTAACTCCCAATGGAAGTATTTCAATTCGTTGACAGTGTAAGTTGCTTGATTAAGAAATTCAGGTGTTATGTAATTAAACTCATTTGCGAGTGAATTAAACAGAATTATACCGCCCGTATTTGAATCACTTGCCCCAAGAAAATTCCTGAAACTTGCATCAATGAACAAGTTAATCCACTTCTTCGTGCAGTTTGCCCGGGAAACGTGTATGCATAACGCATACACATATTACTTGTATCAAAACTGTCTTATACAATTAATGTCGCAGAATATCGAAGCTTGACTCGAACTGAATTAAAAATTACCGTTGTCCTGATTACCGAGCTACGAAAATAAGAAGTAAACAAGTTTAACAGTTTCCATAGAACCGATGTGAACGCGGCAGTTACGCACACATATGCTCCATGAAACTTCAGCGAAATACAGTGTCTCTTGTTACGGAATTCATCAGTAATAGTTGGGAATAGTTCCCGTATAAGTGACAGTGCACCGATGTAATATTTAATCAGCGTTTCCCTGGCGCGAGCACCGAAGTCAGCCGAACTGATCTTGAACCACTTCAACGGTGTAAATCATACAATTTTGCCTCAACGATAACCAGCAGAACGGAATTCCTCCGAAACGGGGGGAAGTTCGAAAGAAATTCACCGAGTCGTGCATCTGGCTGCTGCGACGCCGTTCCCAAACTAACAATAAGCGGGTTAACACCACCCGTTCGGATACACACCCCCTTGCTGTCTCTATGAAGTTCGATGCCATTTAACGCGAACGTATAGTAATGCGGAGTAACGTATAGCCGGCTGGTTGCATCGGCGACCAATCAGATTGTTTACCAACGTGTGTCTACGGCGAGAAAACTAAGGTAATCGTAATAAGATTAAATTCGATGGAACTTCCTATTCACCGCAGAATTCGAACCGCCCAGTCTGACTGGTTCGCACTGAAACCACTTCGGCGACACCCAGACGTGAGTTATTCGCGAAACTTCACGCCCCCTGGTCTATCGTTTTTAGAGAAGATCTATCTTATAGATAGAAATGCAGTTAGCGAACATGGTAAGTGAACAACGACGAGAAATTGGAACCTTCACACTATGGTGATCGAGTATTTGTTGTATAAATAATGACAATTATTTTAATAACGGATCACGTTTAGTTTTTAATAATAAAATGAATATATTTAATTATATGCAAGCATTAATTTAAAAATTAATAACACAAATCTGTTAAATATATTCCACACACACACACAAAATAATTGTAATATGTATTTACAATTTTTATTATACTTATTTTAAATTATTTAAATAGCTTACGTAGAGCATACTTGTCTTTAGTAACGAGGTTTTGTTTCTCGTGGATCCTTGAGTCTCTACTTAAGCATTTATTTAAAGCAATTATAATGGCTAGAATTTAGAACATGCATATTATGTTTTTTTCTTTCTTTCGCATGATGCTACGTCGAAAAGGCTTTATAAACGGACACATTATTTCTACTAAAACCTGTTCGAAACTAGACTATCGTAATAAAAAATTGATGGACCGTAAATGTTTATCTACGTTCCACGTAACAGCAATACGCCTACTTTATAAAAGGCTAAAAAAAGACAAAAATGATGAGAGAGCTTTCATCGAGCAACTTTGCAACAAGTTTCATCGATAGCAATTGCGATATCGTACGCAATTGCGATGTGCACCTACCTCGCGTTGCCAGTTATAGCCGCCCAATACCTACGTATAGATATATCTTTATCGCATTACCTGCGCAGGACAAAGTTTACATCCGTTCAAGTGAGTTATCGCAATCCACGAAGAGGCGCATAAAAAAGTCACGTTAGTTCAAACTCGCGTCCTATACACATCATCGCCATCCGTGCGATACAGAAAAAGCGTACGATATAACAAACTGCACGCTTCTCCCTTTTTGTTTTGTTTTTTTTTTTATTTACAGCAGCACTCCTTCCGATGCTCAATGCATCACCGACAGACGTTCCGCGCGACAAATCTGCCGCCATAAATCCCGCCGGAACAATTGTTTTGCACTTTCCCATAAATTCTCCCCAAGAAAACAGACGGATAATCCTCGCGCCGACCAGCGGCTTCAAGTTACCCCGGCGAGAATCTAGCGCGATTTCAATTTCTTCCCCGTACAATCGCGCCGGCGACCATGCCTTGCCGTCGAACAAACAGGAAGCGTTAAACGGGTACTCGCAGTGCCGTGGCCCGTAGCGGCAGAAAGAAACGAAAGCCGGGAAACGATCGGGGAACGATCGGGGAAAGGATCCATGCGGAATTCCAGTTTCGCGAGAATTCAGAGGGTCGTAGATCCTGTCTGTGTAACGGGAGCTACGAGAAAGTAGAGAGACGAGAGAGGGTAACGCGGGACCCGCCGACCGATTCTGCCGCATGTATTTCGATACGTTACCATTTCCAGAGGAACCTATCGCCATGGGGTCGAGCTGGGAGACGATTGCTTTGCACTTCTGTGCACGCCCCCGGGGCAATCGTAAGTTGAGATACCTACTGAGAGAGAGAGAGCCTTTCCCTCGTTTCCCTCCTACTCCACTTTCCCCCGGCCCTGTCCTTGCCACCCTTTCTCACCCCATCACCCTGTGCTAGGTCCAACGTCCGTCCCTTTCTATCGATGCTCCCCTTGTCCTCCTGCAGAGGCAAGTCGTGCCTCCACTCCTGGCGACGTTGAAGTCTGGAAACCTCGAATGCAACCGGCATGCCGCGGCACCGCGAATTGAAGGAGCCGGTGGGGTGTTGGTGTAAGACTCGCTAAGAGGGTGGGCCAGACCGAGAGATCGATCGCTCGAACGTGCTTTCGGCATCCTCGAATATTACCCTCCACCTATAACCGACCTATATCGGTCGGTGGGCGCACGTAATATCGTTGCCCGCGTGCGTATAGCTATGTATGTATGTATATACGTAGGCCCCGAATATTGGACATATTGATGCCTATATACGCGAGCACCGCCGTCTTATGTATGCATGTTTATATATACATATATAACAAATATATATTATAGATATATGTATACATATGTATATACACACACGTTATATGTACCCATATCATATCATGTTATGTTTCTATAATGTATTATGTACGTGTAACTGGGTTACTATGTTAATGCCTCTATGTACACATATAATTGAGGTTTAGGGATGTCGATGCACGGAAGAGTATCGCGTCCAATGTAGAGCCGTGGAAGCAAGTTGGACTGGAAAGTGACTATCGCCCTCAGATTCGAAGTCCGTGGCTCGAGCGGCTATTAGGAAACGGTAATTTACAAGTTTAGAGACGCGTATGGAACGACGAGTCGCGCCGTTCACTACGGTCATTCCCTAAAATCGGTCTTAACAGGGGGCCGTTAACAAATTGAAGTAATGAATTGGCAATTAAAGCGGCGATTCAATCTCGTTAACACGAATACATAATATTCGGTGCGTCTGAGCGTAAAAGAATCACGCGAAACCGTAATGAATATGAAAAGTATGAGTTCCCTAATATGGTAGAGGAGGGCATACTCGTTTGGTAATCCTGTCCAACGAGTTACGCGTCAAGTGGAGACACGCGACCAACAAGAACCGTTCTTTGCTCCAAATGCATTTACTAAACACCCGATACACACGCGAGCAGTGCCTGTTTCGCAGCTCGTTTCCACGGGGAAAGAATATGCGTGTGCGCGCCAAGTTATATACGTTTTTCGTTAAAAGAACATCGATGCGGCAAAAGCGAAACTCGCATATGCGGCTCGGGACCGCCGCGCGGCCGGATCGTCGTTGTACACAGTGCGCGTCCATAATTTCCATTATTAGATTCCCGCATCTGCATATGTATGTAATCACTCTGTTGCGGGGCTAAGTGTGTGCACGTGCAGATAAAATATTTGCACTGGCTTGCTGTGGCTCGGCTGGATAATGTGCAACGTGTGTGGAACGCGCACCTTGGCGAAGGGGTGAGGTAAAATTGAAGGCGAGAAAGGGAGAAGAGAGCGTGGCATTGTTGAGCGACAATGGGTACGATTCGCGGGCCATCTGTCCGCCGTTGGCGCAAAAATTGTGCGGAAAATCGAAAGCGGTATTCGAGAGGGGGGGCATCTGGAGCATTCTGCAGCCCCACGCCGGGCCGCGTTATCGCAAATGCAGCGTCCCGATATCGTGGACTTCAACTTGGGGAAAAGAATTTTCGTTTAGCGTGCCGGAGGTAGCTCTCCACGGTAGAGGCGGGCGGAAAATTGGAAAATGTTTTATCGTGGATTTCGCGCGGGGGATTCGATGCATTTTTGCAGCCAGCAGATTTCGTCGGTCCCCGATAAGTTCCGGCGCGTTTTTTATTTTTAATAAATACTCACCCAGTTTCGATTATAATTCGCGATTCCCTGTGCCCAGAACTAGAGGCGCGTTTGAAAATTTTCTCTGTACGATGCTCGAGAGCAAGTATTTTTATATATTTTCTCGTCGAAGCTTTTGCAGTCTCTTGTTCTCTTCTGTTTTTCGTAATGATTATTAAGCGGGCGCCCATCACCCGGTGACCAGTGGGTTAACTGAAATTTGGTTCCAAAACAGTTCCAATAAGGAACGAACGAAATCATCATAGGAATAAAATTGAATTCACTTATCGTGCAGAAATATCCGCGAATGTAGGGCAAATGCTCGTTAGGCGGCAGAATTCGAAAGATTTCTCACGAAGTGGGGAACGTTCTTCGGCGCCAGCCTCGCGATAAGCTTTCGGTGCGGCCAGAGGTTTCCGGCGAGCAAATTATAGATAAGGCTGGAAGGTTGGTGCTTAATTTTCGTGGGGATACGTAACGAGTCTGCGGCGAAAATCTGGCCAGGAAACGTCGGTCGATCCTTTTTTTCCAACGGACAACCCATTTACTTTTGGCGATATGATTCCACGTGCGGCTGTGCGCAAACCGCGTTGCATCGCTTTTGTAGTCCCTGTGTATAACCCGGGCACTGGCTCGAACTATTTAAGCTGGCAAGCTTCTACTAGACGGGGCAGTAACTCGGATTGCCACGATAATTGACTTTTTCAACTCGTCCCGATTTTTTGTCGGCTACCTTCGACTACCGTCGACCAACTCCACCACTTCTTTCACTTCTTTCACTTCTTCCGTTTCTTCCGCCACCGCCATCGCTACTGCCACACTTCTTTTCCTTAGCACGCCTCACTATCCACCAACCAGAACTTTATTTTCCCCTCGCGTTGGCTCAAGGATCCCTGGCGCCGCGTTTTTAAAGTAAATAAAACTTTCCGCCAACTCGTCCAGCTCACCCCTCCTCTTATTTGAATCCTCGAGTACCGATGACAGACGCAGTGAACACGCGAGAACCCCTACGAACAAACGAGACGGCCGGCGCCTGTGCGATGATTTCTTACATAAACCCTCACTGAGAATGCAAGAACGGAGTCGAAAAAAGCTTGATGGCTCGTATCCCGCAAGACTTCCCGCAAACCCATTCTCTAAAAACAAGCTAACCCACACCTAGCTTAAAGCCTAGCCATCGGTTCGATGTTTCTTCCTTACGTTTCGGCGCAAAAATACCGAGGGAACGACGCCCTCGGTTAGTCGGCGAGGCGATCGGCTTATTGGATGGACGGTAACGTTTTTACCTTCGCCGAGGACTCGGATTCGACCAGTTTTTGGATACTTCTCTTATGGTCTTTCGGTATGCGGTATGCTATCAATCGCGACGGGTACAGTAGAGGCTTCTTTTAGTGTTCGAGAAGTCTTTCAATACCGAGAGTCTGTGTACATATGTATATATGCACGTAAGCCGTTCTATATTGGGTGTACATATACGTAGGTGCACAAACAGGTGATTAAGTGCAAGTGGCTGTCGTGGACGAAGACGTTATCCCATACGTCAAACGCCTATTGTCGGCACTGCGTTGAAATTAATCAGCGTACGTAATAGAATGATGTATTAAAAGATAAATCATCTATACTCACTGACGTCGACGGCGTCGTATAAGAATGGAATTTATTTTCGATGGTTTAATGCAATTACGAGGTTGAAAATTGGAAAATAAATTGACGTTACGCAGCATTATATATATATTCTCTAATTGCGATTGTGTTATAGAATTTGCAGAGTTCTATTGAATACTATTCAATAGTATTCGCTTTTCTTTGGTAGCTTATGTAACAATATTGCACCGTGGTAAAGGTATAATACTAATTGCCATTTACATAACTTGCTTTATCAATCATCAAGTTCTCCCATAACTTCAACTGACTATAATAACGCCCTGCGAACAAAAAAGAAACTGAAACTCATATGCATACTCATATGCATCTTCGTCGCGTATTTCACTAATACGACAACTCTACAAATTCCACACTTTGTCCGTACAAGAACGTAGCAATTGCTCCAATTAGAACAAACCCATCCACCTTCTTTCATTCAATCCCTTTCAATTCGCCAGGCAATCATCCATGCGCTATTCGTTCCCCGAATGATCCGATGATTCGTGGAACGGGCCCTCACATTATCGGCGAAAGAGCCACTTCGTATAAGAGGATCGGAAATGAACAATGGCTGCTCCAAGCCCGCAACACTGCCATTAAAACAAGGGCATAGAAACGCTTGGAAAAATTCAGCGTGCAACGAGAATCAATCGGTCATGAAAAATAACTGGGGAAACCTTTGCGAAACCATTGTAAAAATTAGCATCTCCCTAATGGAATCAACGTAATCCCAGTGAAGTGGCTCAATGAGCGTCGTCTGATGCGCTTACAAGCAGCAAAACAGAAAGGGTTTAAGCGGTGCTCCGTTAGGAAGCTGGAGGCCATCGGGAAAAAAACAAAAAATAGAAAAATAACTATCTTGCGTCGATTCTATACGGAGCAAGGAAAGATCGTTCTGGCATTCTTGCTGATCCTCTATTCGCCGTCACGACCCGGTTATTCACCGTTCTCTGGTGATGCTTGCTAGCTACGCGCACGAGCTCCCTACGTTCTTGAGCCAGGAACCCTCTAGACCGAGGAACCCTCCAAGGATGAGTGTCGATTTAGGCAGAAACGCCTGTAATTTGCGCACGAGCCGCGACCCCGCGCGTAGGATCAACGTAGATCTATAGGTTGAAACGATCCTCGGATATACGCTTGCAATGAGGAGCGTTGATTTTGTGGAAAATATATTTTCTATTGAATTGTATTTTTTTTTTGATCGGTGTTCGTGTATTTTTATTTATTTGTTTTTATCAGAAGTCAGAAGTGATGGAGGTAAACCGTGCTGCCACCAGTTATGTATTTGGAGTAGTTTTCTATTGTTTTCGAATTGTACGTACGCATGCAATCGCATGCGCTAATTTTCACTGCGTATAACTGTAAATGTAATTGCATGTAAAAGCAACAAAGCGTGCCGCGATTTAGTCATGAAGTCCATGCCAGGAATTAGTTATTTTTTCTTGCCGTCGATCGGTTGACATTTAACGTCAACGTCGCGCTGGAAGAAATTCATGGAAGAAACGTTTGCAAAGCGAAGAACCATATGAACAGAATTAACTTGTATTATGAAGCTCGAAAACAAAGACGATTTTCGTAATACCTATTCTCACCAACGCCGTGCTGTTTATTTTCGTATGCAGAGTGTAATAAGGATGCTGCTTGTACTTTGAATTTGTATGCGCCTTGCTTTAACCATTTGCCGTAAGTGGAGCATGAAACTGACCGTATACTGAAAAGTTATAATTAAACCACAAAATACTATCTAAACTAATATTGCTTCTTCTCACCGTCATTTTCACGTTACTTCTTACCAGAACTTCCGTTTCAAGACTACGTTGCAGGAAACGCGTTGCAACCCAACATCCGTTCACCGTGGAAAAAAATTTCAGCGAAAGATACTTTTCATGTTCTTAATCCAATCAAATGAAATATTCCCCTCCGAGAGACCATCAAGATCGGACACAACAAAACTCTCCGACGTTTAATTAACTCGTGAAACGTTCGAAACAGCGTTGAAATTTTCATTCGCTTTGAATTTCATCAAATCGTCCCCGTCTGCTCTGGGTCAACGTTGCTCCGTCCACCTTGCGAATAATTTCCGAACGAAGAATCTCAAATGTTCCTTGAAATAGAACGAGCGCCACGAACGGTGCAATCTAAACTGCGATGATCGTGCGTCCCGAAATCACGGCTGGCGGTTTTCAAGGGTCTTCGAAGTGTTAATCCAATTTAAACGGATGGATGCACTCTTCGTAACATTGATCAAGCAAGAAACACATGCAGCAGCCGGAAACTTTGGCCACGATCGGGTGCTGCTTTGGCCGATTTAAATGCGACCAAACGAGACTGGTAAACGTCGTTCAAGCTACTTCGACCGTTTCGACCGAGAGCTATTTCGTGGATTGCTCCTCGGGGAACATAATCGAAGACTAACTCGCAAGGGCTGCCGACAGAGATACCAGGGGGTTGTTTTCGAAGTGGATCAAACGTGTAACAGGATGCGATACTGTTTGCCACGTGAGGCTAGAATGAACTTGGGGCAAAGTCGATGGTACGTATACATTTCGCGGAAGAGATTTCACGTGGCGCGTTTACTTTATCTTGCATTTAGTTTAATTAGACGGGATATGAGACCGGAGCATGTATAGTTAATTCAAGAGGGACTGTGTTGAGTGAGTCGTGTGTACAGTATTGTTAGATCGTAGGGGAATAAATAGGTAATTAGCATTTACTCTTTTGACCTTTCACTGCTTGATGGCACTTTGCAGTAGAACTAATATTCAAAAGGCTGGCAGCAGATATTACAATTTTTCAGGAACTACAATTTATGATTTGTAAAAAATATTTGTATTTGGGGCATGTTTTATTTCATCACTTTTGACGTATCTAGACGAAAAGTTCTGATAAAAGAATAACGGCTACATAGTTCAGATCTTAACGGGTTAAAGTGCGGGGGCATTTCTTACAGACACCGCTAGGGGACGAGCACGATGCTCAGCCTCCCGAACGTAGTCGTATAGGTTCCTGTGACATATATATGTATGTGGGATTGGGCGCCTCCATCAAAGAACAACGTTAAAAGGAACAAACGATTAACGAATATTGGGAAGTGGCCGTGGCGTAAATGGACTGATCAGTGCCTAGTAATACGAAGATCTCGGGTTCGATTCCCGAAGCCTGTCCTTCCTTTTTATTCGGATCCTACATGTATATATATCCTCCGACCATTCCTTGCTATCCCTGCGTCTAAGGCAGGGTCCGCCAGCAGGCCTAGGACGGAACGCCACCCTCTTTTCCTACCTTTCCGTTTTCTGTCACTTCCTTCTTCCACCGATACCCGAAGCTCCCACATATGTATGATTGAGTACTGTTGTGTCAAAATTACGCAATATCCCATATTTATAAAAAAATTAGTACGAAATAGAAAATATAGAGAATACAGAATAATCGCCTATTAGATTTCTATTACAGATTTAGAGATTTATAATGGCTCGAATTGCACATTAAGCAGTCAGAAATGAGTAATGATTATCTGACTTCCAGTTAGATTGACCCAATTTACTGTAGAGGGGTGAATATTTTTGAATACCCGCGAAACGAGTTCGCTAAACTTTTTATTGATGCTACAAGCGATAAGTATCACTTTCCTACAGCTGTTGTGCTCTAATTCAGAAGTTCTTTTTCAGCGCTTCAATTGCCACAATTTGCGCAGCAACATTTTCTACATGAACAGCAAAAAGCCCCTTTCTACAGCAGAGCCTCCTCGAAGTTCATTTTTCACTGTTAATTAGGGGCCAGCCGAAGTTATATTTAAGGTGGCCAATCATTCTTTACCGTCCGGACGATATAACCGGATGAATCACTCAGGAGGGATATTTCTGACGGGCAATGGAAATTTTGAGAGGTTCGTCGTAATCTGTTCAACAGGAATTCTTAAATAAAATTGAACCTCCCAGTGAAAACGCTGCCGCGACTGTATCGATGCGAGATTACAAAATTAGAGATCTCTCCCCGTGTCGAATATATGCATCAATTTTCTCGATTTTATCGATCAACTTCGGGCACCGGTATAACAAATAACAAGCATCGCTCTTCTCTACTTTCCCGCCGATTGATTGCCACGGCCCAGCCATGGAACTTTAAACCGAAGCCCCCGTGCTTCAGATTCTATAACTGCAGTTGAAAAAATCAGATAAAAAGTAAAAAAAAGAGCTGATAGCAATATCCAAACACCGTAAACATCCCATAACAACGTGCAATATAATTCGGACGACTCGAGCTCCATTTCCGAGCGAAGCAATTAAAAGGATTTGAAGTTGGAAAAATATCCCGAAACTGGCGCGTTACGGATCCGAAAACCGAGCCCAGATTCGCGGACGCGCGCAAAGACAACAACGGTTGTAGAAATGTACGTGCAGCCGCGCGTATACAGTTCTGAAGTTTATTCGTCCAACTGGAGCGTGACCTAAAACCAACGCGTGAAAATTGCCTAGCACTTAAAACGTGCTAAGCGAACAGCGCGGAAAAAAGCGCCGACTAACGCGCGACGCTTCAAACGACAGCCGATCGGAAACTGGACGAGTAGAAGCTAAATTGCGCAAATGGAGAAAATCGTTCGCATACGTCGTTGGCACTAACCGGTGTATAAGAACTTTCCTAAATTACGGAGAGCCGTATACACTATGCGTCCTCAGGTGCTCAGCAACGATTTACTAAAAAAATTCATACAAAAGTTCTTACAACGATCGTGTCATTGTTGCAGTTATTCGTGTAAATTAAACCTTGGATAATCGAACAGAGTATCTAACATTTGAGACGCGCAACCTCTTGAACGTTCATAAAATCTGCGCCGCTTTGTGCAACGGGGACATTTTCATTTTTCACGTTACCGGAAAGGGTTAACAGACATGGCATAGACTAGAATAAAATGTTTACGAGACGCCAGCGCGAAATTGTCCAATTGCAAAAAGAACGGGCAGGTATAGCTCCGAGCGGAAACAGCAGGAACACGAAGCGAGTGGAGGACGCTTGCACGGCGTGGAATCCATTACGGGTCGGAAATCGCGCGAATATGAAATTAAATGGCGCCGTCTAGCCGTCGAAAGGCCAAATGGCTGTACATATATACACACACCTGTATTACCGTAACCGTTGCGCCGGGGATTTGTTGTATGATTGACTCCGGCTCACGACCACGGAATTCACGAAAACGCAGGAAGAGACGTGCCGGATGTCGCGCACGTAGCCGCGATAAACAATAATTAAAGCTGAAAAAGAACGGACCGGTGGAATGGCATATAATAAAAAAAGAAGGAAAAAGAAGAGAAGCGAGCACTGTTGGCAACGGCGTGCAATACGCGCGTATAAATCCTCGGGAATATGTGTATTATTGCGGGTTGCGTGCTGAAGTTTGTTAAATTCGCCATAATTTATCGCCTCGCGGGGGATAAAACACGTTGCATCGCCGATGCAACACCTAGTGGGATCTGTGCATGTGCACATAGTTGGCTGCGACAAACATTACACGTGGATCCGCTGTAACGTGACTGGGTTAGCTAATAACGTAGCTCCTTTTCCTTCTTTCGTATTCTGTTTTCTGCTCCTATTTATCCCTTTTTTCCCCCGTTCGGCTATATACGTTCGTCGCCTTTGACCGAAGATCCGTCTCGATCCGTTTCGCATACCTTTCGTGGAACGTGTCACGGAACGGATCTACACGTGAATCAGCCTGGGATCATCATCGGTGCAAGTTCTTGGCACTGATTCACCTTCTCCGTAGTAACCCGTTCCTATCGCCCGGGGCTAAAGACACTTTAAGCTCCGCTCCGAGTGGACACTAAAGTGATCCTTAACGTCCAGAGATACGGCGTTGACGATATTAGCCCTTGGCTCCGGTTCCAGTATCGTGTTTGCTGATTGCACGCTTTTCCGCAAAGCTGGTCACAACAGCAAGATAATTAAGCAGTCTGAAAATTCTATCTCGCTTTGCTCGTAATATTGTAATCCCCGCTTTCAACCACTCGTGGTAATCATTTCGAAACTGTAGCATATTGGCAGGATACGAGAAAATGTTGACTGACACCTTCGATATCAACCACCTCTGTGCTTCGGCCAAAATTATCTTCGAACTTCCACCGTGTCTCCTGCAGAATGCCGTGCCGCGGAAAGCCAAGCTAACCCGTCCTTCTCAGTTCCGGCGATCACGAGGCAACTGAGCCAGCTTACGCCGCGGCCGAGCGGAATTCTACTTTCGGTACGGAAGCGGCGTTACTGGGTCGAGTATCGCGAAGTAAATTGCGATCCCGGCTTGCCTGATCGCGTATGGCATTCCGTGCGACACAATAGGGCGCCGCGGCTGAAGATCGTTTGCTTCTTCGTTATGAAAGCACCTTTACACCGACATTCCAACGAATCCGCAGGTACGCAGGCGTCCGGCACCGTAAGGTACCTCAGCCAGCGGGGCGACAGTGGCAGCAGCCAGAACAGGTTTCACAATTTCGGGAAGGAGCGAAGGTGAACTCTGACGTTGAGCCAGGATGTCGTGGCGCGACGCGATAAGCACGAACTGCTCGACGATGTATCGTGTACATGTACACCGGCCAGGTGGAGACGGTATGTATATGTGTAACGTGATTCGGGCGTTACCCCGGAGCTCGTAGAAATCTCACGTGCGCGTACAATGGCCCTTTTGTCACACGGAACTGGCGGGCGCCAGTTACGAGAAGGGGGTGAACGGTTTCTTCCAGCCAATGCCGCGGCAGACGTCTTTTCTTATGATTTTCAAGGATTTTCTTACCGCCACCGGCCCGATATTCGGCGGCTCTTTGTCGACGATACAATACCGTAGACGTGGCCCCGCTTCTTTCGAGCACTCGAGGCTGAGCGATGTTTTGAAACGGGCATCGTCGTTAGACTGACGGCTTCGTATACATAACTCGATGGCAATTCTGAGGGCCGTTTCGCGACTAGCAAGAGGGACGCGCGCTCGCCGGTGGAAAATGTTTCCGGATGTGTATGTGTACACCGCGTACACCATAGAGGAGGGAGTTCACCTCGTGGCGTTTCGTGCGGCTTGGTTTTATATTTATACTTCGCGGGGGAGAAGTTTTCTTCGATGTATAGCTATTATGCGGAGATTTCTTTCAGCCATTCTAGTCTGTGGCAAGCCGCAACGATATTGTGCACGGTTTTAATGAAGAGGCAATCCTGTTTTAGTTTTAATTTAACTTGGCTCCCTGTTGTCGATAGAGTTTAAATTGGTGATCCGTGAGCTAATTCGAGTTAATTAGAGGTATTCGAGAATTCCAGAAACCAGCCAACAAGTGCACAAGTGTAACTACTGGATTCCGATGCTGAGGGACGCGAACGATTGTGCTCGAGAATACAATATTTATTCACGGTTCTGAAAATCCCGTTCTCGCTTTTTAATACAACTATTGCGGAGACTTAGCTGTTTAAAGAATAAGTATGAGCATGTACTAGTCGAACCGTCAACCGACAGAGTGACTTCGTTGTCTGACGGTCTAAAAGTATAGTGATCTCCCATGACCATTTTGCGATGGTGCTTATATCCTAAGTTTGGAGGGGTTAGGGTGACCGCAGACCTTGTTGTGACATCGCGACCATGCATGAGTTCTGACCCCTAGGACGTAAAACCCCGTCATTCTGACTGATGCTTGTCATGACTTGTAAAGGAGAACTCGCATACCTTGTTTTTATCCAACATAATTTGTCATCCAACAGAACTCCCGAAGTGTACACTATATTCTTTCAATAGATCTTCTATCGTAAGTTGATCTTGCTTGTCGACTAATAGTACGCATAAACCGGCATATTTTCAGAGAGCGACGTTACTTGTTTCGCGTAAACATTTTTCACAACCGTTAAAAGCTTACCATATATTTCCGCCTCGAAATGATATCACTTCGGCGACCCCGTTTCTAATCTATAGACTGCAAAGTGGTGCTTGTTAAATAATTCGTGAAAGCATCCCCAACTAAAGAGGAACCGTATCATATTTGCAAACGCGGGAAATAAACCATCCAACGGAACCGTCGAAAATTCGTCGCCCCCAAAGGTATACACGTACTCCGATATTTATATTTCCGAGTTTGCTCCGAGTTTGGCGCGGCTATTAAATACCCTTCCGCGGATGTTTAACATTTTTACGCGTTTTTAACGTTTTTACGAGGATCCGCCGCGCCATGTTCTCCGCGAGCGCGGCGTTAAAAGCATAACGCGGTTGTTTACATATATCTCTTTAATCCCGCAATAATCCCAATTTCGTACGTGCTCTCTTCCCGGGGCTTAACGTTCCCCGCGAATAAAAACGAGTAGCCCGTTATCGAAAGCGCCGCACCCCGCCACGAGATATCCAGCCCCTTTACACTCTGAATACAATTTCACCGGGTACGGGTCCGCGCGAGTGTACTTTCACGCGCGTACACGGCGCAATTTCGCCTCGTCCTCTCAGCTGGCTCTCTTATAGGGCAATATCCTTTTGCGGGACAGCCGAGCGATAAAGGAGTTAAAGGTGGTATCGCATGGCGTGCGGTAATTTAGATTGATCAACTCGCGGCCCATTGACGTTCACGTGGAAAACTCGCAGAAACATTGTGACGGGGGCTTATAATTCACGCAGCTCGCTCACGGGCTACGCGGCGAGCAAGAAAAATCTGTTCGGGTGTGCGGAGTGTCCGTGTAGGGTACGCGTACACGTGCAATGGCGTGCGAAAGGTTAATTGTGCTCGGGAAAATTGCGAGAAATGTAAATTTTCGTTCGTGGAGCAAATGTGGAGATAGAGCGCCGCTATTGCCAAGAGGAATTATGAAACGCGTGATACATATAATCCCGGCACTTTATGGGTTAATGAAAATCTTGCGGGAAGTTAAGAAGATGAATTGTTCCGTGGTTAACGTTTTTTTGGGGGTACGTTTCGCGTTGGACTTTCAGGTGAAGTGATTTGATATTCGATAATGGATCGTTTGGCTTGGTTGGAAGTTTTCCTGTATTGTGGGGCAGGGTGTTTTTGTTTTCATCTCAACGAGATTTTTGTCTTGCAAGTGTCGTATAATATATGTACACGCAGTGTCAATTATTTGGAGAAATTCATCAAGATAGTGTAATTGGAATTAGAGAAGAGTATTCTAACGAAAAGGAAATTCAAATAATTGTGTAGGTGGTTTAAGAATTATCAGATCCTTCGTAGAAAAGCTTAGTCTTCCTTAATTTCCTTAAATCCTAACTTTCATAGTTTGTTTCGTTTATTTAAGTTCTTGACTATTTAATTTCAGTTTGCCATCTTTGATATCGCAATATAAGTTATAAATGAAATTAATCTCAAACAGCAAAGCTGATCCCAGCCCTAAAACCGATAAAATAATAATGAACGTCACAATATCACGCCTGAATCAAACATACATAAATTTTATTAATATTATCTCCTTCATTAACCCACCAATCACCGCTATCTATTGCGCGGCCTTTAAAAACTTTCTACAAGTCGCCCTCTGGCCAGTTTAACTTTGCCACCCTCGTTCTGAAATATTTTACGTATGTGCCACAGCGTTTTTCTGCTTCCCTCTGAGTACGATTAAACTTATGAACAATAACATACATATACATATATGCGATCGTAGTCACGTGTCTAAGTATATCGCCCTCGGGCTATGGCATATAATAACTGAAGATCTACCCGAGGGTGAAGCCATTCTGCCCCTAGAATTCCATGGTGGTCAGCAAGATCGGCAGCAGATACTTATGTCGCGTTGAGACTTATGAGCGAACGTGTTCGTGCTTCAGAATCGACGACTCCGGAACGGTCTGACAGAATTCACTCACTTTTTCTCAACCACGGTTCATACACGTACACGAACCAAGAAGATCAAATGCTGGTGCGCCGAGGGCAAATGTCGCGAAAGTTCAAGAAAGATATCGACAAGTATTACTCGAGGACGGCGTGTAATATGTAACGAGTGGATCTACGAGTATCCCGCTCGTACATTTTTATCGGAAACCTTTCTGACCAGCTTAGAGTCCTCAGGCCTCTCCCCGAATGTACAATAATTAAATCATGTTCATCCTTTGACGATGGTGGCCGATCGCGGCTAATTACACGGCGCAAAGTAATTGTAAAAGAACCGCGACGAAGGAGACATTGCACCTGCAATTTGAACCGGGGGCATACGATACACTGTGTTTGCCGTGCTGCTTGATTTTCGAACGTTGCTTTCGGATTCCCTAGCAGACAAGCAATTTACGTTAAAAAGGGAACCGTGAAAAACGAGAGTGTACTTCAGGGGAAGATCGAGGGGAAACTGTTTCATGTAAACACGAATACCGCGACAGACGAAACGAAGTCGAACAGGCAAATTATGATTATGGGCAAACGAAAAATGTGGGCCAAAATGTGATTTAAAGAATCGCTGTTACATACGTCGTTGCAATATAAATGTTAATAAAAAAAAACTCCAAATCACCTCGCGACTATTCAATATAAGAACAAAGAAGAAGATTAGGAAAGAAAATTCGCTCTGAAATTTCGTTACGAGAGTCGGACTAAATTCAAAGAATATCTTCGTTCTGGTCAAGTGTACGAATTACTTAACAAAAGAATACTTGCCGCTGGTCTAGGTCTGGACAAATTATCCCATAGGACAATTGATCGTGCAAACTTCGAAAAGGGAAGCCCGCCAATAACAGCGAGAAAAGCAATTCCGGGCTGTCCCCAAATATTTGGAGAAACTTTGATGAAACGTGTGCACCTTAATACGAGCTCCGTAGCATCCTTTGTGCAAACGCATGACATAACGATGCAGGACGTGACCGAATAGGTTAGCTACTCATACGTGTCCCTGTCTAGCACGGCCTTTATTCGCACACATCTATTCCCAATCCAAGAGGCGCATAGAATTAGAAACAGCGACGTGGAAATTCCCAGAGTCCCCGAGATAATCCTCGAATTCGTTTACTTACTGTAATGTGACAGATGCGGCAAGTCGCTGGGCGATGCAGCGCGTAAAGAAGCGCGACACCTGAACAGTGGAGCTGTTTTTACGTTCGATCGCCAACGAGGCAGAAGTCGAAAAAAAAAATTAGAATAGGAAATAGAACCGAGAGAGAGAGAGAGAGTTACGCTACTCGTGTATATCACGCTTACCGCGTATGTATGTATATATAGTTCATAGGGGAAATTCCTCTGCGAAAATTTATGAGACTTCATTCCGGTGCATCAAGTTCACCGCATTCCAACTGAAAGTTGATGTGCATTTTCCCTTTCCATTGCAACCCACTCTTTCGTGGTCATTAGTATAGCACGATTTATATTTAATTGCTATTACCGAGGAAAACGTTATATGAGTATAACTGAGAACCAACTGTAACAATGGCTGCACAGAAACGTTTACTTATGATGTGCAATAAACCTCACGAAACTGTCGCCACTGCAGGGCAGATAGAGAAGGGTGAAAGTATACAAGGAAGGAGTTTGAAAGGAATTGCGCACGTATCTGTAAATATCTGTAAAACTTGTATGAAAGGTGTTCGAACATTACCAATACCTTGCGGTAATCCACTATTTTTTTTCTTTTTTTTTTGGACACTTTACAGAAAATTGTACACACCTCAACGCTCATAGCGCCACATGTACGCGTGCACTCTTTCCATTTTTTGTCCTTTTTCTAATTCGTTTCAACGTCGTGCAACTTTATTGCACATCATAACCGAGGCCCGCAGCGGATTTCTAAGACGCTTAGTCGACGTAAATCGCCGGAGCATCTCGCCCAGCGCATCGTGTCTCCGTGTTTGCGCATCGTAATCCTAAATGCCACCAAGCCACTTTCTTCGTCGCTGGCTTCGATTACGAGCAAGCGAATCGATCAATACGCAATAGCGAGCATTGAATAACTCGAGGAAAGCGGCACGCAGCTACCTTCGGGCATGTCTGCACACCTTTCGCGGGGCCCGAGCCAGAATTATCCACGGTATTTACCCGGGTAAGTAGGGGGGAACGAAGACAGGAAGAAAACAGAAAACGGCCATTAAACTGTACACGCTATCGCTTCCCTTCCGCTAAAGCCGACCGACACTTTGCTCGACCCTCTAATTAATCGATACAATCTCTCAGGAAGCCGTCGGTATCCTCCTCCAGCAGGAGCGGTCTAGAAATATGGAGAGAGGAAGAAGAAGACAAAAAAAGGAACGAGCTGGAGGGTAACGATAAACCAGTGACAAGTTCTCGCATGCAAGCGTCACTGATCCGACCGAGTCAAATATCTTTGACCGTCGTAGATCCAGCTAAACCGGTAATTCCGGAGGAAAAGAAGAGCAAGAGGTGAAGAAGAAGGAGACGAAGAGGGGGAAGAAGAAATCGTAATTAGGTAGCTGTCGTTCCTCGTGAGGAGGCCGGTGGACGATGGTGTGTTGTATTAAAGCTGAAGAGACACCGCTCTCGAAAGAGAATAGGAGGGTCGGGCGACCCTCTATTGCCGGTCGCGTGGTGCTCCAATTAGTCGATAAGATCTTTCGACGGAGCGGCCGAACCCTCCATGGAAGTCTGCAAGGCGGAAGCGTATCTTTTTCAACAAGAATCGCCGTTTGCTTTTGTTACGACAAGCGCTGCTACTATCTGTGCAGGCACGTATACTGTATACGTAGGGAGTTCCTGATCGACGGAAAAATGGGTTAAGATCCCCTCAGGTAGATTGTAAAATAGCTGTTCCGCTGATTATCAGAATCTCCTGTTTCTTACGGCCAGTAAGAATGGTCGGCGGCGGGGGTGGGGGGGACATTTCTCGGCACCCTGAGAGGGCAAGCGTTCGTTAACGCGCGTGGCGTACGCGGAAAGTAAGCTCCGGTCGATTCGCGAACGAAATCGGACATTTGTTTCCAGCATATTTTGGATCTTATAGCATTCTACACGTCGCGAACTACATTTCTACGCGGATGCCGCGATGCGATTACAATTCGTTTGCAGCATACTTCGAATAATGTAAACGTAAAACCCTCTACGAGTGTCACACGAGATCACGTATAATACCTGGCATGTGATTTCACGTGGCGTAATGGTAATGTGTTTCTACCTTAACAGACCACATTTCACGCGCGGGCCGCTCAATTGCCGTAAGCGTGTTAAATGCACGGGCCTCGTCAAACTCGCCAAAACGATCTGACTGTTACAAAATGGTATCTGCGACCCGCCAGTGGACAGAGGAACCTTTGAACTATTATGAAAAATTGCACTTTCGCGCGAGACGTATTTTATACAGTCACTTTACCTGTAATGTGAATTAGCTCCTATTTTTGTTAACATAAAATGCGCGCAAGTCAGATTGATAAATGAAACAACCATTCTTAATATTTACCATTTGTATTATAAACACATGTTTCATAATTTTTTAAAGTGCAGCGTTGCAGTTGGCAATATTTATTAACGAGAATTAGTTTGCGGATGGCCCCCGTCTACAGACGAATATTGAAGAAGCGCGGTCAGCGATAACGCGGAGCGCTATAAGTCTGTTTGCCTTGAAGAAAATAACAGAAAACGATTTCGGTTTGAATTGTAAAAGCCGAAAGATCCGCGGGAATTTAAAATGCAATGGCCCTTTTCAACGAAAATAGGTTGCGCGCTGACGGACACCCGGCGTAGCAACATCGTTGCCGGGAAATGGGTTAAGATCAATATAAATATTTAAACGAGCTCGTGAGAACGCGGTCGGCAATTATATCTTTTGAAAGGGCGGAGCGTTACGCGTGGCATACGTAATATACCTTGCCATCCCTCTCGAGGAAAAATTGTTTCAATATTGTGTCCTCAAGGATTGTAGCTGCGCCGACCCGAGAAATCGACTCCTTTCATGGAAAAGGCAAGCGAAGTCACTTTGCAGTCGTTTGCTGTGCCTTAATCTGCCTGGTTCGGCGTCGTTAATGCTTTCGCGGGGAAGTGCAAATCTTGAGTTAGAATGATGATAATTCAGGCTCGACATATTACGTGGAGAAATGCGCGTACAGGAATCTTTATTTATTATTGTTTCTTTCGTTAATGAAAAATAATGGTAATTTTTGTGTTGCCGGCACAAGTAATCATCAACGATTATAATCGTACGAAGAGAATACTTCTTATTGAATTAAAACACCGCAAAAAGAGAAAAGAGAGAAGAGAGACATGCAGACGGAGGGAAGTATTAAACAACCGCGCTCTATCCGAACATCTAACGTCCGGCAAGCGGGACGAGATAACTCGTCGGATAAGAAAGTGTAGTCGCATGCAAACGATGCGTATGACTTTTGCCCGGGCAAACGCTCCACCGTTTCAGGAATGCCCTAACGACATCGTTTCGGCGCGCAGAAATTTCTCGAGAAGGTTGCAGCCGGCTACCGAGAGAGTACAACGCGTACACACAGCCGCTGGGTCTAGAATTACGTATTGCCAGCGTAACTGGCTTCACACACTGGCCCGGTTCGCCGGGCAGCGAAAACGTCGAGAGTGGCGCATTTCACGACGATCGGGTCACCATCTGCCATAAACGTGCATAAGGAGTCGGACACGCTGGTGCACGTGCCTACACGCGAGCTTTTGCACCAGCTGTTGGCCCGGCCCGAAACGAAGCCACAGCTGTCGCCGAACCTGCGACGATCGACCCGCCGCATTTTTATCACGGGACATTGCACGGCAGAGTACGCGGACGGAGAGGAAAGTCGGGGGAAAGGGAGAGAAAGGGAGAGAAAGGAATGATTATCCACGTTGTTGCCCGCATAATAGCACCGTCGCCCGTGTGATTTCAGCTGTGAATCGAGCGACAAAACTCGCTGGCTGTCGAACCGGCCGAGTAATCGCGGGGATGCGACCAACTGTGACGTTTAGTCGAGTCGGAACTAGCGGATCATTTTTGTTAACGTCCTTCCGCGGCCGAGTATCCGGGGGG
This sequence comes from Nomada goodeniana, assembly GCA_963969485.1. Classification (NCBI taxonomy): domain Eukaryota; kingdom Metazoa; phylum Arthropoda; class Insecta; order Hymenoptera; family Apidae; genus Nomada; species Nomada goodeniana. The sequence continues at coordinate 14,897,260 of OZ018303.1, forward strand.
AAAAAAGAGGTCGCCCGCTCGGCGATGGAATAGTTTTGCGCGACTGGTTTAGCCGAATCGATCAATTTCGATTGATTCGGTGAAACATTGGGATACTCTCGGTTCTCGAAACAGTTCCGAGTCAGTGTATACACTGTGTATTTGGGACACGTTCAGTGTTTGCTTAGCTTAATTGTATCAGCGGGGCTTTATAATTGCTTTGGTTCTTTCAATATCAGTCGCCCGAGGTGGAAATATTCGGGAAACGTTCCTGTAAAATTTCTCCGTTCGGTGGAAAAATACTGGGTCACGCGTGTTTCGGTATCTTCTTTTTCATCTTGAACGAGGAAATGTTAATTGAATGAGAATAGGAAAGACCTTTTCGCAAGAGTTCGTTACGGTTGCAGTTCGAGCTTCCACTTTAACTTCAACACGTTGTGTCCACGCGATTAATTGAAATTTCGTAAAATCGAACGCCCTAGAAAAGGAATGTGTATTTGAACATTGTTCACTATTGTTGCAAACAGATTTTCGTACTAACAAATATTCAGGCATCGCAAAATGATAATGGAAACGCCGTGGGAAATTTGTGCCGCAGTCGAATCATCTCTGCTACTAGCCAGCTCAACGGCCACGAAATATCAGCATAAAAATAGAACAAACCCGATGCAGCAGCATCTCGCACAAATTATAACGCGTACGATATCATTTATTAACATCCTGCAACCACGCTATCGCATCGTTCGCCGCCGAATCCTAATCCTCCCGTTCAATTGACAAAATCGAACCCTGCCTCTCCGTTCATTACAAAATTCCTCCCCAACTCGAAGGTAAACGTGCAGCGTCAAACCTATATAAGCGTTCAACAAAAAGCACCAATACCGGAGGCGCCGATGAAATCCATAAACGTCGAACACCGTTTAACTCGCTGCATTCATTGAACTTCTGCCACAGTTCCGCAGCAGTGAAGTTCCAACGAACATCGTAAAATTGAGTACACCGGTCGTTCGAAACTCTTCTTTACAATTAAGTGCTCGCCGCTTTATAACATGATATATTCAGCTTCAGACGCGAGCTTCCATCCAGATGTTCGCCTGGATGCAGGCGCAGCTGTTCTTAAACTCGAAACGACCGAACCGCGGCATTTCCGCCGATGTTCATCTCCGCTGGCAGAATGACATCACGGAACAACGTTGCTATCGGAATTTAGACGAACGGGCGTCAGCCGCTCCGTCCAACCGATACATTCCGTAAGATCGAATTAGTGGACCATTGTGCTCTGGCAAATGGCGCACGTGGGATCATTAACACGGTGAATTAACGCGTCCAACGAGACGGATGATTAGCCGGGAAAGAAACGTGACAACGGACGGGGCGAATCGGACTCGTGGATGTGTTGCACGCCGACACTGCGGGCAGATGACTTAGCAATTGCGAGACCGGGCGGCGGAGCAATTGCACTTCCGCCTACGACAATCGATCTTCCGCGCTATCATCGAAAACGGAAGGAGCGCGGAGCAGCAGCACTGTTGCTCGCGTGTACGACATCCCGCGTCGCATGTCGCCCCGGCTTGGCGCGACAGCGATGTTTTAATCTTTGCTCCTGATCGTAAACACAGGGCAGATTTGCATGAACGTAATCGGGAACAGCGGGGGCACCTCGAAAACAATTCCACGGACGGGCAAATGAGTACGCGTTGCCGGAAGGGGTGTTGCCACGAATATGTCGACCCGAATTTCCGCGCGAATTTGGCAGGCTTTCGAAAGAACGCCGCTGCTTTCAAGCGGCTTGTTTCATTTTCGACGAGCCGGGCGTTGGGTTGGAACATCTCCGCTGCTGGAGAACGTTGCCGGTGGGGAACGTAAATTGACTCGAGATGTTCGTCGTCAATAAACAACTTGAAGCTGTTACCTGTAAATGTCGTCGTTCGCCTCGGGCTTGCAGTTACACAAATGAACTTTGGCGATGATTCGAGGCTTTCCGATCGAGCTATCGGTGTGAGATAAATTCGCCGTCGTACGATTATGCTTACGCGGTGAGGGGGGTTGCGGTAGTCGACGGACCGTCGTAGAGATGGTGGGAGGAGGTACGACGGGAAAAGAAAGAGGAAGGGGGAGAAGTTGCGTTTCGTCCTAGGCCTGCTAGCGGACTCATCAGTAAGACGTACTAGCAGGCCCTGCCTTAGACACAGGGATAGAAGGGAATGGTCGGAGCTTGTATATATAGTCCCGCGGACCTATACCACCACTTTCGGGAGCCGGATCGTCGTGCCCATCGTGCTTGTCCCCTAGCGGTGTATGTGGGAAGTGCCCCCACAGCGGGAACGCCGGGGAACGAAACGAAAAGAAACAGGATGAAAAATAATGAAAGTGCATCGACGTTGAGAACCCGCGGATGACCGAACAAATCGGCATCCCCATTGAAGACACTTGAAAGTTCAAAGGTAAAAAAAATTTGATCGTGAAAACTATGCTTCGGTGGTGATTTCAACTGTGACATAATTTAAGTGCGCCATTTATGCAGCACTTAAGGCTCATTCTCCTTTCGCTGCAATTTTCATGCAAAGCGCCGCTGCATTTCTTAGCGGAATCCCAACCGAGTGCGGTCCGCCGTCTCATTATTAAAATTACGCGAGCTCTCAATCGTCGTTAATCCCGTATTGGGCACAGAATGGAATTGATCGCCGAAAGAAAACGGAATACTAATTTCGCGCGGCCGGAGTGACGGCCAACGCGGCGCCCGTTTTTCTCGCGCGAAGAGAGACGTTCGAAAATTTACCAAGCGACACTCGAAATTCATCGCGCCCGCCAGTTCAACCGCCTGCCCCTCGAAAGGGTAACTCGATCGCGAGGAGCGCGAAAAATTAACTCCCTTCGAAATTCCAGCGTCGCTGGTCTCTCCCACGGGGCAAGCTGGTCGAATAAAAAGGAAGAAAAATGCGACACAGAAGAGGAGAGAGCAAAACGAAAGAGGCACTTCCATCGCGCCCATGTTATATTAGCTGTGGCCTCTAGATTTCGCATGCGGTGTAGATTTTACCTGGCATTCGCGGAAAAAGCTTTAAGGTAGGAGATTCAAAGGGGATAACGACACCGTGGAACAAGCAGAGTAACCGAACGACAGACAGGGGACTAGCTAGCGTGAGGAATGAAGAGAGAGAGAGAGAGAGAGAGAGAGAGAGAGAGAGAGAGAGAAACTAGAAGGATTGAACAACGACGCCAGAGGTGCAAGTGAAAATTATTCTCAGAGAATTTCACTTTAACGCCGAGTGCTGCGGCGCGATGCCTACGGAAGAAGAAGGAGAACGAGAAAAAGAAGAAGCAGAGGAAAATGCAGAAGAAGCAGCGGTTCAGGGCCTTCCCACTCTTTTTTCCCTACCCTCCCCGTTGTGCCGCGACCGCTTCTCTTTTTGTTTTCACGCTAGGCGTCCCGAGGGGGTTGCGTTAAAGCCTAGCTGTAATCCGGGCGATGCAATCAAGTAGATGAGACGGGACTGTAACGTCCTCTCTATCCACCCTCTCCTTCATCTTTTGCTTCTCGCTCTCAGCCTGTCTCTGCGCTCCTCTCTACCCCTTCATGTCATCCTTCTCCACCCCGGTTCCGGTCCGCGGTCTCCCTTGCTCGCTCCGCGCTTTAAACCCGTCAGATCTTTCTTTTATCGCACACTCTCGCGCACCGTCGGCGATTCCTCCTCTTTCTATCTTCTGCCGGAGCCTCGGTTGCTCTCCTCATCTGACTTGCCCCGACGAGAGCTCGCGCGGCATACTCGCCGACCACCCTGCTTCCCTCGCCGCCCCTATCGCTCACGCTCTTTCTCTCCTTTTCAAGCAACCTCTACCCAGCATGCACCTCCATTTGCGTCTCCGCTGAGAGGAGCTGCGGCGGTAACGAAGCTTAAGCCACCCTCACAAATCATTCGTTTTACTCGCTGGTCGGGGCATTAGTACGTGCCGCGTTTCACCTCCTCCCCGGTTCTGTGTACGCGGAGAACATCCGAGTATCTGGCGGGGAACAGAAAGAAAAGGGGTGGCAAAGTAGGGGGCAATATCACTGGCAGCATCCCTTTGATGCGAGCATACGATGCACCGTGATAGAAAGGCTCGGCAATGGGTGTCTGGAGTTCCAGCCACGACGGGACGAACCGTCGTCAAACTCGCAGCGGGAGACATGCCGCGGTAGATTCTTCCTCTACCCGGACTTCCACTCTCTCCGTCTTGTGTATAGTTGCCAGACAGACGACGAGGAGCGACGGGACGGGGCAGAGAGGAGTCAGGGTGGAGGTGAACGAGCCTGGTGAATTGCCTCTCGTTCTTTGAGTGCTCATTGGCGCATGACCAATGAGCGCGCGTTTAAAGAAATTTTTTGCCCGGCTCCTCCGTGCCTCGTGCACGACGGAGAGAAGGATGGGCGGCAAGGCGACGAAGGGAGTGCATTAGAGGGAGGACAGGGGCGGATGATAACGGCGGGACACGGGGACAGGTATCGTAATTGTGCCGTTTTGTCGGCGGAGAAAAGAGGGTGAAACGAGGAGGGTTTCGGCTAAATCGAGCGACGTCATAATTTATGAAACAGCCGTGCTGTAGCCGTGGACAACACTGATTTCAAGTACTCCTAATTAGAGACGGTGTGTTTGTTAATTGCTACGTTTACGGCACGGCGGTTCTCTTCTCTCGTTTTTTCTCCTTGCGAGCGAACGAACGTTCGCAGCGACAAAGAAAACCAAGGGGGGGCTGCGAGGCTTTGAAGTCGCCCTTGTGATTCTTCTTCGGACGGACAGTTACGTATGTAAGCACGCACGTAATTTCGGTCGTTATCTTATAGGTCGGATAAGAAATTTAACGCGATGATCTGTTAATCCACGCTACTGCTCGCAACTAAACGGAAGTGGTTAGAAACGGAGTAAAATCTGAACTGGGGGAGCAAGCAGTACCGTCTTCTAACGCGTATTGAATGCGATTACAGCGTCCATAGCAATATGTGCAACGAAAATCAGAGACATTGCGGTGGTGTAATATCGACTGCATAAAAATTGATTAAAATATTGTGATTGATTTAAATAAATTATATTGAAGCATTTATTAATACATATAATACGTATAAATATAAATTTTATATATATAAAATTTCCATAATTTCTATAAGTTGTAGGTGTTTGTGTTTTTATAAAGTCCTTGCGTAACAGGGACGCAAAAACCAACAGCAAAACCAACGAACATTTTACAGCGTGCTTACAACGTGTTCATCGGACAATAACGCGTGCCTGAACGGCACGAGGTGAAATGAAAAAAATCTGCCCCGAATTTAAACAAAGGAACTCCGATAGCAAAAAAAGCTTCCATTATTGTCTCCGATCTTGCTGTTTCACCATATCCTTTGCTCCCCCCGTGTTATCTGGATGTGCGCGGGGACGTTATTACGGCGAATCACCGGCGAGCCGTTTGGAGCAATCGCGTACGTGTTTCCAGGTAATCGAATTAGATCGCTATCGAACGACGGTGTCCGCTATTTGTACGCGAGAGCGGCTTCGGTCGCGGCTAAATACGCTCCAGTCTGGCCGCGATCAGACGGATTTGGAAGATTCGCGGAAAGCTCGAAAAGGGTTGAATCGGCCGCGGCGAAATCGGGTAGATTTGATTTGACGAGCGGGAAGAAGAATAACGAGATGAATCGACAGAATAATATTGTTGGACTGTGTGTGCACGGCATGGTGACGAGCGCGGCCGACGGATCGTCGAATGCGGTTTCGGAAATCGGGCCAACGCAACTATGCTGCAAATAATTATTGGCTGGGCCGACACGAGCCCACGTTTAATCGCCCGTACGACTGCATATTAATAATAAAGACGCAGAGGCAGCCAGTGCACGCTCGTGCAGGCGTTGACTGCAGTATCCCGCAACGCATGCATATTTTTTACGGCGATCCAATCGATACATGTGTACGTATACGCTCGGCAATTTTACGAGCGCTACTCTCGGTCCTGACATCCTTTGCCTCTCGACAACGCGACCGCTGTGTTCGTTTTCACCAACCTGACGTGTATCGCAACCGATAGCATACTATCTGAAAATGTGTCCACGCTCGGCCAGAATTTTCGTCGAAAGAGCAAAATTCGTGGGGAAAACAAGGCTGCTCTGGCTTGCCGATCGTGTGTCCATAAATTTTTGCCGAACGCCAACATGATTTCCCACTAAAGAGGTATCCTATTTCTTTTATGATACTATTCGCCAGATTTCATGCTACGGGACGAAATTGTACGCTTCGTTTTTAAAGAGCGGATCTATTACCGTTCTAAGGGTTAATTGCATAACCGAAACAGTGATTATGGAAATATCGTGTTAGCAGAAAATGCTTTCTCGATCTGCTTTCGAATCATTTAAAAAATCTACCATCATGTGTACGAAATGTAAGACGAATAAATGAAGAAATCGCACAATTCGTCTACGATAACAAGTATAACTATTTATGTATTAATACAATGGTTAGGTTACAATCGGTCTGCTCTATTCGACCGTCTCCTAAAGAGTGCCTCGACGTTGTCTATTGCGCGCCGAGAAGGCGAGTCCGCGGTCCCACGATGCAGTCCCTTCGAGGGTCCGTTTTACGACCCCGAAATGTTTACGGGTCCCGCTCGCCTTTCGGCCTCGTAGTGACATTTGCCAGATCAGTAAGCGAGGCGCTCCAAAGCCTCGGTTTTTCTTACAGAAAGAAGCACAATTTGCCTTTACTCCGGCAAAATAATTCTCTTCTATAACCATCCATCGAAGAAGCTCTTCCTCGCAACCAAAATACGCGAAACTATTTAGCTTGTAATAAAAAAAAAAAATTGCAAACCACGATCCCTCGACAGCATCACGGTCGACGCGGATGAGCCCTCCCCGGTCCATTCCGCGGACTGAACGCAAATTATTCGTCGCTCAAACAACCGTGCAAAACCGTGCAGACAAATCGCATTCCAAATGAGCGCTTATCGCAGGCAAACGAGAGAACGCGGACGGTTTATGTCTGTGCGCGCGCGACGCGAAATGAAATATCAAACAGCGCTTGAACAATTTGTCCGCGTAACGCGACGCTGCAGATAACAACATTTCACCGCACAAAGGAGCCGCGTAAACAGCCCCCCCGCCCCCCGCCTCTCCCTGGAGCGGAATTCTTATCCGGTGGAAATTAAAAAGCATCCGAAACGATAAGCGAACGACCGTGGACGTCGAGGAACGCCGAAGCAGTGAATTATAATACGAGCTGGATCTCGCGGGACCCGTTCAGGCATGTTCATACAATCAGCAGCGTTCCCGTATTAGACAACAGGAATTCGCGAAGCGAAACCCGCTCGGCGAACACAAGTCCCGCCAGACAAACCGGCCGGTCGAGCCGGGGCGCTCGCTTACGACAACCGTCCGGGCTCGTTACGCTACGGGGATCCCCGTGAAAGAGAATAAAAGATCTACTGCGCGCGGACGCCTAACGTTTTCGGTACAAAGCCCACGTATACGCTGCTATCGCGAAACAAAAGGATCCCAAAACACGGACACCGACACGCGCCGAGGGTACCGTCCCGTACGAGCGCGTTATGGAGAACGCGACGATCGTTCAAGAGCCGCGCGCCGAGATTCTCCAGCTCCATCGGCACCGTTGAGCTGCCGTTAAACAAGTAGACCTGCACGCGGCCAGCCTCGCGGGGCAACTAAACAAGTACGAACGGAGATACGGGATGAATGTGCAAGCCCGGACGGTAATCGGCTTATACCTGCTGAATACCCGGGATGATATCAGAATCCGTGTAAAGATGAGACCCAGTTTTTTTATTCGCTCGCTTGGCCCCGCTTATGGGCCATCATAAAAGGGCGTAAATGCGCGCTGAACGATTCGCGAGAATCGTCTCTCGCTGAACGGATGACGGGTGCTATTCGCGGGTTCACCGTTTCGCGATCCATAAGAATTAGCGGGAATGCGATTTTTATGGCCGGCGAATTCGGCGTTGCTCGGAGCGCAGTGAACAAATTTTACCGGCGACCGGCGATGGGTTTGATCCGATCGGGAGTGTGTAAGGGGATAAATGTGATACCGTTTGAAAAACGCTGCTTCGTGACCCTGGGAGTGCGGTTCATCTAGGAGACTTGCCGATCGATTATTGTCGGCTCGAGATCGGTTAATTGCAAGTGGCTATTAAGAATCTGACCAATGATACCACGAGAAGTGGACCGGGCTGTTGGAATCGATATGAAAGGTCGATTTAGTAAGGGGGAAACAGCTGTATGGATGATCAGGGGATAAAGTAATGTATGTAGGATTTTAAGAAACAATGGTCATTTAATTATATTACTATATTACATAACAAATATATGAACACGTACAAACAGAATATATAACGCTTCTCCTAAGAGGTATCTTGAACTACTAACTAACCGCGACCGTCAACGTCGATCGGCCACGGCCGTCGCTACCCTTTTGTTTCTTTTCCCCACCGTACGGCATCGCATACGTCTTACTTTGCCCTTAAACTAACATTCCTACACTCGGCCATTCCTGCACACTACTCTTCGTCCTCGGAAGAGTTCACAACATACGGTTTCATATTATCTACCGCGGTCGATGTAATGCGAGGTCCTTCATTACCTCCTGCCCGAATTACTTCATACCGATCGTTTCGCTTGGCCTTTGACACCCGATACGGTCCGAGGAATTTCGCTTTCAGTTTGGATCCAGGATCAAACTGAGTCTTTTTAATTGCAACTAGGTCGCCCTCTGCGTACTTTGTCGCTAATTTACGTTTCTTATCATACGAACGTCGATTTTCTTCTTGTATTTTTAACAGATTTTCTTTCGCAACATTCCTTAAATCACTACGCTCGCTATTAAAAATTTCAATCGCTTCTTGGCGTATAAGATTGAGAATTTCTGCCTCTTCCGCGAGTCGCATTTTTACTCCGAACATTAATTCAAACGGGGACATACCCACGCTTCTTTGATAGGTACTATTTATACTGCGCTGCACGCGATCTACTTGTCTATACCACTTAACTGAATTGTTTAAACATAATTTGGTTAACACGGGAATAATTATTCTGTTAATCCTTTCCGCCTGGCCGTTGCCGCGCGGGATTCCTGACGTAATGAGAACGTGCTCGATATTTTCTTTGTTACAATATTCTTTAAAATCCGCAGACGTAAACGCTGAGCCGCGGTCCGAAATTATACGGGCCGGATTACCAAATACTTTTTGCTGGTTTATCAATTTATCCAGTACTTCCTTCGTATTTGTCGTTTTCGTCGGGTAAAGCCAAACAAACTTGGAGAACCCGTCTACTATCACAAAAATATATTTATACTCTTTACTTGTAATTGACATCGGTCCTAAATGGTCGATGTGATAGGTCGATAGCGGACTATCTCCTTTTGCGATCGGTGCGAGACTTCCTTCAATCTTTCCTTTCTTCCTTTCTGCCAAGACGCACTGGACGCAACATTTAACAAATTTCTCAAGCCTATCCGCCAAATTGGGTATATAGTATTCATCTTTTATCCGCTCAGTCATCTTTCTTACTCCGAAATGTCCGTTCTCGTGCACTTTCCTAATAATTTCCGTGTACATGCTGGCTGGTACGACGATAACATTTTTATTCCCTACTTGTTTCATTAACACGCTATTTTCTACTACGTAGTCTTCGTATGGTTCTGTTTGCAGTACCTGCTTTATTATTCGAATACGCTCGTCTTCATCCTGTTTTTTACGCAGGATTGCTAATACTGTATCTTCTACTACGAGCACCGGATATCGACTCAATGCATCCACGTGCCGTAATTGTGAGCCAGGGCGGTGCTCAACTTCGTACTCGAATTGTTCTAAGATCATTGCCCATCTTGCCACTTTCGGTGACAAGTCGTGTTTGTACAATGTTTTTCGCAATGCATCGCAATCGGTTATTAATTTAAACTTTAACCCTAACAGGTATACTCTGAATTTCTGCACGGCTTTCATGACTGCCAATATCTCGAGTTCGTACGAGTGATAATTTTTCTCCGCGTCGGATGTTTTTCGGCTCATAAAGTATACCGGATGAAAATGTTTCTCGCTAATATCTTTTTGTAATAATATTGCGCCGTAGCCCTCCTTACTGGCATCTGTATGCAGCTCTGTTACCGCCCTCGGGCTATAAATTCGCAATAACGGTTTATTAGCTAGTGATAGTCTTAATGCGTGAAAGGACCCTAACTGTTCCGCGCCAAAACTAAATTTAGCGTTCTTCTTCAGTAAATCTGACAACGGGCGGGCAATCTTTGCATAATCCCGGATAAACTTTCGAAAATATCCCGTGAGGCCTAGGAAGCTTTGAACTTGTTTCCTAGATGTGGGAGTCGGATAATATTGCACCGCTTTGACTTTCGCCGGGGACGGATACACATATCCCCTTTCTATTTCGTGTCCTAAGTACTCTACACGCTTTTGCAAAAATGTCGACTTTTTCCAATTGATTTCCAAACCGTTCTCTTCCGCGACCCTCAATGTTTCGACAAGTTTCTGATACGCGTCCTCATTATCAGTACCAGGTACTATTAGATCGTCCATGTATGTAAAAACGACTTTACGTGCAACTAAATCTTTAAAAACTTCGTGAATGAACCTTAGAAAACTGGTCGGGCTATTACAAAGACCGAATGGGGTTTTCGCGAACTCGTATTGTCCGCTTGGCGTTACAAATGATGTGTACTTTTGACTTTGTTGTTCTACCGGCACATGGAAAAAACCGTTTTTCAAATCGATTACTGAAAATACCCTAGCTTCTGCCAACTCATCTATGCTATCCTCTATAAGCGGCATCGGAAATCGGTCTCTTATAATCTGTTTATTTAGCTTACGATAATCCACGCATACGCGGTACTCGCCGTTCTTCTTTAATACGATGACCACCTGGCTGGCGTATTCACTGGTACTTGGATGAATCACGCCGCTCTCGAACCATTCGTTGATCTGCTTCGCCAAAATTTCCTTTTCCTTCGGCGACAATCGTCTCGGCCGTGCGTAAATTGGTTCCTCGTCTCGCACGATGATCTTTGTCTCGACTGTTGTCTTCACGCTTTCGGCCGCTTTATAATTCGAAATCAATGCTTTTATCTTCTCGTCGTACGAAGTATGAGTGTTCAATTCGTTCATTTCCACGAAATTTATTGCTGATAACCTGACACTCTCTTTCTCAACATCGTCCTCTTTCATGGCGGCTTTCTCACTTTCAACATAACTTTGTTCCTTTTTAATGTCACTTACTGGCTTCACTGTTATCACGCCCTTGTTAATGCACAGTTCCACTTGAGCCAAAAAGTCGCGACCCAATATTACTTCTGACGTCATGGCTTCTCGCGGCACCACCAACATACCGATCGCGTATTCACTATCGCCGATAGCTACTTTCGCTTGGAACTTTCCGCTCGGAACAATCTGCGCGTTCCCGAATCCCGTCAGCACACGCGACGTCTGGGATAACTTCACTTTGTCCATTTTGCCGAAAAGGTCTCGCCGAACAAGACTCACTTCACTCCCCGTGTCCACCAGCGCCCAACACGTTACATTGTTAACGACTATGCTAAGGAATTCGTTACGGTCACTTTTCACACAATTCACTTTTGCGACGCTCTGCTTCGGCTTCTTCTCTTCCGGACAATTCGGTGCGATGTGGCCGAAATTGTTGCAATTGAAACATTTTCGCCCTTTTTCCTTATTCGGGCACATCTTGAAATCATGTTCCGCTGAGCCGCATGCAGGACAATGGGCCCTTCTGGATTTGTCAAAACTGGTTTTCTTTTTTTCTATTTCCCTCTTGAATTGTGGTTTTCTGTTGTCCGTCATTTTTTCTTTCCTTCTGTCGTATAGTTCCAACACTTTTCTCAATTCGTGAAGCGAATGGGCACCATACAACATTGTTTTATTCGTTTCTTCGTCTTGTACCCCATTGATGATATGCTCGATCAGGGCCTCGTCCTCAACGTTCCCCTGACTTGCTATTTCTTGCATTGCTCCTACGTACTGTCTTGCACTTTCGTTGGTCTTTCTTTTTCTTTTTGCGAGCTGCGCATGCACCACTGCGCTATTTATTTCGGTTTTAAATTCGTACACCAATCGTTCTTTCAAGATTTTCCACGATACTACCCCTTTTTCGTACGTTACGAACTGTTTGGCGGAGCCCTTTAACATACGTTTCCCGTACATCAGCTTCTGTATATCGCCCCATTCCAATATCGTGCTGAGTTCTTCAAAATCTTGGATCCATTTTTCGATTGGTAGTTTGTCGTCACCCGTGAAGTACGCCAAACTTTCGTCGACATCCTTTATCGTGAATTTAATGCTTCGCGCGAGCAACCGTCCCTTGTCACGACGTTCCTTTGTCGTCTCTGTTGCTACGCTCGACGCATCGCCATCTTCTTCGGATTCGTCGCTATCGTTTGCTTCTACGTCGTCATCGGCCACTTCATCCACGGTGTCACTCTTTAATTGGTTTATTAACCTGTCTCTTAGCACCTGTTTCTTACCCTCGGATTCCAATTTTAACTTTCTCAGTTCCCGCTTTAGCTGGTCTACTTTCATGCGGTTGATTCTTTCTTCTGTTAGCGTGTTCATCGCCTCTGTGTTTCTTTGTTCTACTACCGTTTGGTCGAGAATGTCCTCGTCTTCTTCTTGCCAGTTGCTGCGCACTTCTTCTGATTCGTTTCTTCTGGTGTCAGACATCTTCGGGCGTCTTTAACGCGTATCTTTTCTTTTTATCGAAATTTGACAACTTTCAACTTCCCGCAGCACCACTTTCACTGCGTTTGCCAATTTCGACACTTACACTTTTTACGCGCCACCACTTTTCGCGATATCGTCCGTTTGCTGGCTCGGTTCAAATTCCGCTGCGAGCCCCCACTTGTAGGATTTTAAGAAACAATGGTCATTTAATTATATTACTATATTACATAACAAATATATGAACACGTACAAACAGAATATATAACGCTTCTCCTAAGAGGTATCTTGAACTACTAACTAACCGCGACCGTCAACGTCGATCGGCCACGGCCGTCGCTACCCTTTTGTTTCTTTTCCCCACCGTACGGCATCGCATACGTCTTACTTTGCCCTTAAACTAACATTCCTACATGTATATAAGTGCTTGGAGAAACAACATTCCCTTATTCTTTCTTTCAGTTATCTGTGCTTTACATTTCCTTGCAAAGTGTAACACATATACATATTTCTTATTGGTACGTTGGCATTGCGTTGCAAAAGAGCAACGCATTTTAGAGCAATGATAAAAGATCGATTGTCGAGAACTTTTGAACACGCTTGTTCCCGTTCACTCCCCTCGACATTCTGCTAAGATCCCATTGCGTTTGGTCAAATGGTTTGGCAATAATAAAAATATCATTGCTACTTGGAAAGCCTTCGTTTTTCGTATTATGCCGCAAATAAAATTTTCAACGTGACATAGATTGATAAATAACGGTCAACTATTTTGATAGACTACAGTAGAACGAGTCGTTCAAACAATTGCCACTGCAGAACGTAAATGGTTAGATTGCTCGTATCGAGATACTGTAGCCATTTATTTTGTAGGAAGACGCTCGAGGGAGGCGCAATTTGAACGAAATCGGAGACCTCCGCGGGCACGCGAAAATAACCAGGAATATTCCTGCCCGTTCGAGTCTCCTCACCATAATTATCGCAAATGACACTCCACACGCATCCTCCCGCAAGTGCTCGATCCGCGGACAGGAATTGTCTGGATCCGTTCCAGGTCTTCATTTTACAAGATCCCGTGCACTCTTATCCGCCACTCATCGCCATTCATAGCGTCCTCGTCTTGGTCCCTGCCCCGCGAAACCGCCTATCCTTAACAGCAAGCAATGGCAATAGCAATATCGGTATCCCATTTTCGCCAGCTTTACAGCTTCCGTTGCGGTGGCTTTATGCGCGTGTGCGTCTGTTTTCCTTTCTTTTCTCTTTCGCCGCGACGGGACGCGCTGTATTCACCGTTGCTCCTTTAATGCAAAACCCAACTCCGTGCGGAGATAACGCCCGCGGCATCTCCGCCCTTCACCCACCCCATTTAATCCCGTAGCCGGCACAACACCGAGACTTAGGGCTTTGCATTAAAATTTAAGGACTTTTCGAACGGCTCCGCGGCACATAACCCTTTGTGCCCGCACGGCCACGCGTGCACGCGCTAACGCCAGCGTGATATCCGCGGGAGCATTCGCCATTGCCACCGGCGCGCGTGTCTCGCACTTCCGGGCCGTACACCAACAGGAAACGCACTGAGTGCTCCCGCTTTGTATCCACTCTCCGTGCATCGGGCACGGGCGTGCCCATCGTCCGACCCCGGGTCCCTTTTACCCTCTCGCCGCTCTAGTGCTGCCGGCCGGCAGTCATCTGAAAGCCGCCATCGTATGATGTTTTAAGGGCAACTGGCAAGGGTCGGATCCAGTTTTCGCGGTTTCTACCACGCCCTCCCGATGAATCCATCGGACGCATTGACTTTCTTCCCTTTTTCCCTCTGCTCTTTTGCATCGAGCTTTTTGTAACGGTCAGGGGGACCCCGAGAAACGCTCGAGGCTAAAACCGGCCCTTTATGCGGTACTTTTTCCGAACTATCGTCTCTTCAGTGGGGTACGGTAATGGCGGGGGTGGGAGGTAGCGGGGGGAGGGGCGAAAAGTAATTACCCGAATCCATTAAGCGCGATCCCGTTGCACGTAAGTCCGGGTCGTTCATCTTTGTCGCTCCTTCTGTTTTTCGAAGGGACGTCCGGCGGATACCGGTGCAGGAAAAGCTTTTCGATTCTTTGCGATCGCCAGCAGCCTAAGGATCGATGCAAGAGGAATCTCTGGAAGTATCCTGTCAGCACCGTTGCTTAAAGTACCGACGCCGGTCGTCAGATCTGAGAACGAACCAACAGGAAACGTGCTGGGCGCTCCCAGTTTGAGTAACGACCGGCTCGGCACCCCCGGGATCTTGGTTATCCTTCGTTTCGTTCGGGTTTCCGGTTCAATATTATTTTTCAACACGCACCCGTTGAGCACTTGCTGATGATGTTTTCATTCAATTCGGGAACCCTCCCCGCGGCCCGCGCAGCGACACGGCGTTACAACGTGTAATGAGAATGAACGATTATTTCGATGGATAGGTTTTCGTTGGACAGCCGTTTGCGCTTTGGCGGGGCTGAAATAAATGAACCCGAAGCAATTAACAGCTTCCAGCTAAGGCGTGGTTAATGAGGACGATTTAGAAATATTTGGTGGTCCTCTTAGTGGTTTTATGTTAAACCGTTCTTAATATTACATTTTATTCTGCATACTTTCCGATCCTATTTCACCATTACATACCACTGACATATTTAAATCAATTATTATTGCCGATGAAGCGTACGAAGCTGAGTGAAGAAATCGGTTTCTCGACTAAGGCTGCCGGTGTTAACGTAAAAGTTATTTACCTCGCGGTTCGAGTTCCTTAAATAAACATAATTTCCGATTCCCCAATAAATTGAAAAGAAAATCCGCGTTCAGTTTCTACTTACAATACTCTTTCACGTAGGACGTCCGGATTCGAAACGGATACCCCGCTATTTAAATACGTGAAAGACAAAGGGCGAGCTATGTTCCAGTTTCAGTGCTTAAAAGGGGACAAAACCCATTGCGAATATAACAATGTAAATGGGGCTCGAAATGAAATCGAGAAATCACGAAAACCTTCTAAAATATACGATTCTGCGCCGAAGTTGAATTTCATTCAACCGTAGAAGCACTGAATAATAACGCGAGCAGCGGCTATGATTACAGAAGTTTCTTCCGAGTTCAATGCAGAATTACGGGACAAGTGCGAAAGAAATCTCTGAACGAAATTTTCACCGTTAACAACAGTCAATCGAATAGCGAAGATATTGTATCATCCCCGTTCAGTTTGATCGATGGAAACCGAGAACGATCTACCAGCGAGTATACCCGAGGAAAATCGTTTCGGTTATCGGCGTAACGTACTCGCGATATCTCATAGGGGGGGGTGCCACGGCGGTATTCCAACACCCCATTACAGAATTGTGTCTAGAACCTCGTCAGGGACCCTCCCTTATTTTATTCTGAAACTGCCGCGCGACGATAACTCGCGGGCGGTCGTAACAACGGGGAAAACTTGGTCCACGGCCCGGTTAACTTTTTTACTGCTGGATCCTGACTATCACCAGTCCGAAAATGATTATTCTCCGCTTTACAGCTTTCTTGCTGGGCTACGAGGAGCTGCTTGCTCTCCATATCCGTGTGCCGTACGCGCCGCGCATACACGCGCGCGCAAACATAGCCACAACCGCTACATTTCCCACAGGCGCACTAGTCTCTACGTGAATTGCATTAGGAATTCGGAATATCCGGCGAACTTCCTACGCGCTGATCACTTGAGAATTTCAGCAAAGCGCACGTCGATTCGAAGGAGCTTACACCATAAATTTCGCCGTACGTGTGTAACGCCCATTTCGGTAGCAACCTTGCATTACAGATGCACGCGACGAACGTAGGCCGTTCCTCTTGTCAGATATACACTCCGGACAGCTTTCTTTCTTTCTTTTGGCAAATCGTTTCAGAGTGGCTATAGTGAATGCTTGTCCTCTTCCGGGGATAATTATGGCGCGATTATTAGGAGGGTGAATGGTGGTTCGGACGGGGATAAGAGGGAATGTAGGAGAAATTTAGGGTGCCACGGTATGGAGTCCGGTCTGTTATTAACGTTAGAACCGACAAGGAGGTAGAATAATTGCTCGCGAATGGAAGAAGCTGAGGGTGTGCAGCAACGTTTTTGTCAAAAGTCTTTAAGAAAAGAACCGCAGAAAAAATAATGCGCTTGATGCACCTGTACTTTAGCTCCAAATTAACGCAGTAAATCTGACCGTACAGTGTGTCTTTCTCGCGTTTAGAAATTATGATCAGGTGGATGAACAGGTAGGACGTTCAGTTTCCATGAGCATTTATTAATGCAGCGATTGCTGCAAATGCTTTCCACGCGGTGTGCGCATAAATCTGCCATGGAAATTTAATGATCGTGCACTATCTGTTTGCGAATTTAGGATTCTTATTCATAGACATTGAGATTTCAAAAATGTGTCAGTTTCAGGTGGGATACTTGGGGAAACGTAAGAATAGAAGGCTTGAGCGGCCAGATCAAAGAACAACAAAGAGTGTAGGTGAATTTATACGAAGAGATGATCCAATTTTCTGATGTTTAATAAATATAGTTTGCGACCCAGTCGGCGGATAATTATATAAAATTGAAAATTAGGTTGATATGTTATTGACGTGTAATGTAATCAATATAAGGTTCTATGAGAAGGTACAAAATTGCGAGAGCAATTAATAAATCGTACTGAATGTTATTCTTGGCATAATAACGCCCAAAGATCCATTCCGATGTTTCTTTCGAAAATGTAAGGCAGACTTATAATTGCATGGTTCGATTTGTATCGTTTATTTCAGTGGAGGTAAATTTGATTTTTCGTCAGATTTCGATTCCCTTCTTTAGAATATAAGTTGTCTATAAGTTGTGTCCGTGGCGTGAAGATTTTAGAAGGAACTAGAAGATATCTGCATTAATGAGTGATTTCTATTGTACAATTAAACACTTCACATTTTTGATCACCCGAGATCAATTTTGATCAATCTTGTTCCTAGAATGGAAAACAGAAATTGCAATATTTCTCGAGAAACTTGAGTTTCACAATATTAACATAAATCGCATTGATTTTCGGTAACGAACATTTCACATTACTCAAATCGTGTATCACTAGTTAATCGTAAACGCATGAACGAACTCATAAATGTCGGCAACGCATGTCAAATCGAGCTCGGTCGTTTGATGCGTTTGCGCTCGTCGCCCGATCCAATACCGATAGATTACCAAAGCAACAATCGCATCTACTTTAGAAGTAGAACTCTGCACGAAAGATTTATTAGAACCCAATTTTCACGAGTTTACTTGAAAAATGCATGTACAAGTGTTTATAAAGCACGGAAGCAGAGGAAATGTCATTTTAATTATAATCTCGATTCTTGAGTAATAATCATCCTCGTGTGCTTTTTCAATAGATATTTACCAATGAATAAATTTCGATTTATTGAGTCTACTAATAACAGTTCTAAAGTACCCACATAATTGTTTCTCATATGTGAACCATCTAATGTACAGTGATCGGTTAACTACATTTTGCTATAATTAATACCTTTGCAACAATAATTTTCAAGCTGCCACCGCACACACTATGTTAGAAAAGAAGTTGCAAATTACTCGTAAATCCTTCTTCCAATAAGTACTTGCTTGCCCCCATTCTAAAGTAACTCTATTTCAGCATATACGATATTAAAGTCGTTATTCAGATTCCGTGTAATAACAATATTTTTCATAATCTGCATCTCAGAGTAAACAAGCATTCCATCTGCTGCACAATGGCACGCTAACTACAGACAAAAATCATGAAGCAGTCCATTAGCCGTGACCGAGCGTATCGCTCAGAAGATTTCTACCCCAGCGAGCGCTAAATCACTTTTATCTTTCATACGCACATCGTGTCGAGTCGACTACGCGGCGACTTCTTCGTCCCCCGCCTCTCGATTCCTTACGAGAAGAATTTCCTTTGCAGACACCATTTCCGCGAACTAACATACAATCTCTCTCCCACGAATGCCTCGAATTCGAAATTTAATAGCAAGGTTTATTAAATATTAAGGTCCTGCACGCATTCATGTTAATATTTCGTCTCGCCATCCTTGTTTCGAATGAAACTCGTATCCTTTCCAATATTATCTGTTCACGTCTCCATTATTTTACCCGATCGTTTTCAAATCGGGCAGCCCGGTATTAAATTCATCATAATTCGAGTACGTTTCTGTTATTTTCCATGGCGCTCAAGTCAGCCGAATTGCCCGGCCGCGAGAATAGAATTTCACATATGTATAATAATAAATAACTTCCTACGTAGACAAGAGCCTCTAGACGTATACTCGATAATAATACCGCCAGATGGAACCAATTTACCCGTCACGTCGTAGCGCCCGTTATGCAACTTAATACTTAAAAAAATATCATTTTAAAAAAATGCTAACTCGTAGACCAGTGGCACCCACGCCTCGAAGTTCCACCCTGCGTGTCAACCAACCTACGTCACACGGTTCGCTCGAAATTTCCTTCACGGAACCTTGCGTCTCGTCGCCTCGATACGCCCGCGTCCGCCATTAGATGGACCGAATTATTATCAACAAAGCAGCGGATAAAGCCGAGAGAGCAACGGCGGTCGACATAGTGCCTAGCGGATCGCCGCGTCACACGAAAAACGAACGCTAATGGCATAAATTGAAGCACCCAGTCGCTCGTACACGCCTCGTACACGCTCGTACACGTAGCGGAATAACCGCGGATGTCGCTTTATCGGGCGTGCCTCTACGTACCGCGAGGTAATGATTGTACGCTCCATATGCGCGTCGCGACGCGACTCTGCGAACGGCGAGTGACACGCGTCCATAGAAAATTCTCGTTTGAATTGCAGAAGCTGCAGTTGCGCGCGCCCGCGCGACTGCAGTCGGCTGATTGATTCATCAAAGCAGCACAAGCAATTACGTCACGGCGCGTCGGACCAAAAGATTTCCCCGCTGCCGCGACACGACACACCTTTGCCCCGGGGGGGCCAATTACAAGCGCGTACGTAGGTATACGTGCAAGTGTTTGACGGCACGGTGTAGAGACGTTTGGAAACTTGGTCGCGCGAGCGAATCCAGCTGGTTGCACGCTTGGCGAACGAAACAGGCAGAGAAACATTTGCGCGGCACGAAGTACACACATACGGCGCGTCGTTACGTGCGTTGCGAGCCTCGTGGCTGGACGAAATTATGAGTTACGGCAGTTCTTGGAGAACTAGGGGCTACCTGTATGCCTGGTTGATATATATATATATATATATGTATATATATACAGAGGAGTTCGCGATAAATTGTCGGGGGAACGAGCCTCGCCGTCCCCGATAGTCGACTCCGGAAGTATTTCGTTTTCAGGGGTAGAGTGATTGAGGGAAAGGGAGATTCAGAGTGGCGGAAATATTTATCGCGTCGCTGGAAAATATACGCTGGGAAACCTGGACTTCGTGGGAATATGATCGATAAAATTATTCGTATTCCGTTCATTTGAGGCAAGACGGCGGTGCTACGCATTTCTGTAATGTATGCCTGGTTTAATTAATTTTGCAACAGGAAGATGTAAGACTAGGCTTTTGCACGAAACTGCGAGAAAGTGTTGTTCAGAAATTAGTCAGGTTAATATCATATTCTATAGTGAATTTGAATTCTGTTTAATGGGCTTGCTTTGTTGAATGTTAAACACAAAGGGCTTATTTATTTATGAGCAAATAGTATATATTTGAAATCAATAGCATAATATATGGTAGTATTTATTGAAGAGCAAAATAAATGTAATGAAGTCTAATATTAATATTTTATAAGTATTAATATTTTATCCTTCATTCAAATCGACGTCCAGCCGTTAATTTTTCTAAAATGATTTACCGATACGATGTCGCTAAATTGCCAAAATAACAGGCATTGAATACTTAATGAAAACTTGCGCAATAATATTTTCTACTATTAATGATAACAGATGTATGACTGATATAATGTTTAATGCCCGAGTGAAGCCATAATTATCTCCAGCACTGCATACGCCTCGTCTGTGCAAGAGGTCTGACTTGGCTTCAAGACAGAGCTGAACACGCCCCTGGCTTTTAAAGTAAGTGTTTCCTGGTTCGAACTGTCTGGTTTGGGAAAAAATCCTATCGCTCTGCGGGTATTGTGAAAGAAATTTTAATGCATTAAGCGCGTTAGAGATTTAGAAAGTTTGGGGAACCAGTAGTGTTGAGCATGGCGCATTTTGATTGAACTTTTACACACATGCTTGGTTGTTAATACAGGCGCATAGTAGTTCGGGGTAATATTAACAAACAAAGCTATTGGAAATGGTGTGTTAAATAAAATAACTATTATATTTTTTTTCAATCAATGTATTTAAGATAGCTTGAAGGAATGTCCTTTCACTCTGCAATGTTCTCTTGAACTGAATTGAAACACCCAGAAGAACTGGGTACTTATACCTACGAATGCGCATCGTCTCATTTTACAACCCGGGCCCTTTTTGACTCCCCAAGTAGAGCCCCATCTGGTTCTCTTACTATCTTTATTAGTAAGCTATTTCTAAGAACGTTGAGACGGTTTTGCTCTAGCATATTTTATATTCACTATCAATAGCAAATATCCAACAAAAGCATTGTGCTTTTCGAACTTAGTATGATCTTTTCTAAATTAATCACCGACTTTTTGACACCGCAATTCATTTGTACTCCGAAATAGCGAATCATTCACGTACGTATATATTGTATACGTTAAATGTATCATGCGGCATTAAATTACTAAATGTATTCGAGTGTTTAAACGATTAAGCTAAATAACAATCTGTTTTCCTCGATCTTTGTTTTTCAAGCGAATTTTCTGTAGAGAAATATACTATATAACTACATGCTTACATATACATACCTTCATATTTCCGAGTCGTTAACAGTGCACTAATAATGTTAAAAAATGGTGCAAAACGGCAATTGTTATTTGTCATTCGCGTGAAAATGAATTGCTCAAAAACGAGAAGTCGAGAAGTCCAAGGTCCGATCGAAATTGTTCTCTCGACCGGGCGAAGTTGAATGCGCCACCGAAATGAAATTTATCACGGGGCGAGTTCTTTTTCCAGCTACTGTTTGTTATCCCGTTTAACGCCGCTAATTCGGTTCCAAACCTTCATCGAGTGCCGCTCGAGCGATCAAAATGGACGCTTTAATCATTGCGCTACGCTGTGCCGTCACTTTACATTAACCATCGAAAGATTAAACTGTTAAACATGTTATGTCACGCGTGCACACTTAGGCCGAATCACGCTCGACGTGTACCTGAAATTTCGTACCTGGTGTCATTACGTATTTGCTCCTTTCGGGGGACGATTATCTTTCATCTCGGAACATTTGCGGGACAGAGGATGGAACGTCGTTAGAGATTTGATTAACATGACGCATACTTTCGCGAACTCTGTCGCGAGAACGATCAAAGTAAAGATAAAATAATTTAGAGAAATAACGATATCGAACTTCCTTATGCAATTACGTGTATGAAGATTTCTAGAGTTTATAAGAAATGCTCCTATCCTTTTGGACCGAAGAATCCCGCCACATTCAATGAAAAATATGAAAGTGAGCCACAATGAGGGCACGTGGCAGTGTTTTGTAAAATTAATATTTTTTCAGTATCGTGGTAATGCAATTTTATTAAGTGAACAGGAATATTTGTCGGTAACGAGAAAATATTTTCCAACGCATTGATGAATTTTGTTTGATAAATGAACTTCCATGCTGAAGACATTTGTTAGAGAGAATCGTGTGTAAAATTCAGCCTTATACCCTTGATATTAATAAAAAGAAAATAAGTTTGGAACTTTAGAAACGACTTCAAGTATGTTTATTGGAAATTGACACTGTGTTGTTATCTTCAAATTAAGTAAATTTATATTTTCCTGCAACTAATTATTCGATAATACATACATTTATCTACATCCAGGTGTTCAATGCAGTAAGCCACAAAAAGCTTAATTCATTGTTATTTACTTAATGTCATTCGTATAATAATTAATTCAGCAAAGAATCGCATAAATGACCCTTCAATTGAAAAACTCGTATGTATATACAGTGTTCCATTTCTTTGCCGACTATCAGAACTGTTTGTGCTTCTAGGCCTAATTAACTATTCATACAGTTTTGCAATATAGCAACAGCTAGAAAACCAACGAAGTCTCACTAAACAAGTCGTGGTCGTTAAAATGTATTTCTCGCTCGATGCGCTCCATAAAACATTCAATGGCGTACACGACACCATAGCTCCAAGCACTTTCGAGTGTAACACTTTCATTAGAACTTTTACAACATTTTTTTTTACACGAAATAGACGTCTTAAATGCTGGATACTTTCGAAATTTTGTCATAAACCTTACTGCAGAGCGATGGCCGACTGTTCATTTTTTACGGTCGATGAAAGCTCATCGATGCTTCAAGAGGTCGAGACGAAATATCAATACTTTTATTATCTTTCTTTAAGTTCCACTCTAAGAGCACGTTTGCGATATATTTGTGGTGCATATCGATGAAATAAATGACTGATGTATTTTAAAACTGCCTCGTCGCTAGTGAAACCTCAAAATATGAATTATAATATTAATAAATTTTTTCAAATGGCTTTCTCTTGTCCTTAAACTAGTGAAGCTAATGTTCATGATAATTTATCTACAACACCCGAAAATGAGAAACTTGTAACACCATTGAATTGTTTCTTTTAAATCTATGTGTTTCGCTGCATCGCACTACCCACGCCGGTATAAATTATGAACGTCCTGGATTCCTCTGTCCCACAATCAGTGAGATGAATAGAAACCCTCTTTCCGATACTGAAAGTATACTGCTAGTAAATTACCGAACGCAACGACTAAGGGCATTCATTTTCTTTCCGTGTTTCCCGACGCATACGAAGAAATATGGAGACACAAACCCCAATTTCTCCTTCCCACCGTTTCCTACTTTCGAGTCCTAAAGATTGCTTGAGAATGCAACGCCTTATCGGATACATCCCTTGATCCACTACATTCGTCTGATCATAAACCGAACCTGAATCAATAATTCTTTGAACAAACAAACCTAAGTTATAATATTTCGTTTTAACGCTCCCTTGGTAACGTTCAAATTCGACGACACGCCGTTGCAACAAATTTAATATGCTCTCGACGAAGGATTTCCCAATAAATAAATAATTATCGATCAAATTGAAATAACGATCGCGATCAGACAATGGATTCTGTTTTAAAAAAATCATGAGTATATTACAAAATGAACGCAATTTCCGTTCCGGAAAAGGTACGAAACACGAAACAGAAGAGTTACGGAATTAACGCGGAAAGTTTTAGGACCACTCGCAACTGCTCTTTGCCGCCCGACGATTGCACACAAATCCCCGAGTCCCATTTAACCCTTTCCGATCGTATATCTCCGATCGAGGAAACAGTTACTCTGATACATTACTTTCCAATGGGCTGGACAGAGCTGCCGCGGGGTTTCCGAAGCTCGATCGTCACTGGCAATAATTCTAGAAAAGTGCTGCGCATT
This sequence comes from Nomada goodeniana, assembly GCA_963969485.1. Classification (NCBI taxonomy): domain Eukaryota; kingdom Metazoa; phylum Arthropoda; class Insecta; order Hymenoptera; family Apidae; genus Nomada; species Nomada goodeniana. The sequence continues at coordinate 14,921,472 of OZ018303.1, forward strand.
GAAAGGGTTAAGAGTCATTACCAGCGAAGACGGTGCGCCATCCCCGTGGCAATACACGCGAGTAGATGAACGGGCTAGTTTATCTCCACCGTGACACGCCGAGAGTGGAATGTCGCGTTTAGTGAATGACCCTGCTCGAGGAATCGAATATTTTTCCGGTTTAAATATTTCTCTTGTATGGAGTCGTCCAACCTCCGCCGCGTATTGTTGGAACGAAGTAACGTTTGTACACGTTGGAGGCGGAGGAGGTAACTTTACGACAGACTTTGCGTGTGGCGTGTGTAGGTCGTGGAAATATCGGTTACGAAAGTGGTGTTATTCCAAACGTGCACTGGCCACGGGGACTCAACGGTGAAATTGATGTGCAACGTGGACTATTATATGCATGGGGCCCTGATAAATGTATGGCGGATACATTGGAGTCGAAAGTTAATTTTGGGTGACCTGTTCCGTGGTACCAATTTCCTTTTGAACATCAGTGTAGAAACGAACGTAGAAATTATAGGAAAGTCCACCCACTATGCGCCCGGAAATGGATAGTATATTTTTCTGTGTGACAGAAAGTACAACTGAAAAGTATGGAGAGCATAGGAATTACGATTGGGTGCCTAATTCGTATACTTTTAATTCTTCTTTATTTATACTTAATTATGGTGTATTTGCGCATCGTTCGCTCCATTTACGAATGATATTTCTATGGCATTAGAAAATACGGGCGATTGTTTCCAAGGGAAATTATAAAGCGCGCGTTCTTGCATCGACGTTCTTGAATTGTAATCTAAACTCCTGCGCTTGAAAGTTTGGCGTCATAATAATAGAATGATTTAACGCCAAGGAGCGTTATACAATCAGTATTTCAAATACGTGTACGTAACACATGGTAATAAGGTCTCGTATCGTTGTAAATTAAACTTAATTGATCTCCGCGTGGACTTTAAAACACTTGAAATATGTGATCAGGAAATCGATTTGTAACCTCGCCTTCCTTCAGAGATTTAGAGCTGGCCCCTAATAACTTCATACGTCATTCCAATTTGACGGCCGCCGTTCCGTTCGATCCACAATATAAACTACTTCGCTGCACACTATCTAAAACTCGCCGTTTAATGTGTCTATCCACTTGTATACATCTAGACCTAGAAGAAAAGCTGATAGACCAATATTAATTGAGTCGTTTCCTCAGATTTACTACACAAATATTTAACCGAAACAAAGGATCAATGGCATCCGAAACGTATATATATAAATTGATTCAATAAAAAATCAATTCTGATCATCAAAGAACACTTGCCCCCGTTCCAGCCAAACGACCAAAAGAGAAGAATAACTCAGATCGAGTATTGTACACACCAACTCCATTGCAAAGCAAACAAAACAGAGTCAACGAATAATAATTACACACAATATTTGCACCGACCAGCCATTCAAACTTTGCGCCAGACCAATAACCAAAACGCCCCGCTTTTGCCCCAGAAACAAACTTCAAATCGAAACTTCCCCCCTGAATCACGTAACTTTTTCGCGCCCGTCATCCCGTAAATCAACGAATCGATTGAACAAGGGGGCACAGACGTCACTACCACCAACGACAGCAACTAAAATCTTTCGCGATTGTAACGTTGTCCCCGTTGCCTGCTGGTAGCAACGAAAGTCCGTTATTTCAATTCAACCGCGCGGCGATCTTTTTCTCTCCCCTTTTTTCGCTCCTTCGTGCAATATTCGGACGTGGGATTTTCGCATGCAGCCGTAATATCTGTTCTCACCTCCGCCCGCCCTCCCCCGGACTACGTTTAATCCTTTCACGCCGCTTGAACTTCGAAATGCCTATTCGGTATTAGGCGGCGACCGGCCAGCAGCCAGCGTTCAGATTAATATTTGCGGCTCGTTTTTCTTCGTCAACCGACTCGCGGGGGCCGAGGAACGACGGCGGGGCTCGCGTCGCTCGTTGGGACACGTCGAGCACTCGATGTAATCGTCGGCACGCGTAATTTACGACGGGAATTCACAAAGTCCTTAAAGCCAGCCGCGCTCTACGTTTAATTACTTGCATCCGCGACGCCGCTACTCGATCCCCCGACGTGTTACCCACGGATCGACTGAGAAGAATACGTCGACGCTGTTACAGAGAACTGAATATGGGCAATACGAAATAGATAACCGAGTAATACATGAAGATAGACTTGGCAGGTTTCGCAGACGCGTCGTTGTTCTTTGAGTGACGAAGGACCGAGGAGCACTAGTTCGAAAGTCCAAAGGGTCCACGGCATACTGGGATGGAGCATGATAGGCATGATTGAAAAGGGCTCCCGAAGCAGGAGCCGAGGTCTCTTGATTCGGGACATCGTTACGTGCGGTTCGTCCTATTTTTTTTAGTAAAGTTTCGTTACGTTTAGAAAATATGTACTCGCGGTGCGGAACTGTCTGCATAACAACGCGGAACGATTTGATCAATGGACTCGATTACGCAGAGAGTCAAAGTGTCGGCAGTTGGCTTTTTTTACTCATAGCTGTTTCTTTCTATTTTTTGTTCTTCTTTTTTTCTTTTCTGAAAGTTTAGAGACGCCGGCATTGAGATGTAAAACACGTAGTATGCATACTATGTATAAGTTGATTTGGGGTTGGAGGGAATGAAAATTATAGATGGCTGGGATGTTAAATCCACAGTATTTTTTTTTAGATACGGTGTGTTGGTTTGTTAAGCATACGAATTGTGGTATTTTTCGCATTTGGATGCTGAATTCATTAAAGGGGTAACTGATGGTATTAATGCTCGGTTTGTTTTTTAGAATTCTTCGTTTCCCGAGGACTCCTGGACTTTCCTGGATTTGTAATCGAATTGATCGAACTGAAATAGTTTTGAGATTATACAGCCAGGAAACTGTATTATTCACACGTACATCTGAATTGGAGTAATTGTACAATTGATCTTTCTTTCATATTGGAACAGAGTTTTATCAATTTTTCGGGCAAAGCATTATTTGACACGCAAATCTACAGATCAAAGGAAACGAGGAAAATGAAATTATTATACATATAAAAGGCAGCAGCAATTCCATGTGTTCAAGTTTTTAATCAAATGCCCGCATTTTCAATTTGTTTTTCCCATTCACCTGCCCGATAAACGAAGCTTCGCGCAAGAACATTTATATGATACCTTTTTCCCCGTTGCAACAAAAGATGTCACAATCCTGAAATGAAACACGATTCTCTCTGCGTAACTTTGCGCCACACAAATGTGAAAGCTGCCGAAAATTCGAAAAACGTATTTGTACAAACGTCAGTGGACAATAAAATGTCGCGGATTCGAAATTCTGCAGTCAAAATTCATAATTAAATTCCAATAATGTTTCTGCGTGTACAGTACAACATATTCGTTTCAACAATCACATATTGAAATATATTTAAACTTTGTAAAATATTGAAACATCGACATTATAAGCATAAAATTTATTTCACTTTATTATAATACACAAAAAGCTAATACACTTCCTCAAACATTGTCCGTATCAGAGAGCAACACTACAGTGTTCCAATAAAAGTAATCCTCCTCAATTATGCTATAATCCTGATATTACAAATTTCACACAATATTACATACATTACATTATATTAAATTATACTACATAACGTGACAAATAACACGTGCAAATTACCATTAATGATAAATTCGTTACTACATATATCCCCTATAATTTACACTATTCTTTCAGTCGACAAAGTACAAATTTTTATCAATAACCATATAAGAGAAAGATATCCCAGTAGGCCAACAAAAATGTCTTACCATTCACGTCCACGTGATACCATACAATACCGTATCCTTAATCTCAAAGGGATAATCGTACCGATCTGCGGCCGCAAAGTTAAACTTAATATATTCATCGGTATTTCCGCACTGCATACTCGTCAAGCTACGAAACCACTCCCTTCGGAAAACCGTAGTCATCGCGAAAATCGGGCCCCGCCGTCTCGGGGGGAGCACGATGTAAAATGGAAACTTATTAAAACATAGTACGGTCGGGATTAGACCGACGGAGAATGACAATAAGGGATAAGATTAGTTACGGGAATAGGTTGTGCCACGGGATTAGAAACGTGGAGTGGCACGATAAGGATTCTTCGCTTACGATGCCTATAACTGTGCCGCGTTAGAACGTTATTACCACTCGAAGTCGGGCGGGGAAACGAAGAGGCTTAGGCACCTAAAATGATAAGTCGCCGGGAGGCTGCGTCGCGTTGAAAATTTACGACGGTGAAATTAAGATTCTATTGGGCCGGTGATATATCGCCGCGAGCGGACAATATATATCAACGCGAGCAAAGACAGCAAAAATTTTCTTCACCGTGATGAACAGCGTTTCGCCGCCGTTCTTTCCACCTTAACGATCGCGCAAAGAAAAGGGACAAAATCGAAAGCCGGCCTGCTCGCTGCATGAAAAATCGGAATCCAATTAAATCTGAAACTCGTCACCGTGCTCAACGAGCGGGCGATTCTTTAAAGAAGAAAAAAATACGAACGCAACCGTATAGTTATTAAATTCACGATTCGCGTGAAAAATGCGACGAACGCGAGTTTCGTGCAGCGCGCCGCCGCTGGGGATCGATGACGGAGAAATTCAGATGAATTATCGGGGCGCAATCATGAGTCGCATCCATTAAAATTTTATGGACGGAACTGTGCGCGCTTACACGGCCGCCCGCTATGTCAAGTAACCGTTCGCAGAATTTCTACAAAGCGATCGAATGAAATTCATATGAGCAGAAATGACTGTGATCTATCAACGTCGCCACGCATATTGGGATATTTTCCGCCGCGGCCGTAATAAACGGAATAATTGCGCGCTGACCGGGCGTTTGCATTGAAGCATTTTGCGCCGAGGACCATTACGAACACTTGAAAAAAGAATGCGAAAAATTGCCCGAAAGAAATGAATAGTTAATAGTCGATCGGGGCGAAACTTTTTATCGCGAGCTCGCGTCGAACCTATTTTCAACGCTGCTAAATTAGAAGAAAAAAAATAGCACGGTCGAATTTACGGCAGAATTTTTATTTGCGGAGGTGTTTGATGTAACGTAAAACGAGAGCACGAAAGCGGCAGGAAATCGTGATACCCGATTGTAAAATTGTACTAAAACAAAAACGAACAGTCAATGAAAATTTTACACAGTTTTTTCGAGTGTCGTATATCAACGTTTTTGCAGGGAGTTAAGAAAAAATTAGCGGATCACGACCACCGTGGAAAATTCGCAATTCGGATCGTTCTAAGTGTACCGCGCTTTTTAAAGTGTTTTCCTACAGCCGGCGAATGCCGACAATCGCATTGGAAAATTCGACTCGCCAGGCAAAACGAATGCGCGCGCTGCGTCAACGTGGCGAAAACCGGGGTCAAAGAACCAACGCCAGTCTCGCCGATAGCACGGTAAAAGCTTCCCGATCAAACGGAGGAGGAAAAGCGGCCGCGTCGCGCCTACGCAGCGGCGTGCATAAATTTTAATTCGTTCCGCGACCTTTTCCGACTCGCTCTTATGAAAGATTCAAAAGCGTCGTTACGCAAGGACGCGACGGGACGCAAACAGGTTCGATTAGAACGCAACACGTCGCTCGTGAATATCGTCCGGCTATCGCGGGACCGCCGTTTCGATCGCCGAACGGGGAAACTGGATGTCTCGTTAACGGACGCGAGCGACGCGAGCGACGCGTTTCGCAGGAAAGAAGTTGTAGGGGCACGGTACGTGGCGGCGCGACTCCGGCTCCCTTATTCGACGAGCGTGCACGAGCGTAGAAGCAGTAATTGATCGATCTCGCGACAGACAGTGATGGATTCTCGCGTCTGGCTTTCCGCGGAAACGATCGCGGCCTCCTTTTAACCGCGCTAATGATTCGCATGCCGATCGCGTTAACCGAGCTCGCTGTTCTGCGTGCTGCGTGCTGCGTAGACGCGAATAATTGTAATTACTTCCTGCGACGGTAACGATACGACGCTTCTGAGACGAGTTTGGTACGACGCGTGATAAAGGCGTAATCGGATTGCGCGGAAGAATGGAGATGACGCTTGGCAGCCGAAGACGGTTCCAATGGCGTCGTTGGGGAAATTAATGAGCAGCTCGGGAGAGATTAGTGTGCGCTCTACCGGTGTGATTGGTACGGTAACTTTAACGTGGGCACTGCTTCGGGATAGATTTTAATTATAAAATAATGCTCGGATTTTGGGTTAGGTATTTGTCCCTCGATTTTTGTTTTCGCTTTAGTTGCTGATGAATCGTGGTATTTGGAATGGATAATGTTTAAATGGGATTTTAGTGTCTGATTCGTGTTTCAAATTTTTCTTGCTATCGTACGCTTTCGCGTATTTGGACGGTTTCTTTTTCGATTGGAATGGGTATACATCTGCATTTATATCCTCTGGTCTGAAGAAGCTACGTTTGTTACCATATTTTTACATGCAAATGTGTCAGACACCTGACAAGTTTTTTAGTCGTGTATTCTAGTTACGGATCATTCGACGACCGTTACCAGGTAACAGACGACGGAGCAATAATTTACTTCATTTGCCTGAAAATAAGCCGAGCGTATAAATCTGCCTGCTATAATAGACGAAAGCGCGAGGAACAAACAGGAATTTTATGTAGAATATATTGTTGTATCTCGAACAACGACATGATCTCTCTCTCTCTCTCTCTCTCTCTCTCTCTCTCTCTCTCTCTCTTAATATTTGTTCCAGTTTCCTGCTCGCGTCTAACAAAGAATTGTCACTCATTGTTAGCAATTCCGTTCCATTAAATATTAATACGCCCCATTTCAACGTATCAGCATATATCTAGCACGATGCAACGATGAACGCGAGCGGAGAATAAGTAGTCTCGTATTCACCGCGAGTATTTGCACCGACACCTGTATCGGTAACAGTTGCAACTATGCACTTAAGTAATCACTTAAGTCCCCGAGTCAATACAGAATCCTTCATGGTCAGACGCTGAGCTGCAATGACTTGTTTCGTAAGACTGTCAATAACAGGAACGATAAACGGCGTGATCCAATAAAACTTGAAATGGCGTTTCCGTAAAACCTTTCTCGACGGCAATACCGTAAACGTCAATCGCGCCCGTAGTTCAGTGACGAAAGCTACGAACCGGAGCCCCATAATAGATTTTCCCCGAAACCGACGCAGAAACATAAAACGTCCACACTTCATGTAGAATCATCCAAAATATAGGGGAGGGGGCACCAAACTTAACACGCCAACGCTTTGTTTTGCGCACAGTACCTACTGACAGCTTGGACAATAATTGGAAATGAAATATTACAATCACTACACCTCCCTCCGCTAAAATAACAAGATCAATACATCTTTAACGTCCAAAAACATTCCACACGAATTCCTGCAAACTTATTTGCTCGATTTTCTCTCATTTATAGCTACTCTGAGTCTAGCCAGGCCGTAGTACAAAATACTCATCCCACATTGATACCCTCTCCTCTACGTTCACTTTCAAACTTCCATCAAAGATTTCAGCGCGGCATGAATGGAACGAAAACGCGCGCGGTAAATTCATGCGCGACCCCGACAGCCAAATTGATAATCTCGTTGGTGGTGAGAGGGGTGGGGAGAAAAAAAAAATCAGCCGGTCAAAAGAACGAGGTGAGAATGCCACGCACAGAAGCGCCGCGCCGCCACGACCTCGTCAAAAGCATCGTTTCGTCGTCGCAGTCTAATATTATTCGCATGTATTATGTATACCGTGTGCACAATGACGAGACGGCGGGCCCGTAGGCATCGTCGATTCGACGACGTATTTTTGTTGTCTTTCCTTCCCCTTTTTTCTCCCCCCCCCCCGGGTTCCCGGTTTTCCCATTCTCCCGCGCCGCGGAACGAACACCGGAATGCGTTAGCATAGCGACGAGAGGGCGAAAGTCGCGGCGGGGGTGTGGATAAAGGTGCACGCAAAGCGATGTAACGAATGCGCAAACAAGCACGCCGGTGCCCGCGACGGTCTATAATGAAGTTAGGAAAAGTACACCGTGAAGCCTGCTTGAAAAGCGCGACTCGAAATGTCGAGAAGGACGCGCCGGTGTGCGCGTATCCGCTTCTGTTCGCCTCGTGTTCCGCGACGGTGAATGTTTGCGCGACGGTATCTGCATTCTCGAGGGACAACACGGGGACGAAGGGGTGCGTCGCGTCGGGTCGCTCGCCCTCGATACAATGGCCGGGCCTAATTATCGCGCGGCCGAGTCGTCGAATTTGGTTTTCTTCGCGTCGGGTGTTATTGTGAGATATCATCGCGGGCCAGGGTTAATATCGAAACGTGCGAAATTTATGGACGCGGCGATTACGAGTATCTGACGGACGATGAAACGGGTGTAGTTATTTGTCGGACAGAAGAAGCCTCTCCTCATTCAAGAAGATGGCGAGTAACCGAGAGGACCGTCGATTAAGAATTGCTTGCAATTCACAGTTAATATGAACTAGTTGCGGAGTACACGAATGTGTATATAAATCGAGAATATAATATAACTCTCAGGTTTCGCTGAATTTGTTCGCAATCGTTGCGAGACTTTGTTCATTATTTATCGCAAAGGATAGTATATAAGCGCGGACGTTCTTTATAAAGTGGAGGGCAATGAAATCTCGACTAAACTGAGGATTTCTCATTTTCGTAAGATAAACGGGGAATGAAAGAGTACGAAGGTGCAGAGGGGCGCGTATATTGGCATAAAAACACACAAATAAGGGCGAAGAGGCCGTACTTAGGGTGGTATAATGAAGTTAGGAAAAGTACACCACACCGGGGGGGCTTGGTTTCCGGCATGACTCAAAGACTCGGCTGTAGTTCGTGAGTCTGTGTTCCTCCGCACGACGATTCATGTTTGCACGGGGATATCTGCATCTCCAAGGTAAATACAGCAGAAACTCGACGTTGTGCCAGGCATCGTTTCCGAATCTTGCCGCGCAACTTCCCACAGGCTTCTCTACTATGTGTATCTAAATAATTCCTGCCAACGATCGCCATGCAAAGGGCAGAAACTCGACAGATTAAGAATTCCGCTTTATGTCAATGACAGCAGGGTGAATATTCAAATTTGCGTTTCATTCCTGCTCTTCAATCTTTCTTCTGTTAAAAAATGAGACACTGTTATTGAAAATATTACTCTTAACTCCATCAAGCACATTTTGGTTTGACTAAAAACAAAAGTAATTACTAGAGACAAGTGTATATTTAATGCATTTTATTAAGAGAATTGACCCGGATATACCAAAATAATTCCCCGAGAAATAAACGCCCAATGAACACCGCAAATAATTAAACGTTACCGCTGAAACTTTCATCGCATGCCCGACGAGGACGATAACGAAATATCCCTTTCCGTGATCCACATTTCCAGCAAACTGAATGCAACATAACGCAATATAAAAGGGAGTACGACAGTTTCGCCCTTGACGGTACCCAATCGAGAGGGACGGGGATATATCAAAACCGATGCGGACAACGTAATCAGCGGGAAGGAGTTCCACGTGCACCGGTGCACCGGTGAAACGGGAATGGGATAACGAAGTTAGGAAAAGTACACCATGGGGGCTAGTCACCAGGGCAGTAATTTGAAGTCTCAGCGCGTGTGTGTCTGCCGCTGTTTACAGGTTCTGCGTGTTTGCATACGGGTATCTGCATCTCGATGGTAAATACGGAGAGGACCCGATGCGATGCAGTTTGCAACTTGTTTCCTAAGCACCTTATGTGTCCCACTAAATTGTACTCCCTCGAATACCGTTTTGCGTCATATCGTTATATTCTCGAATAAATGGACACGTGGTCCTCGCGGCAACCGTGGAACTGGTCCCGCGAAATGATTGTCGGTACCTTTGACCAACTACTAACGATGTCGGCCGACAGGTAAATATGATCGCTCGTGGACAGTACAATGCGCACAATTTCCTCGGGGCGCACATCGAACGAAGGTACATATGTGAGCGCGTGTCAGAATTTACTCCGCGGCAAAAGGAGGACGTCGAAACGAAAACGGTGTATCGGATGGTTAGAAGAAACACGAAGGTGCAGACGGGAAACGGGTGTTCGCAGCAAGGGGATGATCAAGTTAGGGAAAATACGCCGTAGGGATGAACTTCCGGCGTGTTTCGAAGATCCACTTGTACATTTTCTGTGTACCTAACTGCCTATGTGCAACCTCTGGTGCGCCCGACCGGGATGCCAGTATCTTGACGGTTACCATGGCAGCATACCACGGTATAGTTACACGATTTTCGACTCACGTCTGCGGGGCGTATCCTTTCTTTTCACTGGGCGCAACACCCGGCACACCGATATCCCATCGTTTTCGGACATTTTGACCGAGCACCGCTCCTCCACCTTGCTGGTTATCGCGAAACACTGCCTCTGGTTCTCCGCGCACCAACCGTTGTTCGACTGTATTTCACGGGAATATCGTTATCTCGTTCCGCGTCTGATTTCCCGGCGCGCGACTAAACGTTATAAGACGAGCAACATTTGCGGCCATCCTGTTCCACGATTAATTGGAACATTTCTGCGAGATATTATTTAGAGGGAGATCTTCGATGGACGATTGATCGACCATTGCATACTAAGATTCCAATAGAATACCGATGTCCACCGGATACACCGTCGATTTCGGTATTACTATGCTCACGGTGTACGCAGGTCCGTATCCACATGCGCCCGCCACTGATTCACGTTTGCTCCAGAATATCTGCATCTCGACGGTAAATACGACGAGTTATGCGGCACACGATTTTCAGGGCTCACGTCCTGACTCGTTCCCAGATATGTATCGGGGCTTCGAAACGCCTCGCTGCGACTGTGCCGCATCCGCGACGACGGCCAGGGCGAGGAAAAAGATTTGTCGCTACCTAGATAACAACCGTGGTAACTACTTGGCCGATAACAATTCGCGTTCAAGTGCCGGCGATTCGTGTTGCGGCCATCCCCGACCGCACCCTGTTGCGAACGTAGTTTCAGGGTACGCCAATTCTTGTCACGCGGATACAAACTGTTATCACGGAAACAGTCGCCATGGATTTCATCCGGGCGAACAGCCTATTTTTTCACCCACCAAGTTAACGATGTAGCTACTAGCGCGCGTGAACGTATGGCGGGTTACTCCGACGGTCTCGCCCTTTTGTTTCTAACACCGTGAGAATAATCGTTGATACTAACGCCAGTTATAATAGCTGCTTTACTATTTAATTGATTTTAATCGTCGCCTTCACCATCTAGGGCCATTAGCGACTAATAGTGTTTAAAATATTCGTGTTAAAAGGAATTACAAATGAGACATGTTGGTCGAAACTGTAAAAAAAATATAAATATATATTGTTTAGATTAATTGAAGAAGGTTGGAGCACTTTGAACACCGTAGTAGATTTTGTGAAATTTTAAAATCGTTGAGTACAATTTCGAAATTCTTGTAGATATGGTGCTGGTCTCTTTCACTTCCATATTTAGGGTCATAAAATCGCGGACAAGTTTCAATCAGTCGTCCGAATATTTTACACTGCCCGCTCTACCCATGGCAAAGGGCATACTGGTGGTCAGCGTGTAATGGGATAACGAAAGGGTTGAACTTGATAAGCTGTCTTCTCGCGCCTCTTTCGTACTGCGGCTATCATTTCCATTGACACTCATAGAGCAGAATCAGTACGGCGCAAACATTCCGTATAACTAACAAGCGGCAGGAGAGTGGAAAATTTTTACATCAAAGTGGCACCATTAGCGGAACGATAAAGCAGAACGGAAGAACAATTTATTCGAGGACACGCTATTGCCAGAATGAAAGCACCATGCGCGGTCCGCGGAAGCTTGAATTTCTACCGCAGACATTTTTCGATTTCGGTCTCACGTCGTAGTTTCACCTTTGGTATAGTTCCGGCACGGCTGTATCGTTCCCGACTGATTCGGCGCAGGCCAGAGGGCCTTCTCTCTGACAGTTTCACGGAACCGTACTTGTTAGCATCGAAGAGACTGAATTAATTAACGGCGCATCGTTAAATCGAACAAACGAAGTACCGCTGTCGACCTTCCGGCCTTTGATCAGGCACAAGCACCACGCACGCTGGGATATATCATTCTGTACATTTGTCCGCTTGTCCCCTACATGAAAGCCGCGTGATTGGAGAGGCAATAAGCTGATCACGAGTACCAGGGATTTGTCTGAATTAGCACCGGCTTAATACCCTTAATCGTATTTATGCGCACGAATCGCAAAGTCTTATCGCAATAATCACGCCGTACGTTAAACGCAGGATCAACCAAATGCCCGTTGGTCTTATTAATTTCTCAGCTAATGTACAGTTAGTCGTCGAAACTATTAAGCTGTAATATATATTATGCAGAGATGTGCAATTGCGCAATTGTGTGCATTCGACATTTCTTTCTTATTTTTCGTTCATACTTTTTCCAAGGGGAGAACATTTCTTAAAATTATTTTACATTCCTTGTTCAATACTAAATATTAAAGTAATTATATACACATATGCTTTTTCGTATTTATAATTGAAGTCGTTCATATTTGTCTACCTGTCTAACGAATCTAGAGAAGGAAAAAAAATAACACGACCAACATCAGCAAAAGTCACTCCCATATACCCTGCACCGTCATTCGTTTCAATTGAACCATTTAACTGGGAAATTTAGCCACGGGGAAAATCTGTTAACTCCAAATTAACGCCAGTGCGCCCCCATAAAATGCCGCGCGACTTGCCGGAACGTTCGATATATCGTTTCCATCAACGAAATGAAAACGGTCAACGCGCCGTTATCCCGCACCTTCGATAATCGCCCGATCTATCCCGGTGTTTGCACCCGTCGTGGCTGTTTTCTCTAATACCAACGGCAGAATCGAATTGGCAAAAGTGGAGCCCGAAGGCTGCACCCTCTAGTTTGAATTACGTGTTTGGACGGTCCCGTATTTGTCTATTGTGTAAATGCAGAACTCTGGTGTCGCGTCTCGCCGGCCGCCGTGCTAGTAGTCGCGGCCGTGCGAAGACAGCCAACCTTGGCAAGCGGGCAGCTGCGACTACTTTCCAGGCCCGATGAAAATACGGTTGCACCTCCGAACTTTGCATCTGGCCGTCCTGCGGAAACGTGTAAATGTTACGAAGCGAGATTCCGCCGCTAATGAATTAGGAATGAAGCGGGTTTCGTTCTGCGAGAGCGGCCGGCCGGGCACGACAACGGCAGCGGGCTCATCGCGTGATTCTGTGCTCCGCTTAACGAGGCAACACATTCAGCCACATCTGCATACCGGTGACTCTGGTGTCGCTTTTTATTTTTATTTTAGCGTTCGATCCGGCGACACGCGTTTAGAAATTTCACATTTTTTTTTTCACTACACTTGCTGGCTGATCGGACTTCGAAATCTTGACAATAAGGTTGATTGCGTGTCGATATTGTTGAAAAGGTGCCCGGGGCATGCGCGATTAACATATGGGGTGCGCAGAACGATACGGTTTTCGTAGCATTTTCACAGTGAATTCTTTCATTCTGTTTCATTATCGTCCTAATTGAGCCGGTTACTTTTTACGTCTCTGTGTTATATTATAGTGACAATGGAACAAATCTTAAACGCTAATCAATTATTGTCGAAATTTTGTCGTTCGTACCTTATTTCAATAATTTATAGATACATTGAAAACGAAGCTCAACGGCTTTACTGTTTATATATACACCTGTGCTTTAGTTAAAATGTAATACCGAGCTTGTTAACCAAGTTGCTTGGTTTCATCATCGAATTCCTCGGGTTGAAATAATGCGTTCGCGATTGATTTTAGTTTGAACCATAGCAAAGGTGTCTTCGTCAGAGATAATCGAGCGTATACAGTTGGTCATAAAAGTATTCAGCGGCCAGAACAATTGACCAACTGCACTGGTTTATTGCTCATTTACGATATGATATACATATTATATTTTATAGCTGCTCTAACACTATTAAATTTACTTATAGAAAGTTCCAGGTTTTATCAGGGTTGTAAGTTTAAACGAAATTCCAAATAATTATTCTCACATTTTATTGTTTATTGTGATATATTTGCTTCGTATATTTATTTAGTTATATTTAACGGGAATTTATTGAATCCTGATAAACGAAATAAAATTATTCTCTACATAATAACATTTCCGTGCACTGTAGCGTGTACATTAACGAATTATCGATAAAATACCGTTTGCGTGTTATTTTCTATTGTTTTCCATCAAATTTATTGAATATTAAACGTGGCCTGATGCTTCATTGATCAACTGTATGGAGATGCTCCTACATCGGCGGTAGGAATATTTCATAAGTTTCTGAATTTCGAATAAAATTGTTCCACGTCGTTTACACCTTCCGCGAGTTACCGACTACCTATGCATACGCGCAACGATGTGTATACGTGTATCGCAGCTACTCCACGGAATTCCTCGTGCATATTTCAAACCCTTGCCGCAACTTAATGCTGTTAGCTGGTGGCAGACCCCAGTGCTGCTAATCAACGAGGCTCACCTTCTCCCGTGACACAGTTGACAGCTTCCAGATCGTGCTTTCGCGTTTCAGTCATACGTTATGGCTCGATCTAACGACGTTCTTATCGCGCAGTTACAACCAATACGTCAGTCGTGAAACACTTTAAAGCAGGCGTGCCGTATCGGAACGATGCCCGCGGATTCACGGAATAAAATTAATATTCGGATTGTGCGCCGATCGCGTGCAGCAGAGGAATAATACGTCGCACGGAAACAAGTCCGCATAATCAAAGTTCTGGGCTAATTTCAATTTCACGTGTCGTTTGCGCGCGATAACACGCGTGTACACAGGCAACCGCGAATGCCACAAGAGGAAAGCAAACGTTTAAACGCTCGTTGTTTCCCGATGAAATTCGCAAAAATTTCAACAACATCGTGTTGCGCTTTAAGTACCGGGCTCGTCGTTAACTGCAATTACTGTTACGGGAATACGTATTAAATTTTATAACAGCACGCGGTGCCTTTATTTTTAGTTTGTTTCCCCGACTTAAGACACCGTCACTTGAAACGCGCCTCGGCGACTTTATTGCTGGGAGTAATTTGTCGTCTAAGAAATGGAAAATGGTATTACGTATCTGGAGTAGGTATTATATTCGAAGATTCTGCTAGTTCAAGCAGGAAGGTGTTTTTTAATCAAACGGATAATTTCCGAATCGAAAAGTAGTTTGCCGCAGAATGTGTTTAATTTCTAATGTCAGTTTCAATGCTCACTAGTATCTCACTAGTTACGCATAAAGAGAATTACGAATACAATTGGAACCAGATAACAGTAGTTAAACATTCGTTATACGTGGCACAAGTAAATTCTGCGTCCACTTGCTTCACAATTCGACGTACAAATTATGTCCATTTTATTTCACATTTGATCGCCCCTCACCATCAAATATTCACACGATATCGTTCAACACCATATCCCAAAGAGCAATACAACAATCTCCCACGACATTCCATTCGCAAGCATTCGCGCCATCGACAAGTGATTCCTCCAAAGCTGGAGCCAGAAACAAGTAATAGTAATTGCCGGTAACGAGCACAGAAACGCGAATATGTTTCCGAATAAGTGCATCGTCAAAAACGTTATCTTTCCAACGTAACATATTCATTGCTTACCAACCGTATATACGCCTACGTTGATTCAAACGCCTAACACCCCCCCCCCCCGGTGTCATTGTTCTTAAATATTCAGCCCCATTATCGGCGATGAAATCGTTCGCAACTCTCTCTCTGGAAAATATAAAAACGCGTGTTTCACATAATGATAGAAAGAAGGAAAGAAGGAAAGGAGAAGAAGAGGAATCCGCGGAGTACGGCGCTAGAATGAAACGCACACTTTCGTCCCAGCTGAGCTCCCAAAAAGGTGGTGCGTCGCGATGGAAGGAAACCAAAACAAACTCTTGGTTGCCGTTGTCGACGTAGTCGTGGTGGACGTCGACGTCGTCGTCGTCGTTGTCGTCGCGATGGCACGGCACGATACATTGCGATAAAAACGCAACCGTGGCAACTCCCGGAAATACCCGGCAAGGGAGTAGTCAAGGTAACGGCGGTTTATTTCGTGCTACGGGTAAATTACTGGCGCCAAAGGGGTGAGAGAGAGGGGGGCAGGGGGGTAGGGGTTGGCTCAACTTCGGACGGGGATCGGAGACGCCAGAAACGTGAAAAGAAAAAGTAACGAGGATAAAAAGCGTGTTTCGAAAGAAGAAAAGGTGTGCTCCGACCAACCTCTCCCTCCGCGACTACAACCCCGACCCTGAGGCGCCCCGGTGAACGCCACCCGCGGCGGACCTCCACGTACGCCAACACAATTCGACGCAAATGTTAATTGCTGGAATAGATAGCGCACCTACAAACTATTTAGCCCGACGACACAGCTTGCCGTCGTGTCGCGTCGCGGAGTTTTGTCCGCCGAGTAATTAATCTGTTTGCCCGAACTGTCAGGTGGTTAAAAGTTTCGACGTGTCTCGTTGGCGGCGACGTGTAAACGAGACAAACCCGGGCGAGGGGTGGGGCTTCGATACGCGCGACAATAGAATTGCACGAGGAACTATTCGAAAAATCGAGTCGCGTTTCCTCGAAACTGATTGGGCGGTGAATTTTACGAAAGTAATTCTTATGAAGTGGTTCACGTAATTTTTTATTTATAACTTTACGCCCTTTTACGGGCTTCAATGGCGAGCGAAGGGAAAAAAGGAAAATCTAATTCGCGTGCATGGATTATTTGACAGGGCGAAATATTACATCGTCTGATATCGAAAATCGTCCCACGCGTAAAGCTCGTACGAACGAGCTCGACGAGACAGTAATTAAGAATTTCACAATACATATATTATTCAGTGCAATCGCATATGGACCCGTGTAAAATAATATTCATACAAGTCATTCATGAATAACGGCTTTCGTTCTAAGGTATGCACCGCGTACCGCGTACTACCTTTGTGCAAAGAAATATAAAAATGACGAGACCAGTTCGTCTGATGAAACAAGAAAGAAAAAAGTGGAGAACAAAAAATGAAAGAAAGAAAGCAAGTACGCGCGAATGGAAGTTGCCGGTACAATTGAAAACAGCCAGTAACTCTTCGTCTCTTCGAGTTTCCCGTTTCTTATTGATTTCATGGTACGTACCACGCAAATTACTGAAGTGCACCTTGCCGAGAAACGTAGAGCAGAATACGCCAAGAAGAAACCGATACAGTAACTACGCGGAAGGTCTTTCCCTTTTATCGACACCCCGTCCTATTATCGCCGCGTTGCGCTGCATTACATAACTTATGAAAAAAGCATTAATATTCATTACGCTGCGAGGAAAGTTAATGTGACACGCGATAGAACCCCCGGAGCCACTATTTCCGTTCATTTTCCTGCAATTTTCATTTATCACTCCTTGTACCAGTGAAAGTAAATACATAGGTATAATGCAGCAGCATCCCATTACTTATTCGTTCAACAAAATAGTTTATACTCTAAACAAACGGCACTCGCGCGACAAGTTTAATCCACTCTTCGTTTGTTAAATTGAATAGCCACGTTCACCATACTTTCTTGCTCTGCGTGTCGCACTCTGCATCCTGTTACGTTGAAACATCCATCACAGCTGCCACTGTGTATTCCCTTTGCGATTTAAAACAGTCGGTTAATCTCCTTGCCGTGATTCTAAATGCTCATTTTCGGGCGACACGCAAGAACTTTCGCAGCTTACACGAGCGGTAGTAATACAAGAAAAGTTTATTCACTCGGTTGGTATAGTTCAGGTTGCCCTGTCATTTCGCGTTGTCGCCTAAAATACGCAAACATATTATTCTAACTGTAATCTGTGTCTGCGCGTGCAATTTATATTCATGCGGGGAGAGCAGCCAAGGGAAGCCGGCCTTTTCAGCTGTTCGGTGATTTACTGCAGTCTTTAGGGCGCTGCTGATGTTTGTTCTTACGCGATTTTACACAGCGCATGAACTATTTACTTCGCTGTGTTACTTCCCGGCTACGCGGTCCCCGCGACTAACTAATTCCAGCTTTTAATGCCAGAATGTTTCTAACTACCGCGCACCTCCTGTTTCTCCCAACGGGGATTCCCATTCTTACGTAACTCATGAATATTTATACGGGCTAATAACTTTCTGTGTTTCTTTCAACGCGACGCATAAGAACTTCGCTTCCCGCGAGTATTGTTCTGCGAAGCAGCCGGCTCCTGCAAACAAGGCTCCGAGTTTTACGGACAATCGGATTGCGGACCGAATTCTTGGCCTGTGGACAGTTCAATATTTCTCGCGATATTATTATTCTTTTCCCTTTTTAATAACCATGTATGATTGGGAATTGGTATTAAGAATTGATGTTAGGAAAATTGAATATACATTTTGAATTAATCAGCCGATAGAGATAGAGATGGGAAGAATTGTTGGTTTTAGAAGTGATTTGTGAAAGGAGTATACTCGATTTATAATGTAATGATTATGATATAAGTCTTATCTCATTGTAATCGTAATTTTGTTAATCTCGATTACCAATTTTATATGAACTAACCGCTGGCGAAGAAGAAGTTTAAACGTGGAATGAAATCTTCCGAAATGTTACTCCACAAATTCCATTTCCATGTTACTTTCTATTCTACTTGTGGAGTAATCCCTTTCACCGATTGCTAATTACTTTTCGTTCTACTTGGTCGACAAAATTGATTAGCACTAAAGAGAGGCATCGAAGATCCTCGATTAAAATTTAATAAATTGAACTCAATGCATCGTTGGTAACGTTAATGCAACATTCGAATATTATTTCAAGTTTCATATCGTAAATTTAGTTCGAACATGTATATGTTATATTATTCCTTGTGAATTCGAGTCTCAGAGTCCAGATTATTCCCACGTCGTAATCTTATTACAAATACCCCGAACAAAAGCTAACAATAGTAATGAAGCACTCGACCTACAATCGCCGTATTCCCGGTACTTTCCTGGAATTACATTCTAATTGTATGTAACATTACACAATGTACTTTCCATGCAGCAGACTCTGTAAACATAATACAGATCACTTAAACCCTGAATACAAAGGAGTTGCGAACGGCAAGTAAGTACTTGCACGAGGAATCCCGCCGAGCAAGGCAAAGAATTGGAATGCCGCGCCGAGAGAACGGGCGGTTTAAGTACAAGACGCGCTTACGAATGCCAACTGTATCGTGATCGTTTTTACACCGTGCACCTGGAAACGAAGAACGCGGCGATGCTTCAGTTTCCGCCTTGGTTCGCTCGCTCGCAGTCGTATGCGCGTTTCGCCCTCGTAGAGGATTAAGAATCCGCGTCCACGGCGGAACCCGGTCCCTCGCAGCAGCCAGGGGGGTATCCCGTTTTTCGTCGTTTCGAGATTTCTCGTTTTTCGTGTTCCATTCGACGTAGCAGTGAAAGAGACGACGCGGCGCGACGTCGACGACCGACGTTCCCGGTTAATATCCCGGCACGAGCAAATTACGAGAATGCAGTCGCGCGCGCAAACAAAAAGGACGGAAATAAAACGACGGGTGCGAGAAGAAGAAACACGCAGGAGCAGCGTGCAATTTCGAAAGGGGTGTGAGGGAGGGTGGGACGCGCGCTTCTCGTTTTTCGCGCTTTCCACCCTCAAGACCGTCGGACTCCGTTGACTTTCCGCCAGGCTTTCCTGACGCGGCATCAAAGGAACGCCGACGCGCGTTCCCACAGGTGCGATATCGTCGCGCAGTGAAGAACCAAACATCCGCGGGGCACGGCCGTGCACTGTATTATGGATGATTCGGCCACGTGTGCGTGACGTGTGCGTGACGTGTGCGTGATGTGTGCGTTACGTGTATGCGTGCCGCCGGGCCAAAAACTGCGGAGAAATACAATCGCGGATCGTCCACTTTCCACGTTTCCAGCGAGGGAAATAAATACTTCGCTAATTTCAAGGAGACGCTTAAGAACCGACCAGTCGCTGTTACAAGGACACTCTTTCAGTTCACAACGGCTTAGAATCTTCACTCCCCCGTCTCGTCCCATTGTCCTTTCTTGCCAACAAAGGAGCACTCAAAGGGACTGCCGGCCGTTTTGTTTCGCGTCGTCAAATTATTACGGCGCAGCGAAGCGAACGGCGGAAAAGGAATATGTAAACGAGCGGGAGCATCGTGTTTCGAGGGAAAAAAATAAAAAAGAAGCAATGGGGGTTTGTACGCGCCACGCCATCTCGCACCCGTTCACAACTTTCCCACCCTCCGCGTTTCACCGCGCCCAGCCAGCGTCGGCGTTACGAGCATACGTGTCGTTAATTGCTGTTGCAGAAAGTGCAACACTTTAGGCTGCGGGTAACGTAACGGACGCTCGTCCACGCCGTAGTTGTAATTAATGCCGGTTTTCTACAAAGAGCGTGACCGGACTAGAGGGAGTAGCAGGGAGAGACATGGAGACGACAGAAAGTCTCCGAAAGTTTAGAGCGAAGGGAGAAGAGCAGGGCCGAAACGGGAGGCAGAGAACTGGCGAGACGGAACGGAAAATGGAAGATGCGAAGAGCGACAATGTCTGTACGGCGAAAGTGTTGACGAGAGTGGACAACGGAGAAAGAAAGTCGAAGGAAGAGAGAATCGGCTGGTAATGAGCAAAATGTAGGCACGAATGACAAGAAGTTGCAGGGGCTGCAAAAAGGGGAAACCCGATGCGAATAGGACTAGTCGGAAGTTTCAATGGACAACTTGTCGACGATCTCTGGTCCCGTGTGTAGGATGTAAACCTTGAAACGTAGACGTTCGCGAAGGTGCAACAGTATCCATACGTAAATGGAACACAATGCCGGCCGGTATTACTGTTACCGGCGTGCGCAGCTACAACGCCTGCTAACAATGTCAGCCACTTCTCGCTCCCTTCTCGCGACTACATTTTTCTTTTTTTTTCATTTTTTTTTACACCGTTCAGAGTGAAATGTAAAAACGTCGATGATCGGTGCCGACGACCAGACGAGAAACTCGGCGCGATAGGGGAGGGTCGCTGGGTGCATTTCGCAATGTCATAAAATTTGGTTCCTATTATGACTAATTCTCGTATACATCTCGCAGAGTGCAAAGTATTGTAGAAGAGCTGGTTGGCTTGAAAATTACACAGGCATCATCACTGCGAAGGCATTTCCAGCTGTCGTCTGTTATAAAACGGTGAATTGAAAGAGGGCGTGACACGATAGATAATAGTGAAAGTACAAGAACGTTTTATGCGTTTATTTCAGAGTTTATTTCACTCTGAAATAAATATATATATATATATATACACACACACACACACCCGCATTGTTTTAGTTTCGTTACTGACGTTTTATTATTTTGAAAATTTTCGAGAGGAGGTCGGAGGGCCAGGGGGAATGAAAATGGAGGTAATACCAATAAGTAAATTTTCTATTCTACGACCTCTTATGAAATGAGTTTTTCCATTGTTACTTCAATTTTCTATTGTAGGAAGAAAATGTCGTTGCAGAACGTTACTTGCGTTATATTCAGCGCAGTTTTGATAATGTGCAATTGTGTTGTGGAAATTAATTGGAAAATAATTAATAAATAACATTGGTCGATATCATTAGTGGCGAGGTAGAAGTAATTAGAAGGGAAAAATCCGTTATTAAAACCAAGTAATCGGAAAAGTTTAATGGTATCTAAAAGGTATCTAAACTTTAGATATTTTTCTTTGAGGAACATTGTCAAAGTGTGGAAATAAGAAATGCAATGCACAAGAAGAAATAAATGTAGTGAAGCTTGTTTTTCATTTATCAAAGGAATGTCTGACCCGCATAACTTTTGTAGCAACTGTTTCTTTATACATATTGGCGTACGTTTCAAATACGCTTAGAATTTCGAACTCATTTCGATCGCCACCGAAGTTCTATTTATTTCACCGCATTTGTTTATTTATTTTAATCATCAACGAATATGATTTTAGAACTTTTGCAATTGCGTATATCTTTCTTTCTTGATAGTCAATGATGATGCGCATCGTCAAAGCTGCAATCTTTACATGTCTCACTATATTGCCCATTAATACTATTTTCTATTAAATATGTAAAACTTCAACGTTTATAAGTGCAGATCTTACGAATATTGCAGGGACTGGATAAAAAGGAAGGGCAGGTATCGGATATCGAACTCGAAAAGATATTCTGGTGGTAGGTGGTAGGCACTGATAAGCGCATCTACGCCACGGCTCCTTTCCAATATTCGCTGTTTTTACTTTCCTCTCAAAGTTCTTTGATGGAGTCGCCCCAATCTCGCAATACAATATTGTTAGATTAAGAATAATGTACGTAATCACTAGAAACCAGCAGAATTTAACCGCGATTCAAAAAAGAATGTAAAGTTTTAATTAATCGCGCAAAAGGGATTTTACCCTACAAAACCACGAAATGAAAGGCAGAAGAGTAATACTGTTGTACTAGCGAAGATTGAAACGAATTTCAAATGCTGCACATCGTCGACCCAGCGAATAAAAAGTGGAATATATTCTCCCATTCCTTTTTTAACACAACGAAAGGAACGAATACTCGCAAGGAGTTACAATCGTAGCGCGTCTGCCACGTTTTTTATCCCCTTCCCTTTTTGCAATTGTCGTCATTCCCCCCTTTGAATCCAGAATACTTTGAAATATGAAACATTAATGCAATATTCGAACGACCTGTTTCCCCATAAAAGTGGAAGGAAATCCGTCTCAGGCAATTTCTCATAAAGCACTAGTGAGATTCCTCGCGGGAGAAAAACCGATCATATCGTCGTCGAGATACCTCGTAGCTTGTTAAAAGAGTAATGTCGGGAATATTTTCTTGCGCGGCGCGGCCGAACGACGAAGTCGTTACGCTGGAGGAATGCCAGAGTCTAATTTCGTGCAGTTACGTCGGAGGTTAGCGACACGGTAACGCCGAATACCATCCGCGGAAAACAGGAGACACTGACCTACTATATAAGCGTTATATGTTACGTGCGCATCAATAGCTGGATAACGTTTGAACGCGGGCGTTGTATCGGGAGATAACCGAGATACAGATGTATGTATCAGGTCACGCATCAACTTTCATATCGGTCGGCGGATTAACTGTGTATGTCGATGCACTATACAGTGCACTAGTAGTCGGAGATATGTATAGAATTCTCGACTGTTTAAAAATTTAATTGTGACAACGTATTGCAAACTGGTAACTTTATGTCACATGCTACATATGTTGTTACTATATTCTCGTTACAAAATCTCTTTTTTAGCCGTCCAGTTTGTTAAAAAGTCACGATCTTTTGTACTACGATATTAACTGAAAATAATGTCCAAGAAATCGCTCTCACACTAGACACGATAAGGAATAAGGTCGAGCTGAAATGGACTCGTTCGAAATGAGCACGCGGCCGTTTCCAAAATTTGTTCAAACCCGCTCTATTCGAGGATCAACTGTACACACTATCATATCCTGAATCATGAATGACCAACCGACGAAACTCTTTAAGCCCACATTTTCTTCTATTTTTTTCCGTTCGTAATCAAAGCACCAGAAAGATATTGCACTACGAAACGACGTTTGCCTCGAATGCAAATGTTTGAAACGATCAGCACGAGAGGCTCGATATTTCTCACCCTGAAATTACGTAAACACCGATGGAGAGTCCCGTCGACGGAAAACACCCCGTGCATGAAATATGCAAGCTCGAGAACTTCTTTCCAGCGCTTCCCCGTTTGTTCATCCCGTCGAAACGCCTCTACGGCAAAGTGGATTTCAACGCGCTTCCTCTGGCGCGAGAAGAACGTAATTTCCTTAATTTCGTCCGATAATGGTGTTCAATCGATCCGATTCATGGCGATTGGCTCGACTCTCTCGCAGTGAAAGTACAGAGGATTCACGATTGGGTTGCTGTATATTCGAAAGATCGTAAATTCACCTGCAAGATAATTCTTAAGAATGGCTCATTTTATACAGCGTTCGTTAAATAATATAACTCGATGGTGAAGTTCTTACTGAAAGCTCCATTTAGAAACGTTCGATTGATTCGTTATCTGGATCTCCAAGAAACCGCGACTAACGTCTCCGAGTATTGGATTGGCCGGAAAGTTCGTGCCGTTTTTCGGTAGCGGGAATTAGGAGAGGTCTGAATAAATCAAAATGATTGATAACGTATCGCATGTGTACATATTCTAAAAGGTGATATTTCAGGCATCTTTAGAAAAAAAGTTTGATTAGGATACATTATTTTTCGTCAGTTTTGTACGCTCCTGAATATGGAAGGAAACAAAGTGCATTATAGGCAGTTGATGCTTTTCTTTTACCGGAAGTTGTTCGAGCTTGGTTGGGATATACTACCTCAGATTTCCATTTATTTAGGTACTTAGAATATTCCCTTAATGCCGAAAACTTTATTAATGCCAAACTCTTTGGTCGACATAAAAAATCTTATTGAAAAGTTTTTCAAGCTTTTCGGCGAAAATACGAGAAATAATTTATAATCAAACTTTTTTCTAAAGATGTCTGAAATATCACCTTTTAGAATATTCACACGTGTAATGCGTTTTCAATCATTTTGATTTACTCAGACATGTCCTAATCCCACCTACCGGAAAACGATACGAACTTTCCGGATAATCCGTATTAACGTAAAAAGTTCAGCGACAAGTACTCGCGTTCTTGCGGAAAATAACTTCGCTGCCTGGTGTATCACCGGCCAAGAATGCACGTGCGTATGTACATACGTGACGATTTTCTGTCACATTATCCGCAAGACCGCAGCCATGAATCACGCGGAACTTCAGCTGTCCGAAATCCGTGGTAAAACCTGTCTACGTCGTCTATTTAATGTCGTCACGCGAACGATCCGTCGAATCGGCGATGTTAAAAACGAAGAGGCTGCCGGGGAACGATAAAACCGTTAGGAGCGCGTGCCCGTGGCTCCGCCAGCTAATGTACGATATAACGCGATCGCGAAGATAACGCTCTAGCATTGAATTACGGCTGAATTTCGATAGGCTAGAAGTACATCCGGGGACTACAATGCCGTGGACAGGTGTTGAAACAACAAAGATATTGCAAACACGCTCCAATTATCTTGTCGGCTCACATTTGCCGCGATTCTGAGGAATCAAACCGTGAACAATTCTCCAACCGCCGCGTATAACCAACGATCACGTTCGACCAAGTCGAGCCTCGAAACGTCGGGCTCCACGGTATGTATTGCGTAAAATAATTTCGCTATCCGATGATCGCGATGTTTGGTGCATCGTGGCGCTTCAAGTGGTAACAAACTAAGCAGCTTGTTTAAAGTGCCACGTTCTTCACATTTATTGACCATTGGTTGTCGCAATTCGCGTACGGCACACGATTGCCACGCTGACGGTCGTTTAGACACAGTTCAAGGTTCAGTCGGCTGTCCTTTGAAAAATAATACCGACATTGAATCGGAGGATATATAGAAGTAAAGCTTGAACATTGTGGAACATGTTCCGGTTAGTAGGGATTAAGGAATAACGTGACGCAACGTTGGAAAAGATTATGTAGAATTATGAGTACCGAAAGAACGTCTTTTGCAAAACGAATGACAACCTTCTCATTTTGTAACATTTCTCGCTTAAAATGTTGGAGAGCACTGTTCAGTAGCGATGCATTAAAAAAAAATTTATATTCTTGATGCGTTTTTCAAGAAATTACGAAATCTGGTCTTATCGACCCACTGTGACAAACGAGGGTCGCCAACCGAAGTAGAAAATAATTCCTTGGCCTCAAATCCGTACAGAAACTCCCAATGAATAGATTACAAATGAAATATCGCCAATAAATATCGATCCCCCGAGTGACCACCGTCAGAGTCGTAACAGTCCCCGTCCCGAATTGCAAACGAAATAAAGTCTGGCAACGTACACGTTCGCGAATTCTTGCAAGTTCGCCGTGCAGCAATTCGCGGTCTCACCTAAACGCGACATAAACGGAATGTATTCCCCCGTAACGACGCGATATCAGACCTTTTCCCATCTGTGGGAGAAACGGCGCCTGCGACCGCGGGCGTAGCCGCGAAAGCGTTAATAACCCTGCTGAAACATGTTCCTCACGTATCGGCCGATATCGTGCGGGAGCGGCACACGAAATTACTCGAAGCATCCCTGGCCACCTCGTAAACAGCGGAAATATATATCAAACGTTTTTATTGCTGGCCGACCGAGAAACTTCGGGCAGCCGGGGCCAGACGTCGCCGGGCTGCAACAGTAGGCGAATGAAACGAAACAAACGAACGGACAAACGAAAAAGGGAGCCCCTGAAACGGGAGGGCCGCCTCCAGGGAGTCGTGCCAAAATTGTTAACAGTCGAGACAGCCGTGTTATAGGTGGCATGTGCTTCCAATCAGTCGTTGAATAGCCGTCAGAGAGGGAGAGAGAGAGAGAGAGAGAGAGAGAGAGAGCGGGAGAGAAAGAAGAAGAAAGGCGGAGACAGGTGGTCGGCATCCCTGAGATACCGGTCACAGAGACGAAGCCGTTTTATTGAACTCGCACCCGATAGAAATGTACGGACGACGCCCAATGCTCGGTCATTCGTAGCTATCTCGATGCGCTCGCTCCTCCGCGATATTTTCTATCTCGACCTGCGGAAATTATCCAACTTCTTAATATCCGCTTGTTTTCGAACCCGGATATTCGTATCCGTCGCGAGTGCCGCGCTTCGAACGTAGCTCCGAGTGCGCCCCGCGGGACACACGGCACGTTTTCGAATGCGCGGGTAATGTCGACCAATTGTCGATACGTAAACGGTTGATAGATCGTTGATCGATCGCCGGTGGATCGCCGATGGAATGTCGAAGCGGAGTTCGTGCTACATATTGTACGGGGCGATTCAGAAAAACACGTCAATGATATACGGGGAAATGGTGTGCGAACTTTATCCAAATCGGAGCGTAGACTTGTCTGACAGTGGAGCCGAGTGTAATTTCAGCGAGAATATTGGATTATTCGCGGTGGAGTGATAAAACGCCCTTGCACGTACGTCGCGGGATTCGATTAGCTGCGGCCACCTTGCCCTACCCGTCGGTTCGCAATGATGTCGTTCAGAAATGCTCGCCACTTCGAACAATTTCTTCCGTTGTCCGTCAAATCGAAGACCAAGGTAGACGGGAGACGGTATACATTCGTCTGACGTTTTTACTCACATTTCTGTACAGATTTACCCCCTGAAGTATTAACATGTACTTGTACAACCACCCTGTATACAATACGCAGTGCGAACAATCGCCGGACAAGTTATGCCAGCGGTTTCGTGCCGCAATTTTTGATTAGAACCAACGAATCGGATTGCCGATACCCGGTTCGATGATCATCGAACCTGAAGCGATTCGCCATCGATCATAGGCGATAAATTTATTCGATTCTCGTTGCCAGGCAATAATATTCGGTATTGCAAATGAACGAATTGCGACGACTGTTGGGCTCCATCGAAAGCGCTGCGTTTAAAGCTCGTTCCATCTGACGGCGGGGTATGTCGTTAAATGGAAAATCGATAGGATAACGCGACTGTTCGAGCTACTCGAATAACCGGATTACGCTTGCATTGTTATCCCGGGGGCAGGGGCAGGGATATCAGAATACTCGGGGACACGCGTATCCGCCGCTTTTATTTCGACAATTGGAAGAAACGCGGAGCGGCGATTTCTTTTCAGACGATCTGCGGTGCAACGTTTGCAAGCACGGCCAGAAAAAGGAACGAGGAGGCGGAACAACAACGCTGCGGGACATCTGCGGTTGCTGGAGATCGAAATACGAGATATACCCCTCGGCAGTTGCGTTGTGCAAAGCTGGGCGGTTTCAAAACGTGAGACATCGTGATACCACGGGCTGCAATCGGCGACGAGATATTTGAGGAAATTCGTCTCTACGGCCGAATAAACGGCTCTCCGTTGTTACCTGTACGGCGCAATTGTAGCGGAACGTTCGGGGACACGGCGGTTCCCGTTCCATTCTGTCGAACTTTAATACCGCGAGCCAGATATCTGGAAAAATCTGCTTTCTTGAAATTGTCGTCGTATTTCCATACCTGGTCGCGTGAAGCGCTTTGTTTCAGACGCTCTCAGTGCAACACCTACGAGAGATTGCGTTAGGGATGGCGGTCCAAATACAGGGGAGGGTCTAAATATGGGCTAGTTGAAGTATGGGATCACGTTAGGTGTACTTCAGTTTGGAAAGAATAGAGCGAAAGTACTACTCGCGTATAGACATGCAAACAAAGTTGAGCGAAGCAGATTTGTTTCGCTAACGTGTCATTATACTTACTTCTTCGTCCTAATGTGATTGATCAATATGTTTGCTTCATTCTCTTAACAATCATACGTCGAACTGAGGGCTACGTTATTAATATATATTTCTGACGTTGAAAGCGTGCTTCAGCGTAAATCGTGTAATGAAACGCATACTGATCACCGCGTAGTAAGCACCGCTGCAGCTTCAAATGTCCATGAACAGGTGGTCCAAATACGGTGGTGTTTATACACTTTGATACATTGAAACAGGTTCGGCAATAATTCTTCGAATGAAAGATCTCGATCTAGGAATAAAGGATTCCCGTACTTGAACCACATCCCATACAAATGACACGGGCAATGCGCGAGATACCTTTAGATCGTGGAACTTTGTGTGATTCAACGGGGAGACGGGGCCGTTCGTTCACCGCAAGTGAACAAACGTGTCCGGTGTACCTGGTCGGAGAATCGCGCAACACTAACGCGAACGATAACGAGACCCAGCTTAATTAAGGAAGCAACACCGGTCATTAGTATTTTTACAGAAGACGCACTCTTTCATTGCGTACAACGCGACGGGGGTGCGGGGGAGGTGTGTAGTGTCCTTGAGAGATTTCAGACGTGCTTTTACTTTTCTCCCCTGGCTCCACTTGCTCGCGCTTTGCTTTTTCGTCTGTATTCATCCGTATTCGCCTGTGTAGTGGTTTTCTAAAAAGGTCAAAGGGGTTCGCATCTTGAAAACATTAATGAGCTCCCAGAACGACCTGCACGCACTGCGCGTATGTGCGCGTATACGTGCACTTGCGTGCACCTCGCCCGGGTAAAGGGTGGAATGGCGGTGAGTGGGAGAGGGAGAATGAAAAGGGTGAGCAAGGTTGAAAGAGAGACCATATCCGAGGATACATCCGTCCAGACGAGGCGCACAGCCGTGCACCGTGAATGGACCCACCAATCTTTTTCGGCTTGTCATCGTTCACTTCTCCCTCCGTCACGTTCCCACCTTCGTGCCGTCGGCTCCTCCGGCCCAGTCAAGTCATTTAATCTTTAGATAGGAGAACACACGACTGATTTTCACGTTTGTAAGCCCGTTCGCAGGACCATGAGATTCCATTCTGACGGCAACTCGTTTGTCAGCGAGCACCGTTCATCCGAGATTACAATGATCCGTACAGATATACAGGGGCCAACAAGCTGTTGGCCTCCTCGGCCGGTTCCAGGCCGTGCAGAAGGATTATACGAAAAGAGTCATAAATACGGCGCGTTTAAACCCCGCGGAAGGATTGAGAATTGGCGTAAATAGGGAAATATTCGTCGTGGAATCCACGTATACGTCCGAAGTGAATACCCTTCATGATGTCGTGAATGGGATTGCCGTGGGGTGGTTGAGAGGCGAAATTTATGTCTCTGCGCGGCGTGTATACGGCAGTGTTATCGAATATCGCAGAAAATCTATAATAACCGTTCCCGGCTTACCGGGGGAAATTTATTTTCCAGACAGCGCTGCTCGGCGCACGATAAACGGCGGAATCGAAAAATTCTTAATCGACTTAGACGTCGCCCGGCTATCAATGGTATGATTCATTCAGCTTTGCCTAACGGGCGACGTTAATACCGCCGCGAGGGCGGTAATTAAAACGCTCCTAGCTAGAAACCAATCGTTCGGTGTTTAAGCAAACGAGAGTTTGCCGTTCAAAGGGTTCGCGAGTACCCACGGCCGACAAAACCATACTTGGACCGACGAAGCAGGCGGTGGAAGAAAAAGAGCTGGCCGTTAAAGGGGTGGAGGAGGAGGAGGAGATTTCCTTCATCGTGGAATTGTTCCAGATTTATGAGCCCCGGGAGTTCAGCCATTCAAATTTTTCAACTTGCTCTTACTTGCCTACCCGTTATAAGACCACGGGCTCTTAGTCGAGCGAGTCGTGAAAGGCCGGGGGAAGAAGCCAATATAGAAATGGACGGAAGTGAAATCTCAACGCGGCCGAATGGATTCGATATTGATGAACTCTAATAATTTTGAATTTCCCTACCCCTTCTTTTTTTCTTTCCTTCCCCTTCAGTGGAGCCTGGCATCGTCCCGCGTTACACCAGGCGTATACCCGTACAATATGTATAATACTGTTAATGCAGCGGCTCGTATACGCCGACAATAAATCTTCATTCGATATCGGCTAGCCCATTAGCAAAGTTCATCTCAACCGACGGGGAACGTAAGAAACATAAATTCTTCGAAAGTTGTTTCGAATTCGACCCGTATAGCAGCTTACGAAGTCAGGCATTAAATAGTTTACCAGCTTGTTTGACAAGCAATCTTAGCTTCGATTCTTAAAGTTTGCACCTCGTTAACCGGAATGGAAAAACGGGGGGAAATTAACTAGCTTCGGCGAGTGATACGAATGGCAGTGACAAACTGCAACTTCTCCTCCGCATTTGTTGATCAAATGAAGTCGCGCATTTGCGTAGACGAGCTTAACGATTGCAGAGCGATACTTTGTGCGATACAATTCGATATGAAAAATCGAGTCGGGCCGCAGCGGTTGTCCAATTCGTGTGGCGCAAAGTTAAAGCATTGTCGCGTGTAACGTAACTCAACGTGCAAATTCACTGTTAGCGACGAAAGAAAGCCCCTTCTCCATAGATGCTTCAATTCTCGCGATCTTTGGTTCGAGCTCATTCGAGGCCCTCTACATTGCAACTGATGTATCGAGCCGGTACATCAGTTCGATATAAACGTGGATACGTAACTTGTTCCAACAGTATCGTATTGTTTAACGAGACACCACGATAATTTCGATGCGCTCAACTTCGATTGTTGCACAATTTACGGGTTATTTCTAATTCGTAAAAGTTTACATCGAAAACAAAGATGGAGAATTGTGTAAGATAATCGGAGGAGTCTTGATTAGGTATCAAATGATTATGTAGGCGTGTTTATGTTGAAAATGTGTTCCGTTTATTAAAACTGTGCTGTCCTCGACCGTAGTCTATACAAGAATGCCTTTGCTTGGCAAAAGCGTCGGTCGTGAGGACGCCTACGTCAGCATGGCCCTTTTTAACCATTTTAGGGTTCGCCCTAAGAGAAAGCTGTGCTAGACAAAGACAATTAGAAGACAGTGTACAATTAGAATACAATGCATACGTATTCATAATAGAATTTAGCAACAAATATTGTTTAATAATAGAAATATACATTAAATATAACAAATTTCATGAACACGGCGAGTATCCGCATACTTTTGAGCGGCCGTGCACGTATCGATGCACATGAATTACGAAGCTTTTAATTGTTTCACGCCGGACATTGTTGTTCGTCGCAGAAAATAACGAAGGTAACCAAATACATGTGTATATTGCAAATTGTTCTCGAACTAGATACGTGCGTGTACATTATCGTAATCTCGCATAAAATTTTAACCCTTAACGATCGTAAGTCACCTCTACAACAATACAGTGACAACAGCAAGCTAGCGTCCGATAAGGGTTAATATGTACATACATTAATGTTACTTTCTCCATGATTGGATTCATCGAAATGGAACAATCGCCAGTCACTGGTGTGTCGGTGCGTTAATTATCACTTAAATATGTATTATCTTGCTCGGCCATGCGGGTGCAATTTGCGAGACATCAACTGCGCTCCGAAATAAAAACGAAACTCGAGCCTAGTCGAACTCGGGGCGTGGAATTCCCGACGCGTTCACGGCGAACGCAGCGACAGCATCTCACCGATGCTGCGGCCGGGGTGACGCTAAAATTTCACCGCAGCTTGCATCCTTAATATACCGCGTTCTGAATACAGGTCAAAGATACGCTCATAGTCGATAAGACGAACTTGGGGCATACAAGCGGAAACGGGGTACCCTTGATGCTCTCCCGGAGAGCGAAAACAACGATATTGGCTGCGTCAGGTGCAGTCAGGTGCATCCGAGATATCAAAGTCATAACTGAATCGTCTTTGCGCGATAATTATTATGCCTCCGAGGTGTACAGCCAGGTAGAAGCGCCGCCGGCTTCGGCGCACCGCTCGAGCCACCAGCAGCCTTTGAAAAAGGGACCCAGGTAGGCGAGGAAAGAATGGCTGTGCATTTCTCCAGCGCGCCTATATACGCGATCAGCGCTCGCAAGAACGGAGAAAGAGGGAGAGCGAGACGACAGGGAGGAGAGGAGAAAAAGCGGTAGTACCGGTCTAGCTTGTCCTCGGCGAGCACTTCGGCACGTAGGTAGGTAGACCGTCTTACGCCATACTTATGTTAGCACCGCGGATGCTAAAAGTATTCCCTACTTGGCTGTTTTCACCTAATTTACTGCGACTAAATCCGAAATGAAAAGTGGAACCCTTTGCTCGCCGGCCGTGATACACTCCGGGCACCCCTTGCACGGCCATCCTCTTGAAAAGCGTAGCCTTTAAAACCATTCGTCGCGCGGTTTCTTTTATAGTACACGTAGCGGCGTTAACGAGGTTTTGTCATCTTCTCAGGCTATGAATTTAAGAGAATTGTCCTCAGCCGCGACCTTACGATATTTACCGGGCGTAAAACTTTCATTAAGAGGCCGGGCGTATTCTTCTGCGCTGAAATAAAAGGCGGGCGAGGAAGATGATTTAGTTATAAAGAGCTTAACACGTATTACTGTTTTTTTTCTTTCTTTAAGAAGCCACTGCGAAATAACTTTTCACCTTTCACCATTTTACTCTTTATCGGTTGAGACGCTGAAGTTTCATATGATTAGAGAAGTCTCGATCTATCTGTGCGAAGGTAAGGACGATTGTTTTAATGACTGTAACACTTGCATCATTGCGCTTATAAATATAAATAGTAATAATAAATATCAGAAGGATATAATTGAAACCAGCCAAGAAGTATATTTCAATACCTCCTCGAGGAGCCAGAAATGAGCTTGCAAAGTTATAAAGAGTGCACATAGTTATATAGAAATAAGACTGCCGTATCCAAAAATTAATATCATTCCTAGGAAAAGGTCGGTTTACTCAGTTCGCGTGAAGCCGTCAATTTATAGGAAAGGTAAAATTATCCGTTCTGTTAATGACGTGTAAACATAGTTTCATCCTCACCTTTAAGGAGAATTCAATAACTGTAATCGATTCATGTCCAATATCCCATTGCATTCAGCTGGACGCGAAACTGTATTGAAAAATATTCAACCGATAATTTGATATTTTAATCGATAATCAACATTCTACTAGAACCGATAACATACATACATACATACATAGTACTGATACTAATCTTTTGCCAGACAGGGAGCTTCCGTGATGAATGACTGGAAGCCCATCAAACATTAATATATGCACGCTATTGATACCGGCAATACAATAGCGTCGCGAATCGCGCAAACCGAACAATCGTTACATCGCTGCCCGCCATCGGAATCTGTTTCGCCTTCGAGGCCAACGAAAATCATCGGTTCTCGACGCGTTAATTTCTTCGAATTCCGTTAACAATGGGGCGCAAATGTGTCGCCCGTGGGTTATTAATTGCGCATTATTAACGCCGTGTGACTACGACGCTACACAAAAGCGGTGCGGGGGACACAGTCACGAGAACGCCATGTGCGGTCTTAAATATGTAGCCTCCTGTGCGGAAAGCTCATAAGTGACATATGCGCCCCGCGTACACGTTCACCCTAGCCACGCGGGGTTCCATTGGGTGCGTTAATGCAAGATAATGCTCCATCATTTCGTTCCATTTCATTTCTATTTACCCCTAAGGTTCAGGTGCAATTTTTCCCCACCGGTTGGAAAGCGTAACGAGGGTAGCAGGAGGCGACCAGAAGCCTCCCCTCATTCCTGTCAATTCAATTACCACCATGTCGCAGCACAGAGGAACAGAAATTACTCTCGAATTAAGCTAATCCATAAGCGCCGTTCCACGGCTCGAGCCGTGCCGTCGATAAGAAACGCCCGAAAGCCTAACGCATACACGAGCCGCGTTATCTCCGACCCGAAAGTAGCATTAGAGGCGACAATGCGACACGTCGTTATCTGGCCACGCTGTACACGCACAGACGCACAGGCAATGTTTATCACCGAGCTAAGCGTAAATCGTGCTCTCGTTCGCTTCTATCGAACAAATGGCGCAACCCGTCCAACCATAGACGCGCATCGCGAATATACCACTTACCAGCGCAATATTTATCCTCGATGGTCGCGTTTTTATACGCGGCTCGATATAAAAGCCACGTCGTGCTACGCATACGTGGCTCGCGTCGGTTCCATCGGAATCCCCATCGAATATTTACCTATTAATTCGCGAACGGAAGTGGGCTACGCAAATACGTAGAATAATTCGCCTCGTTTCGGCCACGAAAACAATCAACCCGAGCCCGTTTTTACGCGGTCCGCGGAGGGAAACGCGCGGTATCGTTACGTCCGAAAAACGGACGAGCCGCGGTAAGGGAGGGAATAACTCGTGGAATTAATCGTCGTGATAAACATCTTTCACCGACGTTGACGGGGGAGCAGGAAGCCCGAATGCGTCTTCGTAGCTGGGACGGAATTCTCTGAGGTGCCGATAACACGGCGATGAGGCAATTAATATTGATGTAACACGACGCGAACCCCTCCCTATTGTTACCCGAATACCGAACATCGTCCGGATTAATATTTAATCTGCACGATCACGGAGTTTCTAAGTGCCCGGGGGTGCGGACGTTGTTCATGCTCGCCGAATTTTTGACGATCGCGCCGCGGAATTCTCAATGCAGCCCGGTCGAATATTCAACGAGCTCGTTCCGCCGGCGTAATAAACTTCCCGATGCTCTGCCGGCGCACGACAACGCAATAATTATTATTCACCGTAAAGAAACAGGCTCCCTCTCCGTCCGTTCTTTGCTTTTCATTCGAGTTATTGCTCCCCTTTTCCACGGCGGGGTAGAAACCAAGCGTAACATGCATATGTCCGGCGAGTCGAGAACTCGACTGCGCGCATGCGAATAACTCGGGCCGATCGAGATAGTTCGCACGTCTCTGCAAAACCTTGGCCAATTTTAATCTGTTACGTTTTCTTACGCTCGGAGTACATAATGTTTCCCGTTAACGTTAACCCGTTAGTGCGAATGTCGCCGGGGAAAAGAAGGGAGCTTCAAGGTACGCGAATTCGAGAAATCGGTTGTGCGATTAACTGGAACGCGATTTATTTGATCGACGCGGCACAGGGGAAGCAGTATTAATTGCGTAGAATTGTATAGGACATTTGACGAGACAGAATTTCTTATTTTGTGAGTTTGAAAGTCTACTTGGAAAATGCTATTGAGTTTACTCGGTTTTTTTGTTGTTGTTTTTTCAACAATTAGCACATTCCTTTTCATTTTCGGGGCTGATAAAAGGAGATTTTTCATTTGCTTGAAATATTTTAGCGGCTAGAAATGAGAGGAGTGTTTTATTTGGAAATGAAATTCTATTTCCATTGAATTTGCCAAGCTACGCGCATTTCAATGACCGACGTATACATATCTTTCTTTCTCGAAGCTAATGAGAAAAAGCGACGGGACATTTAACGCCGTTGAATCACTTGCATGAATATACTTATGCTGCTTAAGACATTTAGTTTTTAATGCAAAGTGGAGGTGCATTTTAGTGATTCGATATTACGATGAAACGATGAAACGGGAAAGTGTGAGATAATATTCGAAACGTTTTTTTGTATTTCTATCAAGATTCTTTCCAATGAAAAATAGATTCACATGTTGCCAGATAATAAAAACCAAGACGAAATGAAACGAATAATATAAACGACTGGTTAAATAAATTAAATATATCGCGTTATTAAAATTCCCCGCAAAATATATAATTGCAGGTGGAACCTGGATTCATACTTCTCTTTAAATCGTTGACTTAAATCGTCCGATATCTTTGCATCAGCAAGATAAACAGTCCAAGCTTGATAATTCTGTACTTCGCGTCCCAATATGAAGCGCTCCATTTCTAACATACTCCGATAAGAGTTGTCTTGCGTCATTTCGACATCGCGTATCGAATAATACAAAACATCACAACTACGTAACATCGTGAACCAAATTAAGCCACAAAATAAGAAATTACCCAAAAAAGAAGATCTAACCACATTTCCGTGATCG
Source organism: Nomada goodeniana (assembly GCA_963969485.1). Classification (NCBI taxonomy): domain Eukaryota; kingdom Metazoa; phylum Arthropoda; class Insecta; order Hymenoptera; family Apidae; genus Nomada; species Nomada goodeniana. The sequence continues at coordinate 14,957,803 of OZ018303.1, forward strand.
AATATCTTAATATCTTCTTACCATAAAAGCACCATAATAACATTCAGAGATTTTTCCGAAAATCCCACACGAGTTTACCCTGAATATTCTTAAAATCTTTTCACGCGGTTGCCGATACGCACAAGCCAGCGATAAGTTAATCGATTAAGCAGTGTATTGAATTCTGCCCGTTGAAGGAGTCACGCGGGGTGGGATTCCGATGATCGATGAATCGTCTCGGATTTCTCCAGGACGCCCCTTCCACCAGCTGAGTTTGACACTTGCGATCCGTCTTTATCCAAGATTCCATTCCCGATCGCGACCGACAGTGCGATCGCGCCAATAGAAAAAAGACAGCCAATCCTAACGGTGCGGCGGGTACATACTTACACAGCGAGCACGACTTTAATCTTTCATTCGCGAACGTGATTCAATACCGGGCACAAAGAGGCCACTCGTCGACTTTAATAATCTAAACGCGCCAGGCGTTTCAGGCATTTCTGATTCGTCGAACCTCGAGCCGTCACCTTGCTCTGAGCGCTGGGGAAAAACGAACAGAACGGCTGCGGAGTTCTCCAGCCGGTTCAGAACGGAGCCAGTTCAGAACGGAGCAAGAACAGAACGCTGCGACAGAGGACGAGCAGAAAGCGCGCGTACAAACGAAACAAGGTTAAACATAGCGCGCGCGCGTTACAAAGGAGGAGAACTTAGGAGAAGGAAACAGAAAAGGATCGAGAGACCACAATAGATGTTCCTTCTCTTTCCCCCTCCTTATTTCTCTGATACTCCGTTTCATCCCCCCAGCGGTGGTCCTTTTTTTCTATCCCCCCCCACCGGCTGCGTTATCACCATTAAACTGCCAAGATCAAGACAGACCGAGGAACGAAGCGAAAGAACTTGTACATATATATTAGGTGACAAACGAACAGTAACGTCGGGGCAACTAACGGGAATATAACTTGAACCGGCTTACCCTGGCGACTGGTGTGGTCGCGTCAATTTTTCTTCTGTCAACGGGTGTATCCTCCACCAGCAGGTCACTAACTACCCTGTACACATCACCCATGACTCTCGTCCGACGAGCGCCAGCAAACAAACAAACCAACTTTTCCTCCCCTGCTGCTGCCCCTCGTTTCGAAACACTCTTGGATCTTTCACACGGAACACACTGCTTCTCTCTTCCTTTTTCTTTTCTCTTTAATTAGACAGTGAACATGGAACGACAAGAATTCACGCGTACTGTAGTCAAACTGGATGCAACGAACACTTGACAGATCATCGTGTTATATCTGTACACGAAGCATCGCGCGATTTTGAAAAGAAACGATCGCGCGGGGTCATTCCCCGAATCGTTACCGGTCCTACTGGTACCCACTTCCCCGGTTCACTTCGAAGCAAGAACTTCCCCTAATCTCTCACGCGTCGTGTTTAAACAGGTACGAACGATTATCCGCGGGCATCGAATATACATGCGCGATGTCAGTGTCACCTGCTTCCTTATTTCCCTTCCGTTCGCGCGATACCGCCACGGGGAACGTTGAAACGGTTCAACCGCGATCGAAATCACACCCACCACGTCCAGACACGCAGGGCAAACTGTCGTCTGGTCGCCGCTCTAGAACGACGGAAAGCGAAACCCGATGGCGCCACGGCTCTACGGAGTCTGTGCCGTGAGTTCGTTCAGTCACTACCGTGGCGCTTCCACCGGCCAATCTTCGCACTGGCATCCCCGTCACACACTATAAATCCCACGAACACCAGCGCGTTGAGTTATTCAGTGCCGTTCACGTGCAGAACCACTCGACTTACCTTCACAAGCTGGGGGTCTTGCGCGATGCGCGCACGTACAAGGACCCCGCGATGTGACGTTGGACGAGTGTGTGGTCCGCGGTTAAGGTGTGGTGGTTGCCAGGGGGTGAGTTGGTAGTTACCCCTCTCTGCCGCCAACCCCTTCGACGGTCCGCGCGACGCAAAGAGTGTTTCAGGGCCGGCGCAACCGCAATTCGTCGATTGCAACGACTGATTGTGAAACGCGATTCAACGGAAGTCGAGCGAGCTGTCTACTTTTAAAACGTGCACCGATACGACGGAGTTATGTATAGCCGCCGTGCGCCGCCTAAATTGCTTTGTCCGTGCGATTTACTCTCCTTTCATGTAAATGAGTTTACGCGATCCGGTTCTAGTTGAGCTTTCTTTCCGTTCGTTCAATTGAAATCGCTGGACGGCTATGCCGGTTACGACACGGATACGGTGTAATTAAGGTACCGATGGATGGAGCGATAGTTGTTGGCGGATTTAACCCCTCTACCGATATACCAAAAGGGGTGTTAATCAGCGTTCAAGGGTAACCATGGCTGTTTCGTTGCAATGCTAGCTTTTGTTTTACCATTGCTCGCATTAACGGCGAAGAGGATTCTTAATTGCTTCATATTCCGATGACGAACGACCGAAACGTACATAGTTACAGAGTCGGATTAGTCACTGTCCCTCGTTCAGGTACGGATAACGTACTTACAGTCCCAATAGTTTATTTCGATAAGCTATCAACACCACCGATTGCCAACAGTTGCAAGAAGGAAAAAAGTTGTTTCTGGGTGTTGTTTGTAATTTCTATACCCACGCATAAGTCGTTCTCTTCTTCCTTTCGCACCCTGCGAATGGAAATTAGTACCGAAATATAGAACAGAAATATTTTCGACAGGGCAATCGAATGACGGCACAAAGAAAAACATGTATGGGAATTCCCGAAGGTACACCCATCCCCCCGTGGCATGTCAAGGGTTAAACGAAAGACAAATTTCTCGCCGCCCAAGGCGATCCCGACGCTTGTAGAGCAGGCCGGGGAAACGTCAGTCGACCGTTACTCCGCAACACCCCCGTGCACCACATGCAGGTAGTTAATTAGTAGTGACACATAAGCGATGGCGGTAATCAGAACAAAATGAAGGGAACGGATGGAGCGCGGAGCGGTCGAAATTAGCGCGACTCCCGGCTACAGTTTCCGTCGGTAACGAACGAAAGGCCGGAACGCTGTCCGATTCGTGGCTCATCAAAATTCAAAGCAGCCTCGTTACAACTTCCGAAATTACGAATGCGCCTTTGTCCTACAAAAGTTGCAAAATCACCCCTGGGTTAAGCCCTGGCCAGCCGTGCGCTCTACGCTACGACTGTCACTGCGATTAGTAACTAACAACGTTCCCGTTTGTGCATTAATAGCAAGCGCATGCAGAGCGAGAGAGAGAGAGAGAGAGAGAGAGAGAGAAATGGAGAACAGTAAAGTGTCACAGAGTGGAAATACGAAAAAGAGTAAAGCGGTAACGCAGTTAGAAGTAAACGAAGAACAAAGTAACCCTCTGCAACGTTTTAACACTTTCGCTATGGGAATGTACAGGGTGTTCGTCGTGGCGATATTCACGATTTATTTTTTAGTACTTGTTAGTGGACCGATTGAACTTTCTTTTCTATTCGGTAATAACATTGGAACTTGAACGAACGGCTAACAAGAGAATAGTATAAGCCGATCGCGGTTCACCCTGAAGATAAAGTCATAAAAATTTCAAGTAGATACATATTTCATTTCACGAAGGTACTAATATTAATATTAGTCTTAATAGTCCTAAATCATATTAATTCTTTCTATAAGGGCTTGGTATATTTGTCTTAAAAAATAAATATTGCACGAACAGTTTCACCGTAAGACTCGTACGAACATGGCACGAGGATAAATTCAATAAAACATCTAAATATGAACGCAAACACCCATTCGCCAATAGCGAAACAAAAACTACCCTTTCCTACACCAAAGATGTTTTCACCTTCGAAGGTGCAACAGCGAATGAGTCAAGCGCATTAACGATCACGTGCATAGAATTGGAAATCCAAGTTTGCACCGTCTCGCGATATCCACTCGCTCGGGCGAAATACGAGTCGCGATTTATGACAACGTGTGACCCAGGCGGTTATGGCTGAATCCAAGGAGAACTGTAAAATACTATGGTTATTTGTGGAAGCGTGCACTTTCGCGCGATTTCTTCCTCCAGCCCTCTCTTTCTCTCTCTATCTCTCCTTCTCCCTTCCTGTATACGGTTCTTTTTCAGGAAACCCTCAAAGACGAAGGGGCTATACGTCTGCCGACGAAAGCAAGAGATCGGTTCTGCCGACAACTCTCAGCTGCCCCCCCCCCCCGAGCATGTCGACCCGTTTCGTCTTTCGTCTTAACTCTCCGGCCACGCCGTTCCCATTCCTCCACACGTTTCAGCCCCGGTCATCCAACGGTGGGTCGCACGCCGTTCTCCGAGACCAACCCCGGCTTGCCTAGCTAAGTCGCCAAAAGCTCGGACTCCCCGTGGAATTCAGCTTCCGTCATGCCGGGGACCAGCGTATTGCGTGGCATCCCCCCCCCCCTGGTGTCGGCGATGCACGTCGATCCACAGGGATCGAGCCTCATAAAATTAGATTTGCGCGGACAGTATGGTACTTCGGTGTAACACGTACCCTTTGGCCAGCAACCTGAGGACCTACCTACTCATTACGAGGGATCGTTTCGTCGTTACGGTGGCTTCCTACGAAGGCAGGGCCGCCCTGTGTTCGGGCGATGAGCTTTTCAATATTCGATGCGATTAAACGACGTTCCAGGACGGAATATTGATCACGAACGGCGTGGACCCGCGGGGGGCTTAACGTCGTGGAGATTACGCGGGATAATGCCCGCGGATGCTGCGTCTGTGTGTGATACAGCCTTAGCGTTAAACTGATCTTGTGCGGTCGACGGAAGTTGTTTCAATGGACCGCGTGGAAATTGGGTGAACAGAGTGTTAATTGATTGCGCAAATTTTTGTAGATAAATCGCGTTTCTATATTTAATCGTGTTATTTGTTAGCGACGCGCGTTAAAGAGCAGAAATCTGCAAAAGTGGTAACGGTGGAAATATTTCTAAAGTGCAGGTAAAAGTGGTCTTTTTGGCCAGCTGGCATTTATGATCGACGTTGTACATGTATATTTCATATTTATATTTATTTTCGAATAATCGTTTTCGGTGAACGTGGGGTATGCTAGCTTTTCTCTTTTTCGCATGAATATTTATCTTATTTGAGCGAATATTTTTTTTAAATTAGACCTTTTAAAACCTTTTATCAGTAACGTATAGAATTATCATGTTGAGCGAGCCATCCGAAATATTGCAGTAACTCGTAATTCATTATGCTTCTGACGCTTAATTTTCGACGCTTCCGACCAGAAGCATCAGTCATGATATTATACATGACAAAAGGAAGCCAGACTCCTTAATGCAAGGTATCACACGATACGCGACAGATTCAAACGAAACGTCGCACGTCTCATGTAATTCCTACGCAATGAATTTGTTGCACATTCCGGTGCTTAATTCGCGCACCTCAATTTCTCGTCGGCGTTCCGTGATTAGAATATCCCCGATAAAAGTGCGCCCTGGTCGCGTGACGTACATTTGTTCGAGCATAAACCGGGCGTACTCTATGTACCTATGCATGTACACATATGTATGAGTGTACGTCCCGTACGTATCGCGACGCTTTAATGAAAACGCACGGCATGTTTTAATTAAAATTGCCCTGCCTCCCGAAAACATCGCGCGGAGATGTGATAGTTCTGATTAGCGATTTGCAACAACCAACGTGAGCCAATATCCTCCCGAGCTGCGGTCTTCGTGTTTATATACGTGTCTTTAATTTCGCCACCTCCCTCGCGTTGTTCGTTATTGCGGCACACAGTTTCGACGTTCTAGTCCGTGCTACCGAATAGCGAGGTCGTGAAATCGGACTGGGGACTGAGGGTTGAATCAGAAGAATTGACAGAACGACGAGGAGTTAAGCAGGCATTCTGGTGTGGGCCTCTGAAAAAATCGACTTGCTTTTCCTGCATTTTCTGACAGAATTTAATTGATGAAATACATGTTCAAAACTCTGATGCCCGAATTCCTGAAATCAACAAAGTTGACTAGTTGCTCGCTTCTGGCAGTACCATCGACGCGTTGGTGACTGCAGCCCAAGCTAGAAACAATTCAGAATTCATCACCAGCGTCAGTGTGTCCTGTCTAAAACATTATTTGTCCATGAAAGTGTAAAAAATTGTTGCACACGTTTTCATTTCGGACAGCGACTAATATTTATGTACACTCGCAAAGAAAATACCATTTACCATTTGAAATAGCAAAATCCTCGTCGCCATTCATTTATCCTCGGTACCCCAAAAGAGAGTGGAACGCACGACCGCTGTGCACAGGAACACTCAATGGGTGCCGATTCCCAAGTGTTTAACTTGCGACCTCGCTATACCGTGGACTATACCGGACAATACTTTCCGTTCACTGTGACTTGCGAGTGACCGAGTCAGGGTCCGGGCGATTCTCTTCGTCGTCGAGAAAGCTCGCGCTTCTCTCGTTCTCTCTTCCCGTTTCTCGCCAACGATTCTCTCCGCGCGTGTGCACGTCTGCATTCCACGAGCAACGCGTTGAATCTGCGCTTCGTTCCGATGGAGAATACTCGTCACGCCGCGTGCCGTTGTAACAACCACTTTCTGTGCTTTGTATCGCGACCTGAAATTGCGTTGAGAATCATTCCGTCGCGGTGACCAGGCTGAGCGGCGATTTTTTAGAGTACACGCGCGAAACCAATTTGCGTGAAGCTCGACGATACTCGGTGGACGAGGACAACGGCGCTGTATCGTCCAAAAAGGCGAAGCGAACATTTTTCACCATCTTCGGATCGTTTCGCGGATACCACATGCTATGTCGATATCAGATTCCAAACCTGTGCATCGCGATGATTTATGAAGGACCTTCAATCCGCAGACAGCCGCAATGGAGATTCGTCCGAGGCTGCGAATTTGGCGGAAGAAGATTTATTGTGTGTACCCTAATTTCGCGAGCAGTATAATACTCGAAACCTCGGGGCGCTGTAATGGATAATAGTAGACGGTATATCCGCAACGCATCTTCTTCCCTTCTTATCGGTTACGTGCGCGATTCTGATGTTTCCATCGAATATTTCCAATGGTGAAAATTGTTTACAAAGAATACAAATAAACGATGAAAATTTCCTTTCCCATTGTTTATAACTAATAAAACACGAGTATAATAAAAGCAAAATATACATAAAGCACAATTGTTCTACACAGCGCACGCAAAACACTGTACCGTTTGATATACAATGCATTTTACATAATGCCCTCGGCAATTATTTAAATTTATCTTTGCTGGTTTATCGGAGCTCATGAAACATCTCCTATGGTTTTGAGCTGTTAATGTCGAGGCAGCTTTGCCAAGTATCTGCCAAAGGAACCACGGGCCAAAGATAAACCCGTCACTGTCGGCGGAGTGTTAATCACTGACATTCTGCTATAATTTTCTCTTATCGCCGCCGCAGCCACTTGTCCTTGTTCCCCGGCATCCCGAAACCTATTCAGGGACGACGACGAAGGGAATGCCCTGGCGGTACGAAACGAAACGAACGAAAAACAATTGCTCTGTTTATTAGTGAAAATCGACTTCGGTTCCTAGCCAATTACGCGAAAGCCACGAACAATAAGCAATGTAGATAATAGCTTGGCAGTATCTTATCCGAGGCCAGCCCGGGACCACACTTGCCAGAAGCGTTTGTTCGAACGATAGAAAGTATTTCGCGTTGTCGGGCCGAACGGGAAACTTGTCGGGGTGAGAGAAGTTTTTGCGATACCGTGAAAAACCGTATCAGATTTCCTGAAGCTAGGCGAAAGCTCCTCATCGCAACTCCGGTTCAATCCTCCCGCTTTTAAAGCCCGCTTATACTTCGTACTTAGTTTTCGCGGCGAGCGAAACTTACCTAACAGATACGAGTCGTTGGCTACGATATGGAATCCGGAACGAGGAGGTCGCCGTTCCGCCCTTATCCCGGTGATGGACAAATCGTCTCGAGGACAGAAATTGAATGTCGAACTAGTTTCCAACTATTTCGTAGGCGAATAGTTTCGCAAACGCGACTTTCGCGAAATCACCGGCGACGTATTTTTTCCCATCCCCGGCACGCGGCGAGCGGAGCGGCCGTGATTTGTTTCTTAAATCGTCCGCCGGAAACTTTGCAAATGATACTCATTCGGAGGAGAGTCGAGGGAAATTCCTGACGGCGAATTTGCGCCGCGCGTGAAATAATTTCGCGGACGAATCCGATAAGAGTTCACGCGGCACGGGTAATTTCATTCCTGCTGTAGTTCGCGTAGACGATATTGTTTTTAATGCGCGCAGAATTATTTTCGTTGGTCGTTCGGGTTATTAGGTATTCAATTTCGCTTCAATGCCTCCGCGATAACGTGGGGTGTACAGGGCACTCGGTTTAACTGCAAACAGTGAAATATCTGACGCAAGATGAGAGTTGAAGATAAACATTTTTGCAGTAATTGTTTGTTGGAAAGGGGGAAATTAGGTAGATTAGGTAGATACAATTTTTCGATAGATGCAGTTCTTGGGGGAGATGTCAGAGTAAAGTCAATTTTTTCAGCGGGGCTCATTCCATGCAATAGTGTGTTAAAAAGTAGATCCCAATGCGTCAGATATCGTCACCTGAACCCAGAAGGTTGTTTAAAAATTATAAAAATCGCTCGAATAGTTTGAATTGCATTTATTAAGAACGCTTACGATACAACGCTTAATAACTTTGTATCGTTTACCTTCAATTAATGCCAACAAAGGCTGCTCTAGATCACATCGATAAGAACCTGTGCGTGTGCCGAGCGAACAAGGAATTACCAAATTCTCCCTGCTAATATCGTCCTAGACTATGTCAGAGCAAAATTGGAAAGATGTCCGGACGTTGTATAAACTCCAATAACTCGTACACGATCGCGTTACCGTTTACGATACAGCCAACAGAATTATTTCCCAGAGCGAACAATCTTCCGTCCTCGTCCAACACTACGCGAAACCACCGGCTGATACCAGAGAGCACCATACCCTACAGCCATGTAAAACACATCTCGGCTCCCCGTAGAACAATAGCTGTACACACGGCAGCCCGAATGAAGCAGTACTTCTTTCAGTTTTCCCGTGAAAGCTGAGTGGCGAAGCGGTTAATTAACTCGCCGGTCGAACCACCCGTTGAAGATGGTCGCGCAATTCGGCGTGTCGTTATAAGCCACGGGAGCGAACGTTGCCCGTGTTGCCCTCTTCCTCTTGGCTTATACGCACGCTATCGCGAAACAATCGTATTCCCCCTGCACCCATAACCGTGTAACCGCAAGGCAAGCAGGTATGTATTCTGTTTTCGTGGCAAGTTTCGGAGGGTTTGTCCTCCCAGGAGAAATGTTCCTCTTAATTTATGAAACGCAACCGACGATATGCCATTCAGAGACGCGTCTTCTCAGCCGTGTATTCCTAGGTGGTCAAGTTGGTCCAAGTTGGTAGGCGATGTGAAAAATGTACAGGCTTCGATGTCGGCTGGCTACCTTCGAACGTTACACCATCAGCCAGGAGATTCCTGATGCATCATTAGTATTCCGCGGTATCTACGGACCCGTTGAGACAAAGAGAGACAGGTGTAGAAGGGACGGGGAGCAGTTTCTGTTAAATGAGTATCGCGCGCAAGGAGACACGTTTCTGGTGCATGGATCTACCCAGCAATGCCTCTTATTCTTCTTCCTCTAATGCTGCTCTGCCGGCTTCGTCCACGTCTTTTTCTTCTTCTTCTTCGTCGTCCGGGGGTAACACGTTCAGCGTGAAAGTGGCGAGAAAGAAACGCGAACTCTTTTAACGAACGCTTTTCTTCGTCGCTCGGTTCGCGCAGCCGAGGATACGGCCAGTCGCTGAGAAATATGGACTGTCTTTGCCCACCGTGCTTCTTGCAATCAACGAAATTAATGAAGCGTTTATGTTGGTCGAAATACATTTAGCGTGGTTTAATTAGTGCCGGCGAGCCGTAACGCGGCGTGAACGCACCGGAAAGAAGGGATTACGCATAATTACGAATCGCTCGTAGAAAGATCGATATGGTGGATACACGGGCGGACAAGTTTTCGTGACGCTGCATTCGAGGCGACGTTCCAATCAATATTTCTTGGAATTGTTCCTGGTGTGCATGCAACGTATCAGAGAGCGGTCCCGCGGTTCTTCCAGAAGGAGAGCATTTGGAGGAGGATAATTATCGTTTCACGCCGTTTATCGTGTTTCTTTTCATGGCCGAGTGGCAATGCCAGTTTCCTTTTCTTTTAATTACTACTTACAGTCCCATCAGACCATTGCAAGGTTGATTGCAAAAGTAATTCTGCCGCGGTGCACATTTGCAAGTATCATTCAGATACATTCACTGCGAAATAAAAACAGCATACCATTGTTGGAGAATGTGATATTATGTAACTGTTGTCAATGACGATTTTCCTGTTTATTAAAATAGGAAAATTTGATCAGGTTGGTGACAACCATGTTAACAGTAAATCACTATTTCCCAGGGATTTACTACAAAAGAACTGTACTTTATTGCCGATTACATATTTTCTTTGTAACCCGACATGTTTATGGACAGTACGAAAAATTATTCTATGGTATAAAGCTTTATTTTTCTACCTCGAACGATATCTATTAGAGATATTCGAATCTGAAGTCTAAACAAATTGGATATAATCAGACGATATAAGTAACACTTTCTACTATTTCTCATTTAAATCAGAATAAGTGTACAAGCGAAGAAAACGATGAAATGTGGTATTATTAATATGCATTATTCACAGCTACGGTAATAATCAACTTGGAAATTTTTAAACAGTAATTGATCACTGTACCCAGCCTGCGAAAAATATCACAGGATTTTTCGAATCCTTTCTTACGAAATTCGATGTCCGAGAGAATCAATTGAACTGTATAAAAAAAAAATAAAAAAGTATTCTCCAGTCAAAATTTTAATATAAAATATCTAAAAACACTAAAAATTCAAGGTAAACAATAAAGATGAAAATTTGGCACAGTTCAGATTCCCGAAACCAGCAACAAACGCGCGGTGTTCGAAAAAAGTCATTGACCACAATGGCAATTTCTATGGGTGTCTACGCGAAATGGCTCATACGCGCGGGCCCGCAGCTGCACACCTGTTCACAAAATGTGATTCAAGCCAGTACTCAATCGAGCAGAAAATGATTTTTACTGCGAGGCCTGAAGCTCATGCTGGAAACAATTCAATCTGGAAAATGTTGGAACACTTCGAGGTAACCTGAGGCATTTACCGCGGCCTCGATTCCAAAGGAGGATCGGTGCATCGATCACCGCCGCTTTATTACAATGCCACGTAATTGCGCGCACGCTCGCGCAGCAATGCCGCGACGAAAATACGCGTGCACGTCTATACGGTGCAAACAGGGACCGCGCGGGTGCCTCTGGAAAGTGTCAATCGTCGACGAAACTTTTAAAGGGATCAGCTCGCGAATCGAGTGACCCAAATGGACGTTTCCGCTGTCCAATGTTTGACCGAGACATTTCGATCGAATCCGCCGGATTTCGCGTGCACTCCTGCCGAAAAACTTGGTTTCCGCGGCACGACAACACGGACGCACTTCTCGAAAATAACCATTCTGGAAGATTATCGTTCCGACCGATTGGAATGGTAAACAACCGTGACACCTGGCACCTCGTCAATCAATATTCGATTCCAATGAGAAAGGAAGCTGTTTGTTGAATCATCATTGTACAGCGTACCGATTTTCAACCATAGAGACACGCGTTTCGAACGCACAATGACCACAAAGCTGACCGAGTACCGAATACCCGAAGAGCCACAATGGAAATGTAGACGGAACGACAGGGGTAGCACCGATTCCTCTGCAATTTCTGTTATTTTCGTCGAGCACGAGATCAAACGGGATAGTGGGACGAAACGAACCGGCTGCAAGAAATGGACCATGGAGAAGTGGATGGGATGGACCGTGCGGAGGAGTCTGCGAGGCGTGAGTTTAGGACCGTTCTTGGTACCAGGTGTAACCTCTGCCCCGCCCCCTTCGTATACCTGTGCTCGCGACCAAAACCTTCATTCTTTCGAATCGTCTGCGACCCTCATAACCTTGATGATTCCAAGGATACAGCGGAATTGCTCGGGGATATGTTGAGCGGATTGACGTGAAGCGATGGGATATTTAGCTTGGATTTTTTTTTTTTGTGGGTATGAGAACTTTTTAATATCACAATAGGGAAGCCGAGCCAGGCTGTGCCTGCTAATTGTTTGGTAACATTCGGATAATATAATCGGTGCAGATCATGTGACATCTGCTGCATTTATATCAGCTGGAATTTTTTCGTTTGACTATCGATATTGGACCACATGCGTTTTGTTATTTATATTTATTTATATTATTTATATAAAAAGGGAAGTATTATATTTGCATGTACCAGACAGTTTTGTGAACACACCCGGCTCCTCCCTTTAAAATACACACGTCTGTATGAATTTGGCAGACACAAATAAATTGGATTATAGTATACCATGTAATATTCAGACACTCATATCAATTTTCACTTTTTCCGACTATTGAGCCTGTTATAGCACGAAATTCTGGATTGGTCATGTAAATAAAATTAAAGTTTAATAACTTAAGAGTTTTTTTTGTTGATGCGATGTCATGGCTATTCGGTAACAGTGTTTTAAATATATTTTTATTATAAATCGACAAGTTAAAAATAATCGGCTATGAAGTCAATTAAGCTAAGGAACTTGGCTCTTAAATATCTACGAATATTAATCACAAGATTTAGACTTAGAAGCAGAAAGAGTTATTTTTACTCCGGCTGCTATGCTATCCAGTAAGTACAGTACAAGGTTTATAATATTGACAATGACTACATCCTTGACCAGTTATGCAAAATGATCTGCATCGTTAGCGCATTACTTCATCGGGAGTCTCTATGAGAATTATCATAAAGTGTGGGCGAATACACGTATGCAACAATATAAATAATAAATCATGCATAATTATTGCGTCTGGATTTTCATACAATCGTACATACATTGCTTTCCATAATTTCACATTCGAGGTACGAAGTATTTTTACAATGGTTGAACGAATATGTTTTTAAATGTATAAACTTTCCTGCGCTATGTAGGTAGAACATAATGTTACAAAATTCCAAAGGTAAGGAATTGTTTTAATTTTAACGAGTGAAAGTGATGGGAAAGTAAGCCCTCTTCTCGTAAATGTCGTCCAAATATAATGAATAACAGTGATCAGTGATTTTCGTTAGTATAAAAATTTTTATTAAACGATAGAAAAATATGTTTTTCTTATTCATAATAGGAGCGACAAAGTTCAGTTTATTACAAGGAAAATGTTTATTTGCCGAGGATTAACATGAAAAGGTTGTGTCAAATTTTTATTAAATGTAAGAATTATGTGGAATTAATAATTGCATTATTTAGCAAGAAATTTCTGCTTTCTCATGTATCGATGCAAAAAACTTTGGTGGTATGTATATTATTATCTGTTGTGAGTAATACATATGGCGATATCGATTGCTAGCAAGGCTGTACAGTCGGCTACAGGTAATACTTCTCTGTGTTATCCACTGCTGAAGCAAATCATTTCTAATTTATCGTCGAAGTTAGGTGTTTAAATAAAATCTATTTTGACATGGCAATGCATATTTGTACGTAGTTCAATACCAAAAAAACATTCAATTCTGTATAAATTTTAAATCATATGATATGGATAAATTATATTAGGTATGAAAGATATTCCAGATATATAAACATTATTTTCTTATTGATTAACGTAAGTGACATTTTTCTTATTATTTTTTTTTTATTTGACTGTTTAAAGTCGCATCGACTGCAGAGGTCATTAGCGACTACGGTGAGGTATGGAACAGATTTTTGATTTCAATCCTATTGACACTTAAGAAGAATCGGGATCATCTTATAAAGTGTGATAAATATTTCTCTTGTAGTTTAAAACATATTTAAAATTAAAATAACTTCAAATAAGTCTTAATACCAAACGTCGCTGTATGGTGTAATTTTGCTTCATTCGGACTGAATTGCAATACGCTTTTCTAAAATCAATATTTTTATTCAGTTATGCATACATACAATCTAATGTATTTGACAAGAAAATAGACTTCTAAAGAAATTACTAGATTGCTAAAAAAACATAGAATAATAACCATAGTAATAGAACACGGTTTTAATTGACACGCAGAAAATATACTGCAAAGAATTCATGAAAAAATAAAACCAGAGGAAGAACGAAAATCCACACACGATTTTTACTTAATTGATTTTCAATAAAACGGAACTCTATCTACAAAAATTAAATTCGCATTTTTCAATAGTTTTGTCGAGTAGTTCATTTCTCATAAATCTGATATTATTTAACCTATATAATCTTTTTTATTTTCTTCATATATAAATACATGTAGTATATTTGTACGATTCTTCGTACAATAATGCTATACATTATGAATAAAAACAATTTTTCGCCTTCTGCATTGGCGATAGTTCCAATGAAACCTAGCATGAAACACAATCGACACCTAATGTCAGTATCGTGAAACCATTTTTTATTCCACAAGAGAGTAGCCTAGTAAAGGAATAGTCAATTTCTCGTCAGTTCTCCGTCGATGAGGCCCTTGTTGCAATACAGCTATTGGTAACATGTATTTCGAAAAATTGTGGAGCCTATCTTTTTAAACCCTCTTTCTGAAAAGGTACAGGTAAGGTTACAGTTCACAAAGAATCGCACAGAATTATTCCTTTCAAGCATTCCAAGCGCGCAGAACTCGGCTTACTCGTTACAGTTAACGACACCAGTAAATTCAGTAGTATAGGTCAACGCATAAACCGCCAAGCAACAACCTGGCAAGGAGGCGTCCTCGCGGCGTACATTTTAATATCCCCCTCGACCACAGCTACCGATAAGAAACGCACCCTTTACTACAGACCCAACAGCACATCCTAGAAATAAACAAAAAATAAAAAACAAATCATATTCGTTCAACGGCCTCGCGCATCCTAAACGACGAACATCCGCCTGCGATATTCATACGCCCATTTACGCCTAATTTCATCCGCTATTTTCAACCTCAGTCAATGCGGGGTATCCAGTGCGCAACAAGTACTCCGTCGTCTCTGTATACGTATGTACGCCACCACATCCTTTCCTTATGGCGATGTCCGAAACGATTATCGAGAAATATTCTGGCCAAGCTGACCGCATAATCGACGGCCAGTCTCTCACAAAGGATGAACATCGCCGCGCGCCGCACGCCTCGCTGTAGCCGATGATCAAGTAATTCGTTAGCGCTATCGCCGTTAATGTTCAATGCACACAGGTGCGAAATCGATCGATCGGTTCATCAACCGTGTCACCCTCGTACGTTCCACTTCTGTCGTTCGCGTCAGCGGCCATAGGGTACAGCGATCCTACGTGGCTCCCGGGAGATCTCGACTACGCCGGCTAATTCCCCTCGGTGAGCCTGGACCATGCCCGAGCATCGTCTGCGAGTTCCGTTGCCGCGGAACCTACTGCGCCCGTATCATACGCCTTGCATGCTTAACGCTCCTGCGCGTGCGCCCTTGCGCACACGAATCTCATACATATGTAAAACTAGTGTCGAGCCCACGCACGGAATCCATACACCTAGCGTGCAGAAAGTGGGGTGCGGGGATGCCACGCACACGCTGAAAGTCACACGGTAACACGCCGGTGAGCTATGGGGGTTTGCCAGGCGGTCGTGAGAGGGACGAAAGGATCCAGCGTCGGGACGAGGGACGAAGGGGGGGGGGCAGGTTTGCTCTGGTACACGGTGGTGGGCAGAATATTGATCTGTGGGGTGGGCTTCGGGGATGGTGTCCTCGAGCCCTCCACCCCAGGCCACCTACCCTCCTTATCCGTCATCTCTGTCTCACCAGAGCGCCCGGCTGGTAACCGAGGCCGAAGTGGGGAGGACGCTAGTTGCGTGGTGGTCGAGTCCGCAGCTTCCCGCGAAATCGTGGTGGGACTGAACGCTGGCAGTAGGGGTGCCATGGGGGTAGGGATGGGGAATGGATAGGGTGGCGGAGGGAAGGCTGTACCCATCGCGGAAAGGCCTTCCTCGAGTTCTATATCGCAGCTGTAGCTGCGAGTCGCGAGAGCTCGACCGGCAGCTCGTACACGACCCCGACCGCCTCCTATCTCAGGGTACTTTCAGTTCCATTTGGATACCCGATCACAGAACGAGGCGGTTTTCTACCCCTCTCCTGTGTCTTTGTCTTACAATCTCGCTCGCTCTTATCACTTTCTCCCTCTCTCCTTTTCCCCCACCTCTCTCTCTCTCTCTCTCTCTCTCTCTCTCTCTCTCCCTCTCTCCCTCTTCCTCTTCCTTTCTTTCCCTTTTTCTCCTGCAATCACACTTCCGCCTGTCTTCTTCCCCCCCTATCCTGCCCCCCCCCTCTTTCTCTCTTCTCTATCCCCCGTACTCTATTCACCTAGCTGTTGCCCCTTTGGCTCTACCCGCGCACACGCCTCGCCTCCGTCCGCTTCACCTTTTTCTCGACCGCTGTCTCAGTCTACCGCGAGTCGCCCACGTCTGCTTGTAGGCATCGTTACGTGGCCGTGTGTGATAGTGCATCGAGAATCGCATAGCCGTTCACTCGAACCGCGCAGTTCGATCGCCAAGCCACGCCGGCTTGACTTCTGCCCGAGAGCGGCCGGTGCCCGGTGCGCCGACAGATCCTACGTACGTTGTGGCTGGTGTTCGTGGGACAAGTGATCGTCGACCTCGTCGCCCGGGGGGTAGTAGTTCAGTGACAGAAACGTAGCGGTCGGCGGCGGAATCGCGACGATTCGAGACTCGCCGGGGGAATGACGGCACACACGATGACGAGGCGGCGCCCGAACCGTCCGAGGGTGTGCTCGTAATCGAATTCCCGGGATCAACGAAGGATGCGCTCGGCGGGTCGGGCTGGACAGTGATAGAGCGGCATGCTTACCGTGGAGGAACAGACGTGGCAGCCGATGTGTAACGAATGACAAAGGGAAAACGAGATCGGCGGAGAGGATTTGATGTAAGAGCGGCGGCAGGCTGCAGAAGTGGGAGCAGCACGCTTGGCCAAGTTGCCTGGATACGGGTAGCAGCACCGTGTTGCGCTCCGGTGAAGTAGGAGGAAGCGAAGGTGGTGGAAGGTGGTGCTAATACACCAAAGGATGGAGGGTGCTGTGGACAGTAGTGGAACGAAGAAGACGATGCACGAGGCCGAACAGGGTACGAACGCAGGCTCGTGCTACGTCCAAGCATCGCGATAGCATACCTGCCCTATTCGGATACGATTGCGTGTAATATAATCGTGGCAGCGACGTTCCTCGCCTAGGCAACATCGGACACCCCGGCGTCCGCCAGGTCAGGTCGAGAGAGAGAGATCTGATATCTCCCGAAAGCTCGTCGATACTTTGGGCGGAAATGATCGTTCACCGATACCTACGACCGGTGCCACAGAACATTTAAACGCTTCAGCCCCCTTCTCGCGAGCCCTCGTCGTGCAAGTAATCGCGTGCATGTCTAATGAAAGGTTTCGACGGGGTTGGTGACGAGGGTGGGACCGTAGTGCGTCGGGAGAGGTGTTATTAAAGTGTGTTGAAGGAGGAAGTGCATTCGTGACAGTGAACAGCGATTCGTGAATGGGTGACCAGGAAGAGGGAGATTTTAACGTAGAATACAGTAGTCGTTGATCGACGAAAAACATACGTGGCTGATTCGCGGTCGGATGTTTCGGTGGAACTTTTTCTACGCACGGTTATCTGGATACAGCGGGCCTCTTTCTTTTTCCTAAACAACGCGCTGGTTCCGTGCGCGACGAAACGCGAGGCCAGAACGTTGCCGTGCAATTGATAGATGATACCAGGCGACAGATGCCGAACGCAATTGTAGGTACGTTCGTATTGACAGGTTAGATATTGCTATTGGAACTTTTCAGACTGGGATTCCTATTTTTTTTTCTCTCTTTTTTTTACGTGTGTGCCGCTCTCGCGAGAACGTACTTTGCGGCAGGCAGGAAATGTGTTTTCCGTGTTGCAGGATTTTTTTCGAGTCCCGTTTTCTTCCCTGTCGTCGGATGAACGAATACAGTTTCGAGAAATACATTATCATTGTTAGGACACTGTAGAATGGTTGAGAGTAGTTAGATTTAATGCACTCGTCGTTAAATTTTAATTGAATTAAACAATTAGTCCGACATTTCTTCCAATTCAGTTAGGAACGTTCAAAATTTCAGTCACAAGTTTATCTTTCTCTGGGAAAAACGAGGGTACAAAGAACTCTGGAACTATCAATTTAGTTTATATCTGGGGGATAATTTATTAGGGCGCGCGACAGAAGTCCCTGATGAAACAGCAGCAATCTCTTTATTCGAGGCACGTCTTGCCGATGGGAGTACGCGAAATCCCTCTTCACTTATGGCGAAATAGTAAACCAAGAAGCAGGGTGTAAATCAAGAGAATCTTCGATTTCCAGGGTAGTCGTAACCTATTACGGTTCATGTACGTTTTACACAAAAAATAGCGAAACATTGGAACAGTTTCAATATCGTTTCACGGGAATATTCTGTTTTCTGATAGTTTCAATGTTAAAAACGTTTATTTGCATGCTAAAGTGTAGTTTTGTATGAAACACGGAAAACATTTTACAGAGTAGATCCCAAGCAATGTAACACGGGAATTTTTGTGGGAATCGTGTAAAAATAAAATTGCGCAACGATGATCGAATAGTCAACCATCAATCGTTTATTAAATACTGCTCGAATAATAGAAATTTCGATGAAAAATATTTTAATGAGTTTGTTCGCGTCTCATAATTAGTTGCAAACGGTGTCAAACAATTGTATGCGTAGCAATCTCTGGATAGAGTAAGCTGAGTCTAATCAACAGGTAACGAAAAATATTCATACGACCGAAGCTAAAAATTATTTTCCAATTACAAGTCTTAATTTGATAATAACTGAAATATATTCGGAGCAGTCGCGTTCTAATATTTCCGTCGTTTTGTCATTACTTATTGTTAGATCAGTGGACACTCCTTATATTCTCAATCTTATTGCCAGCTTCCAACCGTCATCTGAATATTGCAGTCGAAAGTTCCAATTTATATCAGAATTTTCCACGCAGGAATTCCACCCTAACTACTCTCCGTTCCCCTCCCCCAAATCGCAATTGCAATCTGTCTCGAACCTCCAATAAATTACAAACAGACGTAATGCATCCTCTCCGGCGGGGAACGAAACGAATTCCAATCGAAGTTCGCAACACGCAAGAATGTAAAATCGGAGAAATATTACGAATCAAGCATAATATCACCCGCTGCAACACAATTAACACCGCCAATCTTTCCCACTATTGCCATTCAAATTTTTCCTAACGCGACATTCACCGCGTTCCTCGACATATGAAAAGTCTGTCCCCCCAACGCGACGCGAAAAAGAGATCACGATATCCCACGAATCACGCGCACCGGGGCGAATCGTTGAACGATAAGAGCAATAAACGCGATAGGAGACTTTCAACCGGTCGCATTGACATCATGGAACAATTATTTTCAGGAGCTTAACGCGAGCATGCTCGACTCGTGGGGAAATTCGTCACGGAGCTAGAACCGCCGTGTCGATAGTCGGAGGGAACGACAGCATCATTCGAGGGGAGAAAACCGGGTGGTGGATCGTGCACGCTGGAAAGGTCGCAGGAGAACCGACCGGTTATGACGAGGAAATCGGACGGCGTCGGTCCGGGTGCATCGTTGTGACTAATTAAGCGTTTTGCGTACACGTAGCTTGTTGCTCGATCGGTCTGCCATACGGCACGATGCATAGAAGAGCCAGTGAAATAGTCCGCGGCGAAGAGTTTCCGGGCGACGTACGAGACGGCGATCGCAGCTCGTAGTAAGTGACACGGGGCATACAGTGCAGTGTACACGGCAGAGGAGAACGAACGGACAAGAACAGCAGCCCGTGACAAGGGGGTAGCGGAGAATTCGTCGTATTCGGTTGGCCGATCGTTGCGAACAGGAGATGTCGAGCTCGCCGTGTCTGCAAAATTCATTCGCCATGGCGAACCAGACGAGAGGTCTGCCGCAGATGCGAATAAAGCTTTGTATGGTCAGCGCGAGCCTTCAAATAGTCATCTTACTCACCGTTCTACTCCAAGGTAAGTCACGTGCCTGACGATGTTCCACGTTTTTCTTTGTATTTCTTCTCCGTTGCCGTGCTCGATTCGTCTGTTGAGAATCGAGGCCCGGATATGCAATTTCTTACCGCCGTGAGTTCTTATTTTTTTTTTTTTGCGAGTTGCATGCAACCGGTGCACGCCGGTTGAGGCGTTAAATGGCACTCGAAAGTATTCTTCGAGAGTTCTGAGCGTTTTTGAATTGTTGCTTGAGTACGCGGGCACGCGAGACAGGAGGAAATTTGATGGTGTCGCTTGGCGAGGATATTGAAACTGTGGATCGGTATAGGGGTTCTTGAAATTTTCCACCGCTTATGCGATGATATATCGCTCTTTAAGCCTGATTTCCTCCACGGTTCGTATAAATTACTTCGTACGATGCACGCGGCGAACGTTAAGAGAATACTTTCGCAGTTTGCCCTATATTTCGGATCGATTTTGTCATTTGGCAAAATTCATCCGCGAAGAGGGGTTCGGCGATGGTATTTAATTGAAACTTTTAGCGCAACGCTCGGTTAGCCGCTGGAAGGTATCCGTTGCAATATGATATAATCGAAACGATCGATCGCGGGACTATGGATATTTCGTTGTATAACTACCTCATAATAATTTGCATTCTGCGCTTATCGACGTTTTCGAATACGGATATTTTACATGCCCCGTTATTATCAAATGTTTCCAATGGAACGGCGGAGTGTTTGTTTACCATTGTTCCAATCAAAGCTGATAGTAAACTGTCGAACAGACTCTTCTCGATTGCGGTGCGGAAGTGAAATTGTAGAGTAAATGTAAAATATAAGTTGAACGCTATATGTGGAAAGACTGTTTGTGTTTCGAAGATTACAGTTTGCACATTATTTTTCAATAGTATTTTTATGGTGGCTAAGGTAATAATTTACCTGCAAATGACGAACTAATGAAATAAGAAAGTCGCACAGCAAATTGTTCCACTTTCTCCTATTTCAAATGCAGAAACAATCATTTCAGTGAACGTAAGGCCCAATGCCACTTCAAGTTTCGAAAGATTTATTATTATTTCACAAGCTGTGCTGTTTAGAATGATGGCTATTGCTGTTGTTGCTCGTGTAACTGCATAAAATTCTATTTAAAGTTTCATCGTTGAAGCCAAATAAGAAAACAAAGAGAGGCGGAAATTAATTAAAGTGTCTAAAATGATGTAGAATGAATTGTATATGCACATACAGAGAGTTTTAGTGCCAAAGATTCTGCTGCCATGTAATTAAACTTCGCTTCACAATGCGCGTTAAGACTATAGATGAAATCGAAAATGCATTTGCTTACGCTTTTATATAGTAGAGCAAATTATTGTCGCCCGTCAACGGCAGAGAGACAGCGCGAGCAACGCTTTTAAACAAATTAATTGAATTCTATAATACTAGGAACAGGTGGGACAGCTAATTTAATGGCATGAAAACTGTTATCACTGGAAAGGAGTAAAATAACGAAATTTATTCCAATCTATTGACGTCCATAAATGCTCATTTCGTTAAGTGCATAAGAAATATTCTCCCTATAATTCAGCACTGTATAAGTCATTCAAATTCCAAGGTATTTTCTATTATAAGAATGATGCACTTTGCAATTGGCTGCCGATTCAAGTCGATGTTTTTAAATTTCTACTACACTAATGCCAATATGGAAAATTTATCTGTGCAAGAAATTCGTATAGGTAGCTTTAAAACATTTCCAATAGCTTGTTGTTATATTCTAATACATCGTTTAATTGTTATGCATCATTTCAAATTTGCGACTATTCTGTCACTGCATACAGTTATTCATAATATCAGGATAAATCGAAATTTACTAGAGAATCCACTTACAATGTTGCACCTATATATCTAACGATATTTGTTCATTTCAACCACCATCAACTGTTATTATTAATTATCATTACCCTTTGTACGTATTTCACATGTATTCTATTTATGAAGCAATTTCAAATACAGTGACGTAGAATTAAGTATTGAACTAGCAAATGTATAGAGTAATTCACGCTAGCTTATATCGCAAACGCTTAGTTATAATAGCTAACACAGACGTTTGTATTGCCGTTTGAATTAATAGATGCAGATGTACAGGAAATCCATTGCTAACACTATAAGCATTGCTTTCTGATTTAGATTAATGCTAAAAAATGTAATTGCAAATAATTCTACTTTTTCTTTATAACAAATAGGTTTTCTTACTGCAACATTAATAGCTATAACAAACTTCCACGTAATTAATATTTCAGAAAATCCTGTTTCTATCAGCCGGGGCCAGGATAACGAAAAACTTTTTCGACCAAAGAGCTTAGCATCTTTAATTATATAGGTTACGCAGAATTTATCCCAAATGGGAGTGCAGCTTTAAAAAGTAGAACGCGATCGTGCAATACTACCGAACACTGATCGACACATTTTCAACATGTTTTTATTTTTCGTTATATACATCATCCGCAGTTACAAACCCGTTGTCGGGAAAAAAGAAACACAACAAAATATAAGTAAAAACGGATTTGTCGTAGAATCACCTTCGTTTCGTCGCAAAGCTACGCTCGTCGAACTTCTTATTCAAAATTACGTCCGGGACATTAGAAAAGTTTCGATACCGAAAGAAACAGAAATTGTACGGCCTCGTTCTCAGTTCTGTCGTAGTGGCTCGGTTACCGCCTTGTAAAGTGGAAATCCAAAGTGAACCTTAATTAGAGGCGGTACGCCGAGCTTATCGAGACTCGCTTTCAGAGCTATATCCTGCATTTCCAACCCCATCTCCTCATTTACCTCCGCCACCTATATACACACATCTATTTACATGTGCATCAAAATGTGTATGCATATTCCCTCGTCCGTATATCGTGTGTAAATAAATTATATTCTCATGCATGTATGCTAAGGGGAAGACGGTTTAAAAGTACGTATTTTTATGTGTATAAAAATATTTGAGCAGCGGGAATGTGGATACAAAAGGGGATACAATATCGTCTATATCGTTAAATCTGTTCGGATCTACCTATGTATGTACTTGTGTGCTGTGCCCAAACATTAGGAATCATGTTTTAATTATGGATTTAATTGCAGTGCCTCGTCATATATAATGATTCGAAGTTGAAATAGCAGTTACGGAACACTTTAGCTGTACGAATATTTTAAACCCTCGCTATATGTGGATTTTATTTCGATAATAAATTCATTAACAGGACGAAGGATAAGGATTTCGTTAGCAAATAATAATCACAAAATAAATGCTAGTTTAAAGTTTGCTGACTGTAATTATAAATAGTTTACGACAGGGAAACGGAAATCTAATTTAGAAGCCGGGGCAACTGCAGCTATTAATGTTGAATTCGTCTCAATCTCTGTAACAGAAGACATTTTTATTTTGCAAATATTCATGTGTATTCGAAAATGATGTTCCACGTACTGTCAAGTAATCATTTATATTGCAAACAACTGTTTAACTATTACTCATTGACCACATGCCATACGACATATTTTCCCCTTTCGCTGATTCAATACATTGAATTTTTAGTACATTATCGTCGCGTATGGTAGGCATGTCCGTACGTGTGATCCGCTATTAATTATTGTGCAACGACCATTTTCGTCACTCAACTGCCAACAGCGAATGCTAATTGCTCAACGATCCATTGAAAAACGCGTCGATTTAATCGCAGATCGATCACGAACTGATCCCAGAACGCGAGTGTCGTCAACACTTCGATTTCGCTTCTCGAATTTTGTTCACGTTACCCGCCGAAACAGTCGCATGCTGTATCTGAAATTCACTTTGAACCGTAATACATATCCCGTGTCTGTTACCCCCTGCAATTTACGTACAGCTCGTTACACCGAAAGTGGCGTTGCGGACCTGTATAATACATGGTCTCGTCAATCATGATTACAACCAGCAGGCTCGGTGACAGTGCAGCCGGTATAATGAAATCAGTCTCACTTCACTTCGTTACAGCCTACGACCCAAATCGATGCACCATCGCGACGAAATCGCGTTCAACTCTGTTCCGTTCGTGATTGATAAATGCCTGGCCTCTACTTTGCCAAGCGCCGCGCCAGTCTAGAACGTAAATCGTTCCTGGAGGAACCGCAGATCGATTCACTCGTTCCGCACGGACGATTAAGGGACGCTTCGCACGAATTCGTAATTGGAGATTAAAAGAGATGCGTTCGTTCTTTCGAGTTGCCTGACTTGCGCGTGAAAATTCATTGCGGAGTGAAGAAGTTGACATCGTGAATTCGGATGGAAGTTTTGGCGCGAGCGATATGTCTTTTAGTGAAAAGATAGACGGTTGGACGGTTTGTTAGCGGAAATGGACGAGTTACCGCGGAACGAAATCGCGCGAGAAATATTTGTTAAATTTGTTGAACAGGATGGATGATAAATACGGTGACACCCAGTAGATTATGAAATTGTTATCTCGTCCATCATTTTATGCGGATAAAATAACAGGCTGGATACAGTTTTTGCTGTATCTTAAATTTATACGTGGTTACAGAGCTAACAGTACTTTGTTATTCAGTATTGTTTGACCAAGAGAAGCATGAAGCTTTTAATATAGTTTAATATAGTTATAATATTATTTTATTTTTAATATAGTTATAATATTTATTAAACTATATTATATTAATATATTATTATATTAATATAGTTTAATAAAAGCTAATAATATCCACTGCTTATAAATTATAATATAATCAGAATATAGAGAATACATTTTTATTAAATTAAAATCGTTCAGTTATTATTTATTATACCTTATTATACCGAATTGTTTAAACAGTACTTGCGGAATGATTTTTTCGTTGCACGTGTGTATCACGTGTCGAGGTGGGTTCGTAACTTTGGCATCTCGCCAGGAAGCAAAAATGTATAGTAATTTAATATGCATTATTGGAATTTATGTGAAAGTTTGAGCTTCAATTATGCAAATGCATGGGTAACATGCTATTAAAGGGACGATCAGTAATTTGCAACGAGATGACTATGACTATATTACCATTTACAAGTTGAAATCTCTCAAAGATATACTCCCTATCGAAAAATCTCGACTAACCGTGCTTTTCGACATCTATGCGCCGACGGTGACTCGAGTGGCTTTCAAGCAATTTTTGTGAAATTGTACTCATCCTGGCACCCCGCAGGATGAATGATAGTCGATAAAACACGCGTCATAAAACGAGGTCTGGCAATATTCAGGGCCGAGGAGAGGAACGATGCGAGATACCGAATATCCCACTCAGGCGCAGGAAACAAGGAACAGTTTAATGGCGTGGAAAAGATTTTCGTTGTATAAAAATAAGGAAATTTGTTCTACGTTATTAATGTACGGGGGCGCACATTCCATTTACCAGCGTGCCAGAAGGATTTTTACCAAAGTCACCGTAGAGGAAAATGAAATTGCGGCCGTGGGAAACAAAACCGTACTACACTCTCATAATTCATGTACCTGATCAACAATAGTTGTCCCTTGGCAAGTTTGATTATCAGAGTTGTGCTACAAGTTTTGTTGCATGGACTATTTTTGCAAGTGGTGGGTAAAAAAAATCATAGTACCAATTGTTGTCTATTTTGCTGGTCAAATATGTGCAACGAAAGTTTTAGATATATTAAAGTTTCTCCATTAAAACTTATTATTAGCGACCCAAACTTCTCGGTTGAATGTACAATGATGCTCATTCTTGTTATTTAATGGGAACAGTAGCCAGAAAAGTATTCTATTAGCTACAGAAAAACTCGGTTGCGTAATTCCTATAAGCAATAACCGTATTTATATATGTTAATACATGTTGCAATGCACACTTGCAAGTTCACGGTGTGCAAATGTTATTTTTCGGCATGACGAAGTCTCGCGAGGAAGGAAAATACTTCGAAAAAAAAAAACAAAAGAGAAGAACATTTTCCGTTTCGCCCAACCATCAATCACATCTTCCGATGATCATGAAATCGTTGGAAATGTGAGGCAAGAAACGGCCTCGTCGATTGACCCCCTAAACGCAACTTTTTTCCCCCGCTTCGTCTTTCAACCCCAAACGCTGTTCAATCCAGTAATTTAATAGAAGAACCCACCGGCCCAACAAGGTTTCCCTTCATCGCCAGTGTTTTATTTCTGATTGCGTGTAGCACGATTGTGCAACGTCATTTTTTCCCCGCCCCTTCATTTGTAGTGAGAACAATTACGGTTTTACTTTTGTAAACACTTTGGAAGTTGCCAGGAGAACGACGTGTAAGATGAGTTCACGTAATTACCCACAATATTGTATAAAATAAATGAACAGAACGAATATCTGTGTAGTATTACTTTAGGAACAATTTCGGGCGATGAATGCATTTCAAAGTATATATGTACAAAGTATTGCAGTGAAACTGAACAAAAGTGCTCGCCTCGTATTTTTCGCAATTCGGCTCGTTTCGTCGACACTCGCAAGTGCAAGCAAAGGGGAGGGCTGCCGAACTTCCATCATCAGTAGCCTTTGCACATTCGGTTGTTGATATTTAAAAAGAACCCGACCGTTTCACCTTAATCATCGCACCGAAGTAACAACGTGCGGCGCGTTTTTGTCGAAATTTCATCTGCCTCTCCCTTTGTATTCCTAAATTCATGAAATTTCTGTTTAATAATATTCCAGTGTGCACTTCTGCTAATTATACCTCCCGCTTCATTTCCCACAATCTATATATAATGAAATCTCGAGTGCCGCGTACCCTACTAGTAGTGCTCTTGTGATTAGACAAATGGGTGGTCGATAATAAAAGAAGTGCAATGCGTGCCAGGTAGAAATTGTCCCCGAGACACTTTCGACAGTGCGATGATTATGATAGAGAAGAACGGAAGAAGAAGCGGCAGAGAGGCGTTAAATGGAAAGCTCGCACATATCTTCGTTCGACCGGGAGATTACCTGGTGATAATAAGTCATCCGATATATCGGCATGCTTCAGCTGAAATATCCTCTCGAGGGGGCCAGATTTCTGGTGTATCCACCCCCAGCGGTGCTTGTGATCATGAGTTATTTCCGGCCGCGACGCGGAAAGCTGCCTGTAAAACTAGCCGAGACATAGCGTATTTTTCCATTTTAAGGTTTACACCGAACGATGGCTGTGTCTCAATTATTTACACCGGCGATAGGAGTCATTGGCCGTTCTACGGCGATTTTTATACGGCGACGAAACGAGCACGGCAAGATATATTTCGCTGCATCGCATAAAAGAAAAGAGGACATGAAAAACAGAAATCCTTCCTTTTGGTGGCGGTTCTTATTTGAAGCGTCTGGTGTTCGAGCGGTAGATTTATGAGCGAGGACGGGATCAATTCTGTTGTATTGAACGGTTCGATGCAATTTCTGATAATACTGGAGGTTTGCTTTTTCTTTTAATTTATTTATTTAAGGTCGCATCGGCTTGTAGAAGTCATTAGCGAACATGTTTGTTGTACATTGCATTTTGTACAATACACGGTTCTTTATAGAATACACGTGCATAAATGCTTTGTCAACAGTCAGATTGAATTAGGTATTACAGAATGATGATCGTTTCACCACGGGGCATAGGTAGTTTACACTTTTTTAAACAGGTCCGTTTGTTCCAAGAAATTAATTATATATTTTTCGAATTTATTGTCGTTTAGGCTGATTTTAATATCTGGGGGGTAGTTTCGGTGTTTCTCGTAACGACCTTATGGACGGGCGTTCCTGCATTACGCGTTTTATTGATAGTTGTTCGTTGCATCCATTGCAATACTGGAGGTACTGTTGGTCGAGACGCTGATAATTAAGTGTACAGATACAGTTTATGGTCCGTCGGGCGGGTAAACACAATTCCGTGTGAATTTGTGCCCATCGCGGTAGGCACAGTGCATTCTGAAATTAGAATATCTTCTGAACTTGTATGAAGAAACTAATATAATATAGCAGTGCAGTTTGAACACCAATTTCAGGAGATTCTTTTAATTATGACAAAATATCAATCTTGGGATCGTTTCCTTTCAATTTCTGTTTATCGCATTTCCAATCCATTTATATTTGTTTTATGAGAGTATTTATTGCTTCTTGA
This sequence comes from Nomada goodeniana, assembly GCA_963969485.1. Lineage (NCBI taxonomy): Eukaryota > Metazoa > Arthropoda > Insecta > Hymenoptera > Apidae > Nomada > Nomada goodeniana. The sequence continues at coordinate 14,986,009 of OZ018303.1, forward strand.
CAAAATTGTTACAAATTGAAAAGGTGTTGAAAGGGAAATAATTTTCGTTTTCTTGAGCTGTTTAATATATCTAATAGGACAAGTATTCTCTGGATGTAGCTCCTTTCATTCTGGAAACAGCTGGAGAATTATATCCGTAATTTGTTTGAGAAATAGAACGTGTTACCGTTTTCATTGCTTAGAGTGGAACAATGAAACTCTGTAAAATAGCGGAGCACAATTCATTCTAACACGTGTTGTACGGCTTGGTTTAGGTTTTTTAATCGCTACTGGATTACATAAATTCTAGGCATGTTTAGCCAGTAACATTACTAGCATTTGGCGTGAAACATAAGATGATGATTGTACACCCCTCATTACTTTACGCCGAGTAAGCTGTCAAACAATATATTACAACAATATTTCAACTTCAGCCATCTCGAAGGGAAATGAAATTTCGGCACACGGTGATACTATATGAAATAAGTTGTTATAATATTTCGAACAATATTAGAAATAGAAATTTACTGCAGATTCGCAGAATTCCGCGTTTTTTGAACAACAAAATACTTTAAAGAGACATCGTTTTCTATCAATATTTCCTGTCAAACGTGTATCGATTTTCGCGGATATGTTTGCTTCTCGCTGGAAACCGAAACACAAAACATGCACAAAAGAGAACTTTGATTCGTTTGGAATCAGACAAAAATGTTTCAGCTTGACGTGTACGCAAATTTTGTTCGACACCGTATCCTCGTTTGAAAATCAACGAAAATACACGATTTTCCTTTGAAAGAGCCAGTCCCACGTGGCGAGGCTGAACAGCTTATTCAGCTTTCAGAGTTGGCAGAAGTCGGGTTCCATCGTTTGCCACGATGTTCGATTACATGGTGCGGCTGTCAGACGTCAAGATTTTTGCATCGCATTACAGAGAGGCTGGAAACACATCCATAACGCTCGATATTGATTCGCAGAAACGTGCGCTCCGCCCTATCGACCGAGCGTGCACCTAGTGCAAGATGCGAGAAAGCATTAACTAAAAGAAGTAGAGCTCGTGAGAGGCTTACGAGCAAGATTTTAGCAAGGGGAAAAATGTTTTTCTGTTCTGTGCCGACAAGCCATGTCGGCTTAGCCTGTCGTCTCCCATTTTCTTTACACATTAGCCGGCGTTCCTATTCTGGCGTGCCAAGTGTGCACGTATGTATATTCGATTTCGCTAGCCATTGAATAACTTGAACTTTCGATTCAGATTCTTGTATTCTTGTGACGAATTAATCATTCATTCATTACACACGAAGGGGTCAATCTTTGCAAGGAAAAAATTGAGATTTGTCGAATGCTGAGTCGAGGCTAGAATGGAGAAGAATTCTTGTCCTTTGCAGGCGACCACGTTAAGAGAATAGTGGAAGGGCATGATTAGTTGATTAATATTGTCTGCAGCACTGAAGTTTTAGTAAATTATCCTTCGATCACTTAGCCAAAATCTCTTGGAAGTAATCGGACCACAATTATTGTCTTTGACGAGGACTTAGTTCAAGTCATGCGATCCTGCGAGTCAGGTTGCAGAATATTTGCAGAGTACTGTGCAAATTGACAGCTCTCCTGGAGTCTTACCAGTATCGTCAAATATCTTCTCCTCGAGAAGTACATTTATTGATATAAGTGTAAGAGTACTATTCTCTTTATTCACAACAATACAATATAAGACGGTCTAGAAGGTAGCTGCGCGTAAATAGATAGGGCTGCTCTATCTAAGACGCTTAAACCACCTATTCTTTATTAACGTGTCCGCTAAACTATTCTCAGAACTGTTCCGAGCGGCGATCGATGCAAGAATGCCCTGCTGCATCGTGATCGCCAAAGGGGACACGTTGTCTGTGTTTTTCCTGGCGCCATGGCTTCAAGGGCCTCGGTCACGTATTTCCCTTCGGCCCACGGTGTCCCGTGGGTACGTCTTCTATCGGGCCCCGCGCTGACGTACACCAGATGCCCAGCTAGGGCGCTCGCAGCCGAAATCTCTTACACAAGTAATTTAATATAACACACGAAATTAAAATAATTGTATACGATTCTGATATTGTCTTCGATAAAGGGATATGCAGAATGTTTGTTACATTGAACGGTGTGTGCAACAAGTGATAATAGGAAGGTAATATGTAATGGGGAACTTCAGCTAGTGATAATAATAATATTATGTATTTTACGGGTAACATCCCTTGATAAAGTACATACAAATATAAAGAGAAATATAACAAACAACAGATTATCGTGGTTATCATATCTGACATAAAAATTAAGCATCAGGCTAGCAAATAGTTAAGTCCCGTCAACATTTCGATTTTCATTCCAACGTTCTTGTATCATCCTTTAGTAGTCTAAAGAAACACGCTGTCTTCTACCATTGATGCTTTACTATTATATTGCGAAAAACCCAAGATATCGTTCCACTTATCATCCTCATCATGATCTTACCAATTAGTTACAGTGATCTTCTTTTATTTGAATTGTTACAAAGTGGTTCAATAAATAAAATACGACTTCTATACGTTCAATCACGTTCCGACATGTCCATCGATCAAATTACGCATGTCAACCGCAAGTAACTTGTAATAATCACATATACGACCGAGTACGACAGTTCACACGACGGATTGGAACACGCTCGCACAGTACACCGCCCATCAAATTCTTTATGACGGACTCCCGAAGCGCGGGCTCGCATGACTCCGTATCATATTTGACGCGGATTACGACGTTTCCCGAACGCAAGATTTATTTTTGCATACGAGCTGTAATTTCATTCGATTCGGGACGGCCATCCGATCGACGGAGAACCGAGCGTGGCACTCGGTGAAATTTAATTCGTCGTTTCTATTGAATCGCCGTTGTCCGCGTATCTGATAATGAAAATTGAACCGAGCGTTTCGTGACGAGTTGTAACTTATACTTTCGCAATTCGCGCGTGGCCGCTCGAAACAATTGGAAAGCTCTCAATTACGTTTCAGCGAATACGCCAGCTGTTTATGTTGGCGGGAGAAACTTTTGGCTCTTTTCCTTTTACGATTGTTTACGGTACAATGATACATTTGACGGCGGTTTAAACGAAAATAGCGATTAAAACCGCACGACGCTTTAATTTTTTTATTTTAAAATTCAGTTCGATGAAAACTGTTACAAAGAATGCTCATCGTCCCTGAAGTAAAATCGTTTTTTCCATAGTTCGCGCTTACTTCATTCTGCGATCACTGTTTCTTTCATTTTGCCCTGTCAACCTCTATAAATTGATACATTCTTGTAAAAAACTGATTGTCCCCCGGTTTCCGGATGCCCCTTCATTCAATGCAAAACGCTCCCAGAAAAAGGCACAGCGATGCAAAATAACAAAAGTAGAAATAAAAATAATAACAACGCGGCCGACTAGATCTAATTTCACGCCAGCGCGGCGTTGCAATACAATTAATGATACTTTTAATTGACAAGACTATATCCACGCTAGTTCTCGCAGAAGCTTACGTTCCAGATACACAAAAGCCGCGCCGCGATAGCGCACGATATTCTAGTTCGCGCGAAACTCTTGTCGCACCAGCAGCGACGAGATGAAAATCGGGCGGCGCATTAAACTCTCACCCTATATGTTATTCGAGACGGCAGTATAAATTGCATCCGCGAAAGTTCTAAACGCGTTCCTTTGGGTGTTGGCCTGTGGCATCGTCGAAATGATTAATAATCTGTCGCGAAGGTAGAAATCCCTGCGGGACACGGGTTAGGGAACACCATGGTATCTTCATCATCTCGTTCTCCAGCGGAACTTTCCCAAATTTGCACCACAGGGAAACGTAAAAGGATGCAGGGACGGCCGTAGTTTTCATGGTTCGTTTGTCAAGCCGTTCTATATTGAAATCGTTGCCATTTGTTAACGTCTACTTGCCACTCGTGCTTTTAATGGTGATTTATGTAGGACCGCTGGGTCGATCCATTTTCGGCAACTTTTGCCCGGTCAGGACGGGAAAATCGTTCGGTTAATGCGCAGGTAACGTGATGCTTCCATAAAAGGTCACACAATACGCGTGCAATTATTGATAAACGTAAATTGTTTAGGTGCTTCGTTCTTTGAGATCGCTTCTGTTTATTAATATTTGATTATTCATGTACTGGCTGGTGTAATCGAAGTATACATATGCGCGTACCTACTTACGTGCTGTTGGCATTCGTTACCTTCTGCCTTATTATTATACGGCTGGTTTATACAGTGGCGTATGCGCACATCACGCTCCAAAGATTTCCACCCCCCCACCCCTTTTTATAATGGAATAGAAAATACGACATTTATTGAAAATTTCTTATCGTTACTTCAGTTTGCCTTTTAACGCCGGATAAAGAAGGCTGCCACGAAGGAGGTAAATAAATTTTCCACAATAATAATACGCAAGATAAAATGCACTCGACTGAAACTGAAACGGACGATCATCTCTCGTCAGTCGAAGATCCCGACCCTCTCAACATAAGAGATCCGCTTTTCACCGAAAAGCAATTCAATCCGCGCGGAACGTAATTTTCAAATTTTCACCTGCCATCGGGCAAAGGAGGCCGCTTCGCCGAAGACAACGGCGTCATTATCGCCGAGGCTCGTAAAGTTGCAGAAGTAAAGTTTCGCGGGAAGAATATTCGTGGAAGCTTTTGGACTCGATATTTTCCAACTTTCGGACGCATTAAATTTTTCGCCGGGCCCCGTCACTTCGTCCCGCCGGGTCCACTGCCCTGAAACTTTGCCCACATTTGTCAGCCGGCGTCGCGACGCGTCGGCTCGTGCTCGAAGCCATTTTGCAGGCCGTTAACTCGAGCCGGCTGGCCGCGTTTCCGCGCGGACTTTCTTCCGCGGCGTCGGACGGACTCGCGGTGGTCGCGATGCCGTGTGTGCGTATAAACTGCAAGTTTTCCCGGCGGAAGTTCATTGCACCGATCGCGCAACGCTTGCGCGTTAAGTCGTACATTTATTCCACCGACAGGGCGATATTTTCTCGCGAACGTTCCTGCCCTCCGACCTGTCCCCTTATACATATATTTACTCCTCGCGTTTAGCGGTTTGTAAATAAGCCGCGCGGCTAGAGGATCATTGCTGGAAAGTTTCGAGGATATTCGGCGTGTGAATTTCAGGGGCGTGTATGCGCGGGGACGCCTAAGGGCGAGTCGTGTGTCTTGGAAGTTGGGGGGGGGCGGAAAAGATTTCGGGGGCTGGTTGTCGAATGAATTGCGACTTGCCAAGTTAATTGCGAGGTGTTTAGTCGATCGTTCGTCTTTGATATTATATACATTTCCGTGTACATTTTCTGTTCTCTTTTGTATGTCCTGAATCGGTTGGTCGTTGATATGGTATATGGTGGGAATATGATGGTTTTTATGGTCGTCAATAATTTTAGTACATTGTTTATCTGATGCATCGCTTTAGGTTTTGATAAGCGAATAGATATGAAGCAGCATTTTATTGCTCTTTAATAAATACCACGATTATGGTATTCACTTACTGTATCTGTACGAGGAGTTCCAACTTTGTTTGCGATTGGAATTATGATTAATTATATTTATTTTAATCGGATATTCTTGTTCGGCATTCGTTGCTGGCTTCAAATGTGTTATTTACATTTACTGCACAGCATTGTTCTAATTTCCTTCTTTCGCTTAGATTTCAATTGATCTTCGTGTAATAATTATACGTAATGTAAAGTTATGTGTGCATGTAGGTTTTATATATTAGCAGATGTCAACGACTCCTTATTTGCTGTCAAAGAAGTGTCTAATTTTTACCACAATTGGTACTCTTTACCCTGGGAAAAGTGGTCGCGAAGATCTTGCCAACAACACTTGACGAATCAAACATTTCTGCGGGGTTGGTGGGTATATGGATTCACAAAGTATTACAATTTGAATTTCCTAATGCATACTATCGAAGGATACCGCGAGATAGACTTTCTGTTGCTAACGTATCCTCGTTTTATATTCAGTCATTCATTCTCAATTCATTCTGCATTCAACGAACTATAACAATTTTTGCGTCGACGTGCTCTTTATTTTCCTCTATTATACTTCATTTTCTCGACCCTTTCTCTGTGTCAAAGCTCAGAACGATCTGATACGTCTTTTTTAAAATAGGGAAACTAAACACTGCTTGTGCAATCTTGAATCGTACACGTAGGACTCACTAATTGAACAGCTTCAACTCGTATGTTCGTGCTTTGAAGTTCAATCTACGATTTTCACGATTTCGGTTTGCAGTGTCACCGATTAGTCCCACAGTCACTTCGGCCCTTGCAGCCAACCTCAGCCGTTTCCATTAAACACGAAGTAGCCGGGCGTGTGTTCTGTTCTCTGTACTGCAGGCAGATCAAAGTGATTCTCTGACAATTTCGTGCACATGCCAAAAAGGTTGAACCGAGACGCGACGACAAGGCTACTGAAATACTTAATCGTATCGCGAATAAAACTGTTCGCAGATTTAGTAGTGTACGCCGAGTTCACTGGATATACAAATAATTAATTGTACCAAGAAGTTTGAAACAGTAACGGTATATATTTCCGTCATGCATTAATTCAATAACCAAGCATCGTTAATAATATTCAACATCAAATGGTAGAGCGGCGAAATTAGTTCCGACATTGAATCGCTGAAAGTGTTTCAGAATTTGTATACGGTACGTAGCTGGAAGGCGGTTTAAATATCATAATACCAAACGTTACGTTAACAGCTGCGTTAAATTTTACATTCCAGAGAGATTTCTTCGAAGCAATTATCATACCATTGAATGCATTCGAAAAATCATCTCGCACGGGCATTTTGGTCGCCAATCCAAATACGCGCAAAGACGTTTCAAATGTTCGCCAAACCTTCCGCCGTTTAACACTGCGCGCAGGCAGGTAGCCACTTCTGTTAGCCTCATTTTCATGCAAAGGTGCGGGTATTAGTGTTGAACGCGGACAAGATCAGCATTGGCCGCGCAATATCGATACATCATAATCGGTTAGGACCCGCAGACAGGAACGTTCGCAACGGCCCGAATCTGCTCTGTGGGACTCGATCAATGGATCATACTCTTATCTCACCTGGCGTGGTCGGCGGGGCGGCAGGAGGTTGGCAAGGGAGCAAGGGAAATGGCCTGACGAAGAGAGAAACGGAGGGACCCCTTTTATAATTAGGCCCACGGGCGACACGTTGCTTCTCTAATTACCTGTCCAACAATCCGCGGGCGAATGAGTAAGTGGACTCCGCCTCGAGACCAGCCACCTTCGTTGTTACGAGGCGTATTCAGTTGTACCCGAGGATTCGTAGCAAACCGCCAACGTCCTCGTGCAGCTTTCTGCTTCGCCGCGATCCTAAAAATTGGCCTCGGTCCAGGGTCTGTTCGGAATTGGTCAGGGAGATGGGACGAAACGCTGGAACTAGTTTCAGGTTGGTTGGGTACAGCGTTGCCTAGATAACTGATCGGGAAATGGGCCCATTTCCGATCATTTAAAACGGGCTGAACGGTTCGAACAGATTTTTTCAACGAGCTCCTTGCCATCAGCTACAGGCGCGGCAGATATTGTAGAAGAAACGGAATGGTTCTGGAAGGGTCGTCAGAAATTAGCCTCTACATGTCTGCGAATGCTAATGTTGTAATACTTACAAATATTACGAATACAAAAATGTTAATAAAAGAGCTACGGAATACTCTACTTGAGGGGGGATGATCTAAATTGTAGACAGGCTTTGATATTGTGGAGGAAGTGCGTGAAAGGAATTTAAAAGTTTGTCAAGTTTGGATAAATTTAAACGACCATTGGTAGAGATTGTACACGTACAGGGAGTGACCATGATTAAATAACTAAATAAACCGTTTCCAGTTTAGTACATACATTTATTGAACTCGTATAATTGTATTGGGAAGATGATATTTCATGGAAGAACTGAAGATCTAATGTACTCACGCTACGTTCTCCATCTATGTATATTGGAGGCTAATTTTGCTATACAAAATTACGTTGCGTTCAACTTTTCGATACTAGGTAAAAGCTGGTCGTTCAGTCCAGGCCATTTACGAGGAAAGTTGTTGTTCGAATAAATAATGCAGACTGGAGAGAGTGGGAAGTGTTTACTTTCCTCCTATCCGACCTCGTTAATACGAAACACGTTTCGGAAAGATGTGAATAATGGAACGCGGTTTAGTTATAGGAATAATTGATGGAGATAGTGATAAATCATCCATGTATGCTGGTAGAAATAGTTGTTGATTGTAAAATAAGGGTGCAATCTATCGCTGCATCAATTGACAGGATTCTTTTAACACGTCTATACATCCTTTACATGGTTATTCATACAATTCACATATATTTCGCGTTTATTGAAATATTTAGAAACGGGGATAAAAAGAATTAAACCTACTCCCTGTGAAATATCCGCGGCGGGAGCTATCGTCGTTTCGGTGGAGTGCAAGTCGAAGCTTTGACAGCGCGGCGTGTTACCTATGATGAATCCTTTGATCGGGAGAGGCGTATATATATACATGCATCCATTGCATAGTTATGCAGTTGCATAATTGCATAGTCGGTCTCACTAGTATTCACACCCTTATTTTTGTTTGTAATTACTCAGTTCTATTCAACTTCGATCCAAATAAACGTTACATATGTGACCAATTGCAAAAGGGTCAAATGTCACCGAATCTGAACCAAGGGAAATACATTTCTCGCGATTTCGGCGACACGCGGATCCGTTTTTATAGCCGGCTGTTCTGTCGAACGAAGACACTATTGAGGTGAAGACATTCGTGCAATGTTCAAAGCGAGCAATGCGTGCGCAGTTATGCTAATACGCTGGCCAGCTTAGAAATGGTATTCGTGCAAGCATGGAAATTGAATGTAAAACAACGAACGCAATTGTTCGCACAATGGTGCACGAGCGTAACTTCGAAGGTATTGAAACTTCAATAATCAATATCGTGGCTGGGCACGGTATTACCAAGAAGCTATTCAACTGAATACAATGTTTGGAAAATTTAATCACGCCGGCAGATCAAATGTTTACCCATCGTATCAAGCTTTTCGCGTACACTCAACGAAAATTTTTGCTCCTGTTGTACGGAATTACGTTCAATCTCAGCCCGCGCGACACGAGCATCGAGCAGCAAAAGCGAACGCAGGGTAAATTGCCCCGTCTATAATAGAAGCATTACGGAAAGCAACATGTGTTGCCCGCTAGCTGCATAGTTACCGGATGCGCGTCACGACTCTGTAACAGGACTGCACACACATTAGATAGACACGTGAACATCGTGAATTGCGGTCTCCCGTAAAACCAAAATATTAAGAGTCTTAATCATTCCCCTATGTGTTAATTAAACGTAATTTATATCAAATGCGCGAGGACGCGTATAATAAATTATCCCTTCGACCAGTGTATACGAATAAACTATAATCGTTACTCGAAGAAGACTTATTAGACCTTCGGGTGTATCTTCACGGAAAATATATTTACAACAGGAATACTCGACGGTCGTCTTATCGTGCCCATCGCTCGTGCCATTGGCTCCATGGTCAAAGCTATTGTCTTTTGGTTGTTCTTCTACGATAGCGATCAGAGTGACGGCAACAAGACGCTAGAATCGATAGAGGGACACGCTGAAAAGCGGCGGCCAAGTGTTTATCGAAGGGCTGTAAGCCTCTATGATTTGAGTAGCCAAGGCTGGCTCGATATCCACGGCCTCTTAAACGTCGATGTGCATATACCGGCTGACCCAATAAGGATAGAACCGTTACTCGACCATCCGGCCTTTTACCTCCGTTAGTCTACTTTAGACCAGGAGGCGCTGTATAGACAGATCGAAATCCTGGAGGAGAGGCTCCAGCTTCGGCAGAGTCTGCTGAGAGCACTAGACCTAACGTCTAGCTTGATCCCTGTCAAGTAGCAGTATTACTTCGATGCTAAAACTATTTCGACCGAACTGTACTTGCACTTAGAGGAGACTGTTCTTAATAGTCCTGCACGCTTGTGCATCGAACTTCCTATATCCCCTTAAACCCGTCGGGCCCTTTATCCAGTAATACAATAATTCAGCACGATTACTATAACCCTGTGGAGCTCGGAATAATTAGAAAAGCGCAGATACGTAACACGCGCGTGTCTAACGAACCCCGTGGAAGGGACTACAACGACAATAGGCCACGAACAATTATGTCATGAGAGAATCGGAAAATGAACAGCACGATCCGTAACCTTCGTCAGTGGAGAAAGGGAAACAGTGAGAGGGGGACGGGGGGAATGGAGAGAGAGAGCCGGCCGTTGTTTGGTCTCAGTCAGCTTTTCTCACCCTAATGAACCCGATACAACCGCCCTTGCAAGCACCGCTGCCACGCTACCACTTTTATCGTCGGCTACTCACACATCGATAATCGCCGGCTGAATCGTAGTAGCGGCAGGCCGACGGGGTGGGGCGAGGGGAAGGAGGGAAAAAAGAGGGTGGACGGCGGCGTACGGCGAGGGGCAATGGAGCGCAGCGTAGGCTTGTTGCTGGCGTGATGGCGGAATGTGGAGCAGTGTGTCAGAACGACACCCTTCTGAACCGTTCCAGCGTCACCCGGCCGCTTAGTTCTCCGCTCTTTCCACCCCCCCCTTTAACAAAGACTGCTCTCTCATCCCTCGAGAGCGACGCGCAGGCTACAACGCCACAGCTTCCAATCCCCTCCCCACGTTCGTTCCCTCCCCCATATACCAATTGTCGATCCATCTTCCCCCTTTTGCCTGCACAGACACTGACTTTCTTACTTCTCCAACAGACACCAGGCTAACCCTGCCCGATTGTTTTTGTCCCTTCTCTCCATCTCCCTTCGTCATTCCAACGTGAACTTCCTTTTCCTGGTCCCCCGCTGAACCCTGCTTGTCCAACGCAGCCACCGTCTTTTTACCCTCCCCCTTAACTCTATGGTTAACTCCATGCCGTGCCTACCGCGCAGAGTTTTCTTCGATACCATTGAAGATGTGGATATTGTTTCGGTCCTCCTGACGTTCTCGGTTTCACCCGTCGCCGTATTTTTCGTCCCTTCCCGACACCGACGTCGCCTCGTTCGCGACCAGGCACCAGGTCCGTTTCATCCCGATGATACTGATCTTTGGTTAGACTTTGCTTGGACGTCGCTGGTCCATCTCGTCCGCGTTTAATCTTGTGTACCTTTTCGCTAATTTGTTGTTTCAAACTGTTTCTTTCTCGCCACGTTTCGTTTTTTCTGCTTCTTCTTACTCTTGGGATTTTTTGCTGGACCTCCTTACTGCGGTTTCTACTTTAGGGATTCGTTTTTCCCACGGTATTCGTCTGGTCGTTCATTCTTTCGCATTGTAGATAGGACGTGACGTACTTTGTACTTACCCGGGTTAGGGGCGAGGATAGCGAGCTGAAATAGTTTGTGCTTTCCGAGATGAAAGGTGAAGGCGTCATTGCAAGGATACGGTAGACAGTTTTTAAGAAATTATGGATTCCGTTGGATTCGCTGTTGTTTATTGTTACTGATATGGAATTTTCATACACTTTGCGTTACCTTGAGTGTCTATAGTCAAAGTCATAATTTAATGCCAAAGTTCGTTTTTCTTCAATGCCTCGACGGCGTAGAGCTTTGAATTTCGTTTTACTAATTTATCTTCGTTCTAATTAAGCTCCGCTGCTCCACAGCGCTAAAGGGTACTCAAACTGGAAACTTGCAAAGTAAAGCTTTGTGTTTAATTAAGAGAAATATGATACATGCTTGCAATATGCAGGTTTACCTAATCGATGCTATTTCACAAATTGCTATTGCATTAGATTCCTTTTTGCAACACGCGTGAAATTACACTACGAAACGGTCCTACTATAAATCTTTACCCGTTTATATTATTGCACAGAGCTGTACACCGCTGTGTTTTATAATTAGCAAAAATGTCACTAGCGTAACAAATGCCTATGATCAACAAGTGACAGTGCTAAAACAAGTAGCACCAGGAATGCTCACTGGCTTTAAAAAAATAATTAGTTTTTACTTAAAAGCACGTTTTTCTCGAGTAAAGCAGGTTCACGTGTTGTTCATTTATGGAGCTTCTTCTGGTAATTAATATGTTCCTTCTTTGAAAACACTGTCGATTGTAAATTACTTATAATTATATAGATTTATTTATTTTTGAAGTTGGCTTTATTCATTTATATCATAGAATATGTACCATTCGCCTTGAAAATTGTCTTTACAGTTTTAATCATTTCTGTGGATTTGGGACAAATTGTTCAATTGAAAGAGAATTGTCTATAAAATTGGAACTTAATTGTGTATTAGTTTTTATTTACGTGGTATACTTCTATTCGTGTACGATACTATTTTATCGCCTTTTTTTTTATTAGAAATCGCTTATCAATATTTCATGGTTCTGATACCGAAGTGTCGACGTGTTCAATTAAATATTATATGAGAAAGTGGGCGATGCATCGAGTGCATCGAACAGCACGTTGAAAAACCGTCGAGTGATCGTTATTTAGAAAACAAGATTATAATTTTACAGGCATTCATCCGGAATGTGCCTGGCTTGGAAACGTTGCCGGTTGCATTCGTCGACAAAAGACCTTAACTTTTTGTACTGCACAAATAAAGTAAGAACGTCGAATTATAAATTGCTTGCATATTTCAACACTGTACAAGGTAAATAGATAAATGCAACGTCGAGTTCGCGCAACTCAATTTGAGTAGACAGCGTCCGCTCGAAACGTTCCAGCATTTCCAATTTGCTAAGATAATTCGTGGCAACTTATAGATATACTTATTGTTATATCACGTTAATTGAAGGTAAGGAGGAGAAATCGAAGTAGATTTCTTGCTTGTTGTTAGATTAAACGTTATATTTTTCCTAACGCTGCAAATGGAGAAACACAATCAAGCAATTCCTCTAGAATAGTTTTCACTCGTTTCCCTGAAACTGTATTATTTTTCCGAAAGTATTACATATACTAACAAAAATCTATTTAGCTTTATTCTCACCCTTGTAGGCTCTTCGTTGAGAAGTTTCCTTGCAAAAAAATACAAAAAAAGCAAGTATGTGGAACGAACGAGAAAAATGTGCGCGTTGGTAGTAGCTCTTTTTTATCGATGGACGGAAAACTCAAATAATTTCGCTCCGCTGGCACCTGAGACTGTTAAGAACTTTCTAAAGCATGATGGAGAAATGCATTTGTGAAACGGCCGGTAATTAGGGAGTTAATCACTGACGTTCTCCTAGGGTCTCCTATACAGTTCTTGCCGCTATACGTTGTTCATCAAAATCTTGTTGGGCGCAGAATTAAAACGATAAAATAAAAACAATTAAAGAGCAACAAATTGTTAACGGTAACGGTGAAACTGACATAGGGCGCAACTCACGACACATCGTCGGAGATCTAAGAAACCCTCGCCTCTACCTGCGTTAATGGAAGAATTTGTTCAAGAATATCCCCTTTAGGTAGATTTATTGCAGAATGGGACGTGGTCGTATTTCGTTAAATGGATTTCCAGACAGTGTAGCCGGAGTTACGCATTGCGTGGCGCGGAAAGGCGGGGAAGCAGAAGGACTGACACGAGAAAAATGAATGCCCGAGGAACGATCAGTATTAAGAAAAAATAGCGGTGCATTTTCATTTCCCACCCTGGCGAACGTGAACTAAATCTCGCGTGTGTCACGTGGGTGAAAGGGTTTTTCGACATTTTCATTTGTTTCAATGCTAAAGTAATCGAAGGCTTACGGTTGAAAGTTCTGTCTCGTGTATGCGTGTAACACCTTTATTTGCTCTATGGCGCACCAACTCGATTGAACGTGTATTTTCACCTGAATGGATTGGGGAAGAATAAAGGTCATAAACATATCACATCTGAAAGAAATAAGGGCATTAAAGGTCTCTTATATTTGTTTCAATTAAAATGCTGCTCAAGCTCTCCTTCGTATAAAATGTAATTTATTTCCCGTTAAAATCGAATAAATCCTGGTTTATTATGTCTCATTCCTCGTTGCTTGCAGCAAGGAGTATACAAGGCGTATACTTGTTTGGGAAAATGCGGTTTGCTGCACTGTATACTTGTCTGATATAGAAATTTCTTTAATTTAAAGAAAAAGAACGACCAAAGGACGATTGCTGCACAATTGTTTCTATTAATTGTCATTAGCTATATAACTGATTGATAGCTGAATTAAAACTACCACGATTCTCAACAAAATACGTTTCACCTCTATCATTTCTCAATTTGAATAACAAAAATCTAAAACCCGAAAACAGTTAACTATCTCCCAATACTGTTCACTCTCGTGGCAAACGGTAATCCTCAGTCAGCTGTACATCGAACGGTGATTCTGCGTCCCTTAACTTATAATAATCTATTTTAACGGCGCATCAATTGCTTTCGTGTTTGACAAAGGAGGACGATTCTTGAACCGCGCGGTTCCTGGCGAACGTTTTCAATTCCTCGGTGGTTAGAAGCATGCTGAAACGATAGAAAACAGCAGCGTGTCGGGGCGATTATTCGTCTTGGTACGTTTATTGCGCAAGGAAACAGCAAATGACGCTTTAGCGGGCGCATTTAAGTCGGAAAGGGGGTGCGTTGGCGGAGAAGGTGGCGGCGTGGAGCAGGGCTAAAATGAAGAAAAAATATTTCAGCGACACTTGCTGTGACGGAAAAGCAATCGAGGCAATTTCGTTCTCCCTGCAACTGCAGCTGCTCCGTGTATTTCCCCTTGCGCGCGCCTCCAAAGAAAACGCTTTACCCGCCTCTGGAGGGTAATTGCTATCTACGGACGCTGAACCTTGTCGCGTAATTACTTGCCGTTTAATCTCGCGTCGCTTTTTCCGTCATTACTGATACTTCTCGCTTTTCTGTCTCGCTGTGCGTGAGCTTATTCGAAATAGATCCACGCGTACACTTTTATCTGTCCGCTGGACACGTACGAAGTGCCTGCACGGACACTGCTGAACCAACAAGCATTTCAAACAGTACAGAAACATTCTGATCGGCCGGTCATTTTAAGTTGAAGATTAAAGAATACATCCAAGATAGAACATATCGAAACAGAAGTAATTATTATCGGGGTGTGTAATATTAATTTCGACTCGATGAATCGGCAAGAAGCCGCTCAATGTTTGCAGAATGAAGGAAGCGGTTTCCAAATTTTGCCGCGAGTTAAATTTTCAGCACGCGAGAATGATAAATTGTTAAATCGCGGCTGCTTCCATAGAAACCTCAGTGTCATTCGCGAAATATTTCATTCACAGCGTGCCCTTATTTAAAATGGATATTTCAGACGCGTCGAAGAAAAGAACATGTACGATTCCATCACTTTCACGTTTCATTCAATTTAATCCTGGCAAGGTGTAAAATATTTCATTACGCGAAACCGTCAACGTGATAGCGGATACAAGAAAATATCATTGACGACGAAACTTTCGCATCGAATGCTTGCGCGCGATATTGTGAAAATTAGAACGACCACTGCACTGAACGTAAACTTACACGAATATATATAGCTGCGTTCACTTACGCAGTATCGATGTGTAGATGTACTTATTACGTACGGTTGATATTTTCCCTTATCGATCTTCTTTCGTCGATGGGGCGAGGGGAAAGCAGACCAAGGATGGGACAAAGCTCCGAATTTTATTACATGCTTGACGAAGTATCCCTTATCGGCATTAAGCTAAATAGCAAAAAACATGGATCGCGCTTTTCTGAACAGTGAAAAATTCATCCTGTTCGGAACTGAATATTTATAGGCGGCATGGCAGGAAGACATTGGGCATTGATTTATATTCATGCCCGAAATTGATTGCGACAAGAATAGCGACTGATTAAAGCCGGTTAATTTTGTTGGTGTTACGTAATAATTCTATTTGAAAACTGGATTTTTGTTCCGTTTAGAAAACTACCTTGGCGTAATGCCGCGAAACACTTTGGAGATTATTCGAAGTATTAATTATATGTATAAATGACTTGCTGAGTATGAAAGAATATTGTACAACGATTTAATATTTGAATTGCCAAGTTGTTGAAAATGATCCATTTGTAATTCGTTTCATTTTATTAATTTATCTTCGATGGATGATTTTATGTGCCATTTATTTATTTTCATTAATATTATTGTATTTGCCTTCGGCTGATTATGAACACAGCACGAAAGATATTCAGAAATATATTTTATCCTTGTATTACTATCACTTTCTTCAAACATGGGTAGTTATAGTGTACACAAGGTACGTCGTTCCTTTTAAAATAATGCTTACGTAACATGGAAATCTTTAAACAATAGGCGTTCCCCTAGCTAAGTGCATGCCTTATTCTGACCTACCGTTCTGAATATATACTTGGAATTTTCTGAGAAACAATGTTACGCTAGCAGTTGAATGGCACAACAGGTGTATGAATTCGTGGAGTTGACGAAGAATATTTTGTCGATAATAGTGACGAGCTGATAGAGCGAAAAGGAAGAAAACCTTCACGACGCGACGCTTGTTAGAAAGGCTCATCCAAATTCCTTGCAAGAAGAAATTTCGTTGTGCGTCTTGTTTGAGGGGAGGCCACTTTAAAGAGCAAAGTATGGGAATGTTTCAAAGAGTAAATCGCAGCCGTTTGATGTATTGTACTTTCATTCTCTTACTTGACGAATCGTTTACCCTTTTCGTCGTGACCATTTCCTATGATTACAAAGATTAATATCTACATTTAATCAATCAGAAGAATATAATTTTCTTTCTTAGGCTGCTTTTTTTTTATATTAATGATTACAAGTGATTGGACAATTATATACAATGCGTGAAAGGTTATTGCCGTCAGATTTTATAATAATTTTATTTTTGTACATTAGCAGATACTGATACACGTAGGTAGACGGGGAAAAACTAATTCTTCAGATCGAAGCAAAATTATTCTGATCAGTTAATGTTATACCTATTTCTACGTTATGAATAATTATTTGTAAAGTATAATTTCTCTATACATGTAGCCTTATTTCCCAGTAATTTTCTGGTGATTAAAAATAATGCGAAGCTTACAATTCAAGTCTTCATTCCATGTCGTGTCACTTGCTTCGAAACTCTTGACGTCTTGGCGTAAGGCCCCTTTAACGCTCAGCGAGAACGTGAGTAAGCATCGATTTCTGTATTTTCATCGAACAGACACGCAATGAAACTGGAGAAGGACTCCGGGGAAATTAGGAATCAACGGCCACGATCATTAGGTTATCTGCTGGTAAATATCGGCGTTTTCATCGCCTTTCACCCTACTTGGGCCCTAACTGTGTAGCGTGGTTAACGATAATGCATCTGGCGGTCGCGATTTAAGATAATTGGATTTCAGCCCCGTTTTAAAAAGCAACTAGCAGTCGCTATTTCAAAAGTGTCAAATGAACGGGACGCGTGAACTAGATTTAAAAAATATAAACGTGTGCCAAAATAAAAATTCGGACTACGTTACGAATTATTCCACGCAGTCCATAAAATATAGCTTTAGAACGGTGCTGTGTTACAGTGTGAAGAGTTAGAAAAACAATTGCGTTGAATCGTTTCGCAGAATTTGCAATGAACATAATGCGAGTGCTATTGTCTGACACTTAACGACGATATGTTTTTCGGAGTTACATATTGGTGCAATTGAAATAAGTTCCACGACAGGGATAATTTTATTCAAACTTATGTGTCAATTGAAAATCAAACAACCTATTCTTTATTTACTTCGTGCGTTTCACTCGATTAATATTTATTCGCAGAATCAATCAAAAATACAATGAAATACAAGAATGTAGTAAAATAAAATAAGATACAATTTGTTATAAAACTAATTTGGAATTTGCTTATCATGAAAGTTCGAGGGAAGTCGCGCAGCCAAATCTCAAGCTTGAAAATAATTAACGAACAATAGAACACCGTGCCCAACGATTAGGTGCAAGCAACGATAGAATGTATCTCAATTAAATGGTTATTCCAAAGGGAGCGTAATTTTTCTCAATCATTTTTTGAGCCAATAAATCTTTCTTCATCCGTCGTTTATTGCGCAACGAAATAGGGATTTAGTCACATAAAAAGATTCCACTGAAGTAATTCCATAATCGTAAAAATTGTGCGGCCTCCCCATTGCTTCTAGAATAGAGTCAATCTATAAAACGTGATTCCTCTATAAACAGTGTGACTGGAGCAGAAAGCGAATGAACCAACATCGAACAAATGATGAATGATATTGTCTATCAAGAAATACTCGTTGCACGGGTTTGAAACAGGTTTCTAGGATCGTTTACGCACCCCCGGTGGCAAGGGTATCTATAGGAAAAATATGCTTGGGTCGAATATACGATGGCGCATAGCCTATCTATCCTGTCGAGCAAATAATGTTGTGCATCCGTGACAAAAGTGACGTTTGAAAAATACCCTTCTTATTTCAAAGACTGCATTGCAATACATTATTAGAAATAAAACAAACGTTAGATGTATGCGTATATTAGGTTATTGGATTGAATAAGACTTTCGGTTACTTTAATACTTGGTATATCCTGTATCAGAAATCTTGATTTTTTATTTGTATGCATCGTTATGTTCGCAAGCGAAACAAATGTTCAATAATAAAAATTAAACCTACTTAAGTTACAATATATTGTACTTAATTTTCTGTGTTTTAATGCATGAATTAATGTCAAACAAACAGGAATCGCGACAGTGTTAGAATGGGAATAATTTTTAAAATGTTCAATAGAGTTAAATGTAGATAAATCATATGCAAACATTAAGATTTTTAATACTCAGTAGTTTCTTCGTGTTTCCATTATTTATTTTTATTTTCATTTGCGAGATTAAACTATAGCTTTAGAAATCACCTAAGTGAATTAGTTAATTAATATACGCAATATATCGTGCTATTGTAGCACTATATTTCTGCGAAATATACTGTACAATATAACTAGATTTCTTCGGTAGGAAATAGAAATGCATAAAACGAAGTAAGGGAAATATCAACGCGTGAATTTTGAAATATTCATCTCATGCTGGCTTGCACACGTAAAACGCTGGCAAGAAAATTTATGCTTCGGAAATTCTTTTTTGTAGCTTCTGGATTTTTCACTTCTGCAGACAAATTGATATTTCAGTTGAAGCCAGACATTTGCAATGGTATTTTACAAAATTTCTTGCATCGTGTTTACCCACTAAGAAGCGAACATTTGTCAACTGAAATGAAATTGTCTTATGAAATATATGAACGCTCTTTACTAAACAGTTTATTGAAAAAAATTACGCTCTATAAAATTTCATATTTCCTGACTTTAGAACCGGTTTTATTCTATTTAAAGCCATGATTTGAACATTATTAATAAGATTAGATTCTTTACACTCTCTGTTATTACGAAGCAAAGGGAAAAGACCATAACAGAATATCTAAATAGTATATTGACAAATACACTGAGCTTGGTACCTCAGTTTACTTGGATAATATTTTAATATAATCGCGGCTTTGCCATTCATATTACTTAATTTCCACTATTTTTAATGAATATCCTTCTTTTCTCAATGGCTGGAGTAATTGCAAAAACGATTGAACTGTTGTCGAGTACCACTTTTGTTTTAGAGGCTGCGTTTAGGAATGAAATCAAGAGCACTCGTTTAATCCATTGATCTCCTACATTTATTTGCACCAATTATATCCGATAATAATTATTAGAAAGAGCTCTTACACAGCTTTCTATAGTACAAATTTCCAATCATATTCGTAATTTAATCATTATCTTAGAAAAAAAATAATGAAAACTCTATTCCATTGAAAATTTCAATTCCTGCTTTCCTATTGACGAAGAAGGAGCTCGACGAAAAGTAACCATAACGAAAACAAAGAAATTCATCGCAAAGAAACAACGATATAATAAAATAACGTAACAACAAAATAAATTCGCTGTACATATTGAACCAAAGAAAGAAGAAAATTTCGCAACAAGAAACACGAAGGGTGTCCCCGTATCACTTAAGCATAGACAAAGAGTATTTCCCGAATATCAAATTATTCGAACAGCCTAAACCCTACTTTGTAGTATATCAAAGCGCTTTGAAAACAAGTTCACGAATATTAAGACTGACCCAGTTACGCTTAGGCCAGGGGTTAATTAGTTCGAGCAACGAGCATTATGTCAACGTCGTTTCAATGGGACTTAGTTCGACGTGAAAATGAAGTGGACGTCTCTTTCCTGGCGGATTGCATTATTCTGCTCAGGAAAACGTTCAACTTACGTTAGTTGTAATCGTGTTTCACGAAACGTCCCCACGAGCATTGCAATTTCTTCAACTTCCGAACGGAGTCCCAACCTTTCGAACTTTGCACCTTATTAACGTCATGAAAGTTTTTTTTCCCACTGCGGCGAATATCGACAAGTGTACATACGTATGTATATGTGTGCAACCTCGGAGGCGAAACGAGATCGTGTTCTTACTTGAGGGTCAAGTTGAAACCGACGGTTATGGTCGATTTTAATTTCATTGTCGACAATTACGAAGGAGCAGTGTTCACGGATTTGGCAATAGGTAAATGGGGATTATCTTGGGCACGACCCGCTCTCCGTGAGAGAAAAATGGCAGACCGGTTGAAAGATTAGGTCGTTCCTCCACTCCATTCCGTTGATTTAAACGGTCTTGTCAGCGAAATTTCTCCCTTTCCTGGCCTTTCCCCTTTCCCGACGATGAAATCACTAGAAAGGCTAATTGATACGTCGCTCAAACGAAAGACAGCGATGTTTTATTTCGCGTATCAGAATTCCGAAGCACGATTCATCTGCGTTAATCGTGTATTTTTTTATTTTTTTAATTTTTTTTGGTCGGTAAATTCTTGTTTAGCATCAGAACTGTGAGGTACCATAGTGATTATAATTGATATTATAATGGATAGTCGGGGGGCATTTACGTGGAGCACGTTTTGATACATGATATGCATTGGTATTTTCGTATATTCGATGGCATATAACTAATTGTGAAAGAATTGCATCGAACAGATTCGTAAACCAAAGAGAAACAATTATTTCGTTTATTAATATACAGCTTGAATTATTCTACGCGGTTGAGGGAATAAATTACCGCAGAGGCATGCTCTAAGGAATTCAATTAAACAAGATATCGAACCTTCGAATCAATTGTCAAATGAATTCAATTAAACAAGATATCGAACCTTCGAATCAATTGTCAAATGAATTATACTCTTTACTTTGAATCCGTTTCCTCCAAAAATGAGATATTCGGTAATTTTTACTCAAACGTATTTGCTACACTTTGCCTTCATCCTTTCTTAATAGATATTAACAGATTCACGGTTTATATTATATTAAAAAACGTGCGCATGTAATCATATCACGCGTAACTACAAGTGCCCCACATTTTCTGCTGCGGTGAATCTAATCGGATGGACGATGCTACGACCAATTGTGTGGTACGACTCGCCGGTCAATCGAGTGCCACTTCCGGTTCCGACATAATGACTCTGCAGCCCCCTCCAGTACAATAAAACGTAGGCGAGCAAAGGATTGCGGCGAGCGGGTCTTGGAATATCGGTTGCCTAGAAGTGGAGTTCCAAAGGCGTTCAGAGATTACAAGAAAAACGTATCCTGCTGCACGGGGTTGGTTTTCATGTATGTATTTCTAGCGGCGGGACCGAGTCCCTCGTTGTTGCTATGACGACGTCACCGGGGGTGGATGACGGATCAACGCTTCCCCCGAATCTGGGCAGCTTGGTTCTGGAAAATATTTCACATCAACCAAAGCAAACGGTTCTTGCATAATCGATCATACCTCCAATAGTTTTCGACATATGTCCCGTCCTCCTTTGGAACCGTATTCGCTCGTTTATTTAGGGGTTCTTCGGAGAATTATTATTTTCCGTTGCTGTTACTACTGTATGCGATAAAGCATCATGAAGAGGCAAAATGACACTTGAGTCAATGATCGATGGTATGCAAATACGATTACATCTATGGCCGTTTGATTCAGGTTGGTTATGTGTGTGGCGGAATGAATTGCGAATGAATTAAAGCTCTCGACGTTCACTTTGCTCGATGACAGCTTTAAGACATCGATTTTTCGATAAGTATTTCATCGAGCGAAATAACGATGAACTTTATTGCGCGATACAGTAAGTTTGGAGTGATTTAATCTCGCCCAGTAATATCATATATTAAAGCGATTCTTAAATTGATTCGGAGAGCAGTAATTTCTTTGCGACTTCTGCAAACTTTACCGGTGCCAGATTGCTTTTTATAGGATTATATTAAGAGAAAGGTAGTTTAATACTTTCACAGGATATGAAATAATACATTGAAACAGCTTGTGTAAATGTTCCGTAATAGGGGAAAAAGTTCTTAGTAGAAGGCTAGAACCAGAATTTCTCAAATATTCTTTTCCACGTATATTGTACATATTATTCGAATAATTATTAAAATAATTCTGTTTAATCGTATAGAAAATGCTACACAGAACTATCCCATTTGTGAGAAATGAAAAATTATTTCTATTTTATTGCACTCAATATTCGTAGACCGGAAACATAAAAAGATGAAAACATTGCACTTACGAAAACTGGGAAACAGTAATGGAACTTAATTCTTGACTTAATTCTCGAAAGATTATAGAATTTCACTGTCGAGTTTTATCTTCATATGCAATTCGTTTGGGCCAAAATTGGCCCAACGTGTCTCTGCCCCGACGTCTATTCCAGCAGCTTCGAAAGAGAAAAGTCCGCCGCACCGTGGTCGTACCGTTCGTGCCGTAAAGTTCGTCGAAACGATCGCGAATATTCCCGGGGCCGTTTCGTTTCGACGAAAAGATTGTTGTAACGAAATAAACGGGGTAAAGTAATCCGGGAAACGAGTTCCCGCCCCGCTAAGCTCCCCTGATTATTTCCGTCGGAAGCGGGGGAGAAAAAAAAAACGAAGGAAAGAAAAAGTAAATTTCTCGCTCGCGGCCCCCGGCTCGGTTCTACACCCGCGATACCTTTAATCGATAAATTTATTTCACGGAGAACGAAATCTCGCAGCCGGGCATCGCTGTGCAACGCGACACTGGTCCGTGCGTTATCGGTAATCAATAACGTTCTCTGTGCCGCGCCGGCTAATTATGGGAAGGGAGAATAATTTCGAACGTGTCCAGCTTTAATCTCCGTTTGAAGCTTTCACAAGGATCGGCGTTCGTGGATGCAACGAACGGGCAATCGAGCCGGCCGTGTTCGATCACTTATTTAAAAAGGAGTAGCTGGATAATTTGCGCTCAAAGGGCTGTTCGGCAAGACTTTTCGCGCAAAATCCGACGAAATCGTATTTCCGCCAGGAAATCGACGAATTAATTAATCGTGGGGGCTGCTTCGGGTATTTCGCTCGCGCGACGCGGGGTAAATAAAAAGTGTGCTGTGTGGCGGTGGGGGGGGGGTGGGGGGGGGTGGAACCGATTCCTCGAAATGGTTTTCTGGCGGCGGCGATTCGTGATAAATTTTTTAGACGTAACTCCAGTTTCCGGGGGGTGCTCCGTTTCGTACTTTTTTTATTTCCTTTTTTCCCTTTCTTCTTTGGCTGACATATACGTCTTTTTGCAACCTTTTACAAAGTAAATTAGCGGGAGCTGCACCCGGTAGAAATCTACGGAACTTTACATATGTATGCGCGATTTAACGGATTCGGTTGGGTAATTTGAGAGAATGTAATGAAATTTAACGTGGTCGGGTACCTGTCCAATTTGTCGGACGAAGACTGTCAAATGGGCTGCATATTAATTTGCCTCTAATGAGCAATTATTAGTTACTACCATTATAATTTTTACGCGAATTTTCTTCGCTTCATGCATATATTTCCGACGATACAGCGTTTCGTTGTACGAAACATGAGTGGCACTAATAGAGAACTATTAATTATCAGCCTGCATTCTAGAATACGTATCGGAGATTCAAAGTGTCCGTATTTTCTGCGAGGGGTTCTTCTTTTTGTGTTTAATAATTTAACGATTTGAAGATTCGTATTTATTTGAGCAAGGAAAAGGATTGGCGACTTTAAAAAGCCATATAAGCTAACAATCTTCTCTTATTATTTCGCAGTGTAAGTTTCAAAACATGCGTATATTTGATACAAAATTTTAGCAGGAATATCAAATTCTCGGTCGCGTACAGCACGATACGAAGTTCCTCGTGGTGTTTCCATTAACAGTAATCGGGGAAATAAATTGTTTAACTGATGTAGGTTATTACTAAAACGCACGATGAGACGTGGTTGCAGGAGGCGGAGATGTATGTGGAAGAATCACAGAGTCAAGTGCAGGCTCCGATTGTCCGCCTTGTTTTCAGGGGAATAAGAATTCGTTTATAGATAGCGGGGCCCCTTTCATTACACTCGAATGCGTAGCAATTTTTTCTCCATCGAGATCGTTTCGTGTAATTCCCTATTTACGTTGCTAGAAATCTCGCTAGATTTCCAGCATGCTAGATTCCCTGCCTTCGGATAAAAATTATTCCGGATGGCTGAACGTTCTTTCCGTATAAGAAATACTCTTCACAATTCTGTGCACGCCTGCTCGATAAAGTATTTACAGGCGAGAAAATATATATCTATACAATAATGAGCAGCTCAGTACTTTTGGAAACCGCCGAGTAGCCACCAAATAGTCTCGAAAAAATACCTCATGGTAAATGTTCTGCATTTATCAAAAAAAAACGAGCTGTCCCATCGAAAGATTTAATTGCAAACGATTTGTTTATTTCTATAATAAAACTTTGCGCGCGCATGGTACACACCGTGCACTCTAAATTTCAATCTCCCACACCATTTTTATCCAATCGTAATTTAAACTCGTCATTATTTTTCATCCCCTAATCCAACAACGCCAGCAAGCTGTTTCGAAACGAATCAACCCAAAGACGCTCGCGTTCAACGACCAATGAACAAGAACAAGTTCGCAGTCGTTGCTCCTGTAACCGTAATAATAACTCGAACGGCCCTATCTCGTCCGGGTTCGCCCGTTGATTGGACCATCGTTCACGGTAGTTTCACGATTTTGTGAAATCGTCGGGTCGCGCCACGGAGGGCTCTAAACTGTCTTCCTCCTCGGGCAAACGAGTGGACGAGGTCGAGCCTGGGACTCGCTGGATCGAAGTACAAGATTGAGGCTAAACGAGCTCGAGTGTGTCCCTGATGGAGAAAGCGTGGGATAGAAGTCGACAACGAGATGGGGGATGGTTAGATCGCGTGAGGTCCAGACGGAGGGACGCGGAAGGGAAGATCGACGGATCGCTAACAGAGAAAACTGGAGAAAGGTGGGTCCCGGAGTAAAAGTAGCCGGAGCTAAGCTGCTTCGAGCGCGGAACAGAATCGAAGTTTCTCTTTGTTCGTCGATTCTCCCTTCGTTCTCTTCCTTCTCGTTCGTCGAATACGAATCCGCTCTTCTTACTTCCTCGACCCTTAATCCATCGTTTCCCTGCCCCCCATCCCTACGGTTCGTCGCGTCTCTGCGATTTCAACGAAACTCGCGCAGAGAAATCGTCGGGAGACGCGCTGACAAACGACCAACACAAGGAAAACGAAAAGAGGAAGAAGAAGAAGAAGAAGAAGAAGGGTAACGCATAGGTGGAGCGGAAACGTATCGTTAAAGCGCGCCTTCGTCGTGTCTGAGGCTTCGGTGGAATCGCGACTGTTCCGGCAGTGAGAGATGTCGACAGAGGAGGCAAGGAATGCACGAGAGTTTCGCGGCGGATGAAGACGTAGAGCGGGTTCGTGGGGCAGAAACACTGGCTGCGAGGGGTGTGCGTCGAGTTCGAGGGACGAAAACGGGAAACGTGAGAGATTATGAAAGAGGGACAGGCCCGGAGGGGGATAGATAGAGAGAGGGCGAGAGAGAATGGGGGGCGCGTGTACGCGGGATGAAATCGGTGTTGGAGAAAGATGGTAAATGGGGAACAGACGAAGAAAGGACGATAGGGAGCGGAGAGAATTTCGGGGAATGCCTGTTGCTATGACGACCATCCGGGTCTAAACGGCCGACGATAGTGGCATCCAGCCATACTTTGTGCGATATCGTTAGCCACGTGCAAAATGTACGCCAGGGAAATCATATTCGATTTCGCGTCATTTCTTCTCGCGGCATCGGTCTTGGCAACGGTCCGCCAGTTTTTCTATTCCTCCCTTATTTTCTCTCCGCCCGCGATTCGGAACGGCTGCACACGTCTGGCCTGGAACCGTGCCCGGCGTTTCAGGACTTTCTTTCCGTCGCGGCGTTTCGCGTTCGCCCGTTTGCATGAGCATCATTGGACGCGGCACGTGTGGCGTAACGTAAAAGCATCGATTAGGACACGTCGGAGTGTATTCAGGATTTCGTGGCGAGGGTGGCGTTTGTGTCGTTGCGTTTTCACTTTTCGTTGCGGGAATTGTTGCTTCGTGAAATCCCCTCTGTTTGTTCCGCTGCTGGTCGACGGATTTGTTTATTTTTTACTTCCAGCCTGCTTGGGGGAAATTGTTGAACGATGAATTTAAGTGCCCCCGCGAGTTCGTTGCTTGTATTTTCATCACGAGCGAGAAGTGACATGTGTAGTCAATGATCACAAATTTGCGCCGAGCTGCGAAGAAATTCATTTTCATTTTGACATTAATTTTGGTAATTAAGTAGTTGACTATGAAGTATGTACCGTTTTCTTAGAGCACGCGTTAAGTAATTTTATGAAAGTTTGTCCTTTCGGAATTCATGATTCCAATTTTAATAAAAAATTTAGACGGCTGCGAATGAATTTTAATTCATAGCTACCCCTGGTACACGAATGAATTGATTGCATTCGACATATTGCACTGCATTCGCCCGTTTCGCCATATACGCAATTAAGAATTATTAAAAGAAGGGAAATAAATGTTTCCGTCACATTGTACGCGCGCATAAAAATGGTGCCAACACCTCCGTTACCATTGATGCGAATTTTCCGGTCCGTTACAGATCTTTCGGCTGCAGAACTGTGATTTGCACCCCCCGTGGGAATTATGGCACGTTTCCAAGTACTTTCACTGGTTCTAAACATTGACCACTGTACACTCCTGTACCTATATGTCCATTGTGTTGCTGCTATCGCGTTATCGATCTCTACACCTCCGCGGCACATTTAACCCAATTAGACTTGTACACTGTAAGCAATGAAATGTGGCCGAAACAACTTGCAGTAAAAACTCTGCAAACGGTTTCACATTTCACACTCGTTCAAGTAATTTTTATGGCGGGCGGAGCGTATATCTTTCCTGCGTCGCGAAATGAACGGAAACCTTGACAATGGTTGAAGTTTAATTAGGGGAAATATGTATGTCAGTCTCGCTTGACATTCGCAAGAAGGAATATTTGAGAAATACCTGCTGCCCGAGCTTCGCGGCGCTTGTACGAAAACATCGCACTCGCTTATCTCTCCTCTCTTCACTCCGTTCGGGGTGTGTCTACGAAATCATGGCTCGCTTCCAAATACCACCCCTTGTGCTCTGCTTGTCTCTACGGTCGCCGTGCGACGCCGTCGATGACACTTGTGGCACGAATTAATCTACCGGCGGTTGGGTCGTTCGAGTAATCGCGACGGGGATGAAAAAAGAAGAGCGACTGACGTGAAAAAAAGAATAATGAAGGGGATGGTCATCCTCGGGGGTGTTTTACATTTTAAACGAAGATTTCTCTTTATGAGATTACGAGGTTGCGTTTAGCGGTCGTCAACGTCGAAGTAGTTGCTTCCCTCACTTCTTCGCGCGATCAATTGATATTAAGTGAGTACGAAATTACTTGCAACGCTAGATTTAGTATAGTTAAATGTCGCGGATGTTGGAATTGATAATTATTTCATCGTCTTGACCGAATTTAAATTGCTTCTCGATGAAATTCGATGCTATCGGAATTATTAAACAGAAAAGTTTTAATGATATGTACGTCGTTGATAATTAAGGTAAACGCGAAAAAGGGACACAGAGTTGGTTTTCGTTTTTATGTTCTAAGACCAAACAGGTACGGAAAAGTTAACTCTGCACTTAAGGCTAAAGAAATTCCGTAGGACACTATAATTCTAACATAATAGCGCCCTCCAGCAATTTTTCACAGCTCTGTGGCCAGCTGTTTCCATTACTAAAATTTACGACGCTGTACACCTTCTGTGACTCTGTATTGAGTTCTTGATAAAGATGACCTATTAGGTAGGATAGCAATTAGAAAATAATAAGAGTTCCCCGTGCGATATAATAAAAGTTGTTACTGAACGAAAGAAGTTTTGTCAGTGTTGAGACGACATGAAACATTCAGCGTTCTAAACAACCGAAATAATACTCGTGAAAAGAATGGGCAAACACACATTTCCTCCAGAACTTCATACTTCAAATTCTACGGTTCCGAGAACTGTTTGAGAGAAATTTCTCCCAGAGGGAAACTATTGTCATTTGTTCCCGAGATAAATAAAATTGACGATCACATTTTTTCTCTCCATTTTCAGAAACGAGACATCCTAGAAAATACTTTCCATGATCCCCAATTACGCTATTTCATTTATTGGAGATTAACATTTCTGGGGAAATATTAAACAGCGTTATAGTACCAAGAATACATAATATAAAATTTCAAGCGTTCCTTGAGTGATTTATTTAAAAATACATACGTTTGTAAAAGTTCAAACATCTACAGACAAAGTTACATAAATTGGACAAGTAAGATTATTTAACCTCCAATTAAACCACGATGTATGCAAATTTGGAAAGTTGTGGGACAACTAGTAACAAGCAATTAATGCGTACCGTTTTCTCCAATTACATGACGATAGACGTGAACACCTACCTCGCACAGAAGAACAAATCCAAGAATACCGAATTTTCTGTGAGGCACAAAGTAAAAATTAACTGATAGATGTGCAGGGAATTTCCGTTTTTAGCATTCTTCGAGGATATACACCTTAGAGAGCAGCGATCGATTTTCATTAATGAAGTGGGACGAGTGTTCCATCGACTTCTTGAGTGGCTAAAATATTTCCTTACCCTGCCTTGACCCGTTTAAGCGGTCCTCCCAAGTTTCTGTTTGCTAGGCTTGATGAGTTGCTCCGGTCCTCAGACAAGTCTATGTTCCCCTGCATTATTTTAATCTCTTTGACCCAAAACGATGTTCTTTAATTCGAAACGATCTAATCAAAGAGTTAGAGAATTTGGCACCAACGAAAACGATTGGAAGCATTGACGCCTTCTCAGAATAAATATAATTAAATCTTTGCGGTAAAATGTTTGACACGTTTAATGCCATTCATTCCATTGTGCCTTGTCCTTTCTTTGCACACTTTAACAATAAATTGCATTTATCGTTCTCGCATTCATTCCACCTTTGGGGTACGTGTTTTGCATTGCAAGCAACATTCCTAGCAATTTACTGCTTTCCGTTCCTCAGCACACTTTTCAACATACGAGAACCAAGTGTTAATAGCTTTTTACAGTCTATCAGGTAACACGGAAGAGTGCTTCAAATCCATAGTAATTCGATTAAAATTCTTTTTTATGTTCGCGTCGAATATTAATCTTCTTCCAGAAAGAAAGTTTGTGATTGTAGGTTTAAAAAGATTTTAGCTCGTAAAGTGGAAGCTAATATTATTGGACGGAATTTAGGAGCATTCGAAATTGGTCAAGATATTAGCCAGGAAATCGTGCAGACGATGCAGAAAATCAATGAACTATTGCGCATTCCAAGGATACTAAAACAGATTGCATTTTGGAATAACGAAATCTATTATTAATCGCAACTAACGGATGAATGTGAAATGAAACCATATCGAGAACCAGGAAAAATACGGTGGATGCGTGCTTTGCGTTTAAATAGAAATTTTCGAGGAAAATAGGGGTTTAGAAATGAGGTATCGGGCACGCAACACCATCTAAATTCTAAATTATGTTGACGCTGAAAAGAATTTTGTTCATTCTTCGACTAAGCAAGACTCAATAGATAGTTCGTCGACACGAGAAAACATATTTTAACGAAAATAATTTGTTCAATGAAATATATATTAAACAGTACGTTTGAATAATCGTTTCTGTAAATTTCTCTGCGAACCGTCGTTATAATACGAGCTCGACTGAAGAGGTGTAATAGAATGAACCATTACATAATTCTAAATTATCGCAAACTGTTAACGAGAACATCCGCTTCAGCTGCGATGTAGATACCGACAGAGAGCTTATTATATCTCGAGAACAGCCGAATTGAACAGTCCCGGACCACCTAGAATCATTTTGTGCACCTATAACGCAGCACTGTGAGGACGTATCCCGCAAATCTAATCGTAACAGCGAATCTCGAAGCAACAGGGCGAGCATCAATTTTACTTTGTTCCCTTCAAGGTACCAGCAATCACAAGTCACCATTATTGTCAGAGTGACGAAGTTTTATGTCCGCGGAGAGCCATGAAACACGTATCGATCGATATAAACGTCCAGCGTTTTGTATCTGAATTGGTTGTTCCTATCGGCCAACTCCCTGCCTCGACGGATTAAGCTCGAACGGAATCGATATCACCGTGATTCTGAAATTCCACAGCCGTTTGCACACAACCACCGCTCCGCGCCACGTTTTCCCGGGCTCTGTTGTTATTGTCTCGCGATTAGGTAGTAAAATGAACTCGCTGTTGGTAAATGCTGATCGGACGTGCATCGGTCTTCTATTGTCATTCGACGATTGAATAGTAATTATCCTGCGCATTTGTTTGCAAAATTATACTTGCGTGTACCTCAGGTTTTCCTCTGAGAACGATTTCAATTGTGAAGGTATCGGTATTGTTTCTTTCCACGATATATTCATTTGTCGATCTTATTGGTCTCGCCCGAATGTTATCTTAATTAAGCCTTTTGCTTAGACCACGATCGATTGTAAACGCATACCGCTGAATAGGCAATGGGATATCATAGTGACACCCTGTGGAAATGGCAAATGCCAATCCAATTTGAATTCTATTATGATATATAAAAATTAAGGGGCTGAAGGATTTTTACGAAGAATTGTCGATACGCAGCCTCTAGTGTCGTGAAGCCTCCGCTTTCGCGACCCTGAATTGAGTTTTTCGAAAACTCTTTCGCATTGGAGATTAGTGCTCTTCTATATCGAAAATGTTCCAACGCCAAGCGTCCCTAAGGAACTGGACGATTTTGTTCGCAACTCGAATCACCACAGATCTGAAGAGCCCCGTGTACCCTTTAAAACGACTATTCAAAAACCGATGCACGATATTTTTTTATCGCCGGTTTATCGCCCGTTAAATAGAAAGTGTATCGCCCGTATTAGAATGACACAAGTTAAACCACTTTTTTACCTGCTACATTTTTTCCAATTAGTATTTGTACCAGAACGTTCAACGTACACATGTACGTATATTCCTGTTTGGAAATGAAAATAATTTTCAAAACGAATTGAAATTCGAATATTATTCTCTCCCCTTTCGTTGTTTTCTGTGTTTCCAATAACTCTGGTCGTCACATGTATGCAGGCCCGTTCTCTGTCTCCCTTTTTCACCCCCTCCCACTCTCTCTTGGTCTCTCTCCCTCTCTCTTTCCTTCGCTCTGTGTCCTGCTCCTCAGCTTATCGACAATTTCGATTGATCGACTGTTAATAGCGTACAGTTGCAATTCCAATCGAGATCAAAACCATTGTAACGAATTCTCGGACTGGCAGTTTCCTGTGTGTTTGGAATTTTAAAGAATCGCTGATCGTTTATTCTCCCTTTACATTCCGTGTCGTTTGCAATTTTAAGTTTCGTTTACACAATGTTTTCCGACACTTTGACGCTTCGAAGGCCCGATAAAGGGAACCATGTGCATTTCGTCGTTGCACACTGTCTTTGTCTAGCATAGCTTTCCCTTAGAGCGAACCCTGAAACGGTTAAAACGGGTCATGGTGACGTAGCCGTCCTCACGACCGACGCTTTTTGCGAAGGAAAGTGCATTCTCGTATGCACTACGGTGGAGGGAGCACAGTTTTAATAAACGGAACACCTTTTTAACATATGCACGCCTACGTAATCATTGTAATACCTAATCAAGACTCCTTCGATTATCTTACAGGAAATCCTAACGTCGTTGTGTAAATTGTATTCTGATGCACAGCTTTCGTAGAGTAGCTTACTTCGTTTTCATTTTTGTTGTTATTGTGATAAATAATGGCGTGTATGTGTATGTAACTGTAGTAGGGACAATTGTGAAAATATTATTTGTTTTGATGGCTTCTGTCCTCGATATGTTTACAAGTTTCATGAATATTAACAAAAATAACTGGGTTTTAATTTATTCCATAACGTACAGAGATGCGAAATAACAATTCTTTAAAAAGAAACCAATTTTCAATTGGTAACTCATTGCTACGATTTTAATCATAATTTATCTGGCTCCATTTGGTTTCCTTCAAAATTTAACCTCGCCAAATGTCAGTCAATCTAGAAAGTTTATGAATTGCGCAAGGTAACCTGGGGGAGAGAGAGAGAGAGAGAAGTTTGTTTTTAGCTTGCGATGATCCACTGAGATACTTAACGTAAGAAAATATTCGTCTGACTAACTCAGTTCGATGAAGAACACAACGGAAGTTTTTAGTATTAATCACGTGGGTCGGAGGCATAATTAGCCAAATTCCTACATATGATAATGCCATCTCGATTTCATTACTGCTAGGAATTTTAAAAAATTTTTTTTTTATTTAATTATTTAAGGTCGCATACACCTTCATGGTTATTAGCGACCACTGTTACATTACATTACATTAGTACTGCTAGGAATTTTGTTCAGTTAGAAAAGTATAATTGCATACTTGCTCATTTAAAATTACAGTTGAAAAAAAATGCTTTGCCTAAACATCTGCTAACACCGTGCACCATCTAACAGGGTCACATCAACTTCTAAACGATACATCTAACGCGCACCTAGAAAGTTAATAAATATCAGGTAAATATTCTTTTCATCGGCGTGCAATTTTTTGTGCGCGTAAAATTATTCCTTGCAATTGAAAATTCACCCAGCCGTTAACGCTTATGAAGCTCCTCGGAGGTAAGTAATTTTTTCCCTGATTCGTCAATGACTTTAATTTGGACCACCTCGCACCATCATTCTCGTACGTGTTCCACCGAACTGTACGAGCTTCGACTGCTCATCCGATAGACGAGCCAGTGATACCGGCATCTTATGGATGGCACTTACGTTGCGAACACAGCCAGCGGCAAACGTAGTAGAAAACGTAATGAAAGACGCACGCTCGAACGTCCCGTAAATCGTGGCGGGTTTCGTCGTACTGAAATTGCCGGGCAATGTTCCGTTGGCCTTCCGCCTCGACTCGGGGGCACACGCGTACAAGGGCCAACTATCAATAACAGAAGTCATAAATATTCAATACGCGTCCGTAGTCGACTTAAGGTGATCTATTGAAACGTCGATATTCGATCACGAGGCTGGCTGAAGCTCGTGGAAAAGCTGGTCGGCCTCTGTCGACCCTACGCCGCCCCGCCCGTTCCGCTGTGGCCGTGGACTCCAAGTATCAACAAGTCACCGTGAGCTGGCAGAAAACCAATGAAAGGGTTGTCGGCATCCTCGACCGACCCGCGGCTGTTTCGGCGTTTCTTGTTTCAAAGAAGACTCGTGTCTGACCGTTCGCTACGCCTACCTGCTGCTCAAAGCGGTCGGCGTTAGCATCAGCGAGCAAACGAAATTTCTGTGGCCCTCGTAGCTGACGGACATCAAAACGGCAGATCTATGGCGGCAATGGGGCGGCGGTCACTACAGAGATCGTAACTGTGCTTCCGTTTCATCGTCGCACGGAAATACCGGTTTCGACTTGCTGCAGGTGTGACTTACGAGGAAAGCTCGCGATCGGTCGGAATCCGATTTTAATCAAACTTTGCAGGCTTGAAGAACAGTCCAAAATATTGGATAAGTATTTTTTGGTAGCTGCGATAACTCAAGTTTAAGGGGCGACGACACCCTCCAAAGTTGAACCCCCAACGTGCTGTCTCGAAAACGGTTTGAGATAGAGAAATTAATAAAAACGACATGGTTTTCAACGTGTCAAATTGAAAATGCAGAAATCAATGAGAAATTTCCTACTTTGTTCGAAAAGATTAAATCGGTCATTTGGATTTGAATAATTACAGCAATTATGCGTACGACACTTGATAAGCGATGCGACAGTAGTATTAGCCCACCGATTCGCCTACTGTTCGTCTGCATTTATTACAACTAGCGATGTTCGAGATTTTTACATATTCGTATTTTTATTAATTCGAGTACAAGTTACACCATTAGTTGCACCATTTTTTCGTATTATATGCAATATTTTTTTATATTTTTACTTAGGGGGTTCAGCTTTAGAAGGTGGTCTCGCCCCTTAAACTTGAGTTACCGTATATTGGATATTTGCTATTTATAGTGAATATAAAATATGCTAGAGCAAAATTGTTTCAACGTTCTTAATAATAAGCAGAAAGTTTCGCAGAATCGGATAAAACTACTTATTCTGCCATTTTGGTCGCAAACAAAGCGGATACTCGACTCATCCTGGACAACCCTCCCCTTTCCCGGTCGACCAGAGCTTTTCAAACACGACACGTGTATATTGTTTTACGATTTTTTGGCAAAAAAAAAAAACAAATACTGTTGGTCGAACGTGCACAGAAATTCGAGGCGCAATTCGTTGGAAAACATTTTATCGAAGAATTTCCCCTGCGAAAGTTGTGAAACGGATGTACTCGTTAAACATGATCCTCTAGAAAATTGCAGGAAATATCCAGGCTCGTACCATCGCGCCGGCGTGCCACGGTTCGGCTATCGTGCAAACGGGGGAAAAAAAAGGAATGGTGTTCTTGACAAGCTTGAACGCCTACCAAATTGGCTATTAGTCTTCAGCAGCGGCGTTGACAGTAGGAACAGGTCTAACTTTTTCCCCAGTCAAACAGAAGCCAGGGTAATTAAGGGAAGCAAGATCCGTGGTTAACGTAAATGAATTTCATCCAATATCTCGCCCGGAACTCTCGCTCTGTTATCACGCCGAGGCGAGGCGAGGGTGAGCTGCGGGCTTTTGCTCAGCCACTGCTCGAGCCCCTCGTAATTTGCTCCAGATGTCAGAAAATTTGGTCGTTTCCCTCTTGAAACTCTCCACGAAATTCCGAAAATTATTCATTAAATGCTTGGAACGTTGTTACAGTTCAAGGTTGGCATGATCCTCCTTCCGGGACGAAACGTGGGGTAATTGATGAAGCTTTGACAAATTGCAACGTGGGGTATTAAATGAGACGAAAATAATAATAATTCTCGATTGAAAATCAAACCTCGCGTTACTGTGCCGATGTGCACGTGGAAAGTCTCGACAGCCGAAGTGGCACGCGCACGGATACGCAACGAACGCGCGGAATGTAGGGGAAAACATTGATGTATCCTAATTTCCTCGCGCCCCGCAAGAGTAATTATGCTTTCATCAGGGGGTCTCTCTGTGCAATCGGCGACAATTAAACTCGGTGCACGGCCCTCCATTATTCGGCGACAGGTCGCGGACTAAGGACGGTTCTGGGGCGAAGTTTGGCGGTAGGTCGAGTTTAAATTACGTTTAAACGTGGTCCTGGCTTCGCGATTCACGCTCCCTCGGTCGGGTTACGTGTTCGATTCGTCGTTCGCGGTAACGGGGGCACGATAAAAGCGTGACCGAGGCTGAGTCTCGTCAGTTTCAAACACGTGCAAACACAATTGTCGAAAACCGCATACATACATAGGTGTGGAGAGTGCGGGATGATAGAGTTTTGCACGGGTTGGAGATAGATAGAGATAGAAATATATGGGGAGAGAGAGAGAGAGATCCTGGGATACCAGGTATTGTGTATGCCCAACGTTGTAAGCGTGTACCTGCTGGCTATGGCCTCTATCCTCTTGCATATTTTAACTTACGCTTCTCTTCCTAACGACGATGCGCTAACGAGATGATAATAAAATATTTGGAGACCTGTGTCCACTTTATGGAGCAAGGCCCGGCAAGGTACAGGGCATACTAGATGAGTACAGTGTACACCGGTGAGACCTGTTGGGAATTAGCTGAACGATTGGTACCTCGTGCAGCCTGTTTGAACACTTTACCCTGTTATATACCTCGCATGATCGGGCCTTTACAGTTTTCCATTGGAGTTCGTTCGTCGTTGTTCGCATACAGATTTAGTGCTGGTTTATAACGATTTGGCTCTGTTCAGTGTTTTTTGGAAGGCTATGGTGGTGAAGACAGGTACTATAATATAGAGCTTTATTGGGGAGAAAAGATTAGAAACATTGCAGTTGAATCGTAGAATATTTCAATTAAGTAGACGTATAGTTTGGTTATGTATAACATCGTACCTACTTGAAATAATTGAGCTGTTAACGAATTATAATATCAGTAGTATTAAACATCAGATCATCATAAACAGAAATCTCTTATATATTGACCGTGTTTTCAACAAGAACTGTCTAAATAGATTGCATCTATTCAATTTATTTCAATATGACGGACGAAAATATTAAAAAAATAATAATATGAGAGAACAGTAAGCTCAATTGAATTGAGAAATGCTGTCTATTCACCCCTTATGTTACACGAGGCAAGGCCACTTGTCATTTTCCGCTGGATAAAGTCAATAACTGTACAGGTAAACGGCTGTGCAGTCCAACGAAATGACTGCTCGCAACAGAATATAGGAAACTGATATCACTGCAGCATGAAACTAAAATTATACGGACGCGAAACATATGAAAATGGAATAGCTTAAGCGCATTCCACCATTTGCGGTTCATTCGAATAAACTCGTTCACTACTGCTTGGCAGAACAGTCGTATCCACGCGTAGCTTATCAAACTTTTGATTCGCCGAAAATATTCTAACGAATAGGCCGGCAAAGTTTGACGGCTTGGTTGCCGAAGAGCCTGTATCTGATCGGCCAGGAATCACGGCACGTGAAGGGGACACGTGTGTAATGCAGATAGGAGTTTGATAAAGTAAATTCCCCGTCACTTAATATATGCGTTCATGACGCGACGTTTACGATACGTGACACCAAGTCGGCCCCGGGATTTCGCGAAACTTTTCGCATGAAATTTCTTGCCTCCGAGTGCAGAAGGCTACAGTTAACACTCTTGACGCGCCGCGAAAAGGCACGTGCAATAAATAAGGCTAGTCCTCCTCTGGCAGCTCATAAATTTTCATGAATTCGGCGGCAACTTGGATCGTCGCTCCACAGCAAACGGGATCATTGTTAATGGAAGGAACAAGCGTTTATCAGGTATTTTTCATCCTAACACTTGACTTGTTCGATCGCGTTCACCGAATATGTTAATTACTGCGAATATTTAATTGCTACCAATATCGTATAAGTGTATATCGTATAAGGGTATCGTATAGAAACCTAAGAATGTTTGCACTTAATTCTGTATTTTATTAAAAGATCAGTCACCCGTGGAAAATAGGGACGTTTAATTTGTATAAAAATAAATCGGATTATCGCACGATAATTGTATACTATAATAACAATGAATGGTATAAATAAAAATTGTTGAGTAAATTATAGTTTCAGTTTTGTATTAATTTTCTGTGAACAAGTAAGATTTTCTTCATTATTTTAAAGAATAATAATTAATGTCCTTGAATTACAGCCAAGTTAGCATGCTTGGTATGAATTTTCGTGAAAATTCGTGCTTCGTCTACTTTTTCCCGTTACTTGTTTTCTTGGAGACTTATTCGCGGGGTCTCAGAGATTGAATATCAACAAGATGTTCGACAGTCTTCGCTGACCCAGCCTGTTCATACGTCGACAAAGTACGCCGTGCTTATATCCATGGCCCAGGGAAATCCTGAGAATGATTACCCACGAGGTTTAAATTGCAAATAGATGGACACAGTGAAGCTGCGTCTACCACGAGATGCGAATACACCGTTGGAAAATCGGTGTAAGGTCTCACGTCCCTGGATTAATAACTTGCCACCCTAGTTAGCGGATTTCGTTTGCCGATATAGTGGTATTCGAATGATCGCGCGTTGCAACACAGCCGTTTTTGATAACACGCGCCGTTAATCATTGGTCTTTATATTATGGAGAACGGTCCGAAGGTTTCAGTGGAATAATTTCGAGGAAGTTAAATATTTATGATTTTGGGAAACTGTTATTCCGGATGTAGGTATAATATTAACAAGGCATTGGAAATTACTATTATTGTGAGCTACGATTTTATTTAGAACCAATTGCTTGAAGTATTAAAACAAGTCTTATTAACTTCGTTTTATTAATAAACGTTTCACAAACTTCCCCGGATCGGACGCTCATAAATCAAACGGACCTTCGCGTTACTAATAAAGGCTTAAATATTGCACGAGAGAAACGATATTTATTGTAAGTTATCAAAGACTCCATTTTGCAGGTCATCTTACCGGAAACGTCAGCTAAACGTTTCCAACCATTTTTTTTCCAATTAATATTTGATATGTCCAATTAATAAAATTACAGTGTCAATGATATTAAAAGCTTGATCGTTTCAATTCCGCATTCGTAGCAGCCTTACAAAAACAAAAATGAAACCGAAATATAAGATATTGTGTATGCATTAGTTGGACTGGTCGAGTGATCTGTCAAGTACTCGAAGAATTTCAATGTTCCCAGTGTAGATAGTCGTCGTTAAAAGTTAGCCATCCGCAGCAAGTATCAAGAAAGGTATCGAGTGGTCCGTATCGATGGCTAGCCACTCGAAGAACTATCCGGAAGTTCGACGGTTTCGAGTTGATCGGCGGCAATCGACGAAGAGGCGTATCCCTTGAATTTATTCCGGGGCAACCGGCTTTTGTTGTAAGCGGATTCGAGAGTCCGTCCATTTGCCGGCGGAAGAGTCTGCCACGGATAGAATTCATTCTGTTGTGCATACTATCGATTATTCTCGAGTCCCATTCACCGCTCTTACGTGTCGTTTTGACTTTGAAAGCGCGCTGCCTTCTATTCACTCTTGCGCGCCGCACGGCCTGCTCGTCGATCGGTGTATGTAGGCGAGTCTCGTCACACGCGACCAATTGGGAATTACTTTTATCGCCGTCCGCCGCGATCATTATTATCCAGGAAGTTGTTCCAGGCAGACGCTTTTCTCGAAATTTCACAGTCTATTCGTCTATTCCTCGTCTACTGTTCTCGCGCATCAAACAAATCGTCATCCTGCTATAACGAACGACACTCGTGTCACTGGCTGCACGTGGAAATTCGAGAAACGTACGCGACACAAGGATAGCTCGTAGCATTGACAAAAGGCAAATGTAATTACGTGTGAACACGAGCGTGAACGGTAATGGTTTTCGAGAATATATTCCGCGGTTGGTTTTACTTTTCGTCGCAACGTTCGGGAGGTTGCACAATTCGAAGCCTGCTTACGAGCAACGTACTCCCTGAAGAATCGATTTACGATCCACACTTCCGGCAAAGATCTCGTTACATCGAGCTAACAGCGCGTGGGCGCATCCTGGCGCCGCACTTCCAATCACTGTCACCGCGCGTCGCGTCCCGGAACGAGGTCGATGGTTCTCCCCTATTTTACATCCTTTGGTCATTTATGGCCGGTTACTTTCGCCAAACGTACAGAAAATTCGGACCAACAAGTAGGCTGACGTAGCTGCCGAAACACATTTACGCGTGTTCCGTGTAACAGAACAATTTCCAAAGGACTTAAGTTGCGACGGTAATGGGAAATTGAAGTTTAGCGTTGACGGATGTTAACTCGTAGTTAAGTGGTGATCTCTTGTACGGTTCAGTATACATTAAGGAGGGAGGAATTTTTACGGTAAAAAAGATTTACGGCAGTCTCCTTTTTCTACAGTTACTATCAATTACAGTAAAGTTTGTTAATCGAGGATCATCAGTAATTAATAATTGAAACAACATTTTATTATATTATATATAGCCCGGAACAAGTGAATTCTTAAAATAGTTATTGTCCAAAAATATTGTTATAAAGCCGCGAAGTGAACACGCCACTGTCAAAGACGAACAATTATAATTGTAATTAACCTGCAGCAGAAAAATTCCAGTCTAACTAACTTTTCCAGCTGTGATATTTTGTTTGACTTTCAGAATGAAAAAACTCTTTGATACATGATCGATCGTACGAATTGTCCAGGAATTGGGAAATCACCAGTCTCTAGTTCAGCTGGTGGGCAGAAAATAGTGATAATTTGAGCGTAATTACGGGTCATGGTCGCGTGGGGAGGCAATTTCATGCGTATCATCGTGCGTGTCCCAAATTCCCGACATCGGTGGAAACCAATCCCATCGCGGTGACCATTCCTGCGGTGACCGATCTGACAATACCTAGACAGCTTTTCCAGCGCGTATGCTCATTATTCGTTGCTCCTTCTGCTTAAAGCCGCACGCATATTTCTCATTGGCCGACAAACCAGAAATTCCATTGCCGAACCTTCATTATGCTAATGGACACACATTTACGAATTTACTCCATATTAGCGGCCCGAACGTAAACCGTTTGCTAGTGCGAAGTATAATAACTACCAATCAATTTGATGCACATGTGTCGAAGTTTATTGTCGTAGTGCACATTATAGCCTTTACTTTGTGACACATTCCCGATTCTACTCTCGATTCAATGGAGGTATACTATTTTTGTATACAAATATTTATAGGAAAATATGATAGGATTAAAGATAATCCTAGGATTATCTTAGGAGTAGAATAGACGCTTTTCTTTATTAAAAGTGCGTATTTATACAGGAATAACGTAATATCTGTTATAAATATATCTTGAATATTGCACACCTTTCCAAATATAATGCAGACAATAAATACGGAAATATAAAACGTAAACGAACGCGACAAAATTTGTCCGATGCAGTTCTACACTGGCTTTTAATTAAATGTATCATAATTATGGTAGGATTCTCTACTTAAATAAAATAATCTATACGAAAATTCATTTAACGCCGATGAGTACCCACACTTAACACTCTCTTGAGTTTTCCATTATCTTTTTGTCTACAATGAAAAATATCTGAGTCTGTTGATCGGATCCAATTCCGTATATTTTTCTGCGTGCACCCGGAATGTCTGAACACGTTTGCGACCAATCCGATTATCTATCGACAACGGATTCGATAATCCAATAGACTTTCCGGAAGGCAGCTTGGAACACTTTTCCTCCGTTCGCTTCAATGCCGAGTGTCTCTGCTTCTGCACGGGTTACACTATCGACTTGCTCTTCCCTTAATTTTGATTTCGCTGGTCTACCCAGGAACACGGAAATCCCGTGGAAACTATGGAGATTCGCGACCTCTTGTGCGAGGCAGTAATAAATTGCGACCATGATAGGGTAAGTTACACCCGAGGATTCGTGCAACAAATTGCCAAGTGTCCGTGTAACACGAGCGACCGTTCCGCAACCGTAAAATGTGTTCCGAATTTTACGTGTAAAAAACAAAAGACACCGAGATCGTTGGGACCACTGTGTTTTACCCTGTAGATATCAAACCTATGAATTTATTGTATCGTCGCATTACACACGTATCTTCAACTAATACAAACTTCTGTAAGACGAATAAATGAAGAAATCGCACAATTCGTCTACGATAACAAGTATAACTATTTATGTATTAATACAATGGTTAGGTTACAATCGGTCTGCTCTATTCGACCGTTTCCTAAAGAGTGCCTCGACGTTGTATATTGCCCGCCGAGAAGGCGCGTCCGCGGTCCCACGATGCAGTCCCTTCGAGGGTCCGTTTAACGACCCCGAAATGTTTACGGGTCCCGCTCGCCTTTCGGCCTCGTAGTGACATTTGCCAGATCAGTAAGCGAGGCGCTCCAAAGCCTCGGGTTTTCTTACACTTCTGAAATGGATTCCAGTGCCTAAAATTCCAGTACCTAATTATTAAGACAAATTAAAATAAAGCATGAATGGATCTTGGGCTCACTCTTCCATTTATCATCCACGGTATTCGATGAATATTGTTTCGTTACTAATGTTTCTTCAATCAATAATACGAGGAAACTAACTAAGAAAACCCTATTATAATATGAGAAGAACCAAAATTGATTCGTTACACTAACAGTCCATTCAAACAGATCTACCATTCGACTTCTTTTGATGTAACGAACGCTTCCGTAGGTGAACCCATACATACGATTGATACATTTGCGATTTACATTTTTGCGATATCAGCACGTACATAGATAACAGCGTGGATATGTTTCAATCGCTGAAAGAGACTCTCGTTCTGCTTCCAGGCATCAGAATAACCGCGCGACACAAGGATTTCTCTTTCGCGTGGCACAGATATACCCGTTCACCTATCTTCTATCGTAAAGACGATACAGCATTGTTCTATTCTCAATGTTGACAGGAACCCTATGACTCGTTGAAAATCGAAGCCCGCGAAATTAGCTCCCGGGATATCTCCTTTTTCAAAGGGGAGATCTGCCCGGCGGAGGAAACTGCAGATCCTGAATTCCAGTTCCTTCCGTTGGATTCCAGACGTCGCGTCAGCGGAGCACCAGCGGTGAATTTTCCGGGTCATTTAAATGTGGAAGGGATAATTGAGAAGGCCGCCATCCGCAGGAGTACGTAACTCTGATACGGCCGATTGTAGTTCGCCAGGGCAATGTCCCCCTTCATGGCATTCGTTACGGAACTTCTATTGGTATTGATAGGAATGAGTAGACTTGAGGAATTGATCTTATTTTTCTTCTGCTATTCGACATTTTAATCGTTCGTTCGCGTTACACGTTTACGTTAACCGAATACACATCGTTTCGCGGTGCGCCTTCTCATCGTGTACCGTGCCAGCTTCAGATGGATATAAGACACGGGCATAGCTTCGCCGTTATTTGAACTGCACAGAAACTGTCGCTGTAATATTGCACTTAAGTATTGTACGACTGGTTTTACACCATCTTTATTGTACCCGTAAAATTTTACGCCGCGTGTAAATACAAGAGTACTTTCGTTCATTCGACGGGATAAAAATGACTCTGGCGGGTTTCCTACCTACTTGCAGCAATTCTTAATGTACGCTGCCCCGACGAATACAAAAAATTTTAATGATTCTTTAAACGGCACAAATTTGTACGGGTAACGTGTAACGTTCGCTTGAAATTTGTCCACGAACGATGTCTGAGCTGAAAAATTCGACAGCTAAGATCGAACCTTAATAAGTTAAGAAAAGGGGCTGAGAGAAGATATTAAAAGTATCCGGGGAACAATTCCGCTGTGAATAACGAAATGGATACTAAGATATTACAATAAAAGCTAATATCCTACAGTCATTGTTGTCCCATCTAAATTACCGGGAAGGGTGCTCGTCACGTTTCTACAAAGCGGGGCATCATGGAATACACAACAAAGGGGAAGTCTGATAATTGATCCGAGGTTCACAAACTCTCCCTGAGAGTCGTCGTGCAACGTCTTTAACCTCCGTATCGAGAAGTTCGCGATTGTATCGCGGAAACTTCACGCGTCTGATACTGGCTGCCATTGTTCCCCGACCAGCGGAACCGTATAAACCGGTTAGCGTTTATTCTGCAATAATAGCGGACGTATCCCCGTGAATAGCAACCAAATCGCGCGTCCTTTGAATCGAACGATCGATGCGCACGACGATTAATCTCATTTGCCACCTTAGCCTATCGTTCTCACCAATTCGTTCGCGTCGGATCAAATAACGCGTAGACAATGCTCCGGCTGCTCCTTGTACCCGTGAACCTGACAACAAAGCAGAAATTGTATGCACAGCCGCCGCGTGCAGAACTTGTTCGTTGACAAACGACAGGCGGCGTCGTCGTCCTTTGTCTCTTGTATAATGTTCGCATGGTAGAATACGACGAGGGTAGCCAAGGCGAGGGCAACCAAGTTCAAAGACTTGGACGCGTGACTCGCTCCTGATAAGGGAAAATCGCGTCTCGAACGTTCGACTTGGGGTAGAATTAAGGTTCGAGGATAATAGGAGATCCGCGGAGGGACCGAGCCAGATCGAATTTCGAAGGGAGTTCGCGATCGAAACTTCGAATCAGGACGAGAAGACAGTCGATTGGACGGCGCGTAACGCGGTCGGAAGAATATTGATCGGAACAAAGTGGGGCGTCTGGGGTCTGATGACGAGACCATAACACCGGTACCGTCGTTTTTTAGCCGCTGCATCTTCGCGAGGCGGCGAAGGGTGTAGTAACGCGGTCACGGTGGGTGGGTTAGGCGCAGCAGTAGAGGGATCGTGAAAAAAGGAAAAGGAAAGGGGAAACGGAATTTCCCTGCCGCGTTCTGGCAGTTTAATCTGAAATTTGATGTATTAAGGCGCTTGGGAAATTGTCGATGCTTGTGCGGTGCGATATATAGGGGACGGTATCGTGTGTATGCGGTGAATTTGATAACGGTGCCGGGGAAACTTCATTCCTTTCTGTTTTATTCAGCCGCTGCGTTGAGGCGATAGTTAAACGAGGGACGGAGTGCGTTGCGTAAAGTGATGCAAGACGACGAATTAATTATTTCGGATATTG
This sequence comes from Nomada goodeniana, assembly GCA_963969485.1. NCBI lineage: Eukaryota > Metazoa > Arthropoda > Insecta > Hymenoptera > Apidae > Nomada > Nomada goodeniana. Next base: position 15,030,514 of record OZ018303.1, read on the forward strand.
GTGGAATTAAACACTTGCAAGCGATTAGGCGGCTTGTTTTAGGGCCTTTTATATCCTGTTTGAATACGTGCTACCTCCACGGTGGAAATAAAGACAATACGGTCGGGACAGTAAGCTGCAGCCTCACATCTTACAGCTAAAGTCACAGAGAGCAATAAGCAGCCACAGGGCTTCGTGTATACCGAATATGAGTTTCCTGGTTACAAGCGCCGAGCACTTCCATATTCTAGACAACGTAATATCAGTGGAGAGTAACAGAAGTAATGGAGGCAGCACTAGGGGTGGTGTGTAACACCAAAGATGGAAGGTGCGCTCGTATAAACTTTAATAAAAGCAATTGTTCGATTTTTGGGTGCAGAGGAGGGAGAGATGGAATGAAATAAATGTATACAAGAGAAGGTCAAATTTTGCCACAGTTGAAACTGTCGTAGACAGAATGTTTGAGAGCTTTTTTTTTCTTGCTTTGATTTCCTTTATTTTGTAACACGCGCGCACGTTTCCATTGACGAACATCCGGTTAGAATGATTTAGAATCACAATTAATAAAAGTCTACATTAAAACATGAGGGTTATTTGCTTTTATGAAGTTACGGGGAGGCAGATCAGGTACGCGAGCATAACATATGGATGAAAGTATAGTTGGGTGATTTAACACTTTTTAAATGATGAATTTAGAAATAAGATGAACTAGTTCAAACACTAAACGATATTGCAAATTGCTATTACATTATTCTACCCATTACTTTACGAATTTACTTCTTTTGATATTTAACACTAGTTCTATTTAATTTTGTATACCAAATTATTTCTGCATATTTTAGTTTAATGCGTTACTTCTAACAGCCCAAGTTCTGACAATTTTACAAAAAAACAAACGCACGCGAGTCAGGCGTGATGATAAATAACTAGGCAAATTCACGCGACAATTTTATCAGCTGGAATGGAAGCCCAAAAATCTACATAATAATGATCACCGAAAATTATGCAAAGTTCAGGCTGGCGATCTTGCCATCCGAATTTCCCTTCCATCCTGATTCACATCTTCCCCCCGTCGACAAGGGGTTTTAACATTGTCTTTCAAAATGTGATTGCGGATCCTTGCGCTGGAAACTGCGAAATCACATAGAAATTCCGTGTATACTTCATTCGTAACTCTGTGAGGGAAAACCACCTACTGGCTCCACAATTTCCTTTATGTAACCAGCTCGGGGGGTTGTAAAAGCTCAAACACGGCCGCACAACATTTCCAACCCCCCGAGGTCATTGACCCTCATACTTTTCATCATTTATGTACAAATGAAATTGCCAACGTCCTAACGGGAAAAGAAAAACGAGCTTCATTTCCATGTGTCTCGCCGTTTTCTTTCTCAACGTTTCATTTCAGTAAAGTTATTGCGAAAATTATGTACCACGGTCGTGTTCCCATTTTACTGCACTTGCAGCTTGCTGTTAACGTTCTCACGAAGAATTACGACACGACGGCCGAGCAATCCAAAAAGTTAATGACCCATCTGGTTGAAATTTGATATAGGTACTTATTAGTTAAAATATATACATACATCGGTTGGTGATAAATCAAGTATTTAGTAACATTCCTTGTGTTTCTTTTTATACATGTTTGCAATCCTTACCAGTATTTCTTCTTTATTCAAAATTATGCTTATATGAAACGGGCTGTCACATTTATTGCACGCCACGATGTTTGGAATCCGCGAACAAAAATCTCGCATAAATGAGAAGTGCATAACATTATATATATTCCGTTTCCATAACTGCAAATTTAAATAATATATGTATACATACACATGTATGTGACGGAGAGTTACAATCGAGTTATCGAGTTATAACCCGGTTCTATCGGTTTTGTGGAAACAGTCAAATTTGATTACCATTTTAACTCACCGATTCCTAATCATTATATTACCGGGTCACGCTCCTAGTATTGTTAACAAAAATGATTTGCTCGCCCTCGAAACATTGCGAATTGAATCATCTGTCGGCGAACACAAAATTCGTTTTTGAAGTTAAAAACGGCGTAGCTGAAAACCCGCTTACTGCATCGTTTGATCTAGATTGGAAATATCACCCGACGAAAATGGAAAGTATAAATTATCCCATTTACCTATTCATTTATATTATGCCTGCTGCCCTTTAACGAGTGACACATTTCAATCTTTATTCGCCACGCAAAATTGGGCAAGCCTAACCGCATCAGGCTTGAGCGAACAGTTCCGAAAGAACATTGCAACCCCCGTTTCGTAATATTCGAGAGTAACAGAAGCGGTGAGAGGGTATCGGTGGTAACAGCGGCGAATAATACACGTGATACATGTTACCAGTATCCACGATACGCTGTTACAAAGGGAAAAGGCGTCTATAGGTTATTCAGACGTTCCATCTGGCATGGAATCCCACCCTTACACGTTCCCACCTATACCACCGACACGTGTGTACACATGTGTGCAATCCTTTAAGCGCAACCAGTCGCGAGTCTAACTCAAATACCGGCAGGAGTTTCCGGGGTGTATTTGACTTAGCCGGGTATATTCGATTGTGCCGGAATACTTGGGCCACGTTCAATTTGACAACGAGCTTGTCTCGCATTGTTCGAGACCTTTATTAAGAGATTCAGACGTCTCTGTAGCGGGAGACACCGTGCACCAATTGCACATTCCTTCCAACGTCGTGCACGGGAAGAGCGGTTTCGTTACACGCGGATCGAATATGCCTACCTGGTACATATGCGAGGCGTTTATCGCTTCGGGGTTTTCGGCAACATGGATTTTCGAATACGACAAGTTTAAATGGGGCGAAATAACGAGCAGATTGAGAAATAGAAGATTGTCAATAAGTAATACACTTCGAAAGGTTGCTGTGAATGAAACGAAATATACGATCTGGTGATTTCGTCCGATGTACATGAGGGATGGAAGGGAGCGAGAAGCTTGTCGCGTGTATGCGTGTGTGCGCGTGTGTACACGCGGAAACAAAGTAAGAGGCGATGCGAAGGCAGAGCGCGTGGATGAGCGGCGGATAAATATCGATAGACAGTACTATCGATAATTTCCGATAGTTGTACCATCGACCATCGATAGTTATCGATAGTGATGGAATGTGATATACATATGCAGTACAGTACACACTGGCAGCCGAGGTAATAACGCTAGGCGCAGAGGAAGAGAGCGCTCTTCTGAAAGCAGGCAAGATCACACAAGAAGCCAGTATTTAATGACAAAATACTGTCGCTATCGTCAGTTAGAGAACAAATGCCTGTCATCGAATTACCAAACATTCTGAAACTCGCGGCATTACGAATATCAACCCAAATTTTCGATAGTAAACGTATACTATCGATAGTTTTCGATATTGGCAACCATCGATAATATCGATAGTGCCATCGACATTTCTCCACCACTAGTGCGCGTAAGATTGTAGTAAATGCGTGATCGGCAGAGAGAATGGTTTATTAGGCGGTGTAATCTGACTTTATTCATATTAATGTTAATGTATAGTATAATATCTAAGAGTGTTGTTGCTAATAATTTAAATTAGTTTGATTAAAAGTCGAGATAGATAACCGCCTCAATCCTACATACGTTGAAATAATTTCGTTATTCGATTTGAATCACAATCATTGTTGACTAAGAATTTATCATTCAACACGAACTACTAAATCGGCATTTAATGAGGAACAGTGCATAAATGATTACGGGTATTTTTGCAAGCTTACAACCAGACACCGTTACATTCTCTGTACTTCAATTACAACAAATCGAGTGTACAAAAATTTAACAAATAATTATCGAAACCAAGCCTTTTAGCCAAGCATTCCATTTCAACTTCAATTAAGGAAAAAAACCTTTTAAATTTCCCTCGATTGGACCCATGGGCATCGTATTTGCCAGAGAAACGTATGGCGCAATCGATGTAATTCGATGAATAGAAAAGACCGTGTAATGTACGATTCAGTGTTGAACAGCACCGGAATGGATCTGCACGGTGCATCCTCAATCTTCCTATTTACGATTACCATGGTGTTACAGGGACAAATGGGAGGCAGTAAGACGATTTCGACTGCGTTCGAGACAGTCACGTATATGGGAGGGAAGTATTACATACACTGCAAGGCCTCGTATCCGAATGTTTGGGGCTTTGGGTTTCATCTGGATTTAGAAGCGTGCATACGCGCAAAGCAGCGGATCGTATACACCGGGGGGGTCGTAAGGTCTGCGAATCTTACAGGACAAGCAGTTGCCGTAAAATCTTTTATTATGTCAGACGTGAAAGCCTGGGGTGCGATAAACGTGGTTAGAAACGCGAAAAAAAAGAGGTCTTTGTTATTGGATTTTGTTGGAAATAGAAATTTCCTTTCTTTTTATTTGTCGATACGCCCTTGTTTCGAATATGTTGTTGCGCGGCGATCTTTTTACGAAAAGAATGATCGAAGGAATGAATATTCCGGATGAACAGCTCTTGGCCAGTTTAACCCTTTTTACTCGGACTGCCAGTGCGGCTGTGCTGAAATTTTGTTCCTGGTAAGCATAAGCATAAGTAAGCGTAATTTTTCTCTGAAAAAAATATATTTATAATTGTCCGATTGGTGGTAAGAAAATGGAAACGCGGTGTTATCAGATTATGAACATTGAAATATGCTTGAATGATGATCGAAGTGAAATGAACGCCGAAAATGCACCCATTTTGCCAGATATTAATCCAATAACTACTTATATGATTTTATTCGTTAAACTCCACAGAATCTTTCAGAGCCAAGCGTAACTGAATAAGTATTATCCCAAAAGCATAAAACATGTCCAAAGTTGAAATATTCGCGATTTTTTTGAAAATTTCTTTTTTGCAAGAATGGTACGTTCTGGAGAAAAACTGTTTGCAGATTCGTATTCAGCGCGTTAAACTCTGTGAAAAACGCCCTTTAAAGGTAGCAAAATGGAGAAAAGATTGAAACGGTGCAATATGGTGGTTGTGCAATATTTTGTTATTATTGAAATGTCACAAAATTAAACAGTAGTTCGGGGTTGTGTACGCTATGAGATTGAATGTTTACGTATTAATTGGTCCGTTGATTTGCTTTTGTTAAATATTGTACGTCAATTACAGAATCTTATATTTAAGCGTTCTGGAAGTAGATACTCCACTTCGCCGGAGTCTTTTCATACTATTTATACAAAAGCGTGAACTTTCAATCTTATTAAGCTTAAAATTACGAGCGACAAATTATCACTTTTAAGAAACGCTTTTATCTTTCCTAAGAACTTCTTGGGTGTACGCTGCAACGCGCTGTACAGAAGGCCGAAAGATGTAGAAGGATATTATAAAGGATATACCTTAAAGGATATTATACATATACTGCAACAGCTGTCTTATAGGTTTATGAACACTCTGTTGCGTTTCGGCGCTTTTACTTCAAAGAACATTCAAGCACGGCAGTGATATTATTAATTAAATAACTAACATAATGCGAATTGACCTATATATCAATTCAATTAATGAAGATTGATATTTTCAGCAGCACTAATCAATTGAATTTGATATAATGATGAATTGTGTACGTGAAGTATACAACGTTTAATAAAATATATAACAGTTAATCCTTACTGATTATAAGCAAAGACCGATAGAAAGTAAGTCGGAGATTCTTCTCTTATACGACAGTACACAAAACACGTACAATTCATAAATAAACCCCACCGACAGTCAAATTCGTTTCGTGAAAGTCATCTTTACCTATAAACGATTTTGTATAATTATTGCCGAAGCGGCGAAACATAGGGAGGGCATAATATTTTCGTTTATTAGGAAGCACAAAATAAAGTTCCCTGCGAATATCTATTCTCCGTGAACATTAAACGCGCTGCTGTTAAAGAACACAGATCCGATAAGGTAAATCGAAAATCGACTAAAGAAAGGGAGAAATCTGCAGTGCAATTTTCTCTTCGGCGTTCTCTCGTTTTACCTTTATACGCTATGCTTTCGTGGTCGACCACCATGGTGATCCCAGAGAACCATATAAAATATTTCCTTCGTGGATTGCTGCTAAATGTGTAGTCTAGAGCTTTTCTCATAACGAGACTTCGATCCCTGGCGAATTTTCTGCGCTCTGCTAGAAGAAAAGCGTCAGCTTGCCGTCGAATGGCGCACCTGAAAGGGCATCATATAATTCCCGGCGCTCGTCACAATTTCCTTGAACCTATCGAGAGACGAAGACAAATCTTTGCCTCGCCTATATTTTTGACGGCTACGTAAAGCTTCTCGTGAAATTGCTCCCGTTCCATTTAGAGCTAAAGAAAATCCGCGGTGCTCTGCTAGAGAATTTTCCGCGTTTCCATGGTTCATTGTTCACGCTGTACCAGCGGTACTATTTGGTCAGTTTAATTAGACCTTGACAGTGGTGTGCAAAATTATGGCTTGCCTATACGAAGAGTGCAACGATGTATTTACTCATGGCGACGCATTAAAATAATTCGTACATTTTGTGTGTAGAGGAAGAAGCTTCCTTCAATTCTTTTCATTTGCAATAATTACGAACAATGATTCCAATTTCATCGGTGCCCCTTAATACATTCGATATTACTTATTTAGCAGCAACGTGGAATCAGTGGAATGTAGCGTAAGAGTAAGCAACAAGAATGAAACAGGTGTATCGGTTAATTTTTGTAATAAAAAATAGAAATAGCTTATACATGAATGAAGCGAGAAGAGATTGACAAAGAGATATAGATATATAGATCTAAATGGTTATACACTATTGGCGCAGTAATTCAGTGCATCATAAACGTAAACCCTTGCACCGAAATAATTTGCCCACGTGTACGCAATATTCTAGGCGTCGATTATTTCTAACAGAACACTTTAGCTGTTCAACAGAACGTCCGGCGTTTATTACGTTCATCGCCGTGCACGGCTGTTCGAGCAAAACTGAAGTTATTTCCCTTGCCGAACGATAATTCAGTTGAGTGATCAGCAAACGGAGTTAAATGTGCAGCAAAGGCTCGACAATCTTATCGATATTTACGTTTACGGAGCGCCCATTCGTCGTTTCAACCGCCTGATAGGTACTCGATTCGGTCCAAAGGAGGTACGAAGGTGCTTAGTCGGGTTTCGTTTTCTCGATCTATCGCTTGAAACGTCACGAGTGACAAACGATATCGGCAGCTGCTTTTACGAGAGACGCGTTCCCGAGGAAACGATCTTGATTTCGAGAACCCTTTTCTCGGACTCCATTCATGCATCCGGCTTCAGGCGACTACTCGTTGCAACACCGACCATTTTATTCTAACATTCGACGCAAATTTATTATCAGACCGCTGCCTCGGGAGACTCGATAAACGTCGATGTTAAGGACTCCTTATTCCTAAGTGCACTCTACTTTTGCTTGCGACATGCGACGTTCAACTCTTTCGTGTTCAAACGCATACAATAATCAAACATACTTACGATTGTTCGACAATTGTATCACGAAAGATGAAAATATGTGAACGATAATATTAACGTAATATTTTGCGATCTGTCCTCAATACCCCGAACAGCTTTGGTAACTAAATTTATTGTCTTCAATGTTTTCGCTGTTATTTTATACGTTTTATAATAAATAAACAAAAAATAACAGTTGACCGTATCATAAGTTTATGAACTACAATATATTGCAACGCTGCGACACTTCGATACCGAATCACCTTCATTACTATCATCCCGCTCAGGTAAATTTTCACCAAAATCCGCGGTGTGGTAGCCAACTGCTTTTTCACGGCGCATTCGTACCAAGTCGGCCGATTCGGCATATCTATGCATTTTCATGTTAAACACTTTCCTGTATTTATTTTCAAGCCCGTCCTGTTTCAACCGCTACAGTCTTCTACCACTATAAACGGCGTTAATTAAAATAAACAAAAAGCGTGTCTGCAGTGCAAATAATGCACGGACGATCTCGCGTGTAATGCGAATTAAATGGATCGACCATCGAGGCGCAATGGAAGACTCGGGCTCGCCGATGTTTTTTCTCCCTCGCTCTTCATCCGCGCGACTTTCAATCAAACGTTTTCTCTGTCAGATCGACCCAATTTCCGATTCCTAAACACTCTGGCGGGAAAGTAGGCCACGCTTGAAAATATTGGTATTCGCCGTTGTGTTACGCGCGTTGATCTGCAAGAAAGCGTGCGTGTATACGTTTTGATACATTTCGGCACGAAAATCTAGAAATCATTCCGTCAATGATATGCCGGCGCAAGTAGTCTGTGAAAGTTACAGTAACGTTCTAAATGGAAGATGGAAAGTTGCTGGTTAGGAAAATTTCTTTAACAAAGTGTCGCGTAATAAGTGTACTACTGAGTACGTGTAATAATTATCGCGAATACTTGCCAGTCGCTTTTATGTTCTCTCGACTTTCTGTTTTTCTAATATAGTAAATAGTAACGTTTAAAATACTTGAATGCACGAGCGCTGCTTAACGTTAAACAAATAAATGAACGCCAGAAACGTGGCCAATAATTTTGATAATAATTTAGCCTATTGAATTCCACGTGTCAAATTAATTATCTTACAAACCGCTGTGTAAACTTTAAATGAACTGTATGTTTTATTTGATGTAAAACGAAACTGTCCAATAATTACATTAGAACTGAATATATTATATAACTCAACAATCGTTGGAGTTACACGCGAAGGGGAGCTTTCCTTTCGCGAAAAGTACTTTCCGATTACCAGCGTACCACAGATTCGATCAGCTTTCACAAAAATATAGACGCGGCACGTGCAAACGAAGCTTTCCATGGGAAAGCAAGGAACTGGAAAACCCAAACGGATTTGCCACAGGACATCCTGTGTGCCTGAAGTCATAAAGTGCAAAGCAAGCATCGCTTAGTGTTTACGGTCAACTCGAGGCTCTGTGCGCCCTGAAATCAGTAACTGTTTTAACCACCGATGCGTTAAATCAGCCATGGATAATGGACGCAACCGCCGCAGAAACAGTGCACATGAAACGTGCTCTATACAAACCATCCTATCTGTTTCATACTGCGAAAATTAACACTGAATCGAGGGAGCCGTTTTATTTTGTGAAAATGCATCGAAGCCGAAGACAGATTAGCCCGCATTTCGTGCGACTGTTAATAAAAGGGACAACGACAGCTCGTCGAACCATTAACAAATGTCTCGTGTTAAACCGCCAAGAAATATTGTGCCGCGTGAAAAAAATGGTTACAGTAATTGATGATTACAAGTATCGTGTACGAATAATAATTGATGATCTCAGTTTGGTGAGCTTGATGTAATTAATGTTTCTTTGCGTTTGTCGAAATGTCGGATATGTGCTGCGTTATATCAGTCGATGCTGTTATAGCCGATTTGAAGATCGATCTTCGATAAGTTGTCTGCATCCCCACTGTAATCCGTGCATGTACATAAGCATAAGTGGGAGGTACGCACCTGGTGGATTACCCAGCAAGTGACCCGAATGCCTGAAGCGGAATTTGATTGAACTGAATAATGTAGGGCGAAGGGCGTTTATTCTCTCGGTCAGAATCGCCTTGAAATTCCATCGCGTTCATTCGGTTCTGGTCAAATTCGCTGTCCCGATGGATTCTTTCGCAGACAAAGACGGCGAATGTTTGATCATTTGCTAGGGCGAAAGATATTAGGAGTAGGAAATGTGTTTCAATTTGATTTTAATTCTGGAAAACATATTGTTGTAACGATTTTGGGGTACTGTTCTATTAACCGGTTGTGAGAGATAGTTTCGACTTTGGATGGTGGTTTCTTTTATTTTTAAGCAGGAATGCATAACTGTTATTGATTTTGTGAGTCATAGATGTATTTTCCGTGAATCATATGAAGCCTTGGTAATTTTACATATTTAGTTCTTGCATTATGGAAACATTCTTGTAATGCTGAGTACTTATTACTTAATTGTACAGTAGGTGTTCTAGGTGACGCGACTACGATATTCGATTTCCTTATTTCTGAATTAATCTATCAGCAGTTTTATGCGAGAGTAATTTCTCTTTCTAGAACAGGAAAAACGAAATTAATCGGAGAGAACGCAGGGAAATATATTGAACAAAGAATTTAATCACTGAAGTAGCCCAATAATATCTGGCGGGCGTAATCAATATCCAAAGGAATTTGAGGAATGTAGATTAATGTGCTATTACATTTTTTCTAGTAACAGAGCGCACATTTAAAACTACATATGCACATTGCTGCACGATTATCGTATTTTCATCGCCAGAATAACATTATACGCTTGATAAAAAGGAAAAACAGACGGGTGGCTACGTTAAAGTGTTGCATTCGAATATTAGCTTGATTGAAAATACACGAACAATTAGATTCTTTTATGGGGAAACTGAGGAATTTTCGAATGTAGCATAAACCGGATTTATTGTACTAGCACTATAGAAATAATATTGCAATTGCACTGCTATTATTACACCAAGAGGAATGTACATTTAAAGAATGTAAAAATTTTATTTTTCACGTAGAAAAAATGTGGCATCATTGCACAAAGTTATATATGCATAAATGAAGCTGTAATTGTTCTGAATAGAAAATTATCACTTTAATTATTAAATGTTCCATCCACCATAGCTTATTGATTGAACATCTAATATCTACGTTCGTTGTACATATACGTCTCCTATGGGGTGCGGATAAAATTTTAATTGATCTCTAGGGAGCGTTGACGTCAATTAATTTCGAAATTCATAAACACTTTGCGAATCTGTTAATTATTATTTTATGAGGAATAGATTTGAGATTTGCGTAATCATCTCATTCATATGATATATAGTCGTAGTACATAATTCAATTTCAAAAGGGAAAGAAAATTGTGGAAGGATTATGAATATAAAACAATGTCGACAAATATATTGCAGACGTGTGACATTCATTTTGAAAATTGTATAAAAAAAAAAACCAATACATATATAATAATTATATGAAATAAAAATATCTCTGATATCCTATCGACGCGATACATATTTTATTCAACAAAACATCGTATCGCCTAATTACTGTCTACGTATAATCACACATGAGAAACCATGATACAGTGAACAAATGACAATTACAAATTTGGAATATTCGAAACGCGAGCGAACGCGGTTCCTCAAGATCGATCTCACGACGCGAAGAGCGTCCCTCAAAGCTGACCCCATTATAGGATCAGATCCCCGTGAAATTCTCACGGCACGTATCGCCATTTAATAAATTTAATGCGCGAGGTTACGGTTACGTGGAACTACGTTGAGCAACCCGTCTGCGATATCGTACAAGGGGGACTGAAATACCTATTAGAACGTGTGCGAACGATAAGCATGCCTACGTTTGTGGAATACGGTCTCCGCCATCACTGAATATGCTTTGAATAAGGAAATATTCGAACTTTCTATTAGCCGGCTTGTTTCTACGAACTGAATATGGTTCTCCGTAATGTTTGTAAGAGTGCGTCAGCAAAATATTTTCCAGTGAAATTACAGTTCGTTCTATTGCAACATTGGTATCCTTTAAAACAATTCTGAGCTTGACGGATATTATATATGAATTGAAAGAGTTCTGAATTAAAGAAAGACACATTTATGAACTTTGCGTAGTACACTGATTCTTTTCGGACACGAGTGAGACCATATAATTAACATTCGTATGAGTAATCATTTTTACACGTCGAATAACGAAAGCGATACGTGGAAACGGTAGAAACAGTGATTCTGTTAGATTTGTAAAACTGGGGATACACTTTCAGATCAAGCCAGGGCAGATTATTTCGCGAATGAAATAAACAGTTTTCTAAAGTGGTATTAGCACGTAAACGCGCGCAGGTATATTCTAGTGTTCGTCCTCTTAAAACAAATGTATCTGGTTCGTAATTTTGACCGAATGCATTTAATTAAGTATCCTAATATGTCGGATTAATCTCCAAGACGTTGCTCTTCCAGTTCTCGAGTATAATGCTTCATTAGTATCTTTATGGGCAGCAGAACATTGTGCATACTACACGAATTTATGGCAACAGAACGGCTCAGGATCTTGTTGCATTTTCTTATCGTACACTCTGTTACATACGTTACGTTCAAATCTCCGTCAAGTAATCCCGAAGCTTCGTCTCTTCTGCCCAACGTAGATAGTACAATATATCCGCCAATTATTATGAACGTAAATTAAAAACCGACGTGTAATCACAAAATGGAGCGAGGCGGATCCAAAATTACCTTCAGAACTGTTTCGCAACTATAACTCCTCCCCTCTCTGAAGTGTTTGCTACGGAAATCCGACCATCTTTACGGTTGAATACATTCTATGTACATATACGTAGTCCCATTTAACAACTTTGTGTACATTGCACATAGTGCCGGAGAATATGAAGCACGCAGTACACAATATAATACAAACATATTTAACCAGAACGTGAACTAACAATAGGTCGTCGCGTCTCATTAATTTCTACTTGCATGTAAGAAAGATCGGCACAATAAGAATTTGTCAGGGTTGCGCAATTTAACATTACAATATCCAAACGGCTCGTCTCATTTCGCGCAAGTTGCACTAAATTCCTCGTAAAGCACAAAAATAGACATATTTATACTTCGTTTGCAATCGTCGACGGTATTTGCTTTTTACTGCAACAGTGAATTAAACTGTCTTCTCAAGTTTTCAAACGAAACACTTCTTTTATTGGCGTAACGCAACTTTGTCGCTCGCATTTCGATACTTCACATTGTTTACGAGCATCGACAGCTAACCATTGAACCATGTAAATCTGCAATGGAGAAACAGAAATAGAGGCGACAGAAAATTTATGATTGGTTTACTACCGCCAGTGATATTGCAATAATTCTTATCGTGAAATTTGTCCTGGAGTCGCCATTTCAAATTCAGGCGGTATCAAGTGGAAGCAGACCTAGAAATTGTTTTACGTATATTCGACAGATATTCGGATTAATGGCGAAACTCATAACATACGCAGCGAAGTCCGCTTTCGAACTTCGACTTCAAGTTCGTCATAGAAGTGCTTCTGTCTGCATTTTCTTGCAACGCGCTTGGCATGCAAACGCGATATCCCTCTCTCTCTCTCTCTTTCGATCTTACAAAAACCACTCATGCGGTAATGATCGAATTAATATCCCAGGTGTGGATGTGAAATCATATGCTGTTCCACTCGACCCATTTTCAAGACGATTACATTCTTTCGCGGCGATAACAACGAAAATAATTCTTGCTTTTTAGCATTTCTCTCCGTTCGAAACAATATCATACAAAATCGTGAAATCTTTTGTTCGACAGGTCTTCTCTTTATTGTCTGTGGAAGATAACAACGGTTCAATACGTTCCCCGATCACGTTGGACGTGTGTTAACAAAATTTGTTGGAGATAGTAATATGTGTTTGCACAACGCCTGTAAGGTAATCAGAACGTTTTCAGTACGCACATTTTGATTTTATAACATCAGATATTCTTCTGCAACTTGAAGGGTAATAAATATACATATAATTTGACTAAATCTACGTTAAAAAAACCGAAATTTATTACACGATTAAATACGATAAGGAATATCAAAGAGATTCGCGAATAATAAACCGCGTTGCTGCGGGCGCCAGTGATATAAAATCAATCACAATAATTATACGAGAAATAATGGTGTACACTCGAACGCATGATAAGAAACAATCTGTTAGTGCAGAGAGTCTGAATTAAATCGCTGACTTCAGAGTCACGCCATCCCCTTAAGCGCCACGGACTGTACGCACGCGTTACGTTACGAGAATTCGTCGTACAGTTTCTCGAGCGTGTCCGCCGTGCAGCGTTGAGACGACGGAAGGCTGTTCGCGGTCCATGCAAATCGCGGCTGCACGCCACCTCCTACGGGAATCGTTCGGGCTGTAATGGCAGAATTGATCTGCGAAGCGTGGATACGGAGCTGCTTGGTCACAGACGTCGCAGTACATCGGAATGCAAGGGTCTATCATACTCACGTGCTGGCGCGTTGCCCGTAAATCGGTCCGACCTGGCCGTCGCGACGCGTCGGCCGACGAAAGGCCCAGCTGTGTTCCTCGAACGGATCCGATGGCTTACTGCCATCCACACGTGCCTCCAGACACCTGTAATCCGTCTCGAAAAGAAACGTGTGCACGATTTACTGCGAAACTTTCCCCGAATTTCTCGTTTTTCTTCCGAGTCGCGCTGGTGCGGAATACGTTAGCGAATTTCGCGAGGTCGGAAAGAAAACGGGGGTGGGACAGGCGCGGCGAGAAATATACAGAAAGTTGGTGGAAAGGTGTTTGTTGGATCGAGGATCCTTCGATCGCGACGGAGCTGTAATTTCGTAGTGGAATTGCATTGAACGTTTCACCTGTTGAGGGTTTTCGTTATGTTTCTCGGGTTCGTGGATCGGTGTATGGGTAAGGATGTTGGACAAGCAGCGATCGCTTCGGTTTTACGCGCGAGGGTTGAAGTCGTTCGATTTACACTGGCTATTGGGTAGATTGTGTGGTTGTGCCAGTCGTTTGTGAAGGATAAGCTATGAGTGAGATTTCGTGATTGTTACGATTTTTTGTAAAATATAAATTAGACGTTGAAGTTTTGAAAATGAAGGATTGGCCTTAAGATTTAGATTGGCAGTGTTCAACGCTTAGAAGAGCACAATAAAATATGCAAAATTAACGGACAGCTTCACTCTCGCAAGGGAAACATCGCAGTGAAATATTGAAAATCTTTTGTACCTTAGAAATATTTCTTTCTTGCATTATTTCAATATTCAAAGAATCCGTGATAAGAGTAAATGGAACGCTTTGCAAGCACCTGCTAGCTTCTTCAGAATACCGTGTGCATCCGGGCTTTCAGACACATTCAACAGAACACAACACTTATTCAAATTAACCATTTTAAAATTTGCTCCGCGATCCCACGATTTCCCACTTCTGCTCGTCGGATGCAACAAAACTTTCCTAACGTATCCAACACCGAGCAACGCATCCATCCCGATGAGCGCAGAGCAAATCCATCCTCGCAATGTTCAACAAGGAAGAAAGAAAAAAAAAATGAAAAAAAAAACAACCATGCAGAAGGCGAATGCTTTGTGCCATGCCATAGGCTTTATTCCCGTGATGCTTCAGGTAATAACTCATCGCAGAATTTTCCCTCTCGTCGGGGAACGATATCCCGCACACGTTCGCCGTTCTTGCTCGTCCTATTTATAACGTATCGTTTCCCACGGCACGGTTGCTCGTCCACGTTCCACTGCCGTCTCTTTAACGGCTTAATCCTTACTGGAAGACGGGGCTCGACGACGAAAGTTTTCGTATTTTGTCGCGGGACAAGCGAGAGGGGGGCGAACGTTAATCCAGCTGCGTTCTACTTGCGCCGCGGCTTCGTTAATATAAGGTCGGCTAATTAATTTCTTTTTCCCTGCGTCGTCCGTGCATCCACGGGGAAAAGTGTGTCACTGGAAGTGATAAAAAGTTGTTACGATACGTGCCGGTGCTGTGCTCGCAATTTCGGTTTCGCTATCTCGGCGACGCGACAGAGAAAGGATTTTCGCGGTCTCGTTGGAAATATTCACGGTGTGTAATGGCAATGACGGAAGATCGTATCCCAGGAATGCGTGTTCGTGGCTGCGCTTGGACCCCGTGGAAATGCTTCGCGTTGTTTTAATTTTTTTCATGCCGAGGTCTGAGAACCACCCCGAAGCGTGAAAACGAATGTTGGTTGGGAATAAGTAGTGAAATATTAGTTTGTGGTGTATTTAACGATATTGAATGTCTGTTTGCGTTGCTCCCTAATATTCGCAGAATTTTCGTCGCAAGTTGAAACTATTGCGGTTTTACGTTAAATTATTTACTTTGGCGAAACAAGTGAAGAATGAAGAGGATTCGTGAATGTTATCGGAAACGTTTCAGAAAAGTATTATAATTCTGTTAAGTGCTTTTCGAACCAAAAAGTGGTGCGAAATTTATTCGTAAACAATTACATTGTCAGATGATCGTCGACAATCTAATTTGCATCTGAAATTTGCCTGTCTTTCCGGAATTGCCCCTTTCATTCTATCAAACTATGTTGCTCGA
Source organism: Nomada goodeniana (assembly GCA_963969485.1). NCBI lineage: Eukaryota > Metazoa > Arthropoda > Insecta > Hymenoptera > Apidae > Nomada > Nomada goodeniana. The sequence continues at coordinate 15,046,581 of OZ018303.1, forward strand.
TCGTTTAAATAATGGAACCACAATTTGCCATGCCGATTAAGGCATTTGAATACTCTATTTTTAACAGAAGCTGATATTACACGTTTAATTGTAACGCGAATTATAGTCATCCGAAATTTGTTCATTTTCTATGCCTTTCCAGGGTGAAACAAAGCAAACCTTAAGACGCTGTTTGCCCACTCGGGTATTCACTGCTCGTTTCATAAGTTCATTAACGCGCAGCGGGCTAATTAACTTTTTCATTCGGCTGCACAGCTTATTCGCTGCTGCGCATGGCGTACGAAAAAGGAATTGAAAATGAGCGAAACGGCGAAATTATGATAAAATTTGGGAATACCAAGGAGGGCAGCGAAAAAAAAAAGAAGAAGGCTGTAAAGCATAAATATTGAGTGCTATTAATTCAGAATACTCGTCCGCGTGGAAGGTGATGCAAAAGTCGACAGATGGTATTATAGTTATGAGCTTCGTTCCAAGATTCATGCGAGATTTCGTGACGTTCGGATAATTTCCGTCAAGACCCGGTGTAGTTATTAGAGAAATAGCTTGAAAGCTGCGGAAGAAAGTTCTCAAAATTAATTTTGCAACGGTACTGCCACGAATTAGAAACTTTTTATTCCAAGCTGCTCCATGCCCTGGAACTTTTTCAGGGAGGTTAAAAAAAATCTCATTCGTTGTTCTACACTGTGCGCAATTTCAAATCGGGTTTTAACACCACTGCGGGGGTCTGATCGAAAGAATTTTTACAACTTTTGCAAAGTGGAATTGCAAGCTTTGGTTCGTCATGGATCTGCTACGAGTTAGTTGGGAAAGAATGATCTTTACTTTGAAGAAAATATAATAACTCAACGTGGAGTTAATAGTTTGATCTTCGAGGGTTTTGACCATCTGATTTTTGTAATTGCAAATTACATAAATCAAAAGGATAAGAAAACCACCTCGGACGAATGCTTCGTTTCACAACTGTAATCGATCCACCATAAAACGAAGAAAAGTATTATTACCTTATAGCACAAACTATTATTATGTACAAGTTAAAATATTTTTTCTTGGATAAATAATTGTATCGCCCCTACTTGATTTAATATTCTCAAATTATTTACTACTTCAAATCTACTTGGTGCTATAAGAACACTCATCGCTCTATCAAGATCCCAAATGAATAATCAAAGAAGCGTAAAAATATTCGTCCGAAAATCTAGGAACTTTCTGCGAAAGTCAATGAAACGTATGTTAATTAATAAAATATTGGTAAACATTAATGCATTACATAAACATCATTCTAATAACTAGAGATGTACTTATATATATAGTATGTTACTGTACTATATATAAGTATATGGTTACTATATATAATACATAGTATGTTAATAACTGTACTTGTCTTATGCAAACAAATTTGCACCAGCACCGATTGGAAATGAATTTAAATTAATTATAGGATGCAAGTGATATGTACCTGCCTCCAATAGCGCTTGCCAAATATACTTTGCAGTTTCGACAAGCTTGAATATCCAATCACCCTTTTCTCGGTCGGGACGGCATGGCCAAGCTGTTTGGACGATATAAATTGCAGAAGGTTGCAGTTGCAATATAGTTGCGTTAATATTTATGAGATACCACGAGAAAATAAGCTTAAAGTGGATGATACGAGTCGTTTGTAATTCGCCCTTGACGTTCCCTTTAATCCTTTAGGATGTAGAGAATTACTCGCGCGGAATGAAACCAGCTTTGCTTCATAATGAAAAACTCGAGGCTCATGAATTGCATCGCTTAATTCTCCAACTTTTTAAGACATTGGTTGCATATAGGGCGCTGCAATTCGAAGAAAGTAAGCTTTCTCTGTTAGCTCTAGGTTTTTATACATAAACTTTTGATATAGAGTGCATGAAATATTTTTCGTGCAGGATTGAAGTTTGAAATATACTTGCTGAGATAATTCATTAATCTTAGAGGCAAATGAGGAAAAAAAATCAATTTATGCTTCGCAGAGATTTGTTAGTTGATAATTAAGGAATAGAAGTTAAAACTTCTATATGTACATTCAGATTCGTCCGAAGCAGATCTTATAGTTTTTTGAAACTTCATTAAATCTAGTAATAATGAAGGGTTGACAATTTCCTTATCAATACAGTATCAATTAGAGAAACTTTAAGTAGGAAATAAGAACCTAAAAAGTAAATGAATATATTAATTAATAATATAATTCATTACAATTTTTAACACAAATTACCTTTTCAAACCCGTCTCCCACATCATAGCACACAATATGCCTTTCTGACTACTCCAATCCTTTTCCTCGCACATTCAAATTCACACTCGAAAGCCCCGCAACCATTCGCATTAACACCGCAAAAATATTCCTACCTTTAATACAATCTAAACAAGAAATATCCACGTCACATTACAAGAATCTTCAAACGAATCTCGCCGAAATTTATGATAAAACGGAAGCGATGAATTGAAAGGAAAGTTTCGTTAGAAGCGCAGAACGATTCGAAATGTGCAACCTGAACTGGGACAAAGAAATAGCGGACCAAACCGACAATCTTTCGAGTTCGCTTTGATTTCTTCTGAAACCGATGAATATTCAATTTCATTGCGATATTCGCGACAATTCTGTTCCCTACGAGTTTTTGCCGTTTCTTTTCCGCCTTCCGCTGCCGCCCATCCTATCTTTCCGCTCTGTTAGCGGGGCCCGGTGAAGAAAATCTAATTTAAGTTCGTCGCGCGTACACCCGCGCCACTTTCGATTTTCCTCTCGTCAGAGAACTCGAACAATGGTAGCGCGTCATTGGTAATCCATTCTGGACCGCTCAAACGAATTCCGCAGATCTTTTAACTTTCCCGGAGCATAACAGATCTTCCTTGATACACCTGCACGCTTCTTCGGTGCCAGCCGCCGCGTTTCGACCAACCTGACACACGGGCGGAATTAAATCTGCCGTGGAAATAATCTCGCTCGTGTCAACTGTACTTAAATTCGTCGCCAAATAGGATTTCGTCGTCACCGCGATTTTACCGAATCACGTGCATCCATTTTAATAATCGAACGTGGCGAACAGTTTCGTACGACCCGCAAAAAGGAATATGCAAAGTTCTTGGAGCAATAAAAATTGCAGGCAACAGACGATGTATACTTCTGTTGCTGATTGCTTTTTTTCTTTGGCGTTTTCCTTTCTGGCGCGAGATTAATTATTTCATTGTTTCAACTGGAGTTTCTGATTGCACGAAAGCATATTCATGCATTATTTGTAATTAAACAGTACACCATGCAAAGTATTATTCTCATTATTGGCTTGGGAAGGAAATGAAATAACGAGTCAAATGGGAACGTTCATGCTCGTTTCAATTAATAAGGATTTGGTGATATTGACGTGCTGATTTACACGAATGATTTTTTTTATTAACAAATATAGCACGATATTTGCGACGAATAAGACTTATCTTGATGATATTGCACAAGTAGGAACTACTTATTTGGTTTGGTGCCCTTGACTCTCAACACTTATGTCACTTTGGTTAAAATTAATTCGAAACAAACACTGTGGTTGTTAAGTTAAAAATAATGTTCAGTTGCTTTTCTAGGCCACAATGAATACCGATTACAATAAAACATATGTGAATTAGTGAACCATTACTTACGATGGGTATAAAAAATTGATTTCTATAACGACACGTAATTTAATTATTGTGATAGCAATTGGAGATAATGACCCTAAAGAAGCAACATTAATAATAAACACTATCTGCAGAAGTTTCATCAAATTTTTCCGCCAAAGAATTTCGCCCCTTTGTCATTTATGAAGGTTGAGAAGCTTAAATTTTCCGACTCACGTTTGATTGGATGATCCTTTATGTCTGTCTTTGCCTGGATGTTAACCAGTATTCTTTTAAAGGGAAACCGCCGAGAGTAGTAAGCCGTCTAAATCTGTGCCCCTTTACGATCAGCACCGTAAACCTGGTTAGTCAACTGCTTTTTTCAGGAAAATATTGTCTCCGGGGAAAACTTAGCCTTTAAGGTAGATGCACTAGCAAGTGAAGTTTATTACGCAGTCTATTCTTAAGAGGTATAAAGTGAATGTATGTTGAGCAGCGGGCAGAAACATTCAACACCAACAGATATTAAACAGAAATTGACAATTATGTATCGCTCCATGTGAAGTTATTTTACCTTCGAAGTAGTATCTACATTTGATCAATTATTGCATTATATTACATTCAAATGATTCGGACGATTGAGAACAATATTTTCGCTATTCACTTCGAGAAACATTCCGAAACAAATGTTTGCTATAAATTTCAATTCCGGAAAAAATTTTATAACAGGCGTACAGATGTTTTTCAATTGTCGAAATTGAAACAGTGAACGTTGCATTGCACCTCGGTAGTTGCATTTAACGTGGAACATGATGCCCGTGAATCGGGCGTCGACTTAATTTTTCAGCGGAAAGTGTCAGGATTGTTGACGCAATAATGAATTGCGAAATATAGTTGATATTCCTCGCAGATGATTGAAAATTTGCGTGCTGCGAAATGAACAGGCCAATGGGAAGCTTCCGTTGACAGAAACCCAATTAAGGCTTTTGATTAGTCCAAGCCGAAACTTGAACTCACGCTCGCTGCTTCTCTTCCGGTCGTGTAGTTATATTGTATCGTGTCGCGGAGCATGATCTATAGGTAGCAAATTATAATAACAATTGTGAAACGGCTCAGGCAACGGCTTTGTGCATCGCTACGGGCCTGATTTATTTGAATATCCAAACTTGCCTCGGTAAACCGACACCACGGTGAATGTAATTTGAAGATTGACGAAAATTGCTGCTAATTCTCTCGAAGGTGGAGCGAACAAATTTTTACAACGATGTTGATTAAGTATTGCCGAATTAAAAATCATTTATGTGACAGATATTCTGCATTGATATCGCTGGCTGTGCTAATAATTATTCAAAACCGATACGTGGGTTTTAATACGTCAACGCATTAGCCTCCTTATATTTTCCACGAGTTAGTTTTATGAAGCTTCTTATTTTTCAATTATATACAGCTGCGTCCTTAAATACTCCTCTGTGCATCGAATTAAAATGTACATAAAATTAATTCATATTTAAATAAAACACACTCGCCAATTCATCCCACTTATCCCCCTCCCTTTCTTTAACAAGGGTCGCGCTAATTCCGCGAAAGATAATTACTCACGAATCGCGCACGCGAATTCACCAAGTGCCTCGCCCGAGCACCAACGTTCAACAATATAATTACGGAAACGAACGTAAGGAACGGGAAAGAGGGACGGAAGATTCTCGACGCTACCGATGCACCTTTCAAGCAATCATTGCACGTGGCCCGTACCGCGTCGGAATAATCGAATTCCCAAAGAAATCGCCACCAATGGAAGCCACCGCGTCAGATCCTCGCTTGGCAGAAACCCAATTAAAGCTTTTGATTAGTACGGGCCGAAAGCCAAACTTCCCCACCCCCATACGTCGGACGGTTTCCGCTGGCGTAGTTCCGTTCTGCGACCGCACGACTACTGTACGCGGTCGCTAAGTGCACGCCGTGCCGCGCGGCTCGCAGAAATACTCTGCGTCGCGTTAGTTTCGCTAAATTTCTCCGCCCTCCCAAGTTTTGCCTCGCCCGTGCTGCCCTGTCGCGGAACGTTGCTCGGGCGTTTACAATCTGGCGAAACCGTGCCAGGCTTGTACGTGAAGCGTGTGTGCCCCACGAATTCTGGGACCAGCATTCTCGCGCGACACGTTTTGCGAGTCCAAATTTGTGGCTGATGCTAGCTATTAAACGCTGGCCTACTGCGATATACGGATTAATGGCCGGAAGGGAAATTCTTTGCGATTCGCGTAGATCGTTAGGTGGTGTCATTGCACATCTGATGAATCGTCTTTGCGTTAGTAATGCACGTATGCAGGTACAGTGTTCTCGTAACGTCTATTGGCCAGTTTATAACAGTCGGCGAACGTTTGTTAAATACGTTGGTAAATGATGAATTGCGAATTTTATGCTGTACCGTTAAGACGTGATAAAACATCCGAGGAAGTTTGTTCGAGGGATGGTTCTATAAGACACTGCGGAGATAAAGGAACGGATAACTGTGAAAACTATTGCGATATCTACGTGGAAATGAATTGAAGCAACAAAAAATGGAAGCTTCCTTAACTTATTATTATTATTGCAATTGCGAATTCGCGGTAATGATACGAGTGTAAGAATAAGTTCTGTAAAGGATGGAATTGCTCGCGATACAAATTTAATTATCAACAGGCCGAACAACGGGTGAAACATAAATTGCCAATTACAGTGGCAATTTCAAGCACTGCATTATTTCTATTTTCTATAGATAGGCAGTTGTATTAAATACATACGTACACGTACATTAATCGAAGCATTATGCAATAAGATTTCTATAGCTTATTAAATAGTACAGAAAGGTGGAACTCGTCGGAGAAATATAATTTCACCGTGACCATAAATGAGAATGGAACAACTTTACAAAGCACCATGCAATTTGTTCCACGAGAAATTCAACTGTACGTTATATCGTGTCACATTTATTGCCCACAGCCTGGTGGGTTTCTCTTTCCGTTGTAACTACCCGGTGAACATATAAATCGATAATACGAAGGCATCGCCAATTGGATTATCTACGTTACGTGTACGTTCAATAAAATAATACGTATTGGTATTGCCGTATTGAATAGTCTTCATCGACGATAACGAGCGCCGTGATTTCATGAATTTCTGACGCTCCGCCTGCTTCGTCATTCATGCATCAACGTAATTCGATGTTGTCGTCCCGTGAAAAACCAGGTCTTCATAGATAGTAATTATAGGTCCGTCAATCGATTCCACATCGATGCGTTCGATCATCGATTCCTTCCAGCAATTGAAATCTTTCGTTCTGGCAAGTTACTTAATCGATAAATGGACGTTAAAATATTATTCCTCGCCGCGGTGGGAATATTTTAGAGGTAAGGTTATTCAGAAGCCACCTGAGGTGACAAGGTGCATGTCAGTTGAATCTCGTATGCATAGCAATGAAATAAACGCACGGTGAAAGATGAAAATCGGATAAATGTTTTGTACGATTACTTTAATTGTTGAACGAAGAGGTAATTACTTCTCGTGGTTTAACACTACATCAGGCATCGCCCGATATTTTATCTTGTCAAATCAGAGATTATCTATTTCTTCCTTTTCGATGATATAGAGCTTTATTTAATTTGATCAATAATCTTTCTACGTACTAGTACTGCTACAATGATTCAATAAAAGCGGTTAAAATTTTTGCAATAATAATCCTTCCGTTATCCATGACCTCTTGGCGAATCTCGTTTTATTTTTATATAGACTATTTAACATTTAACTAGCGATGCAGGAATTTCCTACAGGCCAAACGTAACGTGAAAATTAAAATTCTCATCCTATTGAGTGTGTTAAATCGTTCAGACGTTCCCCAGTAATAAGTGCAAACATGAGCATCCTTGCCTCGATTTGGGTTGAACCACCTCAAATTCAGTGTAAGCGTTCTTCAAGGACCTACCTAACAAATCAATTACATTTCCATGCGCCAGACAATGGTCCAACCCGTCATTAACGCTACAACATTTCACACATACATAATATACATATTATGAAAACAAAGACAGATTAACAACGAAACATAATGAATTTCTGCCAATTAACAATACACGCGTTCGCCCTACGCCATTAAATCGCATCGTAAATCACCCCACTCCATTAATCTCGCACGTTCGCAGATAAGAAATACACTTTCCTGTGCCAATAAAACTATACCAGGCAAGGGTTAATGCCGGGTTCGCGTTGCGAGGCACATCTACATACGGTAGTCGACACTCACAGGAGATTCAGTCGACGTGTGTCGGACAGCTTATTGCAACCTACGCAACGCTTTTATCTCCCAGCTCGTATCAACTTGCAACCGGCAAGACGAATTCCAAGAGTGTCAATATTTGCAAGGCGGGCGGACGAAGAGGAACCCCCTTCAAGCCTCATACACGCGAGACGTGTGTAGGTTGCATCCTACGAAACTGCAACTGTCGCCGATACAGGCGAGAGTTTCGAGAGGTGAGAGAGGGGTGGCAGTCACCGGGACACTGTTTACAGCACGATCAAAGTTACGATGTAGGCGGCGTATATTCCTCCGGATCAATGGCGTTTCGAGCCGCCTCCACGCACCCTCTTGCACTTCCTATTTTTGTCTTTGTCACGCTTTGCCCCAGCCCCCTGCTCCTGCCACCCTTATCCATGGCCGTATTACCTGGATACATCGCGCGGACGTACTTGTACGTGTGTTCCTACCCCGGCGCTTGCAGAGGTTTCCGAGCAACAACTTATGCACGTCGTTGCCGTCTATCACACGAGACGACGGCGCATTTAGAGTATCGTAAATTGAACAACCAGTGCTTCGGAACTATTTTCACTTCTTGAGTGTACTCGTTGCAGTCACGACAACGTTGTTGCCGAACGACAGTTGATAATCGGGAACGTGAGAAATTGCTGGATACTCGAGTCGAACGTAACTGGGTCCACCGTTGGCCACGATTGCCCACTTGTTTGTTACGATTTTTCGTCGAACAATTGTTTCGCGAGCTTTCGAGCTGCGGCGATGTTACGTACTCTGCTGGGATTGCAGTGAGTTCAATCGTGCAGTTCGGTTTGCGAGATTTCGAGTCAGTGTTCGCAATCTCAGTTACGTATATAAGTATGCTTATAATTTAGAGGTTGCGTATACACCGCTGGAAATATTTATTTCGTCTGCTTGCACTCATTCATAACAATGTGATTGTTAAGTGATTGGAGCCGCAGTTATTCCTATCGACCAAAGTTTGAAACCGCAAGAAATTGCAAGGAGGATAGAAATTTTCGGTAAAAATGACGGCATTAAGTTGTAAAGAAGTTAAATAGCTCCTTAAATTTCAAGCGAATCACCGTTACCAACTGCAGTATGATAAAGTTCGAATTATTGGAAGATTATCAAAATGATCGATACTTTGAGAACTGAGCAAGCGCTCCAAAGTTTGGGACTATTGGGACTTCGTGCTACATAGAATTCTTCTGACCGATAATAATTTTAAGTTAATAATTGAAAAACATTGCCAAATGAGAACGTGTCGAAGGAAGGCCAATGCCAATCGGTCTCTGTAATATTAATCTCGAACCAGTGAGCCATTAAAACCATTCAATATTTGTTCAATTTGTAGTCCCACAGTTTTGGCCAGCAGTGTATCGTAGTAAGACGTATAATATACGCATGTACGTATCTACTTACGGTAATTAGTTTCGTAAGCGTTCCTCTCCATAATATTTTCAGCTCGAGCAACGTACGAACTTCAGAAGTGTTTTTGTTCATGCACAAGAAGTGATACGAGTGATAACGCTGCTAAGCTATCTGGAATAACGTGCAACTTCAGTTACGTGAGTTGCGCATACTCTTGGGCAAACGCAGTTTGCACGATTGTATTGGCGCGGACAAGTTTCACACGTTTCCTGGCTGTAATGGTTCGTCTTTGTTTGCGGACACCGTGGGTGCACCGCGAGACACTCTCAGCCTTCAGTTCTAATCCTTTAGATGAACGACTACCAACGTGGTCCGCGTTCCTCGACAGAAGTTCGCGTTTTGTGGGCCGCGTGGCCACTGTGTTTCTGGAATAATAATTTCAACGATGCCTCGCAACCTCGACTGCGCTACCAAGTGGCAGCTTTGGCCCGTAAGAATTCATTGGAAAAGGCAATGAACGGTTCTTGTCGGGCTCCAGCTGGCGTGAACCATTTCTAGGGCTGTGCGTTGCCGTTGCGAAGGGACGATCGGTTGAGACGATCGTCGTGGAGAGGAAGTCATTCGTTCATTGGCATTCGTTCGTTAGACATCGTATTCGTTCATTGGCAGTCGTGCACAGATTAACATTCGTTAATCACATTGGTTAGTCCTGACAAATTGTTTAATGAAGTATCGTTTTATATATCGCTCATCTTTTAATAGTTTTCCATCGTTTCCTTCAAACAGCGTATTGTTCCCATAAACGGTATCCACTGTATAAATATCTGGATGTGCACAAAAACCTCACCAAATCAATGCTCAATAAATAATTTCGTTCATGAAGTGGCACGCAACTTAAGTTCGAGGGAGTTTGAATTCGTACACGACGGTAATTGAGGAAAATCAAACATCTTACTAAACAGTTATCTTTTGAACTGTTCGTTAATCCTCATCGTTGGGTACTATTATTGAATTTACGACTATTTTTTTCGGATACGTCCTGTTGCGTTAGATATTCTTTTCAAAAGTTGTATTCCTGAAACGATTCTTCTATACAATTACTCGAACTTGTGTTAATTGCGTAACGTATAAGATATGTTCCCAAAGGCTGCTGCACCGTAAGACAAATTTTTTCTCATTGCAAGCTTTATCTTGAAAGATTTTGTCGAGGATCCAAGATTTCTTTATCCTCTCGCAATAGTATGTGGGATGACGATCGGACCGTGTATGTCGTGGTTTCCATGCGCGACCTGAGTAAATGTTGGACAGTGCGTTTGGGATTCGACAGTGTCAACTGTCGAACTGATTGTAGGTGGCTGTTTTCAGAACGAATGCGTTGTGTGTAGGTGCAGATTTGAACGAGCGTTGGCGCGAAGCAAACGTTTTAGCGTAGCAGATAGTGCGGTGCAGTATTTAACAAACGCACGATTAAAAATAATTCACTTCTGTTCTTTATTCCCACTATCCCCGCAAGTATAATTTATCATTGATTAGAAATTTCGTATTTCATGCATTCTATTTTCTAGATAATTGCTTCGTTCTTGAACTGAAATCCCTGTCACGAAATCACGATTGAATCTACTTTGTAAGAAATATTGTACGACGGTACTCTAGTCGTTTAGACCTCCTAACACACCAGTACCGCTACGTCGCGATTCATACGAATTTTCTGGGTCGTAAATCCGGTTACGCTTACGCGCCGTTGAAAAGGGTATGGCACGCGGCTAGTTAAAGGCACGCAGCTAGTTAAAGGCACGCAGCTATTTCAATACAGAACTTTCACAAGAAGATTTCTACAATATGTGTACCCGTTGGTGTTCAAAGTGCAGGGATATCGAGGATGCGAGAGGATTATATATAGTTGAGGAGTGTTGCTATTGAGTGACTCGAGCACGAATGCGAATTACACGTGGAAAAGTAGTTGTTATTACGCAATACGCGGCTTCAATGATACTACAGGATGCGTTGAGAGCCCAGTATACGGAGGTTGTAAATCTCCGTTTCGATTTCTATCGACACCGTTGCACGCGTATGACCCAACGACCTTTTACAGAGATAGGGGTGATAAATTGATTTGACTCATGAATCTTATTTTTGACTGAATATGCAGAGACTGATAATAAAGGAAAACGTAATAATAAAACGGATCTATTGAGTGTGTAATATCTAGTGAAATTATGTTGGGGGAAGATAATGTTTCCCGTATGTCTTCAGTTAAGAGATTATACTGTTTCTCTAACTTCTGAGTCAAAGTCGTCACCTGTTGTCTTGCAGTGGGAGAGGATACTGTTTCTCGCACTTCAGAGTCAAAGACTGACAGAAGAATAAGGAGAGGATACTGTTTCTCCTTTTCTAATGTACTGGGGTCTTGAGGTAGGAGAGTATGTTGTTTCTCGTACCGCTGAGTCACGGACTCAGACAAGAAGAAGGAGAGGTGTCTCCTTTTCTTGTGAAAGACCCTGTCAGAGACTCCTTTAGACGTAGGATGTGGACTGTGTAGACTCTGAATGTAAAGTATTAAATCTGAATAACGAATTGAGTAATGGACTCCAATAGTAATAAGTCAAAACTCTATATGGAGAGTGGTAGACTTTTAATACAAGTGACAGTTTCTAAACGGAGAGCGTTGGACTCTAAGTATGGACCGTTTGAACTTTAACTCACGACTCTAAGTTCTGAAAGATAACCGACGTAGTTCTGTATAACGATCTACGGAATTCTGTGGCGACTGTATCAGTCCTTGGTAACTGTAAGAGTTCTAATGCACGACTCTTGGAGTCCTGATTCACGACTGACTTCCTCGTCGAGTGCATCCTATCACGGCGACTCGGAAGTAACTTTTGAGCACGCTTATTGGATATTAGGAAAAAGGACTAAATGCCAATCAGCGTGTTTTTGAACCCTTATGTTAGCAACCGAAATTTCAACGTCTGTCTCGTAACCGGGTACCCGGGTACCCCAGGCTGTTTCCATCGGCACATTAGCCAAATTGGTTGCTTCCGCCTATTAAATTTTTTACAATTTTAACATTAAAGTGTTTTATTGACACTTAACTTCTTATATTTATAATAAATTGACTTCTTTTGTTTTGATGGACTTAACCGATGTAGTCAATGAGTGGCTGAAATATGAAATTATATTCTTTCGAGACCGTTAGCGTTCATTTCTATAACTCAACAGCTGCAGCTTTAAACATTTTATGCAAATCTATGATATCTATATTCTTATACTGAAATGACGTATCAGTTTTTTTTTTGTAATATTTTAAGTACATGCTCTCCTATGAAGTCTCCCAGTTTCTCAAGTGTCCAGTTTTCGAATTTTGATTCTTCGAATCGTTCCTAGTTCGATAATTGGAGAATGGATGCTTATCTTGCTTATATAAACAAATATAAGCTAGATCAGAGACCGTCTCCAATATGCATCAGTTTGTATTCAGTTTTCGATTCGAGACACACGATTCTTTGCAGTTAGGTGAAACGGACAGTTTTTTTGTGAAATATAATTTGTAAGTTTCAGAAGTTCATATTGTAAAAATGGAAGCATTATCAATAATAATATATTGTCTAGAAAATCAAATAATCTTCGTGTGTTTCTACGTCAATTAGGGGAAGATCTTTCTTTTCGAACAATTCGAACCCGATTGGCATATGCTCAAACTACGAGACATCTTTCCACAAAATTGGCAATACAAAGCATGAGAAATAGTCAATTAGAAATAAATGAAATTCCTTCCACTTCAAAAAAAAGTCGTGGAATTCTGTTATGAGTCAGGCTGATCCCGAAAAGAAACGACGAAGAACACGAAAGGCTTGCCACAAGTGCGACCGCCCTATTTGTGATAAACACGTAAATACTATAGCAATATGCAGAAATTGTCCATAGAATTGTTTATTATTGCAATTTAATAAATAAATTAATTAATTTAGTTAAAAATTGGTTCATGTTTATGTGCATAGAACACCTAACAATCTCGACTCTTATATGGGTACCCGGGTACCCCGGTTACCAGACAGGCGTATAAATATGTTTGAAGCTTTATAACTTTAAAAATTGCCAACCAATTTGATTTAAAATTGGTATATCGACGTAGAAACATCCAAATAATGGGGATCCAGAAGGGTTTTGCGATATTGTTACCAGACAATAAAAAATTCATGTAGGAAACATGAAATGGGTACCCGGGTACCCGGTTGCTAACATAAGGGTTAAGACGAGGACACACCCATCCTTCTTTGCGCTCTTAGCGCGCCTTCCGAAGGAGGGGGTGCACCCTGGCCGTCTTGACTGACCTGGAAACGCACGGGAATTTCCGCCAGGGTCCCAGAGCTTGGTCTGGTCTCGCCTGCTGGGACACAGTTGTGGGCCCCTTTGGAAATTCACGTTTATGACGCATGCAATTGACTGTTGAGGCCGTATATGCTTAATTTGTTATATCCTGACGGATTATGGACAAAAATGGTTTCCTCAAAAACAGTTTTATTGCTAGCGCGTCATAAACGCTTTATCCATCTGCATGTCGAAGGTTGTTCTTTCTGCAGATTGTTGGCCGACTTTTTATAGGGTGGGTAATACATTCCGCGTGCTGGTTCCGAGAATTTGCCGCGGAACAGTAGTCGACAGTGGTCGAAAGGAAACCGATGCCGGTGCTGTACGATTAGAATCGTTGCTGTTGTTTATCTGCTTCTTTGTAGTGGCGTTCTTCCGAAAGTTTGCTTCTGAATGGTCGCCAGGCTCGCCCCTGTCTTCCAAGAAATCTTGGATCCAGGTTGATTGGTGATTATCCTACCACGCGTAGGAAAATCAAGGCGCTCTAATTGACTGGTCAGTTAAAGGAAACAGCCGCAAACGGGACGTGCAAAAATGGTCGATTGTTTGAGTCGTTAATGCCTCCGCTCGTTCGGCAGTGGTATACAATCACGTGGATCGTTGAACGTTTGGAAACCCAGACCGAATTAAACACTTCCGGCTTAGGACGGAACAAATATATTATACACGAATAAATAGTATAATAAAGACGAAGAAATGTACAGTATCCGTGAAACCTTGCACTGCACTGCAACGAAACCAAAGAAAGTTGTTTAATCGTAATAAAATTTTTTCCACGTTGTTGCAACTCGAGGAGAATGTAGACGCGGTGCCAGTAAATTCTGTTATTTCTTCTCCCTTCTGCAACACTAACAATAGCGCATTTACACGGTCGCGTAACTAACGATAGCGTGCCACTAACGTGGGGCAAAACATTCACCCGAATTTCGCGGCAAAGACAGTTCCAGACTGAAATATTGACGGGAACTTCCTTAGGATTCTGAATTAGGACTCGCATAGTCGATTAACTGTAGACTGTTGCCTATAGTCACTGTATTAGCGCGATAGGGAAGATAACAGGAATAGTATATACGAGTTAATCCACTGAAATCACTTGATTCGTGGATTACGAGCTTGTACATACAGTTCCGTGCAGCACAGGTGTCAACCTAAACGCATCTGCGTCGATGCAACCCGATGGACCAATTAGCGTTTCTATTTACCAAGATTGTCGTTCATAATGAAGACCTCCTATCCTAATCTATCCATATCGATAGGGCGGACAATAGAGTCTATAGAAACGTTCGTCAATCAACGATAACATTGTGAATCGAGCGAAGTTGAATGTGACTACAAATTTCATTGAGTTCGATGGCCTTTCGTCGTCCGTGTTACATGGTACACAATTTTGATAGAATTCAGAAATAGAAAACTGCGAGATGCGATTCGACTTCCGAATATGAAAAGTAATTCTCACTGCAGAAATTTCCAATGCAACTTCGCCGACCGCGAAACCGTGTTCAACGACGTACCAAGCTTCAAAGGAATTACTTTGGAGGGGAACTTCGTAATTCAGAAAACTGAAATGGTACAAATATTTGATGAGCACAAACTTATTACTTTTCAACCAGCTAACGTGCGAGATAGCAAAGAGTATTTTAAAATCCCCTTTCTTATTAGAATCGCCGGTGCCATCGATTTCCTTAGAGAACATAGCGTTTTAACCGTATTAATTTTTCAACCGACGCACTGCATTTTCGCGGCACGCCCAGCGGAAAAGGCGCACCGTAACAACTCCATACAATTCCGACATGTGAATCTGGCCCCGAGTTTATACAGTTACGCGAAAAAACAAATATGGATACAAAGATGTGTTATTAGTTCTCGTCGCGCGCACGTTGAAATACAGGAACTCGCAGGTTTACGAGGACTATCTCTACGATAACCACGTGCATGTGATCCGCATCACGGCACGCTAAACCAAGCGTGTACGTGCGTGCAAACCGTGTGCGATACTCGCGCATGAGATTCTACGCGAGTGTGCCAACGTACTTGTGCTTATGGAAAGAAACGGCGTTCGCCGTCACTTCTTTCGGATAGAAATACTTCGCCGACGGGATAGCTGTTAGTTCTGCTGAACATTGAACAACTTTTTTTTACTGCACGCGAAGATATCGCTGGTACTTTCCTTGCTACATCTTTATAGCTTTGTTATGCCGCTTTCCTTTCAATTCGCGGAGAGATGATATCGTTTTCCCTGGTTGTAAATATTTGAACTTCCAAGCGAGCTGGAAAAGGTTCTGGTAGAATTAATTGTTCCTACTTAATATCTGGCCCGCTATGAACCTGCGTCTACGTTTCTGCATTATAATAAAAGGAGACCTAAGTGCACTAGAAATTTCGTAGCTATCTAGCGCAAGCAACGTTTCCACATCGCCTGCAATTCAAAATATTTTAATACCCGTTCGTTCAACTTATTTCAACAACAACTCGCACAATTCTCCCTCGGAACAGTAGCGCGCGTTATTTAATCCCTATTCGCACAAACGTCTCCCGTCGCTGTAATCGTTTCACTTCATCGATGGAACACCCGAAGTTCGCCACTTCTTTCACCGTTGTCCCCGCGCCGGCCAGAATTTCGACAGGCTTTTCCATGACCGTCTTCGCGTCTCGGCCCCGCCGCGATTTCTGACCCGTTTCTCGCCTAAACGTCGCGCGTGCAAATATTCGGGGCGTTTGCGATCACGCTCCCATTCGCGAATAGCGCCATTCATGCTGAAGCGACGCGACGGTTCCCGCAGGCAGACTGGCTTCTGGGACGAGGAACGTTGTCGTCGAAGCTGTGAAACGAAGGAAAAAGACACCAAGCGGCCATTCACGTTCACGCCCGTTATCACACATATTTTTCGTCAAAGGGTGTGTAGCGCCGCGTAACCACGTCTGTAAGCGACGTTCCCGTCTCCTTTTCTATTTATCCTTTCTCTCCGCCCCCCCCCCCTCCGGCTATTCATCGGGCCGTTCCCTTACCCTTTCTGCCGTTCGGTCGCGCCCTTTCCCGGCTGTGCTTCCAGCAACCACGGTTGCGCCCTTCCAGCGCCCTTCCAACCCCCTGGCAAAGTCATTCTCGTTAATCTAAATCGACGCTGACAACGTTCGTCTGAATGCGGCGCGCCGCGATCCTCTTTCAGCCGGCCTTTGTGGCTGACTGTTAAAAGGCTCATCTACTGTCTGGTTAGCCCGGCTTCACGGAATGATCTACAGTGCCGGGGAGGGGAAAGTATGCCGTAGGGTATTTGTAAATCTGGTCCCGAGGGAACCGTAACTGCATAATGGTCATTTGCGTTTTGATACGCGGTGCCTGATTGCCGGCGAGATTTCGGTTAGGCTGTTCGCCGGATTCTGTTCGACTCGATTGGACAGCTCCTTTGGCCGGCGTAGTGTCTAATGTAATTGTAGGGGATGCGGTCCGTTCTTGAACTGACGCCTGAGGAACGGGTGAAATTGTATACATAATACAGATCGATGCAGATAACAATAATGGAAATTAATGCAGAGAAATGTGTACGTTTTGAGGCGTACAATAATTTAGAGGGATTTCGAAATATTATAAATACGAAAAAGCGATTATGCTTAAGTAGATATGGATGGGTTGTATATAACACCCCACCCGACCATTTAAGGGTTAAGTGTCAGGCATTTCATTGGTTTAATTGATTTGCAAACCTTATCGACAAATCGACGAACTTGTTTAAGACGTTGCGTACATTTAATCGCGACTCTTGTATGCGTTTAAATTGTTATAGTAGTATCAATCAATATTTCTGTATTCACATTTCTCGGGGAATGATATTTTCTGCTAGTACTTTGGAGCCAAAGGAACAAGGTAAAGAAACATGCTTCCAACAAGTATTATCAAATGAAATATTGTCATGAACGTGTCCCTGTGACCATTGTGGAATTGGAAAAACTGCGTGTCTGTTTAGAATGATACCGAGGCGTGAAAGATGTGTATGTGGAGCTTAGTACTTGAGAAGATCGTGTGAACGGAGGGTGCAGCGGCCCAAGGATTCGGGTGGACGCGACTGACTCTCGCCAAGGAATGTCTGCAGTGTGCATCCTGAATGAGTCAGGGTAAATGAGGAATAGAACGAGAGAGAACACTGAGAGTGAAAGAATGTATAGAGTGCACGGCGCGTGCGCGAAGCAGAATAGTTTGAAGAGTTTGAGAGAATCGTATCGTGAGCAGAGAGTATTGAATTGAGGGTAATGTGAGTGTCGTGTAAGACTCGTTGTTCGTTGAAAATTGTCGCGTGTTGACGTTTTATATTAATAAAGTTAGTGTTTAATTGAAGGGGACTGAAGCCTTGTTACTCTGCCTACCCTCTATTCCAATCTACCTAAGGTTTACAGAAAGTACCTTCTACTATTTGTGAGCGCAGGCAAACGACGCGTAGAATGTTGTTCAAATAGAAACGAATGTTACATGTACAAAAGGTATTTAAAAAAACCAATGCATTATAAATAAGAATAATATCAGTGAATTAAAGGGAATAATTCAGAAATTGCCAGTGCTATCAAATATATATCTTTAACGTGTACCTAAAGGAACTATAGAATTGCGGCACGTACTTCCCGCAATTACGAATATTTTATTTCGAAAAACAGTTCGAAATATGTTATGCGGAACATTCTTGGTTCCCTTCTACTTTTCGTGCCAAAACACGATGTCCGTTGCTGTGTTCCTTCGTCCCTTGCATCATTTATTATCTTTTCGCCCGGGCAGCGCACGTAAATCAAGAAGTTCCTGGGAAAGCCCGTTCAACTTTTCTACTATTTGCAGCGCATTAATTATAGCGATCGTCATTCGGCTGAAATATGGTTGTTGAAAAACTGCTCCTGCTACGCCGTCGTTGGCCCGTTCAGAGTTTCGGGCGTGCTTTGAATGAAACTAATCTCCGGAGGAGGATCGTTTAGAACGGCCTAGAATCAATCGATCGTGTCATCTTTATTTATAGCTATACGTTTACCTTGACGGAAAGTAAGACTAGCTTGATACCGCGAGCGTATCCAGAAAGCACAAATATTGTCAAACGCGACTATTGTTATCAATGGAGTGTCATTGGTCGATTTAATCGTAGCAGAAACGTCCGTTTGTCGGATTTAAGTCGGAAGTAAAGGACTTGAAATGAGAAGATATTAGCTAGAAATTGTGATTTCGAATGGAACATGATTTGAATGAGGTTGAAGAATTCAGGTGTCGGTAAAAATGTATTTAAAAAATTTAATTGGTAATATGCCTCTCGTACTCTTTCAGGGAAAACAGATTACGGTACGTTAAAAACAAATTAAATAATTCCAATTTGGATAGAAACATAATAAAAGCGTATCTCGTCCCATATTTCATAAAGTCGATAGGAAAGTAATCCAACTGATACGGTTCTGCGTTCTGGATACGTCCAATTTCATAAATTAAGTAGTCGTAGTCAGTCATTGAGCAGACTAAGCAAGTAAACTTGATTAGCGTTAAGAATGGTGCACGAGATAAATTCAATCAATTCCACACGACTATCATCTGGTCGCACGAAACAAGATCTTCTCGATTTGAATATTAACAAAATTTCTGCGGTAAAAGAGCGACATGCTCTGCACAGAATGGCCGAATAAATTGCATGTCATATTTCAACGCCGTACTATGACCACTCGAAATCCGAAAATGGGAGAATCCAGATTCGACTGGTTCTCGATGTTTACCAGCGACAGGTATGGAGATTGTAGCACGTGTTTCGCTCGCAGTATTACAGAGGTGATTAATCAGCGCAATGCAATATGTCGGTACTATATAAACTACAGTTCAACACTGGATCAATAGCACGCAATACATTTACCTAATCTGATTAACGATGACATTGATTTCGTTCCAACGATGGAGATTCACTTTGAGTAGATGTAAATAATTAATGGGCCATGCTTGCCCGAAGACGATTTCAGATTGTTACAGAAAATCGTGGCTTTCGAACATTATTGCAATACGAAGTCTCTAGGTTCTAAGAATATGGGCTGAACGGACGACTTATACTACTGAAAACGGAGACTAAAGAACTTACTATTTGCCTTGTACTTATTTGAGATTTGGATGAGCACTTTAAACAAAGAATGTTACATTTCATGGTAAACAATGCTTGCGAGAATCAGATTGTTTTAATGTACGTTACTTTTTTATTACGAAAATAGCTGCACGCTTTTTTAGTAACTTGGCGTGTATTTTAAGTCCTTAACTTAGTGAGTTCTCAAGTGGAATGCATACTGTAGATATAGTAAACAAGGCAGTGCACTATAAATTAATGAAAATAGTTAATATATTAGATTTTGAGAGTTATTTCTGTAATAATAATAGAAGTTTGAGCATAGTTTCTTTAAATAAAGGAGTTCCTTACTATGTATGGATATAATGCATATTATAGTTTTGAATTAAGTATAGAATATACACATAATGTTCAGACGCTGTACTCCGGGCGTTTCTTGTCATTTCTGAATATTACATTTTCTAATTCCTTCAGAATTTATCGTAAATAAAATAGTGTGATTTTATGCTGCAGTAAAATATATATGAAATAGTAATTCGAATTGTTGCCCATTGACTTGTAATGATTTTTCATTATTTGCCAGTTGACATTAGTTGTTACAATTTGCCATAAAGTTTGAAATTTATACGTCGAGCAGAAATTTCTAATAAATCTCTGGCAATAAGAAATATTATTCAGAATAAGCACTACAAATTCACGAATCTTCATTCTTTGTAGCAACGGATAAGTTATAAATTATTGAAAGCGTATTATTGAACAAAATGTTATTAAAATTTCCACTACAATTTTACAATACTTTCTATTCTATTGATATTCTGGCAAGCAGTAATTTACTGTCCTTTTGATGCGCGATGATATGAAAAAAAAAACGAGGATATTATCTCTATAATAAAATGCTACGTTGTACCCTCCATACAATTTCACAGTGCCAAAGAACAATAGCATTTTCTGTTCGGTGAATTCTTTCATACACAACGTGTTCCGCTTAAGGCATTATTTTGTGCACAATGAACGAGTAAAAAGTTATTTTAGGCAGCAATTTCTGGCAACCACTGTCGTTTCACTTTCCGTGCTCGTATCATCCAGATATTCTTTTAACGACACATTACTTTTCATCGACGGAACTAATACTGTTGAACTTTATAAAAAGTTGAAATAAAATTCTACTCCGTACCGTTGAGGTCCGACCACGTATAATTTCAACCGTTTCACATAGCAATAAGCATTTCGTTATCGGAGTTAACGGGTCGACGAAGTAATCAAATTAAGAAAAAATAAATGTTCCATATTCTAACCAACATTGTATTACAAAAAGAAAGCTTACCGTTATATAAACAGCGCTGCTTCGGTTCATTCTAATCGCAGTTTACGTGAAGTTTCACGTATCGAAACGTTAAAATAACAGGAGGGCGTTCAATCTACTATATTATTTACTACCGTATACTTCTCAAACGAGACCGAATGAAACGGAGAAAATTTATTCCGCGATTCACCTGCCGCACGCTTTAACTAGAAGTACCCTGGGCCGTTTCCACAACTTCAATACGTACACGTACAGATTTATCCTTTGGTACGAGTCCAACAGCACTGAGCTCTGGTACACCCGGTCTAACCAACTTCAGAATCCGGGCACGGCGCCGTGGCCAAATGCGATATGCAACAGGACTGTGTCCGCGGGGAGAATAATGGTCACAACCGGGGACAAATTCGGCGCACGTGCACCCATCGAAGATAGGCCGTAATATTGTGGGGTTACGACAGATGTACTTGCCCGAGAGCCACCCCTGCTACGTCCAATAACACCGAGGATTCAATACTCCTCTCACTTTTTGTTCCCGCTACCTTTCTTTCCTTCTCGGATTCCGCCGTCTCCTCGTTCCTCCCTGACCCTTTGTCCGGCGTCTCCTTTTTGTCTTCGCCGGAATATTCACAGCCTCGGCGTCATACCTCAACGTGCTCGGTTGTTCATAACCATTGACGCAACGGTTTGCGAGAGAATTATTCGTGTTTCTTTTTTTTTTTTGTACTTATACCTATCTTTGGCTCTTCGAACGAGGTGGAATGTTTCGATAAATGACTGTACAATGCGGGGATCAATATGTTTAATCCAGAGATATTGGATGCTTTGTTGATTTTTATTTTTGCCTTCCTTTTTTCTTACGAGGGGATGATTTGACGAGTGGGGGTTCGCTTCGTAACGATTTTGGCACAGTTGAGTTACTCCCTGATGTAATTCGTAATTAGTTTATGTTTATTCAATCGCGTTTAATAATAACGCCGCGAAAGTAAGTGGGGTTTGTCGGTAAAGCGGAGTTATTATAATATAGTGCAGCTTGCGGTACTGTTATGAATACGAAGTGGATATACTTTATTATTCTATGTATAGTAAGGAGAAAATAAATACATAATATAATTAACGTTACACGTTGGGCTTGTAATCTGTACATTTACCACTGTAATAGCAGAAATGTATTGTTTTACGGTCCAGGTATTTAGTTTTACTATATTCTTGTGTACTTCTGCAAAAGGCAGACAATTTTTAAATACTGAACTTCAAGTAGCTGAAAAGTTCGAACTTTTATCATATTTATCATCGAACGTTACGACGGTAACGCTATCTTCCGCCTTTTAAATCGTTTTCGAGACAATCTTCGAGATCCGAGTGCTTCGTGTGTTTATACCTTGCGAAACTATTTGCAAGAAGCACGTGGAATTTCTGCTAATGTGTTACGAAGAATTTATCGTACACTCGAGCATCAATTGTTGTATGGTGTTTCCCTATGTGTAACCGATTTTGATGCAGCACTTCTATTAATATCAGTTTATTTCGATCCGTGCAAACGCAAGCATGACAATACATTTCTAGAACGAATAACTAATATAATTCAATTTAACATGAACGGAATGATATACTAAAAACACGGAAGAAAATAAACGCAGATAAATAACCATCAACGATTAGATAACGAGACAACGCGCGTCCTCCAGTTGACAGTCCCAGCGGCACGGAACACTGTAACAATTACTGCAATTGCGGGCATGAATTCTAAGCACAGAGTCCAGTGATTAAAAATTCGCCTAGTTTCAATTCAGACCGGGGCGAGTATGTACCAAGCTTAGCAGGTTTGCCAAGGGATTACAGTGGCTTACACGCTATCGTTGCACTGTAATATATCGAATCCGTACTCGCAACACGATCTACGATGCCCGCCCGGCTGGAAGGAATTTCCGGACAAACTTCCACTGAAAGAGGGATTTTACGCAACAACGGAACTTAATATCGGCCCTGCGTACGATTAATATTGCATCTGTCACTCGGGAAAAAGCTGAAAAATGCTACACTTCCGACCAGTTCACGCTGACTCGAGAAGTTCCCGCGCGGGATCTTAATGGATTTGCCGATGATTGATGATGGAACACTCTGGAATAGTCTAGATAATATGAGAGTATGAACATTGTGCAACACGGGCAGGGTTGTACGCAATGTTAGGCGAATCATCCTTTGTAATTCGAAATAGTTGAATGCGATATTTCACAGTTATTAATTTTCAGGGCTCGTGTCGTTTGGTCTATCTACATTCCAACAGTCGATCCGTTTCGGTGTCGACATTTCGGTACTATTAATGTTATTTATCTGTTATCCGTTCGAAGTGGTTCATTAAGTTGTCGATATTAAAAATGCAGCCGGTTCTGAAATCAGCATTGGTTTCACTAGTATAGAAAATATGTGAATATAAAAACTGGGGTATTCTGTGCAATTAATTTAGGTGTTCATTTATTCATTTAAACGATCGTGAAAGTGTTAATAAGTTTGTATTCCTGTTCAGCAAACGATTAGTTGACTTACGAGGGTGCGTATATGTATACTGTATGTGCTTTGTTATATTTGCTGTTTTTAGTATTCTTTACAGAATACTCAACTTCGTAACTAATTTACGGTTTAGCAAATATTAATTTAAACTTTCACAGTATTCGCAAGGGAAATCAAAAATGAATAGTCAAATCCAATAATAGCATACTTGAAAAAATTAAATCAACTAGCACACAGAAGACAGGGTTCGATATTTCAAAAAATCTCTAGACCTTTTTATTAATGTGGCAGGGGGTGTAGTTTTCAACTCGAAGACGTTTATGATCGGGCTACCTGGGACACGGCTGGTCTGCAGGCGAGCAGCGATGACCTGCAGAACCGTGTCCCCTATTATCTATGTTCTTCAAGATTGGGAGCGACTGGTGACGAATGCATGTACGAATGGAGGGTCAGGACAGTCTAGATGGAGGAGCCAAAGAATATAGATTAACTAGCAGAGTTGAGTGGATTCTGCAGCGAAGCGGTGCAGTGTAGATGGAGCGAAAAGCGTAGGGTGGAAAAGGGCGAAATAGCATGGTCTTGTGTAGAGCAAATATATGTATCTTTGTATATATATATATTTAGTCAGCGTAGTACCTTTTATGTATTAAATAGATCAATTTTATATTACACTTAGATCTGCTTTGATCTTATCAAACTTACAATCCCACATTATTACACACCACAATATTATACGTGTCCTTTAATCAACCCATTTTTTAAACAACCAAAATAGAGGAACGTTGGAGAATGTCACTCCTGCATAACCGTACATGACATACAATATACATATGCAGATACTATACAAGAAACACAAATGAAAAACATCGGCGCGAAAGAAAATTTAAGACGCAGGTAGTAAAAATGTCCGGCTATGTAACACGAGGGTGAAGCACACTCGTCGTTCAGACACGTCGTACACTTTTCATGGAAACTGGACAAAGCTTCGCGCAGTCCCCCCTGAAAAATGTTGTACTTTGTGTCGCACAGCTGCCGCCGTACGATGTTCCCCAACAATTATTCTTCCGTTCTATCGGGGCTGCTACCCTCGTGGTAACTTGTGGTTCCATTTAAATTTGCGATACGAAGTTATTCGGAAGTCGCGGCGCCCTTTGTGAAATATTTTCCTCGCATTTGAACGACGTGCTTATGTTACAGAGAGTCTGTGCGGACGTCACGAGAAACGTTTGTTGAACGAGCTGCTGTCGACGTACAACACCCTGGAGCGGCCTGTTGCCAATGAGAGCGAGCCTCTTGAAGTGAGATTTGGCATCACGCTACAACAGATCATAGACGTGGTAAGTTATCCACCCTTGTTGTTTCGTTGTCGTTAACGCTGAGTAATGGTAATTGCAAGCCTCGAGTTATCTTGGGGAAAAATGAATGATCAACGCGCGTGTTTCATTATCTCCCAGACACGATACATTTAAATATTTTTGGATACCACGTGTAGTCCGTAATTATTATTAACTCTTTGCCCTGTGATGAAAAAAAATTCGAAAAATTGAGGGCACCTAATGATGTGACAAATCGTAAGACAATATGTCAAAGACACCTACGTAGTATTATAGACGCGCCTGTTATCGTTGTGAACATTTAGCGACTGTCACTTTTGCTTCACAGGAAAGGGATTTATTAAAACAGATTGACAAGTCCATAAAAGTATTAATCGACCTACAATCGATACAGATCAATACTGGCCCTACGAATGACGGAAGAATTATCAAAGAAAAGCGTAGAACCGATTACATGAGAACTCTGACCACGTGCCAGTGAACACGCCCGAACACCGCACGATTTCTTACTCCGTAGAACTGTTCGTTCGATAGATTGCCCCAGCACCTCAAAGAACCGTATCTCAATTGACGGGGGAACTTGCACAAATCCGTCGTAGTCGAAACAGTTTGATATCCCCCGTTCTTCTAATTTGATCCTCCATGTAATCGCAGTCACATTACGGGAAGTACCACTCAAGCACAATTCGCCCGGGTTTTCATCCTGTCTTAAGAAAATCGCATTAGAGGGGATTTACGTCGGAAGCATTTTCACTTCCATTGGCTGCAAACTGTACAATGGCGACCGGCTCGCATATGCCCGCACGTCGCGCTATATCGTTCCATCGATGAAACTTCCCTAAGAAAGATTTCCCCATTATGATTCGCTGCTTCCGTTCTTATTCCGCCCTGCCGGGACTCTTCCCGAGGTGGAAACGACTATCGGGGGGCATTGGGGAACGGTCACGATGAAATAACATCAACGACGCGGCGAATAATGTCTCGAAACTGTGCTAAAAGTTTATTGTCGCGACTTCGAAAGATTTTGAGAAGTCCGTGTCAGCTGGGAGTTCACCAGTCGAGAATGTTCTCGGATGTTTGCCTCGCGACGACGAACGCGCGATAGTGGATAATATTCGTGGGGTTCCTCTGGAATCGGAGGCAAATTTTCGGAATGTTTTTTCGGTGGCTGTAAGATTTAGTTTTGCGCGATGCACGTAAGTATGATGGTAATAAATTCGAACCATTTGGCCACCGATAGTTTATAGTGAGTATTGTCTTGTACGCCGTAGGAGTCAGTCCTATTGTATTTACGCTCTCGTCCTTGTACTGCCGTCGACTGTTCGACTGTTAATTTTCGAACTTCTGTGCCACCGTTTTGCCTACGTTCAGTGCATCATCCTCTAATCATGGAAAACATTTTCTGCAAGGGTTGTAACAGAACAGTATTAAGACCTGTTTTCTGTCCAACCTGTGGTGTTCCATCGCATCCTGCGTGTATTCGGCGGACTGGTCATGAAGCTCGTGACGGTCACTTCAAGGCGTGCAATAGGAGTATCTCACAGGGTCCTCCTTCAACATCTCCTCTCCTTGCCAGTGAACCTACAGAGCCAGATGCTCGACTTCTTAATAAAATCCGACACATAATTAGGGAAGAGTTAGGAGATTTTCTGTCGGAGAAATTTGAAGCTCTTGAAAACAAGGTGCTAAACGTCATCGGCAAGGTTAAAGGCGAGGTTTTTACTGAAATTAATGCCATTAAAGCGAGAGTTACTGCCTAAGAAAAGCTATCTCCATCTACTGCTAGATCTATGTCCGAGGAAGACTTTGCCGAGATCGCTGAAAGGGAAAAAAGGTCCCTAAATATACTGATTTCTAATCTTAATGAGCCTGAAGACTCTCTGCATTCTCTGGACCCTCAAGCCTCCACGTCTCGTGATGTCAACCGTTCCTCCATAATTGATCATCATGATAAGCAACAAGCCTTGGACATAGTTAACCAAATCTATCCTTCTGCAGTCTCCAATCTCTCTAATATCAGTCGTCTTTGAATCAAAAATCAAGAGCGGCCTAGACCCCTCAAGATCACCTTCAAGTCTAAGGATGACGTCTTAGCCATTCTTCGAAACAAGAAGAAGTTTAGCGGCCATCTGCTCATCAGTGAGGACCGTACTCCGAAGCAGAGAGCACATCTTCAACAACTTCGTCAAGAACTTGCTCATCTTCATTCGCGTGGTGAACTCAATAAAACAATTCGTTATGTTAATGGGCTTCCCAAAATTGTAAACTCTAATCGTTCTAACCGTCCTACTCTTGGCCAAAAAAACTAACTGATATTATCAGAACGTTAGAGGTCTTAGAACTAAACTGAACTCTCTTAGATGTGCCGCTGCTTCATCATCTGAACGGTATAAAATTATTATTCTAATCGAAACTTGGCTATGTGATAGTATCAGCAGCGCTGAGCTTGGTTTATCTGGCTATAATATGTAATATATACAGATTTGACAGGAATTCCAACACTAGCTCTCTAAGTATGTGTGGTGGTGTTTTGATTGCAGTTCACGAGTCCTTGTACAGTCGTCTTCTACCTTTGTCCTCATCATGTGTTGAGCAAATATTTATCGAAGTACGCTGCTTTCATAAATCTGTTATTATCGGCTCGGTTTATTTACCTCCGGCCAGTGACCCCAGTTTATACACCGAGCACTGTCTTTTGGTTTCTGAGCACCCCACCATCGCTATCTCTGCTCCAAACTTGAAAGCGTGCAACATAATTTCTTGATTTTGGCTTCTCGTAAGCTAAATTGTAGTATGTCTCACCTTGATCACAACTTTTCACTTGTTCTATCCTCGCTAAACCTTCTGTCCCTTGAACGCCGTAGAATAGTATTTGACCTTATCTTTGCTTTTAATATATTGAATGGTCTCTCGTGCTGTCCGGATATCTTATCCAAATTTTGTCTAATTACATCTCGGTCATCTCTGAGACACCATTTAATATTACGTACCGAAGCTCATAGGACGGTTTACGGCCATTTTAATTGTCTTAATAGAATCTTTAACAATGTCAATAGATTTTACTTTTCGCTCAATTTTTCTTCTTCTCTCACTTCTTTTAGATATAACACTATGCGTTTTCTGGCCTCCTACGATTTCTCTGCTTGTTTTTGTCTCTCTTTTGTAATTTCTTTTGTATTCCAAAGGGTTAAACCCGTGTACATCATAATCATAATAATAAATAGTTGTAGCTTCTAACTGGTCCCTGAGCTGGTCTTTTTTTTTAAATATTTTTTCGATTAATCTCTACGTTCCTTCTTTTGTTCAGTTTGTGCAGTAAACTCGTTAATATGGTGGCTTGAACGTATTGTGGTCAATTTTATACGTGCACTAATGAGTCAAGAATAGAGTAGCTTAAATTACGGGTATTCGAAATTCGCAATTTTCCTTCTACTCTTCTCGCCTTTCATTTCTCGTTGATCACTTTTAGTCGAGCTTTCTCTTGTAATGCACATTCTCATCCATCTTTTTAGTAACTCATAGACATAGGTAAACAGTTTTTCTCATGGCGTCAAAGTTTGAACGTAATATTAGGCTCATCAACGCTAAACAAACAGTTCAAAAGTAAGTCAATTAAATTCTTCTACTACAAACTGGAATATTTAACTTTCCACTTAAACTTTCGACTGCCTCGCGCTTTAAAATATTCTCTAGGTGTTTGGAAAAAAGATTCGTGCAATTGAAGGACGGGTGGTTTATTGGATGCATTTATAGATTATTTATTATAGAGTTCTTCTTAACCATATATGTATATTCAAAGACAAAAATTTACAATTCGTTGCTTTATAGTCTACTATATATTTTACTATAGTCCATTAAAATTTAGGAGAATGACGTTTGATTCAAAAACTATTCTGGATATATTCCACGATTAAAAGTGCGCTAGAATTTTACACATTTCGGTCATCATATTTTCCATAATCTTCTTTACAATTAAATTACTAAAAGAAGCATCAGGGTTTACCCTAATCCAAACCTATTCATGCTAAAAAAAAAATATTATTATTATTCAATGTACAAAGAATGTGATCAGTGAGTGCAGCGTAAAAGCAATTTGTCCTCAGTAATCTATACATGATATTCAGAATTTGCGACAACAAATATTTTTCAAGTCGATTACGACAGAGACTGAATTTATTCAACATCTTCAATCGCCAATTGACTTCTTTTTCTTTTCACCTCAGGCAATATGGAAGTAGTACAATCAATGGCGGATATACTTAAATAAATGCGAACGTTTAAAAACCGTCACGATAGAAATTACCGCCCTAATTATCCACTCAAATATAGCACCAATTCTTATGCCACGAATGCTAAGAAATCTCGACGGTACGAGTACGTTCTCCGAATTCACCATTACCCCCCCCCCCCCATGGTAGGAAAATTGTCAATAACCCCATCGAAACCTGCAGTCGAACAAAACGAAAAAGCAAAGGAGAGACGAGCGGAAAGGTTCGACAACCGCGCGTTAAATATTCTCTGTGAATGGGCCCTTAATATTTCCGAAGATTACCCCCACGGATGATTGTGGGAATAATGGTCCGGTGGGGTTGAATGCAGCCCGGAAAGCGGCCGCTCCGCAATCTTTTGCGTGAACAGTAAAGATAAGGATGTACGAGATTAGCTGCGCGAGTTTTTACCCCTCAAAATATCGTCCTTATCTAAATGAAACCGCGGTTAATGGAACGGAGGGGTTGGCGCGAGGCCGCGTGGAGATGAAACGAACGAAGGGTGGAACGCAGCGAACGAGGGAGATTGCATTACGTTCTCCATCTTGAATAACCTTGCCTCGGCCATTTACTTTATGCAGCCTTACTTTCGCCCGGCAATCGCGTGAATCGTCCTATTGCGGCGCCTGTTTCGCGGTATTGCAAACGCCGACGCCGGGTGGCGCTTACAAGAACTGCGGGGAAATTACTTGTTAGAAGAAAAAAAAGAAGCGCAGTTGTTGCACAATTTCGACGCGTTTCGGGGCTTCCGAATGGTCGTTGCGACAGCTGTTCGCTCGGCCATTGTCTGACTGTTCTTGCGAGACGCTCGACGAAATTAACAGGGCGTTTGTAGTCGTGATCAAGAAAATTTGCATATTCGAGGTTCTCGCACTCCTGAACATGAATTTACGCGGACAAAAGAGACGAGCCAGATAATTGTTTTGTAATACATAACGCGTAGAAAGATTTTTTTAAAGTAGAAACGTGATTGGGCGATTTATCTTCTTAAAAAATTTTAATTGATGGGGATATTCTTTTTTAGAGCGACAAGCACCGTCGAAATTAGGGCACGGTTGGTGTCATGCAAATGCATGAGCGCGATGTTAATTCTTAACTTTTAACTATTCAACGTGATGGATATATTAACAAAGTGGACAACGTTGAAGTTTGGATAATATCAAATTGATATTCTGAGATTGATTACAAATTTTGACCATAAAGAGTATTAAAATAACACGTTGGTTTATTAATATTTAATGCATATACAGCCTTCGATATGCTGTCCGTAAGTATATCAATGACAGTTGACATTCTATAAATAAACACGGTTTTCTCTCTAACTGAAATATTTCGTTGGTAAAACATATTTTAGGAGGAACGCGGATTATAAAATGGGGTAGCTATTATTAACTTTTTTGAATGACGTAAATCTGAGGGGAATATTGGAGGATGCATGTCGCGAAAAAGTAGACGCACCAGGCTCTTTTGAATATTATTAGTGGTTTATTTGTATACAACGGTGAACAGTTGCAAAACAGGTTCATCTCGTTGTCAAATAGCAATTTTTTATTAGACATTTGACATTAGTACTACTATTAACCAACTTAATATTAGTACAAATATATATAATACAGTAATTAAGGAAAAAAAAACCCTGTTAAAAGCTGAACTAAGCAATCAATAATATACACCGAATTACAGTACTCGTCATAGTACATGCATTTCATAGTAACATGGCACACAACCCTACGTACCTATGTCCTAAATCCGTGCCCAAGCATGTGAAGCATAATTACACATGGCAAGCAAATATTTTCTGGCTCATACAATTTTGCCGGAACAAAGCGTCGACGTGTGGAAATTCTGATATGTATGTATGTAAGACACAGTTGGCGTGTAAATACAGAAGCAGGCAGACGCTTGCTGAAATGTGTGCCTCTGTGCATGTTAGCAGCGAAAAGCGCTGAAACTATGGTGTTCAAGCTGCTAAATGGCGCGCAACAATATAATGGAGGCGAACCATGAATTACAGAAGTACGAAAAACAAGAAACTATGTCGTCGAAGAAAATTATGCTCCTCCTTTGGAGAAAATACAATATTCTTCGATGAAAGACTTTCGCTAAACTCAAGACAAGTTAATTCCTGCTCTCGTGACTGCAGTGTATTGCGATTATCGAAATTGTACAACTGAAGGGCAAAGGGATTATATCGAAATAATAATATGCAGACGCTTATCAATTAGTGATGTAGTACATTTTATAAATACCTTCCAGACGATTATTCACTCACCACTGTGTCCAGCTTATCGTGGTATCGTCCTGTTAATTGCAGCAATTCGCGTGTACAATGCCATTTATCGAGCGCGTATGCGTGGAACAACGATCGATCGCGAACGATCGGGGAAACGAGTTCCAAAAGCAAAGAGTCTGTTTATATATCGCTATATCGGTAGTCCGGGACCGTTTTAATTGGATATATCGAGGTACAGAAACTGGGCTCAGTCAGCCAGGCTGTACGTGCTCGATGGGAACGTAGTTCAAATTCGTGACTAAAACGGATGGTGCGTGATCGTGAGTAGACTAGTGTACACCGAACATCGAATTTCCATTCGTCCTCTGTTCGCGCACGAAATTTCATATTATGTGCATGCACTGCGTCTTGCTCCGCGACGATTACACCAGGTTGGACAAATACCTGCGTCACTGCCCTGCAAGATGACCACCTTGAAAAGCGTGCACCAAAAATACCAGTTTTGGAATAAATTACGATTTCGAACTGAAGCGTTTTCGTTGGTTTTCGAGCAATTCGATTTGCCTCGCTCTGATCCAAGGGACGAACTTTAATCCGAAGCCGTAGATACAAATTGCCGATTATTAATTGAATTTTGCCCGCGCACTTGCATTGTAATTAGTGTACTCGAAATCTTCGATAAACGTCGTAGGAACTATCACCTAAATTCGAAAATGAGGAACCGCCCAAATGATTGCAGTAAGGCAGACATTCGTATTCCGTTCGCATTATGATTTCCAAATTGTTCTATCGCTGTTAATTTATCGCCGATGGCGGAATTCGCCGCAAACACGCATTGTCAAACAACGAAACACCGTGCAGACGAAACGGTAATGAATCTCGCGGATCAATGACGAATTGTAAATTATTCCGCGATACATCGTGGCCGATAAATGAGAACGGTAAATCTCGTTTCGACGCTGGCATCGTTTGGCCGTGAACTACGTATTTATGGTCGGTATAATGGAAATTGTGCGGGGCAATCCTCTCCTCTCCGCACTCTCTTTCTCCCTCGCTCTTTCGTACCCACGCCTGGCGCTCTGTCAACTCCTCGCAATCTATCGAGGCCTCCTGCCGATTTTCCGTTTCCCTTCGCGTTTCTCGTCCACTCGTGTTCGCACGGACCCCGTTCAAAGGCGCGTCCGCAGCGGCGCAAAGTGACGTGAAGCTTTTTCATCAGCGTCGCAATTATAAAATGGTAAAGCGAGCTGAGCTCATCATATTACACGGCCCCCGCCATTTCGCGTTGGAGGTTGCACATAGGACGGAATAAAAGGACTGATCAGCGAAATTTCGCCTCGTCGCGACCTTATTTTCCCCTTTTGTTGCATTCGCCGGTCTTCTGTGTCCCTCTGTGCCTCTCCCTGTTCCTTGCGCTTCCTTTCTTTCCTCCTTTTTAATTTTCTTTAAGTTTCTGATTAATTTCCCCGGCCCCGCTCGCGCGAAACACGACTTCAACGTTGAGTCTTCGACGTTTGAACGCGGCGCATTAATGAGGCTGTACACCGGCGAAATTGTAATTTAGCTCGCGATAGAATTTCATCTGACCTCCTTCTTCGCCGGTGTCACGCGAAGCCGGGCAAATTAAATTTGCCACGCAAATTTTTCTCGGAATGTTTTCCTTCGTTGCGCCCCGGTGTTTCACGGTGTCTGTCGCGGCCTCGGGTAAATAGTACACTCCGCGTGCAATTAATGCTTTCATATTCAGGATAGTTTATTAAAAATTGCGGTAGCGACGTGTCCTGCGTTAACGATATGCATAACGATTCGCACGATACGTCGCGATGATAATTATTCGGTGGTATTTGCCAACAATAATGAGGAGTAGGACGGATATAAGTGTGGTACGTAATATAAATTGCTAATTTGCTTTGTTACGCGATAAAACCATCGTTAAATTTAATTAAATACGCCGGAAACCATGTTTTCAACGGCTAGGAAAATAATTGATCATTTCCCACCGAATTCGTACGCGATAATTATGTTCAAACGAAGTGGAGGAATTCGAAACTAATATATAAACCATCAACATTCGCTTGGAAGTTATGGAATTAATTGGCAATGCGTGGCCCGTTTGAAACGAGTTAATCGTATATACAATTGGGAGAGCTTGCTGTTATTTCGTTTTTCATGTATACACACATATGTATATTCTCGGCATACATCGGCTGAGCTGTGGAAAAACAAAGCATTGTACTGGCCGAGACCGAGATTCGCATAATTAATCTCCGGACTCGTTAGGCTCTTTGCAGCATGTAAACGTTTAATACAGGCTCCCCCATTATTTGACGTTTCCCGTCATCTTTCTTGCGCGCTTATTCAATCTAACGTTTTGCTCGTAAAAACAAGATGTTCCGAGCAGTTTCATTAAAGCAAGAGATATTTCTAAGTGGAGCAAAACACGTTCCATTACTCAGCTTGCCTCCCTATCCCTGCTGGTTTCCTTAAGTCTCATTACTCAAGCTGCTTCGGGTTTTTACCCCCCCCCCTCTCTCTCTCTGCTCTGCTCTTCCGCCCCCGGGTGCTTTCATAGCGATCATTGCAACGTTGAATCACAGACTGTGGGGAACGCGATTCACATTTCACCTTCCGCTAGTTGAATAATCTTTTGGTTATTGAGTGCTTGTAAATTTACAACTAACGAGGTTATATTTTAATAAGTTCAGCCGGTTTGATTTCTTTTCTGCGCGGAATCGTCACGTCCGACCATTGAGTTTGGATCGCTTTCGAGCGAGAAAATTATGAAACGAGGTTCTCCGCTATCTTGAAAACGCGCATTATCTTTCAATGTTGTTTCATTTCGCTTTTATTTTCGCATTAGCGCACCACCATCTGACTTGTTGAATTCTAAGGGGAGAAGGATGATGAAAAATGTTCGGGCGACGTCTGTTTTGAAGAATAATTTATGGAAAATTGAAATTTCATGCAAATATTGAATTTGCATGGATGTGGGTCACTTTACGTGCGCTTTAAAAAAGAACCAGTAATTTGGTGAATGTTGCATAGTTTTGTTTGAGTTGAATTATTAATTAACACTCGTTGGAAAATATTATCATCGTTTCTTAATTTGTTCATGTCATATCGCACTATATTTATTACCCTCAACAAATGTATTGCGTTACCGATGTTATAGTTTTGTTGATATATTTATCATTCGTTCATTTTGTGCTCCGTCTCGAGTTTACGAGGACGATTTAAAATAAATTATTATAAAAATATTCTTTGCAATTCGGGTGACGCGTCGAATACCACGATATAAGTGTTGACGAAGCTACCACATCATGAATTTCATGGGAAGGAAACAAATGGGTGATCATAACTTCCTTTCACCAAAATCGTGTCTCAGACCACGTCTGTCTATAAAATTTCGTCGCTTCCGCCTTTCATTTTTCTCAGTTCCTCCTCGCCCGGCCAGACCTCGAGTCGCGCTACTGGTTGGCTCGTCGCCCATACATCCGGCCAAAACGATGCATATTGCATACCAAACTGATCCACGATCCGTGCTACTCCTTCTTCGACCTCTCGAACCAGTCGTTGGGTTTTCGTTATCCTGCCGTTTTCGTATTCAATATTTTTTGTTACGACGCACAGTGGGGTGGCCCGAAAAACCGAACTGAAGTCAAGTTCAACAATTTTCCGGTTGGCCTAAAATTTATGCTGTCTCAGATAGTTGAATATATGAGGAACTGTAGTAGTATAACCAAGGGGCTATACTACTGTTAGGGCGTTTATAAATAATAGGGTTGGAATACAAAAAAAGAAGTAACAAGAATATATTTATCTGTACATAAGATTCATAAGGTTTCCATAAGACACATAACGTCGCTCTCTGCGATCAGTCGGATGTCAGTACAGAGTAATGTACCTATTGTAGGATTATTTTTCAGGGGAAATTATGATTGGTTTTACTTTCTCGTAAAATTACTTTATTATTCAATAACTATTAATCGCTCTCTCTCTCTCAACACAATATATACTATCTCACCAATACTCTCGCTACAATTCTCGCTCGACACCGCTTCAACTCTCACACGACTCCACCTCAACTCTGTCACGACTCCACCTCAACTCTGTTCTCGCCCGCATCATCCACTGCATATATTCTTTCACGCATTTTCCCTCTCGTTCTATTCATCATTCGTTCTCACTCATTAAGACCCACACCGACACACACACTCTTACCACGTGTCACAGTTCGACCACGGGTCACCATTCATCCTAGACTCCACGTGCATTCCCCGAAACCATTCACTCGATCCTCGAGATAAACATTCACTCGATCCGCATTCGACGTTTCGACTAACACTCTTCATTCACACTTCGCGCAACACTCGATACTTTCTTCACACGATTCATACAAAGCCTTCGCATACCATTTCTACGAATTCTTGCATCCCACACTAGTTCTCAGTTAAGAACTCGTGGAGCAGCGTAGGGTCGTCTTAAGTTAGCAGACTTTATGGCACGCGTTTCTTTCATAACCATTCGCTAAAACTTCGTTTGCTTATTAGCGACGTTTAAATCGTTTAAGGAATTTGTGTAATGGAAACGCGCGAGGTAGGTATATGTATACTGTACCTTTCTTTACGGTTAAAAGATCTCATTAACGATTTTGTTATGGTTGTGAGCGAATACCGATCCTCGTTCTGGTGTACGTGCGTTCGATAAAGGTTTGTGATCACAATGCAACAAAAATTGATTCCCGACTTCGCCTAGTTTCAAGTTTTCATCTTAAATTAAAATAATCAAACTCTTCGGTGGTACATATTAAAGTTGCAAAACATATTGCACGCATGCCGTAAGCCTTGACAAACAGCAAGAAAATTTTGCACTATGGCACGCTCATATTGCACGTATTGCGACGACAGTGAAATATTTCATCAAACAGTAGAAAGTTCAAGCTTTAAAATGGTTTCTGTTTCATCAACTTCGGATGAATATCAGCAACGTTACGGGAGTTTCAAGATTGGGCAAATTTTACAACAGTTCCGTCCAGTATTTCGAGCCAAATACCCCACTGTTCGATGCTAGGAGAACGAATGTACGAAAGAATATTTCAGCGATATTATATTTGCATATTTTAAGTGAACGTACGATATTCCTAGAATGATTATCGATTAAAATTATGAATTTACTTTTCCTCCAATTCGAGCTGCGAAGTGCGAAATGCATGTGCCCGTCCTGGTGGTACCGTTGTAGTTGAATGTAGGGATGGGCACGAAACGAGTTTTTAAATTCTCGAAACTCGAATCCGAAACCTTGTAAGGTTTCGAAACTGTCGAAACTTCAGGCGCTGATTTTATTTCGTAAGGGGAACATTTTGATTCAAGAACTGAAGCAACACTTTCGAAGTCAACAATAAATCTTTCACGATCGATCGCCGGTCTATTTATATCGTTAAAAACAAAAACCGATCGCCGGAAATTTGCGATCTCGGAATCTCGCATCGAATACTTGGGATACACACGAATCGAACATTCTTGGTGCGTGCTACGAACTTCTTTGTTCGAAAATTTATACGTTCTCTTATTTCAGCTTTGAAAATTCCGAATCACGAAAAGAGTGCTAACTTTGGGATTCTAGAAACTCGAAACATTCTCGAGTTCCGAGGGATTTCGATCTTTCGAGAAACCCATTAATAATTGAAAGATATAATTAACCATTAATAATTGAAAGAAATAATTGAACAAATATTTAATGTTCAAATTATTTATATTCTACTGTAGATCTTGTTTCGTGTAATCATTTGCAGTTTTTTAAAGAAAACAGTTACCTTTAATACATATACAGTATCAAAACCTATACATGTCGTATAAAAATACAAAATTTACGTATCACCCTGTATCTTCTAATTTTACATTTTTCTACTTTTGTACATACACGCATAACATAATATAAAAACGATTCTATTGTTGGATCGCGAAAAGCAACAAACAGTAAAACAAAAAGTAAACATCTGTTAACTATGAACACCATAAAATTCCTTCCAGCAACGTATAATAGAATAACATTGATTTCGCGTTATATTCCAATGAAAACATTCGAACAAGTACGAAACATTGTTGTACCCTTTCGAAGCTGATTCGAGTTAATTTCAACACGTGCGTCGTAGTACGCTGCTGCACATACGCATTCGTGAAACATTGATCAAGCCGGTCTGCAAAAAATCGGCACGATCCACTTTCTTGGTTTCTATGGTTATCGTAGGCAAGCTTATCTTTTCCCTAGCAGTTTCTTCGTGTAAAGCGGGATGGGACAGTCGATTGTTACTTCCTCGATAGATGCATGTTTGGTCGGACTCAATATTGAATTTCCTGTACGTGTATAGTGTTGTGCGTAAATGTGGCGATTCCTGTAGTGATTGAAACTACGATATCTACGCGTTACTCGATATGCGTCAAGGATTTTCTATATTTATGCAGGTATTTTTTTCCACCCCAGTGCGTTTACCTTTTGGGGAATTGCTACGTCGAAGTGATAGTACGGGAATGGGGGAACAATATATTGCCATATTCCGTATCCCTAGCGTTCGATTTTCAAGTAGAGTGGTTCACGTTTTAAAGATGGCATTCAATGCGCCAGAATGAATTCTTATTGTAACAGAATACGCGTATATTTTTGAAAAAGCTGTGGAATAGTTGGCTATTACCTACGTTTCATAAAATGCAATTGTCGAATAGGGCATGTCAGAGTTTGGGGTGATGATATGGTGATTAATGTATTTTTGTCTTAAATCGGCATGAAGTAATGGAGCTTAAAATATAAATAGCAATGAATGAAAGTTTGAGGAGGATGTATACAATTCATTATATTTATATCACTTTTGGAAAAATTATATTGTACGAAAAAACATAAAAGCGAGGCTTTTTATAAAACAGTTGTCAATCTTAGCAGTGCATTTTTTGTATCCTCCACTAGCATGTCTCTTCTACCTTTCATTTATTCGTTACACTTAAAGGGGCCGACTTTCAAAACAATTTAGCTTGATGGCAAAGTAACTTTTCGGTGCTTCTAAATCCTGTTATGGTCAACACCATTAGGTGTTAAAAGGAAATTCGTGTTTCGGATGTCGCAGCAACATAATTGTACAGCTAACTAACTTGTTCTGCAATTTTGAAGAAAAATGCAAACCAGATAGAAACATTTATAATGATTGAATAACAATTTTGGTTAGCGTAGGCATCTTTGGGAGGAGGGGGGGGGGGGGAGAATTTCCCAATGATTGATTCTCTAATTCGATCGAATATGGATTTTCGAAAATCCACGCCTGCCTTTCTCGTCGCGAAACATATTAAACAACGGTTAATCATGGCCGCGACAAATACGAAATTCCATATTTTCGTAATAAAATGGATACGTATCAGCGTTATCCCTGAACCGATACATTACTTTCGTTAAGTGTGGATCGAAACAGGAATTTTTTGACAAAATTTTTCAAAACGATCCGTTACGGAATGTGTAAAAAGAGAGACACAATTAGGAGTGCACGTTGAAATGACTGCATTTCCTATTTAGAAATTCTCGAAAAATATAATTTAATGGAACAGAGACGAAACGAATCAATTTATTTACTGGGTTAATACATGCATGAATATTTTTAATCCACTAATTGAATAATAATAATAAATTTCTTATAAATTCGTTAATAAACATAATAATAATAATACGCTTCTACGAAAGGAAAGAACGAATTACTATTCTGTTACGCATTTTTACTTGGAGAATCGTTTGTGATTTCCTCCGCAAATAAATGAACACTTATTCTCTGACAAAATTCCGTTGATATTCAGCAATTCGAAAACTATTAGATGTGCGGGCGTTATACGTGCGTGCTTCTTGACCGGAAAACTTTACGCACCGACGATCGATCTAATTTGACTTTGTGCGGTACGGAAAATCGACCTTGGATTGGATTTCACTTTGAAGTGGAAATCGAGCGTTAATTCAATTTCGCTTTGTAACGGAGACGAGTGTTTAACACATGCGTGTAAGGTTGCGACTGTCAAATACGATAACGAAATCATTTATCCCGGATACGACTAAATGCCCAATTATGAACCTGCTACGAAATCTGCGCAAGTTCTTATTTGTCCTGCAATATTCTGCTACATAACAGCCCACTGTCACTTAAAATCGCGCATCTCGCAATTCGATCGATTTTTATCTATAAAATGTGAAAATCGTATTAAATAATTAACACTCATATAGGAGCGCATTATTCGATATCTCTCTGATACATGTAGCTTTTCTTTTTGTAATACAGTTTTATGCATTCTACTACATTTGGTTTCATATCTTTAATATCACTAAACTTTCGTTCAATTTGTATTACATATACATATATTGAATAAAAGAGCATCAAACAACCCATCCCTGTCCGAGATTCCATAATTCAATACACTTCTAATATTTTATAGAGAA
This sequence comes from Nomada goodeniana, assembly GCA_963969485.1. Taxonomy (NCBI): domain Eukaryota; kingdom Metazoa; phylum Arthropoda; class Insecta; order Hymenoptera; family Apidae; genus Nomada; species Nomada goodeniana. Next base: position 15,086,367 of record OZ018303.1, read on the forward strand.
ATCAGCCGAGTCGTATGTGAGTTATAATGCATTTATAACTCATTTCAAGTGGGTTACAAATAAACATTATCGAAGTGTTTCCAACATGAAAAAGTTACTGTTATTATTATATGACACTGCGCTGGAAAATATGTGCGTCCGCACACTGGGGAAAATGTGGTTAAATTAATCGATTCGAAGATGAAGTGTTGCACGTAAAATTTTAGTAACAATTCAAGAAGTGGACGGGTCGCGACAAGTAACGGTCGCAAACTAATTCGTTGGACACGATCGTTTACAAAGTGGTTTGTCCCTTGATGCTATCGCTGAAGTGCGCTCGTTTTATAAATCACTTTGAGGTTCTGATGAGTTGTGTCGGAGTGCGGTTCCATACAGGAGACGTGGAAAACGAACGATTTGCGGTAGCAATTTGTGGTTATTGGCTCTCTAGTTTTTGGCGTGAAGTTTACGATTTGCTGGCTTTGCTCGTTCCTTCTCCTCCTATGCCTATCATTGCTTCCTTGTGCATACACGCAAACACAAGCACACATGTATGTATAACATTTTATATATGCTTCCCTCGTCTTGGATTGAATTAGTAACGCACGCGTCATGAACTTGCGAAGTTTACGGAATTGATACGTTAGTTTACTCGCTCGTAAAGAATTGAAAAGCATAAATCTGAAATAAATGCGATTCCATTGAATGCAAATATCTTTCATCGTTGCCTTCCATATTTATGTGGGATTTCTTATTTAGTCTTTGTGTAACGAACAATAATAAAATTGGAAAAGGATATTTAAACTTCGAAGCATCTATGGGGATACATATTATGCTGGAAATAACGATATGTGCATAAATATTTTAAATACAAATTACTGGAATATTATATGATTTTTATGTGTGCAAAGTATGTACCGCGATCGTTACATTAATATTAATTGGACTTCTGTTTTGACTTTTTCAGGATGAGAAGAATCAAATATTGACGACGAACGCGTGGCTCAAGTTGGTAAGTGAATTAACAACAATATAATTCTTCGTAAAGTATCATATCTCTGGGAGTATATTTTGAAACATTATGAATATCCACCTGGCTAGGATACTGTAGAGTCTTGTCGAGGCATGTATTTTAGTTACTGAAATTACTTAATAAATTAATTACTAGAATACAAACTTAATTAATCTGCTATAGATATAGTTTATGGCCCACTATTAACATTCAGGGGGCAAGAGTGATCTTCAGCCATCTTTATTCTAGATCTTATTATTTTATACAATTGTGTGTCTACACACATAAGATCCATACGCGGAGGACATGCATACCCCATATGCTCTAATGAAAATCATACTTACTGTAATAAACCTATTGCGGGACACTACAATGCTACAAATAACATTTACTGTACAATGCTACAAATAACAATAACATTTCTTAAGTCGTTGCCATACAATTTGTTATGTTTCGCTCTTGAAAAACAGCTTGACGTGTGAATTGTGTGGACAAGCGTAATAGCAACAATTTGTAGTACAAAAGAAACGGAAAACTTGAAATGCAGTCGCGGTGGTAACGCTTTTTTCACTTTTTCGCAACGCCGACTCGTTCGCAGGGAATCAATATACGGTAACTAATACTTGCCTGTCAAGGTTTCTATTCTCATTTCCATCGTAGTGGTAGAATACATTCGTTAAAGAACGCGCCCCGTCGCCGAGACCTACGCACGAAGTGAAAAAAGAGCGTAAAAATAAATCCAGTACGCTAGACTAATTACATTCTAACACTGTTTGATACACTGGCTTCGAATTTTTATAACCTTCGTCGGTGTAATAAATTGCAGCTTCGGAAACGTCTTAAAACTTTATAGGACACGGTAAGTTACTTAGGATCCCGTTTGAAAAGCGTTTGTTCAACCAATAGTATTTGGAGTATGAATATTCGGCAAGTATTTAAGTGAAGCGGAAAATATATAATAGTTCCACCTTCGCTATTTATCTGCTTCTGTGTCGTTAATTAATTCTGTACAAAAAAAATATCGTAAATAATACCGTAAAACAATCAAAGCTGGCATAAAATAGCTCGGTACTTATTTAATAATTATTTATTAATCGCGTAAACTCCGGTGTTTCAATCGAATGTTTCTCAAATTTGAACCCCAATTTTACTCCTCATTGCACCAGATAGTTTCGCACAACACTTATAAAAAATTGTTAGAAAAATTTGGTACGAACAAGCTGGTCTCATACCACACGGAATCTCAATATATTCTAAACAAACCCCTCATCCATCTCTCCAATATCAATAACTCACAATCAGTGACAAGCATTACGCGCACTCCACACCACATTTTATTATGGTTTAACATAGGACAAGGAGATTTATTTTCCCGTACGTATCCCGATCAATCACGAGCGATTGCATATGACTCGCATAGATGGTTCGTTTGCTGCATCGAATTGAGATTCCCATTTTTAGTCGTTCCTTTTTTTTTGTTTTAGTTGTAAAAAATGAATACCTGTAGCAGAAACGCGAGGCAACGCGCTGAGAATATCATTTCCATTTTAGTAGAGCCGCGGGTCGATGTTCTCGACTCGATGGATCACGGTGAAGTAGATTGCGAAAAAATGTTGTCGACGGATAGAATCGATTTTTCATTTACATTGCATTCGGACAGGCTGCCGATGAGGCGGAAACGCAGCTGCGGTTGTCGGCGTCAGTTTCTTCGTATCGTGCGCCCGCCGTCGGGTTTCTTGCCACTCCCTTCTTGAGGTGCTCCGCGCCGCTGGATCGACAATGTGGGAAAATGAAAGGTGCAATCCTTTCCTTCTGCATTGTCGTCCCGCTCCCGGTGAAATGCAAATCGGATTATTTTCTGTTATGAAGCTCCGCTGAGCGCCAGATCACCATTATCGCTGGAATCTATTCAGATTTCGACAGGAATGATGCGAAAACGGTAAGATAACTAATTTTTAACGAGAATTCAGTAGCGAATAGCACGCATATATTTGGTTAAATGTGAAGACAAATTGAGGAGGGAAATATCGTTGATCGTAATGAATCGCTATAAATAAGCCACGAAAATCTGGCCCCACAATATTTGAACAAAGTCCACGAGTCGCACAATACGATCGTTAATTACGATCAATTTGTCAAACACTCCGCGACTGACGATTCAAGACGAAATTCAACGCAAAATTAAATCGTACTCTGAATGGAAAAAAGAAAGCCAAGCGATATACGAGGCACATAATTGTATAGAAAATAAAACAGAGTGAAATCAGCGTACGATTATTGCATTTCTGAATTGGTTATGCGTGTCCCACGTGTATTTGCAGTCCTTATCCCGGGCCAAGAACCGGAAGCCAAAAACGGCAGCGAAACAAAGCATCTTACGAAAGCAACTGCATCCAGAAGCCCCGTAACGTTTCTATTCTATTCCGTTCCAACATGACCGTCAAATTTTCCCGATTCCCCGCGGAGAATACACGATCCATCTTTCAACGACCGCCGACCACTGGTCCATCGAATAAAACCGAAAAGATTGATCCCTCACGCTGTTACATCGGTGATCGAGGAAACATGACGCTGCATGCACCGCAATCGACTCAGTCGACCCGAGTCATCCTTTTTCGCGTTCGCTTTACCGCGTGCCGTCCCGATGCTTCTCTGCGGTGTGAACGATACGCAGGACACGAAGGACCGGAGGACGGGTGGCAAGCACGACCTAGGTGGAATGTAAGATAAAAGGGAACGGCACGCGGCCCGCTTGCCACGAAGATGATTCGAGAAAATCGAGAGAGCAGAATGTTGCACACTCGCGTCTTTCCGTAGCCCCGGCTGAATCGGGACAAAAAGGACGGGGAAACATTTCCTGACGTTGCTGCATCGAATAAAGGAATGGAAACGAAAGGCACGGTGGCCGCGTGTCGGTGACATTTTGGCTTTCTTGCGCGACACGTGACAAACGGGCTGCGGAATTTATTCGGTACTCTTCTGGGCTGCTCCCACGACCCCCCGAAATGCATGATCTATATGCACAGATTTTATATTCGAGCTTTCGTCCATTTTCGGGTGGAAACGCTGCAAGATGCGTTCGATCGAGGCGCGAGGGCGACAGAACATTGGACCGTTCGGATACTGTGGGTCGATCGATCCTTTTACTGTAGCCCGTGGCCATTGAATTGGAAAGGCCCGAAATTTTCGACGTTTCTCATGTTTTTAGTTCAATTTAAAAGCCCGGGCGATACTGCGCACTTCGTACAAATATGTTGATGTTTCGTGCATGTTTGGTTCCTTCCCGCCGCTTTAATTACGTTACCCCGTATCATTTTCCATGTGCTGCGTGCGTGGACACAATTTTGTCAGATGTCTACGTTTTTTTGTTTGTAATTCGAGCGACGCGGTGACTGGCGTCGAATGGACAAATGATTTGCCTAGACTACAGACATTTTTAATGAGATTGAAACCAGGTAAATTGCCCGACCATCGGTCTAGACATTCCCAGTGGTAATAAATCACGATCGTCTACATGTTTAGCGATAGTTTGAAGTTCGAACGGCTGAGGATAATGTGCCATTTGCACCATTACGTTGTAGTTAGAAAAGTGAAATTTACCATGTGGCCGTGATTCAATGGACCACAATTCCTATATTAAAAATAAAATGTATTTAAAACACGCTCTAAGGCATCGCGTTCTTCGCAGAAATGTTCAGCCATTTACGATTTGCCATGAACTTCGCAGTACTTCTCCTGCCGATGGCGTTAATACGTTTTTATGCAACTGCACTTCCGGTCCATCCTCCCCAGGTTCGTGAAACTATCACAGGGCAGTCATCTCGTGATTTGCGTCCCCCGACCATAGATCCCTCCGTCTGCAGGTGCGGTTAATGTTAATTCACGGGCATTAACGAGATTCCGTCCCGCTCAGGACAGTTCGTAATTCTTATTTGAACATTGAATCACGCCGTGTCGATATCATGCGACTGCCGGAGTTTGTAGCTATTTTATTGTCCCCGATGAACTGATCCTTACTTATCCCGTGTTTCCTTTCGGCTTTCGTTCGGCCAATTCGTCGCATCGTTTCCCGCCCCTTTTTCACTCCGTCACCCTTTGCTCTCCCTTGGACTGACTTGGATCGCAATTGTGTTCGGACTCCTTTCGACCTGCCCTTTGTTTTGGAACCCCGCGTTCCTGGCAATCGACAGGAAAACCTTCTGGGAGCAACGGGATCCCTCCCCGAAAGTAATATAGACTATTGATCGACCCGACCGGCAGAAAAGAAACGAACACGGATCCTCTTTGAGCGATTAATTAGATTGCGGATCTCCTTGTGGTTTCCTTGCTGCGGTCTGTTCGGAGTCTCGAACAGTGGTTTCATAGTTTAATCCATTTCCGTTCGGTGGGTCGGGGGCACCAAAAGGTAGATGTCTGTGGAATGAGGGGATTCACTAGGATTTCGAGCCTCCGCCTCCGTAGCTTGATTCTGGACATATTTAATTCGAATTCTGACGACTCAGAAATTATGGAGGTTTGACGCTGATCTACTGCATTCACAAATGGACAAAACTGGTCGTATTCTACCGAGAAATTGTGACGAATAATTATTATACGTTGCAGTTCTTTTTAAATTTCCTGAAATAGTTGGTATTTCTAAAATACAAGTGCGAGTGCTTTGTTACGAAGTAAAGAGATCGTACATCTGGTTTCAAGAGGAAAAGAATTTTTACACGCAGACTTTGTCATAATTTCTTCAAAGTTTGCCATCGATATTATAAAGTGGCCTAACCAAAAAGAAACTTTTTTCTCATAGTTTCTCTTAATTGCAACATCAAACTAACCGCTGTTTGCCTAATCGAGACAATCACTGTATCCAAGGTTGGGAAAATTAATCGCTCCACTTTAACATCGTCCTTACCTAACCGAAATGACAGAAACAAATTTAAAGGGACACCATGAAGCAACCGTCTGAAACAAATCTTTGCAGAAGAACCGCGGGATCTTAACGGCGACACAAAATCTCCATTAGCTGCGGGCCCGTGATTATCGCGGTATCGTAATGTCAGCAGTTAATATTGCCACGAAAGCAACCCGTTTGTCGCGGCAACAAGCTTAACAGGCCACGGCGGATCCGCGAATTCCTTGGCCTTTGGCGGTCCCGGCATTAAAATTACACCGCGACATTCTCCGCTAATGACGAAGTTCCGCGGAAGAGTATTAATCCCCGCGCTGCACCGCTTTGAAGCGGTCCATCAAAACTTTCGAACGCATTAAGCTAAATGGAATTTCGAAGCAGCCCGCGAAGGTGACGTGGCTGGCCTAATTCGGAGAGCGTTATGAAATATCCAACGCCGCCTGGACAGGCGTGCACCGGAATCACGGGCAACGTGTGTCTCGTTTGTTGCAGCGCCAACCAGTTGCGGAACTTTGGGACCTGTTGAAACCGACAGTAGTTATTCATCCTTAGAAGAGGGTCACTGAATAGAGGATAGGTTATTTCTGTCATTTAAGCGCGGATAGGGCGGGAAGTGCACAGTTAAACGAACGGCATCGGGCCGCACTTAATCCAGATTTGTCGCGCGGTTTAATTTACAATGTACAAAGTTTGTAGAAATACGGCAGGAGGGGGTCGCCGTGCAAAATTCTACCCAGTTTTGCAGTCCAGGTACGTGTTTGGCAGTGTCGATACACTATGGAGTTAATTCGTCAAGTTGTGTAACTCTGGGCACGGGTGGATAGTTATTAATTGTTACTCTTGCCGGCAAATATCTGTGTTATACGTAAATCGGAAACTTATTTTCCTTTTTGTGTACACAGAGTGCTTGTTAATTGAAAATAATAGGATATAGAAAAAGCAAATATATTATTTTCTGGTTTATTCATTGGACAGCCAAGTATTAAGGAGAATAATATTATAACTAGTAACTTTAAATCTCCTTTATCCTGAAATACAGCAGAAGCCAATCTCCACATCAGTAGGTGTACAAGTAATTCCAGAAGAAATCGACTTAATCCAGAATAATTTGCATAATGAAAACAATAATGGTACTCGAAGTACCAATTATTCTGCGACATTCGAAAAGACCAGCCACAATTTTATGGAAAAACATTTATCTGCACCGATCGCATAGAATTCGCCCGGTAAGCAGCGATTTGAAAAAATTCCAAAGAATAGCATGCAATAACTCCTTAAAAGGGTACGAGCAAGGAGGAAAAACGTCGGTTCGCCGAAAGCACTGCTTGTTTTCGCGTTTTACACGGTCAAAAGTGGAGGCGCGTTTTGAACGAGCACTTGCGCGCGCGAAGGGCCGACAAATAATTGAAACCGAAGTTCACGTTGCCAGGATACAAAATGCTGAATACTCTTTTCGGTGGAAACAGTCCTTCACAAAGCATTTGAGCCAAAGCTGCAGTAACTCAGATGTGAACGACAAGCTAACGGCCGAACGACGAAACGGATTCCAACTGAATACGAGCTTTCTACTTTGCCCGAAAATTTCGACGGTGAACTCGTCGGCCTTTCACCAGGCCACCTTTCATGTTTTTGCTTTCACCCGTCTAGACGTTCGATAAATAAAGCTGTCGATTGTTAAAACACAACACGAATATCACGGACGTAACCATTTGTGCATTTGTTCGCTTCGTGAAAACGCTTACTTAAGTCAAGTAGCAAACTTCTGATATACTACGTACGTTTAAAAGAGAATGCAGTCGCGTGACAATTAATCATTGTTCAACATTTTTCGTCATTCTTAAATTCTTGTTTCCGGATAGACACCATTGCGTCACTTTTTAAATTGAAATTGACGATGCAGGAATTAACTTCAGGCGATTCAAAATTGCGTGTACGAAAGAAATGTCTTTGTTCTAGAAATCTATGGTTATAACATATATCCATAATGGTTATACTGTCTTTTTTAATATCTCAAGTAACGCCTGCGAATAATATTCCAAGAAAGAAATCTGATCTTTTCCAGCGGTTAAATATTAACAATTGGCGGATGAATCTCCTCGACGAAACAATGAATAATATTCATAATACTGAAACGTCAACAATAAATATTAGAAGGTCTGCGGCCCCCTAACATTCGAAGTGAGGGGCTGTACACGATGCTTGTTAAATGAATTCCAGCGACCAGTATCGCTAGAAACGAGTACTTTTCGAAAACAAGCTGGAACAATGCTGGACAACTTTCGAACGCTCGAGCTGTTTTCTCAGCAAACGCGGGTGCAGGCCGGCTAGGCAGGATGTTTCTCGTCCCACGCTACCCTCGCTTTTTCGTCTTTAATAGAATCCTTCGAAATACCTGCGTTGGAAGTTCATCTTCAGTTATCTGTTTGGCTTATCCGTCGACTTCGAATCGCAAGCGATACCGTGACGCTTGTCGAGAATACTCGACTGCCTGAATTTAAGTGTCCTATACTGTTGAAAGTTAGAAGTGTCTCTCTGTCAACTTCTGCTTTTTCACCGAGTCGGCGGGTAAAATTTTGCGATAGAAATACCTGAATATAGCTCAGTTGCCGAGTAGTTTATATTAACGTTTCAAATACTGTTGAGCTGCCACTTTGCACCGGTGTAGAATTTTCGTTGCCCTTTCTTTTTGGACTATCGTCGTTGTCGACAATTGAAGCGAAACGAAAAGAACTAGATTTATCAAGCGGCAAATAACAGGTATACTGTTGTCTCGAATTATTGTTCATCGAAATAAGTCATTAGCATATAACATGTAACGTTTCTCCCTTTCCCACATTGTCGTTGAAAGTATTTTTGAATCGTTAAATTCTGTCCAATTAAACATTTGTATCTTCAATTACATACCTGTTATGAAACAGGTTACCTTTAACATAGACAATTAGGTTCGTGCTTCTCCAGATTTGGCTAAAGTTTGTTTACGGTGAAATTTATTAGGACAGTTCCCGATTTTCATCGAACCACGCACGTTCCTTTGCAAGCATGGAGGGCCAAATACCGACGAAGAAAACGAGCCTCCTCTTTCTCATCTTTCACCGAATGTCAGTGTCGCCCAATAATAATTTTGCTCATAATGTACCACCCCCATCGACACGCTTCATCGAAATAATTGCACGCACTTCGTCTTTGAACGAGATTGGCGACGATGCGGTGTACCGTTCACCTATCCTAAAGAACAAACGGTCCCGCCCGGTTAGCAGGTACACACCAGTACAGACAGCCACGGTTAATATCGTCATGTAGCGAGCATGTCGCCCGCGTGTTAGCACAACGTCGCTGCTGAATGTATAGGGCGGAAGACGTTGTCGTAACACTCACGTTTCGCCAGCACGAGTGGCTGGGATAACGTGCCCCCCAGCGTTCGCATTTTAGATCAGTCGACGCGCCTGCTTGCAGGGAACGTTTACGACCGAAGTGGAAACGTTTCGGCGGAACTTGGAAACGAAATCTTTAATGCCGCGCGCTTACGCGACGATGCGTTCGTGCTTCGTTTCTCTTATCGAGATTCCGCTTGCTACGCGAACCTCGTTTTATTCGGGAGGGCGCGCGTGTGCCCCCGCCCCTACGTGTTTCGGGGGTAGGAACCGGTGCCACGTTCACGGCCGAATCGAGAACCGCGAAGCAGAATCGCTATTCGAGCCATTCGGGCATTTGAAATTTACGAAAATTACGCGCTGGATCGAACCGCCCAGCCGCTGGAAAATCTAATTAAGAGCTTTCGTTGTGGCGGTTTTCCAAGGAATGCCCCCCGTGCTTGCTGAGCCTTTGAGTTTTATGGTGATTCGAGTGGGAACGTTATGGGATATCGTGGGAACGTGTATATGTGTATGTACATAGTATCGTTCTGCACCGTGTGTCCGTAATTGTTGTACGGTTCTATAATAAGATCGCGCGAGTACGGTCTAAATTAATTGTTCGGATGAATGTGTTTCACGACTCTAGTTTCGGTTGCGAATCGGGCGTTTGTTTCGGAAATTTAATTCGTTTGTTGCACTTTTATGAGAGATGTCGAAGTGTAGTGGACGTACGATGGATGGTTTAATTGTTTTAATTTTTTTTACAAGTAGGCAGGTGAATCGCGATAGGTTTGCACAGGTAATCAAATAGCGTAGCACGAGAGCTACAGCACCGAGGACAATTCGTGTAGCGTGAATTACGTTTTTTTAAGAGTGCATAGCAGTGTTGTCAATTTTGTACTAACTGGAACAAACTTTTGAATGATAGTCTTCAATCCTAATCGCATCGATCATGAATGTAACTTCTTTCATGTGCATAAATTTAACATGCAATATTATCTTGTATTAGGTATACTATAGAAAATCATAGTTTATATTACATAGTAGAAGTACAGGTCGAATTATACAGTTTTCTGTAGTAGTTATTTTAGTTGACTAAGAATAGTAATTGTTTTGTTAAATATTAAACAATACGTAACTAATTGCTTTAAACCAAGCAATTAAATAAATTAATGAATAATTAAATAACTTGAAATAAATTAAAATGGAAAAGTTTTCGCAAGTCATATATTCCAGTATATGGTTCAATTATTAGTAAAACCATTAGGCATTTCTAATCAAGGCAAGGTAATTCTTCTCATTATTCCCATTTTAAAACAGGCAGAATTCATTTACCATTCGCTTACACTCATTCCCCAAAGATTAAGGGTGAAATAATTGCTCTCGAAAGGGGGATTTGTCCTGGTAAATAATTTTTTCATTCGAATCACCATGCAAGGACAAGTTTAACTCAAGCATAATCTAGTATAGACAATTATCTTTCTGTCATTACGCATCAGCGTATCTCCCTTAAACCTTTCAACCGTTCTAGCTACTTGGTGTACGAAGCAGAAACTCAGCTACGTATTTCGATTGATCGTCTTCTTTTCAGGCGCGTTCCGTGCACCTTCTTGGAATGTCTGAAACACGAGTAATGAATGTCCTTAAAAAGAAAACGACAAGCTACAAGGCAAGAACGTTTGCGTTGGGCAAATTGTAATCAAACGCTCGCATCTATTCGCAATCCCTCTGTCTTTAGTGCATTTGACGTCCGAAAGCGTGAGCTAATCAGGGCGTAGCTCGTCCTGCAGTGTAATCATTGGATTTAAGTGAAACGATGTAAAATATTAACTGTACAATACATTATCCAAACGGAATCCTTGCGGGACAAATGTAAATATCCGCGTTTGGAAACTCCGACATATTGTCTTATTACGAATATGTTACTTTAGAAGGAAATTCGTGGACGTTCCATTAGTAATTGTGTGCTTCACCTTGCAACATAGCGTGCATTGTTAGAGTCTCGCAAGAATGTCATCACTCCTGTGATTAGCTAGCTCAGTACGGTTTTCAAAAAGAGGCTTGCCGTACGCGTTTGAGTCGTGTCGAATACAGCGCTGGCAAATATCGTTTGGCCGTTCGAATAAAAGTTGTAAACGAGCAATTCCAGCTTAATGAAACTATTTCGGCCGCGATAATTTCAACTTTGTGGTTCGTATCAGAGGCCAGTTTGACTAACGTCGCGTCGTCGCGGGGATGGCCAACATTTCGCTGGATATTTTCTTTAAAGGAACAATACCTTACCCGTTACCTCATACGGCCACCTAATGATGCTTTTTAAATGTATTTAAACAACTTAATAATAATAAAAAGTTCGTGTGGAGTTTAAATGGTTACGAATGTATCATGTTATAGTTAAGTGCTAAGGAAAATATGATTTCTTCAATACGAATAATACAATGAAAAGGAAAATTAAATAGCCCCTTTATTGCTCACTTTATTATTATGAACCTACCGCAGTCTGAAAAAATTAATTAGCTCTGTATCTAAATTTGTATTGTCAGAAAATTCAGCAAATATCACGGTACCGGTGGGACCGAATATCTAGCTGTTCAGCCTATAAAATTTGTTAACTCCCATTTGGGATAAATTCGTCCCATTAGTAGTGAACGGGATGATACTGAATTGTTTAGACGATGCCCAATTTTTTAAAAATAAATTAAAGACATTTACAACGGGGTATACCGTTTTTTTTTTTAACATCAATTAGAAATGATAAAAAAAGAGATAATAATCATAGTCCAAAGAAAACGAAGTTTGAACAATTGTCGAAATTCAAGAAGTATATTATTTATGAACGACCTTCATTTTAATCTTCCCATGGATCTACAAATGTAATTTAACCATTTATCTCTTAATACTGTACGATACTTTTATGGATTACCCCGCAAAGTGCGTAAGTGATAACTTTTAATACCCTCGAACAAATTAATTCTTCCCAAGCGCACCTGTAACAAGCGCATTATTACGCTCTGAACTTTATTGTGGAAGAATTTTACACATTCTCCGCTATTATCCTGCAACGCGAGCACTTCCTGTTAATTACACGCCACACTTTATTTACCATCTTATTATCTCCTGCTATAAATTACATAGCGGCGCATAATTGATAATTTGACGTTCGAGCAGGAGCTGCAACTAACTTAACACCGCGATTAAATAATTCCGTTCGAAATGTTACACCGGAACGTTTCCGGGATTGGGTGTCTAAGGGCATGGATTAATTAGACCGCCTGTCGCGTTAAACGTTGTTGCCTTTTCCCTCTGTAATGCGCGAGTGGGCGACCGGCCGCGCCGCGGCTCGCCAGCAGGGCGAACGGTAATCTCTGCAATTATTGAGTCGTAAATTCGTTTAAATGATTAAATTAATGATGCACGGTATAACGATAATACTTACATAAAGGAGGCATACGTATTTTGATAATAAAATCTTGCTGCCCGATTGTGTTGTTAAATTCCATATACCCTTTTCACTGTGGCAAGCTTGGTCGCCACTAAACTCTTATCACCTGCACGTAATTGCGTTGAACAAATTAATATTTTGTTGTATTACCAATTATAATATATATTAAGTTATTTTGTTAGGTCAAAATGTTGGTTCCATTGAAAATTAAATATCCCAGTTTGTTACAGTCTAGAACTCGTAAAGCCAGTATGCGCATATGAAATCTTACGAACAGTTAAACTTAAATAAAAGTACATATTATCTTTTCGACTCAAGAAATTTCGGATTTTATATCTTGCTGACTCTTATCTCAGGAAATATAAAGTGCCGTAAAGTACCCATGTAACACTCTATAAGAACGACATGAAACTTCTCCGAAGCGAACGACGAATATTCATATCACCGTCATCTATTAATGCCAGTGAAATCGTTAAAATATACACGGAATCTTCCTATTCGTTAAACCGCTTTCATTTCCGGCACACGTGTGCTGGAGTTTGAAATTTAAATTGCACTTATTCGTTGTATCCTAGATTTCGTTAGTTTCGTATAAAAAGTTGATCATTCATCATCGTCGATGCACCGGGCTTGATATCTATTGTTTCAGATTTATTGCTCGATGGTACATCGCAGGACGGAATAATTTGTGCAGTTTAATCATTGTCAAGAAATTTGAATCCGTTTGCCATTGCAACGGCACGTATTAATCCCTTGGACGACTCCCTTGGCCAATTTCCGCCTAGACGACAATAAATTTTAAACGTCATGTTAACGATATCCTCCCACGGTCGTATTATCAAGTATTCCTGCGATGGGTGTTGCGGAATTGCATCGTTATGGCTCCTTCGATAAACTTGCCTCATTTATGTAATATGCAGTGCAATCACGAATTGTTTGTCAGCGCTGAAAGCAATAAACCTCGTTGCTTTTAACGCCTCGTGCCCAGCGTGTTTTCTCGTCCCTTAACGCGTGCTGGAATTTACGCAAAAACGGGGGTGGATAATTGAAGGGGGTAATTAACAGTATAACTTAGGGTTTACAGGGGTTGACATTTCTGTTAGGAGAATTCTTTGAATAGAATATTCGCATGTGCGTAGAATTTACTGAATCGCGTCGAGACATACGCCATGGACGTGGAGTGATTATTTTCAACAGTTACAAAAATTTGGTAGAGTTGCAATTTGGATTAGTTTTCAGGAAAAGATAAAGTAAAATATTTGTTTCCGTGTGCTCGGTTTCTTTTGGGTCTGAGGGGGGTTGCTGTAGTCGACGGACCGTCGTACAGATGGTGGGAGGAGGTACGACGGGAAAAGAAAGAGGAAGGGGGAGAAGTTGCGTTTCGTCCTAGGCCTGCTAGCGGACTCATCAGTAAGGCGTACTAGCAGGCCCTGCCTTAGACACAGGGATAGAAGGGAATGGTCGGAGGTTGTATATATGGTCCCGCGGACCTATACAACCACTTTCGGGAGCCGGATCGTCGTGCTCATCGTACTTGTCCCCTAGCGGTGTATGTGGGAAGTGCCCCCACAGGTCATTAGAATTTTCGTGGTTTGGATTTTTCCATTTCTCCTCTCTGTGATTAGTTGATAGAATTGTGCATATAGTTATCTGCTATCTGGAGAATAAATAAAGAGAACAGACTTATAGCTGCCTTATTGTTAGTTTAATAAGTACGGAGATATTATTGTTGAAATTTTCTCACTTTCTGCGTATCTGCGACACAAATTTGAAGTTTCAGTGGTAACGTAACTATTTAGTCTAACAAGACTTGTTTCTCCATTTTGCTCAAAAATTGAAGAAAAAATTCTTCCTTATTTAAAGATCAATTTTACTATAACGTTTCGTCGGAGAGCTTCTCCTCGTTTTCCGATCTTGCTATTTTGACAAATTTCGACGTACATCGGTTTGCTTTTCAACAGATTGTGTTTCCTGCGGAAAGTTTATCTATATTTTCGAAAGAGAAACCCTGTATTTTCGTTTATTAATTCCTCGGAAAATCAGTAAACCGGGCTGAGTTTGTGCAAGTTCGTTCTCTCACTTCAACCGTGACCCAGTTCATCATTCAAGAGACACGAAGGTCTCGAAAATGCGCTCGCACGCATGCACCGCCTGCTAAAAATCCTAGTTCCTTCCGTGGTTCGAACTTCCGGATGAAATTAGTCCGCGATTCGCTGGGGGGTGTAGGAGGAATGAAACGTATCCGCAGCATTTCATCGTCCCCTGGGAGCTTTCCTTCTGCTGCTGCTAAAAGTCCAGGATGCAAATCGAGTTCACGAACGAACGTGACCAGAATATAAAGACCGCTCGCGAACTTCTGCAACTGGAAAGAGTTTTCGCACGAGCGTTGGAAAACGATGCGCCCCGTTGGCGGCTTTCGTGCAACAGGTTCGATTCGACCATAAATTTACGCTGCTAATTGCGTGAAAAATATGCGATCGTTTCGATTCGATGTGTATGCAACACACAGCATAAAAAAATAATTATTTTATTTTAAAGAACACCAATATTCTCCTTACAATATTTCTCAATCTGTAATATAGAATGTAAAGTAGCATGAATTATAGTATCCTAGAAATGTTGCGGTGCTTATTTATTTTTCAATTACGTGATTTCTGTACAAGGTGTAAATAAACAACCGTTCCCGGACTATAAAAGATGAGGGCACTAAAAATCGCATGATAATAATACGAACTTTAGGTACCAATTGAAATTGTCAGAAAGAAATACGCTGGCTTCGATTTCTAATTCAACCACAAAGTTTTTCTGTTCACTAATCACTGTACTAAACTTAACCAGGTAGAAACAATTGGTACGTTTTAGGATAAAGGGAAAGCCAGACAGGCACGCAGGGGACTTCAACGTTGAAGAAGTTAACGAAGGTGTGAGAATTCTCATTGGCCTGCTTAATAAGTTCTGTCTGCAGCACCGGAATCGACTAAGCCGGATGGCACCAGATACGACATAGAAGGGGGATGAATAGTTCCGACAATAATAAACTCGTCTCGCAAGTGATTAGCACGGAAGCTCGTTTGATTGACTATTGATCGGATATTTCTTCTGCGAGCAAGTTTCTCTGGCGTGGAACGTTCGGCAAGTGATACACGCTGATTTCAATGAAGCATCGCAGAATTATTCACTGATCGATCCTGTGAACTCTGCCTCAATTGATTGACGCTCGAAAGTTGCTCTATTAACGTCCTATTTATTTTCACTACATAGATGTTAAATTATTAGTTTTCATAGGATTCGTTTAATATAGCGAAAAAAAAATTGGCAGATATATGTATGTATATGTTTCTAATATATGAGGGTTTAATCTGTTTTCGGTATTTGTAAGGTGATTAACAAAAATTATTATGAACTGAGATGAGCTATAAATGTTCATGTTGGTTTTTACATGTAGAGTTGTGTATCTTTATTATTGTGAGGCCTACAATATTGCGTGATGACTATGCGTGTAACGCGTGCAGAAGCGGCCGCGAGAAGAATACATATCTATAAGAATCAAAGAACCGTGTCGCTCCATACATCTTTTGGCGCGTCATACAAACTACATTAATATGGTGTCAAATCGCATCAGTTACTAAATTGTTTGTTACTTAATAAGTTATATGAATTAAATACAATATTTGTTAAGTTAATATTCAATTTGTATGCCTTTGATTCCCTGGAATTTCCTATAATCTATACATATATTCCAACATGTTACACTTTCCTTGGAATGGACTGACAATTCGAATTTTGAAAAAGATTTATATTTTTCTACTATTCTTAGGTATAAATTATCTAGCAGTCGACATACTATTTTTATACCCAAAATATAGTATTTAATTTTATTAAAGATGATAGTCGGCAACATCATTAGCTTCTAATTAACATCAGCTGCATGCATTCATTAAAGCACAACTTGAATTCCACCGGAAATAAGTAGTACTTCAATTAATTAGCTATTTCAAAAGGCAGTCAAAACGTAGACGAATGTAATAAGAGGGATCAATAATCGATTGTAGCCGTTCGAATGAAATCATAATTGCGGGGGTAGTAATTCAAAATAGTTCGGCCTGTTTACGAAAACGTTTTCCATTTCGGTTCGTAAGCCACCCGTATATTTAAATTGCACCGCAAATTACAACGTTACGCCGCTGCAGCGAACCCATTCGGATTTCAATCAATTGATTCTAGAAATCGGCATTCCGAATTGCTGCCTGTCTGTCGCGCAAGAATTAAAGCACCGCCGTACCTTCCATGCAGAATATTTCATTTAGGTTAATTGAACTCGTGTTTCATTCATTTTGCTCTAAATGCACGGCCTTGTTGTTTTAGTTGTTTTTCCACCGAATACCCTGCGAGTTCGTGCACCCCGTATTCGCAATGACCGGAGCAACAAATCAAAAGTGCGCTAACACGATTTACCGCATTGTTTCTGCAGAGTACCGCCGGCTAGAGAATTTTATTCCACGTTTTCGGCGTAATAGCTGGAATCTGTTCTACAACCTCTTCCAACCTTTACTGGACATCTCCATAGATTTTTCGAACAACCGCGAATCGAGTTCTGAACCCTCGCTTTTTCACGGTGGAGTGAAAACGTTCGTTCGAATTCTGCAAAGACGAATGTTTGATTATTCGCAAGTTGGGTCGCGTCATTTTCGTCAAATGTTACCGACGTGAAGCGGACCGTTCGCGCAACGTTGGTCTCTTTCGCAGCGTTTTGAGAAATGTACGTTTATAGAGATGTAGGGTGGCCATGTTTTCTGCGGTGCAATCCGGGACATTGAGCCGGGTAGGAGGGGTAAGGGTAATTTTACAAACAAAATTAAAAAATTACACTTAATGAAACAAATACAAATACAATAAAACATTTGTATTTAAAGCATAAATAATTCGAACGTTCGAACGAAATAAATAGTTCGTGATTAGTTTTCAGAGTAGCTAATTCCGGCACATTTTCCGGGACGCTTACCTATGCTGGACTAATTGTCAGAGCTAAAATCCGGGACGAATGGTCACCCTATACAGATGGAAAGCGGAAATGAATAAACACGCGTTCTATCGACAGTTCTAGATATCGTGCGCAATTTTTGAACAATTTTTCTTACGTTGTCGCAATCGGCCAATGGATTGCGCGCATTGTTTGTCATACGTTGCTTGGATATTTAATGAGTTTTCAGTTATTAAAGTTCTTTCGAACGGAAAAACGGAATGCTTGTATTGAACACCCAACAGAATACATCAGAAACACCGATCTATATTAAAAAAATCGAACTGAAATCCGAAAACAGTTGCATTTCCTACAATGTACGCCAATAATCGGGAAGTCCACGCGAACGAAGAATGAAAAGGACAAATTCTATGACAGTGCCCGAACCTTATTCGGCGCCTCCAAGGAGCCAGAGGCCATTGGAAAGAAGCGCATGGAATTACCTGAAGCTGCAGAAGTGATAAAGACCGCGCGGTATCAGTGATGCGTTACAGAGATGCCCCGGGACGACAGGGAGACGCCGACAATCGTTAACCGATAGCCAGACAAATGGACTCGTACCAACATAAATATTTCGTTAACGATTGCAGCCGTTACTACCATTCTTTCTTCAATTTCGATCGACTCAAGCTGGGACGCAGGGGTGCGACCGAAAATTCTCGCCCTCCCCTACACTTCCACGACTATCGATCTTTCTTGGACACCGCGTATTACGGAGGAATTTAACGACTGTGCAGCAACGATACTTCCAGCTGAACGATATGTGGAATGTATTCCGTGGCTGTGTCTCTCGCACCTCGTAGTATTTATGACCGGTGATAGGGGCAACATCTGGGGAAGAGAAAAAGGGGTAGACTGAATATACAGGATGACTCGAGATACAATGATTGCAAGGGAAAGGATGCTTTATCGTCGCTTGCGGCCCCTTGTCTCTAACGCTGCATTAAATTTTGGCGCACGAAATGGCTGTTTCTGAATAATTCTGGAACGCTCGAGTTCGGGTGATATATATTTTGTCAGACGCGCGTTTTACTTTTTCGACGATGTCGGCAACGAGTTGCGTGCATATTTGATCTCGGAAGTGAAACATTAGACAATATTTACAGTTGTCTAGGGTGTACAATTTTGTTGTTCATTTAATATCGCGATAGTATTGGGTGGTATTTAGTTCGCGCGTATAATTATTCAAGCAGTACGTGGATATTTCGACAGACACGTATCGAAGAAATGTTAAAAAAATATATGATACAAATGACATAGATAGTCGTAACATTATGACGTGTTTCGTTGGTATAGATAGTCATGTCAATATTACACAGAGTTCCTCATTATTCTGCCTCTTTTATTGTACAATTTGCTTCTGTCTGTTTAACCAATACTCTTAGCAACGCTACATGTATTAATTTTAGTATATGTCAAAGTTCTTGTGGTAATAGCAAATCTAATTACTAATAAGCATCCATTTCTACTCGATTTAACATAGCATGCTTACAGTAAAATAGGGCCACCATATTATTCATTAATCGCTGTTTAAGTTTAGATTTATTTATTGCTACAATAATAGGCAATCGATAAAATTGATTTATCGTTTATATGTATTACGTTTGCCAACTGCAACCAAATAATAGACAACTGAGCGAATTGAAATATTGTTCCCGTTAAGGTTTGATTAATTTGTTCCTTAACTAAATTCTCGTTGTTGCATTCCGAGAAGCGAGTTTAAGGACCAAGACTATATAGCCAATATCGTATCAAAGGTGATCTAGATCAGTGTAATGTTCAATTACACCACCATCACGATACAATGGTCTGCATTCACACCATAATGTCAGTTGCAGTTGAAACTAATTGTAAGGGATTATCGCGACAGTGATAGGAGAAACCTCTCGACGTCGCACGAACAGCTGTCTGATTTCTCCTATTTCTCCTGAAATTCGAGAAACCTTTTAAACACCCTCTAGGTTAACGAAGAGAGTCGTCCGAGGAATTACGCCTTATGCTACTTTTCATGTGCATAGAATACAAATAGCCGTTTTATCATACTTTGCGGCAACTCTATTTATCCTAACGTTTAACGTTACTCGACGTCCGTAGAATCGCATGGTTAATCGATACAACGACGGCGAATACGGCACGGAGTAAATCTTCCTTTACAAAAGAATTCGATCCTCCGTGCACCAGATAATGCACGACTTTCGATATCCGCCCGAGAGTTCGAACACTTGCGATAGACTGATTTACGACCGCCTAAGCGAAACAGCAGAAAGAAGGATCCACCTGACAGTCCCTTGAGGATTCGACACTCTATACGGCTGCCTATAGCGATTTCGTACACTCTAATTCTCTTGTAGCGTGCGCTGTTAGTACTTGCCACTCCTAACGACACCCTGTAGATTCCGTTTTCCGACGTACCACGAGGATCTTAAATCTTGTTAACTTAGACGTCGCCATTCCTTAATTCGATGCCTCTATTCTAGTTTCCTTTCGGGAAAATTGAAAACGGTTCAGGAAATGGGGCGATCGTAAATTTATTTTATTGCAACTTTGGCGTGTACGATGATACAATCGACGGGTTAAAAGTTTTATACCGCGAAGCGTTCCAGTCTATAGAGAAATGTTGCGATTGATAAATAACTTTATTGAAGGAAATATCGAGCCGAAGTTAATTACTGTGAGTCTTTGCAATATTATTCTTGAATTAATGAATTCTTGACGGGCTGTAAAGTATTTGAACAACTAAAGAAAGTGGACTCATACTTTTGGCCATATATTTAGTGAAGTATACGTCGAACGCGGATAAATTAAAAAACGTTTCAGATGGATATTTTATCTAAGTTGGTCTCTTTGCTGGCAGCTTCTTGTTGAAATTAATGGCAGGAAGGTGGATGGTAAAAGTTTTATTACCTTGAAGGTACTATAAGGCGAACGTCGTTAAGGACACGGCGTACTCGTAATATGCTTTGTACCATATAATTATAAGTTACGGAATGGAACGATTTTCTCTACTATGCTCCATGTTTCTGAAAAAATGTCAGGCAATCAGATCGTTTTTATAATAAAAATACTAATGTGCCAATATATTCAGGTTTGAATAGTAAATTCGAATGTGCATTTGTTCATTTCCTTCCAGATTTCTATATACATATAATATTTTAATTTTTCACAAGAATTCATGTAAGTGAATATGAGTGAGTATAATTTGGATAACTAGGTTCCAGTTGATAGCGAACAGTAAAATTCCGTTTGAATAAATAGGGTTTTATTTTGTTTCTTTGATATGTATTCTTGCAACACGATTGAAACTTGCGATAAAATTGTTAAATTGCATTCAAATTGTTTTGGACTGATAATTGAGAGTGGCAGGTAAAAGGTTTAATTCACGTTCATGTAGCTTTTCATTTCCAAAATAACTAAAATGATTATGTTAATACGTGCGTTATAATAACCACATAAATGCTGACAAAGTAATTAAGAGTTATAATTTTGCATTACACGAACGTGGGAGAATATTTAAGATCATACTAATAGTGTATTGATTCTACGAATCTGCAATAGCTGTATTTAATGGGTACTGAAACAGCTTTGTGAATTTTCGGTTTTTTTGGATGAAAGAGGCTGATACGTAGAAAAATTTCGTTTCGTACGATTTCAGTAGCATCGTAATAGAAGTGAAGTTGACAAAGATTTATGTGCACCGGTAATGGCCGAGGGAAGATTGAAAAGATTTTAAAGTGTACGTAGTATTGACGTTTCCTAATAGAAGAGAATTTCTCGTAAAAGAATTTTGTCCCCGATAATTACACGAACACTGCCTTTACATTTAAGCGTCACATTTGATTATACTTCGACGTTTCATTAAATTATACAAATTCTGGAATAGAATCGACTTTTTAAGTATACTACATGCAAGTATCTATTAGCATTACCTATTACTGGCCTGATTAAATTTCTGCTTTTCAATCGTTTCTAACTATACAATTATAAAATCTTTTTTCCAAGCAATCAGAAGAATCTGACAATTTGGAAACGTAAATGCAGCTACGAAGAGAGTGTTCGATTGTGAAGAAATGTTCGATCTATGGAACGCCCATCGAATTTTATGTACTGTTACGTCTTAGTACCCTTTTCTGATAGATCCTATAACATTATGCTCAGGATCGCGTCCTTGCATTGATCTAATCTGCGTAAAGTGCATTCGCTCGGAGCCCATTAACCTTATATTTCTTGACCCGATTCCTTCGCTGGTATCAGGTATTCATTGATTTTTTTAAAGCTAGCTTATATCATCGCGCAAACTGATCACGGAATTGTCGATGCACTAAATAATCATTGCACTTTGACGAAGAGGCCCTAAGCTATGTCTAATCAAACGTTTCCCATGCAATCAGTATTATAAGCGTTACACTCACTGACAACAGAAGGCATATTTTTTCAATTTTATATTCAGAGAAATCTCGTGGAAAAGATTTGTTAATATTACAAACAGTGTATTGAGTGTCATATACATAACTTGCACGTTTGAATGAAGTGTTATAGAAATGTGGTATTAATGATTAACATTCCACCATCATGTATCGCTGCTCCACTTCTTGACGAGAACTGATTCACCTTAGTTAACAAAATTGTTTTACTAATCCGCGAAACTCACAAAATTGTCTAATAATTTTGGACGGCCCCCTTAAAAATTAATCCGAGTTACAACATACTAAAAATGTTCATTTAACAAACTGCAATGTTCGTTTACAAAAGCGAATCACCAAAAAATCTTCACACGTGAATATCTTGCCCTGCATTCCCCCCTTGCTTCTTCCAAAAAAGCACAATCGGTTCAAACACTCCTGCGCCATCGTTTCGACCTTGACCCGCGCATTTCGATCGAATCGCGCGCCTCTTCAACATTGCGCGAGCACGAGGTTCGTGCGCAAAGTCCGCGTTCGTACGCGACTACGTCGCGACGTGGCCCGATCGATGTTGACAATAAATCGCAATCGGATCACAAATCTGACACAACATTCTTGAAACTTTGAATGGAGTGAAGTGCCGCACGCGGTAAACAATCCCCCGGCCCCTTCCCTTCATTGTTCTCGACCCCTTCTGCGTACTTCGCCCCTTCCTCCTATCATTCTTTCCGGCTTCAATTATTTCCTTTCATCGAATGTCGTTGCTCCATCGCAACGACATTCGCACTTGCCCTTCTACCGCCCGCGCTGCCGTAAACACCGACGAATGGGACGATTACGAGCGCCCACAACTCACAGTGTTCCACTTACGTTCGCGGCCTGCATTTGAGGCCCTTGATGCCTACGAGGAACTGCTCTGGCTGGAACCACGCGGAAACCATCTACACGCGACCTCCAACGGGCCAATCCGTATCGATAACGACGGATTGACAAGCCACAGCGAGCGGCGCGATTTCTAGGCCTTCGTTGGGTATTGCTTTCACCGTATGTAACGTTTTCGGTACGCTTACGGATGGTCGGCTGTGATTATTATGATTATTATAGTTGGGGGCCATTCGACAGACGTTAATTGCTGCGAACTGTAGGATGGTTTGTTTTCAGCAAAGTAATTTACCCAGTTGCGCTGTGATTTGTCTGAGATACTTATAATAAGGTTCTTATATAGTTCATTATTCGGGGAACACTACGTGACCTTCAATTTGTAATATGTACGGGGGTAGAATAAACATATTGGTGGTATTAGTGCGGGAAAATTGCAATAGAATTGCGGAAAATTATTTTTAAAAATCAGATATTGTTTGTAAAATACAGTTGTCGAGGGTGTGACTTAAAAATGACCGTCATTTTTCTTTAAATATTGTATCTTGTATAAATAGTATCAATTGTAATTTCTGCATTGACACTGTACTCTACAGGCCACATTGAATTTTGCGTACGGTCCTGTGTATATTGAAGTAAAATTAATGAAATTTAGTAATATACGCAGGAGGAACTATCATTTTTATCATATTGTTATAATTTTTAACAAAATCGTGCTGCTGGAAAAGCGAGGTGAAAATAATTTTTGCGCTCCAAAGGTAACAATTTTTATGCGATTGACACCTGTCCGCTTTCCACGCTGTGAAACACGCAAACAAAAATCGAGGCTCATTTTAATCAATTTACAAACCATTGTTCGTCATTGTTGGCCCCAAAAATGTTATTTAAATCTGTCGGTACCATTGGAGGTTACTCTACTTAAAATTCAGCTTCCTCAAACGCAGTACTGCGTATCACGACGTGTTCTGTACAAGAAAACTTCTTTGCAGAGGCACTAATCCGTGAGTATTAAGGGAAAAACTGTCCGTACCTGGACAAGTATCACGGGTGGTCGCGTTCTTCGCGACGGAGCTCTCCCCCATCGAGTATGAATTCACAGGAGACTTCTCTTTATTGTCCGTGGCTGAAAGTTTTCAGACATTTTTCCACGAGTCGAGAAGTTTCCGCGACACCGTCAGAACCAACGCGACGTCTCTCTCCCGGCGAGAATCTCATTGTACAGCCGCTGAATAAATTCATTAGCGCACAAACTTCGTTGCGATGAGGCTGGCTCCTGTCTAGCAAATTGGATTTTTCGATGCATTTGCCGTGCGACAGATTCTTCGTTCCGTTGCCAATGCTGCCTTTGAATTTGAATCTCGGTGTTGTTGCGATGGATTCCTGCGATTGTTGAAGAGCGAGCATGAAGATTTGCAGGAACGGAGGAACGGAAAGGGTAATACGATTTTGTCGTAAATAATCTAGTGCTCGCTTGTTTTCTTTTCTTTTGGAACGATTAACTAACATTTTTGTTTCGTAACAAGGTTTAAGTGCTTTCGTGAAAGGCTTATAATTATGTGTATTTAAACATGTACGTACACGTACACGTTTCAAACATGTACAAATTAATTCCATTTTACGCCGAGACTCAGCACATCAAATCATGTTATCCACGAAACCCGTTTTTCATCGCGAAATCCCTTCTTTCGCATATGAAATTTCGTTTCACATTAATATGATCAGCTATTCCTTATATTCTTATGTCATCAAATCGATTGTCGAGAAGCTTCGGATGACTTAAGAAAGCCTCCTCTCGTTTGATCGACGAATAGCGTCTATGGAATATCTTCTATGCTTAAAAAAAGTTGACACGACAAATCCACGAATCGTTAAAGCGGCTCGACGTATGAGAACCATTCTTAACCCATTACTGCACACGTATGGTTTTAATATCGAACTCAGAAACGCATTTTTTTTCAAGTTTTCATGTTCATGTTCATATGAAAAATCGAAACATAAAATGAACTTACACGTTATCTGCCGCATTATATCGGCTGCTGTGTCATTCTTTGTTGAATGCATTACTGAAGAATTAACAAATAAATGCTTTATAGTACAGCGTAGAATAGTATTAATAATGTAATTGGACGGCTATAGCCGTCGTTTGCGACAATGGGTTAAATGCATGCCAGGTGTTTCGTTAACAGGAATGCTGACGTTACATCAAGCGTCTGGTTGAGGTGCTACAGTTCCTGTATACCGGTTCCTCTGTAAGCGTCGAAGATGTCAAGATACAAATTTCAATCAGTGTAGACAAACTTGGCGTACACGCGAAATGGAATTTTAGTTTCATTTCCTCTCACAAATAATCTGCGAGATCCTCTTGCGACCAACTTCAAAGAGACTGTGTCGTTTGCACGTGGAAATGAAATTGCTTTTCGATTTCTCTGGCGCATCGTGATTGAGGCGACAAAGCACGTTCTCCCTGTGCTTGTTAAATATTCCCGTTTCGCGGACCTAAGTACGTAATTACGCTTTTGAACGGCGACATTCATCTGTTGAGTACAGAAACTTGCAGAAAATGTGGCCTTTCCGATGATGGATAAGACGGAAGTAATCATCTCAGACGTGTGCGTATTATATAATACAAGTGGAATATGACAAGGTAATATGAGATTCATTATTATTAAAAATGCAACGAGAATTCTGTACGAGTATTTCGAAGAAAATACTTTAACTTACGTTTCCCTTATGCGAAATGATATTGCTATTGAAAATGCACGAATACTTGTTACACTTAAAATCATCGAATTCTATTATTATATAAATTCTGTTATCTTGAGGTGGGGATAACAATTTCACTTTGTCGACGTTCGCTGCACAAACCTAAATATTGTAAATCCTACGTAACTCTACCTTTTCACCCTTGCCAAACGAAAAGCGGACAAAATCGAACGGAATTATAACATTCTACCTGCAATTTAATATTTCAAGAAATAAAACTACACGTGCCACCGACCGGCAACCGACAAGATATTGTATCATCGCCCCTATCTTCAGAAACAATTCGATTACTACAACCCTTCATTGACCCGCGAAGTAAACGAATTTTTATAAAATTTGATACTCCTTGAAGACCGGTATCTCGGATATCGGTGACCACGTAACCAAATTGGCCACGCCAGCGTGCCCCAACGCCAGCACAATTTTGATTTACCTGCGAAGCAAGAAATTAACGGATCCCGGTGAAACGAATTTAAGTCCGAGAAAAAGGAAACGCACAGGCCAGGCGATGGCCTACATCCGACCGAAAGAGCCCGCTCCAACTTGCTGAATTTTGTCACCCTACCGGGCGAGAGAGGTCGATATTTCCGGGAGCTCGTCGTCGTGTACAGAAATCGCGGACGTACGCCCGGCGAGGGGCGCCCAAATTGGCCCCCCCCCCGACTCCAACGGAACCATCCAAATGAACCGGGACCAGGTACCCAGGCGAGAGCTGACAATAAGAGGCGCGGCGACGCGTCGCGCGGAGAGATTTACGCGGCATTCACGGATCCGCGGTCGGCTTTAAAACACGACACGCTTGCCACGATAGGACAATAATCTCGATCGTCGTGCGTTTAACGGGCCGGCAGATTTACCGGGGACCGGAAGTAACGCCGTAACATCAGTGTCCGGCGATCCAAACGGGTAGCTTCCAATTACCGTGAGCCATTTTCGACCGCGGAAATCCTTCGTTAGATGACTTCCAACGGAGGTGAAGCGTCGAAAACCTGCATCGTGCTTTAGCCGGGGTTGTTGTACGTAATTTCCCTCGCTGATCCGCTACGTGGATCACGAGGCATGGACGCGGCTGTATTAGCGGCGATGCTGGCTAATCGTGAAACTCTGGCCATCGGTTACCGTTTGTTCGATAATAAGACTCATCGATTAGGATTCGCGACGAACTTAATTTTCCGTGCCGATGTAACACGAGCCCGAGGGCTTGGCATGAGAACAGTGATAATGAGTTTTCGTGCGTCTATTTCTTCTAGATGAAGGCGAATTCACGCTTCTGTTTTGGGAGTTTTTGAATTCGTTTGTGCAGGCGTGAAATGTGGGATTATTACCGTGGAATTCTGAACAGGTTAATAATTAAGTGGAGCACGGTAAGATAAGGGGCTGCGAATATCGTTCGGCGTCGCGATGAAAAATACAAGGAGCATTGCCGAATCATCCTGAATATCCTATATAATCTGTTAGTGAAATCTCGTTAGTAGTGGATTATCGTAGTCCTATGGTATAATTGTTCAGTCTAAATCTAACAGCGTTGCAAGGAGTAGAGCTCGCGAAGATTTAGCGCTGCGTTTCCTCGCACTGCGTTTGATGCTGGAGTATTAGGCGGGAAGAACCATTAACCACAACCTAATACGTTTTCCTACTGTTAAATTATTCTGTGTTAAATTGTGCCCATTGTTTACTACCTTTCAGACGGTTGCCGTTGTGAACTCTTGATTGGCACTTTCACGTTTCGTCGTTAACATAATTTATTTGTTCAAAGAGTGGAGCAAGTCAATCGATAGAATTTCGTAATATTGAATTTTGAAATCTGCTTCGTATATTCTTGATTGGCAGGATTCTTCATTTTAACGTTGTTAGCGTTGTTAACGGGAAAGCATTCACGCTTACTTAATAGAATATTTATTGATATAATACATAACGAATAAAATACATAAACTCTTATACGCTAGTGGATCTTGAAGGGAACGGGAGACGACTGAGACAAAGGTGTATGAAACAAAGGTTTAACGTTAACCTACGAAACCATATACATATATAACCAACAAACGTCAACATTGTTTCTTCGGATAAATCAAATCAAGGGATACCGTAAAACTGGCAAGGAAACATGTTTGGAATTCAAACGTTTTAAGGAGGAAGAAGGATTAGCCTATTTTGAAAAATTTAACTTTGTTGCGAAAGCTGAATGTTAATTTTTTATAATCATGAAAGTCGAAAAGTTGAAGTCAACCGTGCAAAGTTCTCAAATAATTTAAGCCCTTTGACCAGGGTTCTTGGGCTTTCAATTACTCTCATCTGTGTTAGCGAAATTTAATATCAAGCTTTTGACCCACATTGTACTGCATAATAATTCTTGACAGACTGGGACCGATTCGCGAATGGCGCAAATTTATTGCAGTTTTTACGCAGTATGTTCTACTGCGCTCAAATAATCCATAAATATACACCTACACCCATACGAAATCACGTTTTACGACAGCATAAAGAAGTACTCTAGTACTTGCCACCATAAAGCACTTTATCTTTCGTGCATCATTCACTCATTGCCAGATTTTAACACTCATCGCGGTTGTTAAAATTGAATATATTGCATTCAATATTTTAGATCGCCGCTTGATTCCGTATGAGAGACTGGTTTTAATACTTATACGACAAACTTGGGTCATTTACTTACTCGAAAGCAAGGGAAGAATATTCTTTCTACCTTTCCAATCTACCAATCAAGCAATTCGAATCGAGGAAGAAAATACACGAGTGACTATACCTTTGTATTTTATTCACGTTTCCTGCGAATATGCGATACTGGTATATCTCGATCATAAATTTCTTGTTTCTAGTATATTTAGAAAATTGCTTACAAAGTTTAATATAATTGGTCCGCCGTGAAACCCTCTGTGCGAAGGGAACGGTTGTGCGCGACGAAGGTTAGCTTAGTAGCCAGATGACGGACCGACAGAAATTGCAAAAGTAAAGTAACTGAGAAGATTAAGACAGCTAAAGGAAACGCAGCTGACAAATACATTTTTGGCAGTCCTTGACCAACCCCCAAGCTACGGTAGTTTATAATCATAAACCTCACGTCTGCTACCCCTACTCCGAAGGATTTTCCATCGTTTTTCCGTCGCACCCGAACTTTCAGAAGAGGTTACGAGATTCAAAAATTCCAGAATTGTTACCACCACCGATCAGTCAATACCGTTAAGAACAGCCGAGCCTGTTTTAGGGGCGGAAGTCGAGTGTTGCCATTAAAAACGTTTTCGACTATCAATCTACCGACACCTCTAATTGTAAGTATAGTCGAGCCACTCTTGGACGCGAAAGCCCAGCCTGGCCTGGTAAAAATAAAGGAAACTTGTTCTCCGGAGTTTGACTCGCAATCGTTTCTTCGTCAATCATTTCGTGATCTATGTCCCGAGTTGCGCAACCGATGCGACACCACAATAATCGTGAAAGTAATTCTTTTACCTTTGATCCATTCCCACGAGCATTCAATCGCAAAGTTTTCCCGCAGTAGTATCTAAAATGTGAAGTTTCGAAGTTGCCCCGGGACAACGCCAGTCGACCATACTGGGAATAATACGATTGCGAGCTTGAAACAAACTCGACAGAAGAATTAGAAACTTTCACGGCGGACGTTAATTATTCAATTCTCGAATTACCTGGCAAATTCACGGAACGAGTGCATTCTTGGCGAGAGTCGTTTGAGTTCTCCTCGATAGTAATCTCGTCTCCTTCGACACAACAGATTGAGAAAATGAAATTTGTTGGTAGCTGCGACGCGTTAGAAAGGAACATTTCCAACTGCATCTGCCTGAATTATTATTGATTAATTTATTTATCACCGTGAACATAAGTTATAACGCGCAGTGAATTTCTTTGATATCGGTTGCTCAGTGAATTTCGGTCTTAAGCATCGAATAGACACAGCATGGAGCGTTGTGTATTAATCATTTCTTGAAATGAATGCTTCTGAATCCCTTCAGTGTACAAAATTACATAAATTGTTCAACAATTTAGTCGATACATGTTTTTCTCGAACAATTGATAATATATAATATTTAGTTCGTGTGCAGTGCACAGCAATGTATAGGATATTTGGAGTAATTATAATCTGTGAAAAAATGTTGGTTCCCCAATTCCCCTTTTCGTCAAACTAGTTTTAATTATATCAAAAACATAAAATTATTAAACAACTCTGATTATTGTGCACTTTTGCTTGCGCTTAACGAAGCGGCTCTCGCTTCGTAAAGCTCACTTCATTTTTCAAACAATTTTTCGACAATCCGAACACGGTATACGATTATACGAAAATATACTATGTACAGCTTTAATGTAATTATTACAATATTCTCTGCTCATAATTGTACGGACCTAACGGGAATTGTCCTTAATTAAAGTTCACTGAGTCCGTCTCGCTTGATAATTTCGTTCAATTTCGTGCACTTCGAAGCACGAGCAGCAACCACCGAAATGCAAGAGAAAGGAATTTCACCTGCAGCCTTTCTCCTATTCATTTGCTAAACTTTTAATACAAACTCATATTTTTTAGTTAATTTTGTTATTTACGGAATAATTACACCATTCGTTATCATTCGAAATAGCTTCAACAATTCTCCACACTTAAGACTGACAATTTATTGCGATAGTCTAATTACTACTTCAAGTGTGTATGTAAAATACAAATATCTCCCGTCGCAGAACGGTATTGATATTACGCAATTTGCAAGTGAAATGAATTTTTGTTGCTGTCGAATCAATTACTAGATTTATAGATTGAAACGCTGTTACAAATGTTCACTTTGTACAAAATGTTTGCACGTAGTAGTAGGTGAAAACATCATGTTTTTTTTCAATTTGAGTAGCACATATTTCAGTTGGTATATCTGCAGATTTCATTTTTCATTTAAATCGCCTGAAAGTTACATCGACTTTGTGATATACACATTTTACAGACTAAATTGTCGGATTGACACAGTGGCTTTTTTTCAATCGCACGATATTGAGGATAATATTTTAGAAAAGGATGAAATTTTGACATTAAATATCTGTAATATCTAAGATGCCAACGCCGTAGAAACGCGGCGAATGCCGGGAACAATATCATTAAGAATTGAAGAATAAATTTGTGATAGTGGAGAATCAAAAATGTTGTTTATGTAATAAGAAGTACTTTAACAGTAGAAAACCACGGTGGCTCGGTCGATTAGCGGCTGGACTCGAAATCGAACCGAGTTCAGTACATGTTACACCGTGGTTGTAGTAATTCGGATTCCACTAAAAAATATGGGTTCAACATATTTTAAACGCAGGCCCCAGGTGCAGGTGGTTCGCGCCCCCAAAGATCACCGTTCCATAATTCATTCAACAGCAGTCGCTAATGACCATTGCAAGTTGATGCGACCTTAAATACCGACGGAAAAAAAATAATACAACTCCACAGTTGTTGAAGTGGTATGTATTTTGATTGAAAATTATATCAATTTGAATAGCACTCCTAGACTCTTTTGCCTAAAAAGAAATTAGACAGAATTTATTTACTGTAATATAGTGTAACATAAATTTGTATATCAATGCAAACATAATCGTTTTAAAGTGAACACAGAAATCGTATATTCGTTTTTAAAAAAATACACGATTGACATCTACATGGTTAAGTAATAGTATACACTAACTAATCACTTTAATAAATTAAACGTGTCAATGAGCTTTTCGTACCGTTCTGCACAAGTAAATGCAATACTGACATGCCCGACTAACTGTGCTTCTAGTTTCAAGGAAAATTATAGTCGAAGGGATTAAGCCTAGCGGATATTTAACTGGTACATTATGAACACATGCATATCGGGCATGAATTATTACCCAATTAGATTAGGCAAGGAAAATCATAGAATGCTTATCGAAGGCATTAAAGATCCGCACACTGTGGGTGCACCTCTATGCTAATCGTTACAATTAAACGATGCTATTTATCAGCAAAGAGAACGTTCAAACATTGTGTAGCACAAATGTGCATATTAACGGCGGCATATGATAAAGCTAATGCAGAATTGTGCTGGCATTATCGAGAAATTACGCCTACACGCATGGTAATGTGGTTGCTCGAGGAATATGTGCATCGATTTGCCTTGTGCGCCTCGGCAAGGGTTCGAAACGTTTATCAGAGGGAATGTGAACGCAAATTTAACATTTTTTCGCGCTCGTATGTGCCTATACTTAATTAAATTGGCGCACCTCTGCTACGGAGTCTTCGTAAAATGAGCCCATCGCTTATGATGTTACATCGTCCGGACTGTTAGTAGGAAATTGAAGATAATCCTGTTAAACGCAGTGTGAGATAATAATGGGGAACGGGATATTGGAACGCGAGAAGAAAAATTGTTCCTTTGAACATTTTTGTACCATTCGTTCCTTTCTAGTGATTATGGTGCGTCATAATTAAGCCTTCCATCAATCTTAACATTCTTATAATGTGCATAAATTAACGAAGTACATCGAATGTGCTACGTTCTTAACATTAAATGAATTCAAATTACAGTGAATCATGCAAGCGTGAATGCAATGGAAATTTATTTGCTGCTTGCCAAATATTTTGTTTGAATTTTAAATTATTTTAATTAGAAATTTTTATTATGTATGTACGTCTTGTACCATTACTGTAATTACTAAACGGAATATTCTGATCGTTCGAATTGAGTCCGTTCGATACGAAATTTTATTGAATTGCAAAATAAATATTGAACAGCTTCTCTAAAAATCATTTCTGAAAACGTAATTGCTCAATACTCAACCATTTTAAAAATAGAAGTAATTAAACGTCGACGCCTGTGTCCGAGGAATATGATTACTTCGTGTCCTTTACGTTAATGGAGCCCATATTCGCGCCAGGTATGGGACTTGTAATTATATGGTCGCACTGATAGAGGGGAGGACTGTGTTATCAGTTACGAAACACGTACATTAGTGCCACGAAGCTACAATCTCGCGATAACAGTACACCACTCTTGTTCCGATACTATTAACAGATTACAGAAATGGCGGTGCTACTTCGGTGCTTACGAACTTTCCATTCCGGATGATTTTCAGAGTGCACGAGGCATTCTTAAGTGTTGTGTTACCTCCTGCTATCTCGAATGTGAATAAAACTCTTTCAATCTGCGATGACGTTCTATATACCTACATAATGCACTAAGACGATCCATTGCACAGGAGAAGTACGCAAGGTGTTTTAGAATATACATTAAGTGCACGTGCAATCATTAAGGAACTACATAATTAATGTTTCCACAGAATTAAAATATTAAAACGAATAAAATGCTCTCCTGCTCGAAGGGAACATGGAAAATGGAAAGAAAGGAAAGAACTCAAATATTCGATTTAAAAACTATTTATTTATTTATTTAGTCTTTATTTTAGTCTCGTGACCCCGTAATAGGATTTACGTATTCGTATTTGTTATAGGACATTATTGTATAATACGTGTACAGTTTTGTACGTGTGTTGTAAAATTAAGCGAACTTCGTATTTACTTTCCAAATAATATAACTTTTTTTATTCTTCATAAATGAATGTAACTTTCAGGTACAACAAGTTTAATTCATTCCGCAATTGTTCGTTTATTAGTTCTATTCAATGTGTTGATTGTACATATATTGGTTTTTCCTCGCACTAATTCTCGTGTAATTCTCTTTGCACCTTTCAAGTGCATTCTCCTTGAACTTTCTGTTGCTGTATTGTTTATCTGTCTGCCAATTTTCTTGCGTAATCCAGTTCACTAAAGGTGAAACGAAAAATGCAGGTTCATCACGACAGTTGGCCAACACGCGTTGTGCACTTTTTTCTTGATCTCAATAAAAAGGCGAAAGTAACACTCGGCCACCTAGTTGTGCGTGTCAACAAACTTCCAGGCAAATAAAACATTGGTTCGGTTTTCGGGCGCATTTTTCAAACTCAACCAGAGATGCAACGTAAAGTTTGTGTTTGCACGGATAAACACAGAGATAACCAAGATCTATTTCCACGCTGGCAAACTAGTCGCCTAGGAAAATAACGTGTCCGAAAGATGAGAAATTCGCTTTTTCCCGTGCACCGAAGGGAATAATGATCACTTAAAATAGACCGAGCCGAATCCCTCAAATATTTGTTCCACTGAAAAAGCTGTAATTTACCGAGCGCCAGAGAAAGGGAATCAATTTTTCCTATCCGTCGATAAATTCGCGGCCGTCGTTGGGATATTTCTAGAGTCACCATCTAAATTAAACCCGTCCACAATGAATTTCACTTATGCCTCCTCCCGCATCTTTCAGCTTTTTCACCGATCTCAGCAATCCAGCCTCAGGCTTTTATTAAGAGTTATAGTCTATTTCACTTCCCGCTGGCTACACCATCTCTTTATGTCTTCGTTCCTTTTTTCGAACAATCACACCTATTGTTCCTACGTATCGTTGTACGTGGAAATGTACATGC
Source organism: Nomada goodeniana (assembly GCA_963969485.1). NCBI lineage: Eukaryota > Metazoa > Arthropoda > Insecta > Hymenoptera > Apidae > Nomada > Nomada goodeniana. Next base: position 15,120,572 of record OZ018303.1, read on the forward strand.
CTGCCAATTCTGCGACATTTCCCCTCGCGGATCTAATTCTGATAAATAAAACTGAAACAACAATTTGATAAAGATTTCTTTTAAAAAGAAATCATTATCATCGCAACAAAGTAATAAGGTTTCATGTACGAAAGCTTCACTCCCAAATTTCGACTTATTTCTTGTTTATGTCGAACCACTCCATTAAATGTAGACACTCTGTATGATAAGAATTCCTACGAGCAAAGGACCATTCATTGTCCATGTTCAATCTCCGATAAATGATCTTTTTAAATGTTGAAGGTAAAAGAGGTAAAAGATTAATTAAAGAATTACACGTTGCTGGCAATCGACGTATTTTAATACAGAATGATATGTGTGTTTAACCTTAACCGTTTCACCTGTACCACGTCTAGATCGTGCTCAAAGAGGACCGTTGTAAGCGTGTAGCTGTAACTATTTGCCAAGCAGCAGCTACCATTTGTGGATTCAGCTGGATAAATTGCGGGTTAACCGACAACGGTGGCAAGTGCACCGAGTTTAATACGAGAGTGATATACCGCAGGTTTCGTTAAAAATTCATGCAACGCTTAATCGACCAGCAGGCATCGAATGAATCCATTTCCCGTTTGCACCGGTTACTCTGCAATTTCTACGTGCGCGTGCTTGATAGGATTCCCACATCCTCGTTACATCATCTTTATCATATAATAGAACGTGCATGTTTAGGAAACTGTTTCGGTCATAGAGTTTATATTGATTTAAAAATAGTAATGATGCAATGGTTGGAATAATTGTTGATTGTAATTCATAGATTTCTAATAGGTTTTTATTATTATTATTTTTTAGCGTGTGAGGTATGTTTCGATATTTCCTCATACAAGTGGCTGTACGTTTCTATATAGCAGTGTTATTGTTATTTATGGCTAATTACGTTTTATCTTTAAGTCAAGAGAATTTTTTTTACTTAATTCGTGGATAGTTCTTATTTCGTAAAGTTCAGTCAGACGGATATGTTAAATTATCTGACATTCATATAATTTGAATGTATACTTCGCATACTAACGTTTATAGAAATTAATGGTCACACGTGTAAAAGAAATCACTAATACTTGAATCGAAATCTCGATTAGGCATTAGAATAATTGCGTAGGCGTGTATATATTAACAAGGTATTCCGTTTATTAATACTGTGCTCTCTCGACCGTAGTCTATACAAGAATGCCTTCCTTTGGCAAAAGCGTCGGTAGTGAGGACGCCTACGTCACCATGGCCCTTTTTAACCATTTTAGGGTTCGCCCCGGAAGAAATCTACGCTAGACAAAGACAGCGTGCATCGGCGAAATGCACATGGCCCGCCTCGGCCGTTCCTGGACCTCGAATACTCTAACACACGTGCAACTTATTTTTTCCTAAACATATGTTTCTGCGTCGTTTGTATTAATTATGGTAAACAATTTCTGATATATGAAATGCACGTTTATTTTTCCTGAAATTGGATACGATTTTAGAGAACATCGAACGTATTTCGTTTTAATTCACCTCATGCCGAGATGCAAATAGATATCATCACTTACATACCACAGGTTTGCATATTTCCAGAGGTGGAAATCTATTTCTCTTTCTCGTGCAATTGGTTCATCGTATAGACGATTGAAAATAATCAATTTTACGTCCGATTCGAAGCATTTGCTTGTCGCATTAAACTTATTCCGAAACAATGAATGTTTTCGATCCGCTGAAAAGTTTTCGACACCTTCGACTGACTTCGTTGCATCAAAGTTAATTAACACTTCGACTTCGTTCCCCAGAAGTACGACTCCTACTGTAGCTCGATTCCGCGGGCTGATAATTGTCGGTATTTCTCAATTACACCTCTGAAGCATTGCATTTCTGTGTAACGTGGATGGGAGTTTATTGACGAAACGAAGTGAACTTAGGGAATGAGAAATAGATAGAGTGTGTGCGTGAAAAGGAGGGTGGGGAGGGGCTTGCTTTCGAAATAACAGGAGTGAGTATTGATCGCCGAAAAACAAAACAGCTTGGGAGGGTTGAAGGGGAACGCAGTAAGATTATCGAGTATGTCATAAAACAAAATACGTGACATTAGAATTAGTATTAGATACGGTGAGGAGTCCGTCGACATTTTATTAATTTGTGGCAATTTGAAGCAAAATATGGTACTATGAATTTAACTTGGAGCTTATTATTAAAGGTAATACGCAAGCAACGCAAAACAAACATGAATGTATTATCAAACCTGCAGCACGAGCGGAACCTGTGTTGCAAAACGCATTAGCACTGTTTATAACAGCGAGATAAAACTGAAAATACAAAGCAGGGAATTATAATTATGCTATTAAAAATATAAAATGCTCTCCGCTGTAACAACATAGTGCAGTAACTGTTAATACAGGATTAAGAAATAGTGAAGTATATTAAATAACCATTGCTTCAACCCAAAATTGCTTAATCGTGGCACAGTTACAGATTTCGTGCGAAAATGAAGTAAATATGACACTCGTAATTGAGTATGATCATAATTGCTTTTTAATACAACCCTGAGAAAGAAAAAAATGAGTAATGCGACTGCTGTGCCGGCTCTCTTTTAATCCATGTGCACGAACCATCAAAGACACGGTTTCTAAAAGAATATAATTAACTGGTCGTCTGTGTCTGCCATGATGCACACAGATTGCACTCGTTCCAGCTTGTTTCCATATCGTACATTTGCACGGGAAGATGTCAGCATCAACATTATATGAGTGCATTCCATGCGAGACTACAGGGTGCCAGCGTTCCTGACAAAAGTGCTTAGAGATGCTTGAAACACGAGACATTATTTATCAGCCCTCTATTTCGGGAGTTCATTTCGGATACAGCTTAAAACACGAGGATAGATACAAACAACATTGTATAAATCATAACTTGCATAAATCAGAATACTAAACTCAATAATAAACTGATGAATTTAAATATTCTTAAGAATCGATAGAGCTCTTATACTCGTCTTCATATTCAACAGATGTTACTGTAGATAAACATGGAATCGAAAAATAACTGACCTATGTTTAACCATATAAACGTGCAGCAATTGCTACAAAGTTTAGAATATTAAATTACCAAGCTACCTGCATTGTCTTTCTCATTAACCACGAATATGTCGCAATAAGTACTTCATTCATATATACAAAACATAATTATTGTTGTTCTTAAATAATTTATACATTTATAAATTATTATTTAATGTCTCTATGAAGAATGATACCAATTGTTAGATTGCATAGCAGTTGAGATCTTTTATACAACCTAATCTGTACAATTTCATCTGAATATTCCTGAAATTCCTCCTCTATACATTAAAAATTTATGCAAAATCCAGGCCAGAAGTGCAAACTTTTGTCTAAAGAGTATTATAAAGTTGTTTCCTTTACTTTGTAAAGAGTATTAATTTTAAACTTCGTTTCAGTGCAAGTACAAAATGTGGGTAGCCAATTCATCACAAATACTGTAGAAAATGGTGTTTAGTTAATATTAATTCAAAAACAATTCAAATTATCTTTAATGGATTGTGTAAAATACAGACGACTTTTAAAGAAGCCCACAAAGAGGGGTGGTAAAATTGAAAGAAAGAGAAGTACACTTCGCGTTAAAGGAAGGACGTGAGTGCGCATTAAAAATCCGTATTTGCATGCTTTCTACGGATTCCACTCTTGCTATTAGGTGTCACACCGATGCAAGCCATTTTTAAGCTCGTTGGAGCTTTGTGTGTTGTCCAAAAGTGCAAAGTAGCCGGCTGCGCTAATGCATCGAAACGTGATTATTTTTTCCACTGTATGCAAGCGCAATAGCATAACTTAAATCGCATGAGAATATTCAAAGAAAATCGAGCAATATGTTACGCGGCAAACCCGCGAACCCATGCAAAAATAAATGGCTACCCCCATAAAAATACGGCTAGCAATTGGTACAGAGAACAACCTTCAATGTGCAGATTGTTAGGGCGTTTATGACGCGCAAGTAATAGAACTGTTTTTGAGGAAGTCGTTTTATTCTATAATCCGTTGGAGTATACGAAATAACGCATGTACGACCTCAACAGTTAATTGCATGCGTCATAAACGTGAGTTTCCACAAGGGCCTCGCAGCTGGTACCCAGCAGGCCCGACCAGGTCAAGCTCTAGGACCCCGGTGGAAATTCCGTGGCGTTGCCAAATAATCTGCAACGTTTAAGGACGCACCCCCTCCCTTCAGGAAACGCGCTTCGGACGCTAAGGAAGGGTGCGACCACACCTTGAAAACACGCTGATTGGAAATTAGTCATTTTTCCTAATGTCCAATCAGCGTGCCTAAAACACACCTCCGAGTCGATGTGCTGGAGTACATTCGACGAGGAAGTCAGTCTAAGACAGTCTAGCACAGAGTCCAAGACAGGGTCCTACCCAGCACACTGAAGAGGAGAAGCAGTATCCTCTCCTTCTTCAGGTGTGTCTGTCTTCTTCTCAAAGGTGCAAGTCAAAGTATCATCTTCTTACTCGACCATTTGTCTTCACTCAGAAGCAGGAGCAACCATTATACTCTCCTATTTCAAACCAAACGGGAAACATTAGCTTCCCACAAATTGTTCACTGTACATTATACTAAACACGACTGTAAGATCCGTTTAATATCTTTTTGTTATCATTCATTTGTTAATTGCAATTAAAATCATTATCATTCGTTACGTTAAACGAGCAGTCATTCAATATACTACCCATATCTCCTTAAACGGTCGTAGGGTCATACGTGCGCGACGGTGTCGAAGAAATTCGGAACGGAGACTTACGACCTCCGTATACTAAGGATCTCGTTGCATCCGATGGTAGCATCGAAGCCGCGTATTACGTAAAAACAAATATGTTGCACATAAAATACTTAAATGAGGAACAAGCCATTCTTAAGAAAACATTACGATTATGTCTATTATGCCTGAAAGTATAATCAACTTTCATGGATCTTTGACTTAACGTTGAACGAAACAGACTTATTAACTTGTTACAGAGTTTTTATCAACCCACGTTCTTATCATAGTAAACTTTCACTGTTCCTAACGATAACCATATTAACAAATCTTTTTAAGTAAAGAACGAACACGTTCATTGAAAAAGTGTCGAACCAGATACCACGTCTGAAGTAAAACATTATATCTTTTCAAACTATTCTGCGCTTTATTTTTGTAACACTCTGCACGCGCTCCATCGTTCGGCCTAATAGTTTCGTTACTCCCATTTCCCAGTACGGTCTCCTGGGAGGGCCCTATAAATAATCTCTTTTCCTATCTGCCTGTTTCTACACGCACGCCCGAATTCGCAGTCGCAAACTGAAGTCAAAAAGCAGACGTGCATCCGTGCGAGCATCCTGGGAACAAACATGAAACAATACGACGTCTTTGGGATCAAAGCGTGCTCTTCCTCAGAATAATGTAAGTCTCTCTTTCGGGGAGCAAGGCCGTTTCGTCTGTTTCGCATTTCGGTGAGAATTCGTAAATGACAAACTTGTGCGAACAACTTCGAAGCAAAATCAATTGGTGGAATGTGAAAAGGTATTATTTGCTTTCTTTTTATACGAATGAAATCAATAACTAAAGAATTATTTAGAATGGTTGTGAGTTTAACGAAAGTAGTTCTCTAGCAAATGAAAATATAGGGGAACATATGAGCCGCGAAAGAACTTGTTTATATTGCCTCTCCTCCGATCCCCCGTTAACCGCTGACCTGCACTACTTAAGAAATATATAACTGACAATATCACTGACTTGTACTACTTAAGAAATACATAACTGGCAATATCACTGACTTGTACTACTTAAGAAATATATAACTGGCAATATCACTGAATTATACCACTTAAGAAATATAGAATCTAACAATATCATTCATTTGCACTACTTAAGAAGAATTATTATTGACCATATCATTGAGCTGTACTACTTAAGAAATTTACTTGGCTGTACAATTCACCTGCGCCGCCTAACAATTCTTTTTAATTATTAAATGCTGTGTAGTATTACAATAGAAAGGAATGTTGTTTAACTTAAAATGATTATCTGAACCTGCTTATCAGACTTAGAAAGACCAGCAGTAATTTAATCCATAAAATTTCGGTGAACATTACAGACCAGTGCCTCACTCTCTGTGCAATAGTGCCAAAGGAGATTCAACAGGGCAGCCCCTGTATATCTGAATCCAAATATTCTGCATCTTTTTATGGAAATTGCATTCTATATGTGCGCCTCACAGTTTAGCACTGGGATGCATGAAATAACCCGGAGAACGTTTATACCGGTGAACTAACATGATCAATTATAGGTATTATACATTTTCAGCACTTTTTAGCAAACACGAGATCAATAATTAGAAGTGATACACTAAAACAACTTTGGTAATAGCAATGAATTCGAGACCATATGCAAATAGACATTAGTAAAAATAGGCAGGATATAAAATTTATCCCTTCGTCTATGACACAACCTACCTTTAGAACGCGAAAAAAATAATTTTTTCTGCATACAGTACATATTTACGATACAGTAACTTGAGCATAGCAAAAAAAGTTCTTCGACATACACGATAACCTAACGACATACGACGATAACCTTCCCAACGAACAACCACCCCCATATATTTTCCACTGATTTCGCAAATAATATTCAGTCGTATCACGGTCTTTATCAAATATCCAACTGCGGACACGCGATATCACACGTTCACCATATGTCAAAGTGCACATCTAGATACGTTCAAGAAATCACGCCACGTTGGTCCTGATTTCCACGCAATTAACATCGGGACTCGCTTTCACACATACCACTCACGACGGAATATCAACCGAGTGCGGCACGTTCACTCTATCGACGACTATAACAGATAAGCATTGATCACAGGTGTTGGGAACACCAGGAGAAGTACGAGACAATCGTTCGACCCGCTCCCCATAACAAACGCTGCTGATGAACGCAATTAATCGCAGGGATAAAGAACACGACGCTCTTTCGCGACTAAATCGAATCCTTGGTTTTGCTCCGGGTTGTTTATGGATTGAATGAGCACACGGTTTATTTCGCGCGTGACCACTATTTGATCCTAGACTTTCTGAGATTTTTGGGCGGGGGAAACGTAGCGGCAAGTTATTAGCAAGGTTAGTGTATTGAATGCAGCTGAACGTTGCGAAAAAGAAAAATCGGTTTGCTTAACAGATATTGAAAGGTACAAAAATCGAACCTGAATCTCCATTTACTTACCTATGAATACGCTGATCTGAAACAGCCGCGATATTGAGCATTCGAACCTCGTTTTCGCAACAATATTCATCCTTCTGTCCACCCCAGACTATCCTGCATCCGGAAAAAAATTATAATTCGCTCTCGAGGTGAACGGTAGTTACAGCATTTCAATCAGGCTGCTGTTCCCACTTTCTCGAATGTTTTAAACAAAACTTGGTCAAACCGAGCGAACGACCAGGCGAATGTGATGCGAATAATTGAAAAAGCACGAGAACCGTCGGAGATCGGGGGAGAAGCTTTTCGATGGCCTTAAAATGGCTCTGGAGGATCGTTTCTCCGTGTTAGCCTTGCAACAATGGTATTGCGACCAGGTCGTTATCGTTTCTTTCCAAGGCTTTGTTCCAGCGAAATGGATCCGGTTATTTCTGTCGGTACGTTACTTTAATTAGAAGAAGCCCCGATCTTAGGTCATTCAACGATATTTCTGTTTAGCTGCAGGATTTCAGCGCCATAAAAGCCAGAGAAGAAGTGAATCGGATAGGTATACAGGATGTTACCAAACATGAGGATACTAGCACGACCTGCTAACAGGAAATGTAATTCTGGATGAAAAAGATTTAATAAATGCATGCCGTTAGTGCACCTCTGAAAGGGTGTTATTGAGGAGAAACCCTCAATCCCTGTGCACTGTAGCTTTCATGTGTAAGAAAAAAAATCCAGCGACTTTTTTAATTTATATACTTATAAATATTCAAGAATTACGGTCATACATATTCGGTAGTTATTAGACGAGCTAAAATGATAAACGGTCGATGGGCCAAGAAAGTACAAAGTGTTGTTGTCGCTGAATGTACTATTACTGCTACTGTTATTACTTCTACTCATAATAACAGTAATAATAATAACATAGAAAATCTGCTTTTTACTCTGTTCTAAAATTGGAATTCCATTTCATAATTTTTATCGAATTAAACGCATTTTATAATAAGCAAAAGAGGATTTGGAAAATGTGGTACCTGAAGTACTTATTAAAAAAAACTAATAAGGGGCATCCAAGAGTGGATATTTTCTGGGAACATTTTACTGGCAATTACATTCAAAACCTCTATCCTTACGTATGCAGCCAGTTTGTAGATTGAAATGTGATACGGAACGTGGTTGGGAAACGAGACGAGCAAATTTGGTTAACAACCAGTCTAAATTAATCCAAGCGAACGTTTATTTAGTTTGTTCGAAAATATTCTAATCGAAGATTCAAAGTCGTTTTTCATGCTACTAATAGCGTGATTCGAACGATTGAGCAACGAAGGTATGAATTACATTAAATTAAATTAAATTAACGAGGAATTTTCCTGCATAATTATTTAAATATCGTCCACGATGTTCGATGGCGTATTTCAATTTCTATTCATTTTAAACTTACACTGAATATAAAAGGCTATAAAAAAGGGCAAACATTTTACGAAAATACTGAAAATGGATTAACATTAGGTGTATACATAAGTTCCTGCGTCTTTTTCTGACAATACCTGTATTAGCAGAAAACTTAGGGTACATCAATTTTAATCGAAGTATTTTCCATCGAACTCCCCTACTTTTTACCACCTCTTAGATGGCATATGAATAACGCGATGAAAAAATTCTTCATCTTTCAACGCGATATAGTCGCCCAACTATCTTATCACTTCTGCTTCGTTAGGTGTATAAATAAGAAGAGAACGTTAAGAAAACATTGCTGCATCTCGGATGGGAAATTCTACCGCACACCGCGTGCTCTCCTGACATAGCACCATCCGATTTTCATTTATTTCGATCAATGCAGCACGATCTCGCTGGCGCAACCCTCCGAAACGAAGCAGAAACGATAAGATGGGTCGACGACTACATCGCGTCAAATGATGAAGAATTTTTTCATCGCGGCATTCACATGCTACCTGAGAGATGGCGAAAGGTAGCAGATTTCGATGGAAAATACTTCGATCAAGATTTATGTACCGCAAGTTTTATGTTAGTACAAATATTGTGGGAAAAAGACGCAGAAACTTATTTATACACCTAATATTTACACACTATGTTACACTATGTAATAGTTACACACTAATATTTACTCGAAGGTACTAGTCACGAAAAACCGGAAAATGTTGAAATTCAAATAGACATTTAAAAATGATCAAAAAAATACATAGTTGCTTTTGGTACATACAAAGTGAATTAATTTGCTGCATGAATCCTATATTTTCAAATGATTCTTACATCTTTGCCAAAGCAGCAAGCGGTTGAAGTGTCGCTTTTAACCTGCGTTACCTGTTCGTAAAGACAGTGCGAATGATTCACGTCGAAAGGCCAGTTTAAGCAGAAATCCCGTTTCGCTCCTTTCTCCTAGAGGCCGTTGCCGATGAAATAATTCTTGCGTAAATTTAAACATGCACGAACATTGCACACCCCCGATGAATGCATACGTATGATGCATACACGTTTATTTACACGCTCTATGCACATGCATACCGGCTCGTCTATTCATAGCAAACTACCCGTGAAGCACAGCATATGAACTATCAGGTAAAATTCGAGCCCAGAGCTTTTCACGGCTTCCTTGCTTCCTTGGCAATTGATACATATGTGTTTCATTATTTCAATTGCGTGATTTACATGGAAGATTAATATTTTATAATCTTTGTGAGTATGTGGGATTGACATTATTCACAGATAGATTTGATTAATAATTTGGTAATCAACGTGTACGTTGCCCATTCTTTTTTCCACCCCATATTGTTAATTAATTCCTTTTTGAACGTAAGGTGCGACATAAGTATTGATTTCTGTTTTCCTTTCTATCTGAGAGTTAACATTTTGATATATTTACCAGCCAGACCATTTTCTCTTCGCTAGAAACGTTCCCCCGTTAAGCACCATGATCGAAATCCCACATTCATTAACAATAATACATTCACAACACAAATCCCCCTTACGACATTCCATTATCACACCCATCTGTCTAATATATTCCAAAAGGCTGCCCCGACGAATTTCCCTCGAAACGTGAACCCAATAAAGCATCCAGGCTGCACTACCCCGAAAACCAAAGGAAACTAATTTTGTCTCGGACAAAATCTATAAGCCGCGCTTCGGCTCTCTCGTTCGGATTCCAATAACGTTTCATTGTCATCGACGAGCACAATCGATCGTATAACCTGGCTGGCCCCCGCGTTATCGCCCCAGCGAGTTCCGTGCCTCGCGACCGAAGTAACCAGCCATCCCCCGATCTGTCTCTGTCGAATTAACGAACTTCAGAGATCTTTCACGTTTCAATGCGTTTAATCCATAGGGCCATGGGGGTAGGGGGTGCAATGCGTCTGCGCTAGTGTGTAGCGCGGCGCGGCGTCAAATGAACAATTCAAGCGACATACGGCATATCGGACAAACCTAACCCAAACCTAACCCATTCCAAAACCTGTCGGCCCGTAATCTATCCCGGGCCAAGCTGCACACAAGTTACGCTGCGCCAGGGCAATCTCCTTCCCCGCATAACCCGATAATTCTAATTATCCTAACAAGATCAATAATTTCTGGCGACCTCGAAGCGCGTTGTCGCGATGCGTAATCGTCCTTCGAGATTCCCATCGACACACCGGTTACACGGCGCGGTTCGCTGCGATAAAACTCGAAATATAAGAGTGTCTACGGTGAATTGTACGCAAGATTGGAAATGTTACGCGTAGGGAGAAGACCGTTGACGATCGCGATACACGCGTGCGGAATTTCTAATTCGATTTCGTGACAGTTTGGTGTCAGAATTTTCGTTGTTTCGTTGGTTTTATTCCGTTCAGAAACAAATTGGCTGATCTTCGTTCGAAAGTTTTATCGGGTAATTATCGCTGCGTTCCTGGCCGTGTAATAATTACTGAATTTGAAAGGATATTATAATTAAGGGTTTGTTGAAACTTTTTCGGTCTAATTAAACGAAGAAAATCGTATCACTTTGACCCCGCGGATACGTATGGCAAGGATACTTCTTTGAACTTTCGGTATGCTCAGTAATGAAACGAGATCTTCGTGAACGGCTAGTCATTTCGAAATAACTATTATATTATTAACGCTAGTATGAAATAACATTCGGGAAATATGCATTGGCATTAACCTGAGCACTGTCAAGTTAAATTCTTTACCACTTCACTGCTAAAAGTCATTGAACCGTTTGCGGTAGAATTTATTAGATGCTTCCAAAATTACTCTAGACACAAATCGCATACAAAATAAGAATAAATACTACGTATATTAACCCGAATGATTATTTAATAGAACTCGTTGTCAGTTGGATAAAACATCTTCTTTTATTAATTGCCGACATATTTCATCGGTTTTATCAATTTTAAGCGCATGTTCGTAGGCACTTTTGTGTGCTACTGTACAGGAACTAGTTCCCCTCAGCTTTATTAGGGCATCTTGATTACTCTGGCCACTGTTGAACTAGGCAAGATTTCGCCCAGCAAGAATCATATATTCAATTATCGGTCGTATTTCATTGATTGGAGCTGAAGCAAAACGTTGGTACGCTTGCAATTCCCTTTCATTATCGATGTGTGTCTCGTAACTCGAGGAATTATGATCATTTTAGGCCATAGGAGCACGATGATGTTTACGTGAATGATTCGTCAACATCGCAGCAGTTAATTTGCTTCAGCATGATAAAGCCCACGGTAGACATACACGACGTATTGTTAGTAACTTCATTTAACTTCCCATTGCAGTCGGTCTGAAGTTTCAATGGGAGGACAAATTTTTATTTTTATCGCAACTTTTTATATACATATTTTGTTCCATTGAAAGTGGACATAATCGTAGAAAATGGTCTTGAACGGATGAACGGAATGTTTTATGTGCAATTATTTCACATCATAAAATTGTTCATATTTGAAAATTGACCGCAAATGTTATTTAGACATTTTTCAAATTATGCTTACTTCAATGTTGCGTACAAAATCATTATTTTTTCACGTTCTTGCTTGAATTTTATTTAAATTATTATGAGAATTAATCTTCTAAATATCTGCCCATATGTCTTTCTTGTTTTATGAAACGAGCTTCGCTTCCCGTGATTCCCTCGATTAATTGAATCATACTTTTCAATAAATCCCCTCGTTCACACGCATTCACTGACCTATCTCGAGCGAGGCTTTTATGCTCTGGTCCGCAGTGAACTTCGAATCAGCATTTTTTAAATACCATTTCTACTACGGCTACTACTACTGCTTCGACCGCCATTAGATACGACGCGACATGCGTATTCTGGCGAAAAAAGTAGGTCACGATATTTTCGAGAATTTCGATCGCCATTCAACAACCGCGTATATATCGAAGCGTGCAATGTGAAGTCCTGTACATTAGGAACTAATTACACTGTCGATTTGAAACAAATCACCGCTTGAAAAGGAACAGTTTTTGTCCCTAAAAGTTATTAATTGCCTCAATGTTTTTTTCCTTCTCCGCATTATACCTCGAATTTCACGTCAATAATATTTTTAATTTAACGACACCGACAAAGTACAACAAGTTTTCTCCCACGGTTATCGAATCCGTGCAGGCCGAATAGCTAAACAGATTTCCCACGCAGAATATTTCCGTCCCCTGTAACCACGAAATCTAACAACGGTTTCGAACGGGAACAGAGTAACGACGTCGTCGTCTGAGTATTGATTTCCTCTAGTTGATTGAATTCGACGTTGTCGAAAAACGAGGCCTCCCCGCGTGGGTTCCTGAGATTAGTACGGTCGTAACGTTGTAGATTCAGGGTAACATTGCGGTCGCAGAAGATCGCCATCTAGCCTCGGCCTTAACCGAAAGCACGCGTTGCATTAATACACGCTAGGGAACCGGTCAAGTGCATACGCCCACCATTGTGGTCGTCCGAAGATAGATGCGGCAATCCGTTGCAGCTAGCACGATGGGCATTTTCAGAGAGCAAACTGATTGAGAGCCATCCCTTTCCCTTAGATAAACGTCAACGATTTCACGATAGCAAATATAATATATAGAAATGCACGGAATTATTTCGTGTGCGTGAAAAAATTTGGGATTTCTATATTCCGAGGAGCTTGTGAATATCCTTGTTAATTACGGTAACAGTGTTGCGGCATAAAAGTAGGTAGATGTTATTTTTAACAATTCCGTTCAATTTCTGGGCGCTTGGAGAATACTTTAGTAAATCAATGCGGGATTTACAATGATGTTCTATTAATTGTTTGTTATTTGGGGGTTTTTCGTTTGGAAATAAAATTAATTAAAGGAAGAACCACTAAATTCTGAATAATTATACCAGTGGAATTTTAATACCTTATGAAACTTCGGAGTTGCTCCTTTCATGACGAAACAAATTTTTGGTGGTGTTCAGATTCATTGAAATTTCTCATTATTATATGAGAAATCATCGGCGAGAGTTTTATGGTGAAATAAGTTTTATTTTTGAGGCACAGTACTTGTGGGTTTTGGTTACCCCTGGTGAATCGAGGCCAAGTTCCTTTCTGTAAGGGAGACGATTAGACCCCCCGAGAGGGTTAGTAACATTGTTACTTGATCACTTCTAGGACCACAAACCTAAGTGGCCGTGTGTTTCGTAGACGTCGAAATTTCTGCAGTGGATATCAGTAAAAATAGAGAAATTTTTTATCAGCCGTGATAAAAAATATATTCTAGCAAATATTGACATTCAGGTTTGCCTATGAGATTATTTTTCTCGATAATGTTCGCAAATTTTGAACATGAATTGCACAAATACCTATCACTAATCATTTTTGACAATAGAACAAAAATTGTTTTCTCCTCCTTCCTCATGCCAATAGCACAAATATATAAAACGATTCTTATTTTGTGCATAAATGTCTGTATATTTATCTAGAAATATATTCTTTGTGAGTAGGAAAGAAGGTAACTGATGTACGAAATTTAATAGGGTAGATTTCTCCGGTCTCTGATGAAGTTAGTTTCGCTGGATTGTGACGGAATGAAAAATAATTAGGTATCATGAATATAAGATGATGCGCTCCTGCGAAAGTAAGAAGATAAGTGGCGGTAAGTAATGAATGCATTTGAAAACTCATAATGTACCCTGGAAACTCACAACTGAAGATCGTGAATGAATTGTTAAGCGACAAAGTTTCAGTAGAGGATTTTGTATTAAGTTCTATGAGCACCACACGCATTCTCAATGGGAAATCATTATTTTCTAACATCCCGCACGTATATTTCGTTCAATAATATGCAATTAATAATATAGAACGAAATTGGCTAGTTTTTAAGATATCTATGCCATGAGAATGGCAAAAGCAATTACAGATCACGAGATTTATAGTAGGTATAATAGTATCAAATTAATTACACGTAATGACTGAAATTTTGAGCTATTTTTAATTGCAGCGGGTAATACTTATTCGAAATATGCAATAAATGGAAAATGTAAAGTTGAAACGTAAAAATTATTTTAAATCAAATCTAAATCACTTCTGCTTCGCATGTGAATTTTTGGAAGGGGCGAACAAATTGCATTTAGTTGGGTAAACTACGTTAGGGCGTACATTTAAGTATAGATACATACAAGATGCATATAATAACTATTATTATAGCAGAGGCCACATACAAAAGACTATAATAATACTATAGTATAGAGTCGCCTAAAATATTATGCAGATCTTATCATCATATACGTATTTGAGTGTCGTGTACAAGAATCGCAGAAACTACCGATATTTGAATAAACATTTATCTAGAAGCGTATAGCGTATAACTAAAATGGGTATTTATTCAGAATATCGATTATGCAGAGTATGCTTCAAATATATGCAGCTTATATAGAAAATATACCGTGTGCATTTTTATTCCTTTATTTGCCGTTATTTCAATTTTAAATTACGACATATCACACTAACTCCTTTAACGTAGTCGCCCGTATATCCGCGGTATATTTTCATTAAACTAACCAATAGTTATGCGTACGTGAAATATGCAAAAAGCGGAAAGAACATAAAGTATAAACGCGGTATATAAACTACGAACAAATACATTTTCACCGCCAATAATTTTCGATAAATCTCTCCATCGAGTTCTTCCTCTTCACCTACTCTCTGCGAACGCAATTTGTAATCAAACATTCGTAAACAACGGTTCTCTACTTACGACCAAATCAATATCTCAAGCAGTGAAATCAATTAAAAAATATGACTCCACTAAATATAACGCTACATAAACGCAGATAAAACGATCTATCACAGATTAAGCCGCGCAATGAGCGCACGAATGGACACGACGAGGACAGACACCTTCGAACCCAAGCAGAACATTAAAACCTACCAATATTTCCCCGGCAATAAAACGCGGACGCCGCAAAGGTAAAGGAGAACAGGGACATAAACTCAGAAGAAGCAGAAGGAGAAGAAGATGAAGAATCAGGCGATCCTTTAATCTCCGAAAGCGCACAACTCCTTCCGGCAGCTCCAACTGGCAGCAAATAGAAAGCACTCGGTGGCCCGTTGGGATAAAATTTTATTTCACCACGGAACACCGAAAGAGCGTTCGTTACGCCTCGTTTCCATGGCTCACAGGAAGCGGTTGGATCGTCGGGGAAAGGAACTTGAAAATCTCCGGGCAGACACGACGCCTCCCAAACGCACCTCCGCCCCCCCCCCCCATCTAACCCCTTCGCAAAACGGGCAAGGCGAACTTTCACCCTCTGAATTCTTCGTTTGTGCAATTCAGCCGCGTAATCTAATGAGCAAATGCCGAGACTCGGCCGTCCGGGCCTGGAAATTGAAGTATACATTATGAAACGCCGCGTTTTCCGTGCAGCTTGCACACCGTCGTCGTAAAACCGGGTCGCGCATTCCTCGAAAGTCGCTGCGCTTAAAGCATACACAACTACGGGTCGCGATTCTACCCTTCGGTTTTATGTGTGCCATCTGTCCGCCTCCGCCCTCTCGGCTGGTAACGGGGCGGCTTTCATTTTGACACCGGCTCGATCTTGACGTTGATCGCGCCGGGATTTACGTCGGACGTGCATGCATCGATCCGGACACGACGTAATTCATTCAGATCGTCGCGGTATATTTATCGAAGTGACGCGTGCAATTGAGTTATTTGGAGTTTTTTGGTGGGGTGGGGGAAGGGGATACACGAGTGTATATATCCGTCGTGGAAGTGTTTGTAACGACAGAGACTGTACGTGTGTGTATATATGTATATATATATATATATATATGTATATATATATATATATATATATATATATATATATATATATATTTGTACGTGACAAATTGGTTACGCGGGGACGGTTGTTAGGGGTTGGTTTCAGGTATGAAATTGCGTGCGGTTTGGATGCGTCGGTGTTTGACAGATGCAATGACTGATGGTTCGCCGTTTAATGTTCACGAAGGGAGACGCGAGGAAGTTTGTTTAAATACTTCAGCATATGTTGTAATTAATCATGTCCGCTCTATTTGGTTGGTTCTTTTTAACGGAGTGACACGGTGCGGTATGTATGTATTTGTTGATTATTGGGGGGTGTACGATCATTTTCTCTAGCGAGAGATAACTGTGGATAATTTGTTTTAAATTCGAATGACGTTTATCGATGGAAGATCGTTTCATTTTATTTGTTTGTTTGGACATTCGTTTATTTGGAATTTTGTATTTATGTATACAACATGCGATGATTGGGAAATCGATATCTGTTTGCAATTTTTTCGAAATATAGAATAAAGCGAAATGCGGGTATTACTTTTTATTAGCAAAATATGAAAATATTGTTTTATGCAGTCGTGTTTTGCGCCTTACTGTGCAGTTTTTACGCGTCTATTTGCACGGAAATCGAGAAATATATTTCTAGGAAAATGAACACAGCGGATAGTGTTTTTAAGTAGAGTTTCTTGAAACCCAATTGACGTAGCTAAATTTGTCTATTATAACCATTCATTTAATTTTTTATAGTTTGGGAGATATTAAGTCGAACGGAAAATCGACCATCGTCGATTTTCAGGCTGATTTTTCCCGTTTTGTGTAATATATTTTTCATAGAACTCCTTTGCAAGTTTCATGGAATAGAGTAGAACAGGATGGATTTTCTAGCTTTCTAAATGTTCCGCGGCACACCCGCGGAACCAACATATCTTTCAAAATCGGTTCCCCCATAGAAAAGCGTCTGGACATCTGCACAAGGAACACCCTTCAACGTGCAGATGTCTAGGGCGTTTATGACGCGCAAGTAATATAACTGTTTTTGAGGAAGTCGTTTTACTCTCTAATCCACCAAGGCGCAAAAATCAGGCATACACGACCTCAGCAGTTCATTGCATGCGTCGTAAACGTGAGTTTCCAAAAGGGCCTCGCAGCTGGGCCCCAGATGACGCGGCCAGGTCAAGCTCTAGGATCCTGAGGAAAAATCCACTGCAGCGTTCGAAGACACACCCTCTTTTTAGCAAACGCGCTTCGGGCGTTAAGGAAGGGTGCGCCTACACCTCCGAAACATGCTGATTGGACATTGGATGGTTTTCCTAAAATCCAATCAGCATGCATAAAAAATACTTCCAAGTCGACGTGTAGGATAACACTCGACGAGGAAGTCAGTGGTCAACAAGTCGTCAAACGGGCTTTGCCCCAAAGCGTCTTCAACAGGGCTTTGCCCTAACAAAGTCCTTTACACGGACTTCTGCTAACCGACTCCGGAGTATCCGTTCTCACGAGAGGTGTGAACATCGCGATTCCACCCGATACTTCGTCACCAAATACTCGTCGAACATTCACTCGCCTAGTCTATTCAATCATTGTTATACTTTAAGTGTTGTTTTCTTAAATAAATACCAACCGTTAAGAGAACATCGTTAACATCACTGAGATTCATCCACTACATCAATAATTAATCCTATTAAAACGCAAAATAGGAAAGCCTAACGCACCAAGCGACGCGACCCTAGTCGGAGCGAAGATTTACGACCTTCGTTTTACCTGATCGGCCCTGTCCACAGTACGTCGCGAGTGCGCGGCGAAACTCTAAACGAACTACGAAGAACAGTGTGACGATCTGAAAATATAATTACAAGCTCACTTATCTTTAATAAATTATGCTTGGAGTGAACACGTTGCTTTCTGTATGTAAAATAGCAATTGCAATTGCAATTGCACGGTGAGGCGTGTGGTATGTACCTACGTCTACATATAATTATAAGAGTAATATCTCTAGTACCGACATGGATTCATTGAGCTACTTATTCCTCCACAAATAAATATCAAATATGCAATTCAAATTGGATATAATATATTTCCAGTTCAATATCGTTGGAACACGAGTTATTTTTAATTTCTCCTTGCTCCGTTTCGCATCGGCTCTACAAAGGAGCAAAAGGTACAAAGAGGATGTTTAAACAATTTACGTTTAAAGTGTTCCATTCACCGTTGCCACGATACCCGCGCCACTGAAAGAATAACAATTATTCGAGGTCTTTGATGCGCCCCGTTTTCGTTAGATAATAATAATTGAAGAAAACAGACGGCAAATTTCATGGTTGATTCATAACGATTCCGTGACATTCGCTTGCATCGCGTCACAGTTCGTTTCACCCAGAGCCTTTTATGCAGATAATTGAAAGGAGAATATTGCCGCGAATAATTAATCTTCTGACTAATGGGGATTATACCGATTTCATATCCGAACGAAGTTTCGTCACTCTTCAAGCTTCATTATCCTCGTCCGAATATGGAAAATTGATATCCATCGTGAATGAAATTATTCACGGTAACAAGCTTTGAATTCTAAATTTTTGGGCTTCAATTTTTTGAACAATTCCCACAGAAATTGCTACAACCTACTGTGTCACGGTAAATGCAAGTTTCCGTAAAAATTAAGAAAATTTGTATCATCAATTATTTAGTATCCGCATATTGTATGTGCAACGTTCGTCATATAAGAAACATTCAATATTTCTATTTTAATGTATCATTGCTGGTGTGTGATCCTACGACGCTCTAATATTAAAATCAAGCATTCAATCTTAAAACGAATTCCCTATTATTCAGTTATTCGTCCTTACTTAAGAAGAAAATCGACTCAACTTCTCGTATAAAATAAATTGTATCTCGTAGAAAATAAGTAAACATTTGGATTACATAGAAATTAAATTACACAATTGTCCAAAGTGATTCGACGAAAGTAACCTACGAGTCTCAACAGGAATAGGTAGAAAGCTCCATACAATTAATTCCACGATACAAACGCATTAAAAATTGGATTGTACCTCACGATGATCATTCACTGTTTCAGGAATGGATGGACTACAATCTTCAATGGAACGAGTCAGAGTACGGAGGCGTAAAGGACCTTCGAATTACACCGAACAAGCTCTGGAAGCCAGACATACTCATGTACAACAGGTAACACAATCTCGTTGCATTTGCATAGGTAATTTAATCACGTGCGATAAATCAATCGGCAAACCTAATTATCGACGCGGACAAATTCAAAAAACCTATTTAACGAAATTAAACGAACTGTTTCTCGTTAAAAGCGCGATCGTCTCTTTTCGGCGATGGAAATTCGATCGATAAACGGGTAAATTTATTTCATTAAAATGTCCACGGTCCGTCGTGTATGCGGTAATAAATATAACGCTCGGGAGAATAAAAGGGACGAAACAATTTTGTACGGCGAAGGGTCGCGTCGGTTCGGTATAAGTAAAAGAAAATAAGCTGAACGGTTAATTGGAGAGCAAACGCGTTCTTAAAAGAAATTGCAGTGAACATTTGATTCGCCTACCTGTCGAGTGGTATCGAATTGCGCCATAAAATTCACGAACCCGCTCGTTCGATTATAGTCCGCGATCGTCTGAGTGCTTTTAACAAGTTTCGAATTCAACAATACCGGAAAAAAAATAAACGCGTTTATTATTATTTCGAGCGCATCACTCGTAACGTACGCGTACTGCGCATCACGAATTGCTTGATTTCTATTGCGAAGGAGCGAATAACATTTTATTCTCATCGAAATGAAGCCTGAAAGATTGCCGGGCGATATTTTCATATCACTTGTACAGTAAAATCTAAACCGATTCCACCCTTTCGTATAATCTTTGCCAACATCTTTCTAAGGGGAATTAAATAAATAGAATATTCTAATAATAGGTACCCGCTGCTATATGTATAAGTACATATATTGAAATCAATATAATAGTGACTTCGCATAGAATGAAAAAGGAAACTCGCCTATGATTTATCCTAAACTTGTACCTGCTTTATTAGCTTTATTAAACTTGTAATGATGACACGAATTAGTCATCTGTGGTATAACCGTGAAAATCGAAACAATACCCGTAATATCTTTACCCAAAAACGTGTTTGGAAACAATAAAATCAAGCCAATTCGTGCTGCATGCAATACGTATACGTAATCTGACACATTGGAAGCTCAATTACGCAACCGGTTCGCGAATCTTACGGTCAAGTCGTGCGAATTAATCCTATTTTTCCGACAACGAAACTCGCGGAGAACAGACGTCTCGTTTCGTCGCAGAGTCGTGCTCTAGATCGCGTCAGAAATAGAAGTGAACCGCGACGAAATAGAACAGAAGTCGTAGTAGCAGAAAGTGAACGCATCAGGAATAAACGAAGAAGCGGTCCCAGATCGACGCTCTTCGACTCGAGAATCCGAACTCGATAAAACAAACGGATCGGACAAAATCGTATAAAAAAGGAACTGTCCTTCGAACGAAACCAGCAACAATCCCGGATAAGGACAGAAATGACCAGTCGCCCGTTCGACGTTTCGAGCCGAGAGGAACTAAGATTTTGAGAATGTTTCAGAGATCCACGACGACGAAAACGCTATCACGTTGTCGATTACGTAAATCGAGTTTACGTAGGTTCCTTTACCCCATATTTCACATGACGATTTTTCCGAGTATATAGATTTAAAACGCCGAGGGTACGTAAACATTATCCCAGTGTTGCTTCGCATCTTAAAAAACTAATATTACATACACTCTCTATCTATCACACACACACCTACATATATATTATAATGCTACATACCAGAGTCCCCGAAATGCATGCGTTTTCTTGGGTCCCAGTAACACAGTAACTGATCCAGTACGTACAACCTGTATATTGACATTTCTCATTTGTACATATACATATATACATTGCAGATAGATCTGTATCTATACATATACGTATACTTCCCACAATATCGATCGATCCTTAACCGTATAACACGGTTTCTCGCCGCGAGTCGACCGGCTTCTCACACCGATGCATAAGTGAGGAGATACCTACATTTTCATTTCGCAGTTTTCCCCCGGCGCGCTTAAAAATAATGATACAGCTGGTCGGCTTGCGCACGTTCTTTCGTACATTTTCAAACATGAACTGCGATTGCGCAAAGGCGTTAAATTGCATTGAACGACGGTCACATCATTTATTTTTTTCCATCCCCCAAGAATCGCGAGGGCCACGGCGGACATTGCACTCCCTTCACGAGTATCGAACGATACGCGAAAGAAAAATTCAATCGTGATCCCATTGAATCTTGACCTTAACGTTGGATCTTAAATCGCAATTGAAGATCTCGGTGCCAAAAACCGGATCAGTTTACTTTCCACTAAAATTGCCTGCAGGAAAGTTTCATCCAGTTTCTCGCGTTGCCGAACGATTGGCGCAAAAATCGTGCATCTTTCAAAATCTTGACTCTACCCGGCGCCTCGCGCCAGGATCTTCAATTATTCCCATCATTATTATCGGCTACTGAATGAACTTCAGCCCGATCCACGAAGCTTGAGCCGTGTGAAAGAAATCCCTCGAAGATGCCAAGCTTCTTCTTTCGTCCGGGCAACAGGGTTCGAGCAGAAATTCACGGGAAGCTACGCGCGCTGAACAGTTTGGAGGGAAGCGGTCCCAGAGGACGCGTGGCGTTTCCTCGACTATTAACGCCGTGGCTTCCTCTCGTTCTCAGCTACTTGATCACACAGCCTCCTAGATTAATTAGTTCTAGGTTACTAATAGACAATACAGCCGAATCTGTGCAAATAGTTAGGCGCGTGCGAGCAGCTCGCGGACCGCCCCGACGCGTTTCACGTTCTGCTCGCGCAACAAAATTGATACGCCCGCTGCTCGCCTGTCAGCCGATTCCCATCGCCGTTGGAATCGATCGTTCCGCCACGAATACACCCGCCGTTCCCGCGAATTATTACGGATTCTCACTGCGAGGCCGCGTCACGTATTACGCGTTGCATCCAGCCGCCGCTGGTTTCCGATCCGCTTGCTGAATAATGGATTAACGAGCGAGGCCGCCGCGATTTATGCCGCTGCGACCAGTCAGATGGACCGGATCTTCGGGGTTGACGCGTTCCAGAGGGAACTACATTTTTCTCTGGCTCCTGCAGCCCGAGTCAATGGTGTTCGACGTTCGAGGGAAGACTTTATTTTGCGACTGGACGACGACGCGTCGCG
Organism: Nomada goodeniana; assembly: GCA_963969485.1. Lineage (NCBI taxonomy): Eukaryota > Metazoa > Arthropoda > Insecta > Hymenoptera > Apidae > Nomada > Nomada goodeniana. The sequence goes on from OZ018303.1 coordinate 15,143,292, forward strand.
TCGTTTGCCTCAATGGGCTTGCGTCTACTCGCGTTGCTAAGTGTTGGGAATGAGACGAGCTTTGGGTTAGGCTTGTAGTCGAAATTGTTCCGCGGCCAGTGTGGTTTTATCTTTGGGTGTGACAGACGTTTTGAAGTATTTGGAATATTTTCAAATTTATTTGAAGTATTTGGGTAGTTTCCTTCAATTGGAACGCCGCGTTCGAGGCCTAAAGGCGGTAGTAACTGTGAACATATTCTTTGTATATGGTAAATGTTAAGAGTGCGTTGAAAGAATGCGTTTAAGTCCAGGATGGTTTGGAAATTTCTGTAATGCCTATCTTCATGAATATAGCTCTCCCGTTCGCGTCATTTTCTATTTATTTAAATCTAACTTGCTTTTTGAAGGATCCCTCGCTCTACATTTATAGAAATTAATTCAATTATGTTGACGTAAAAATTACGTTTATTATTATTAGTATCAATAAGTTGAATTTACAATTTTTATCTTGCAACGTGTATCTTGCATAGACATTCGTAAAACGAAGAAGCTTATTACTTTTCATTAACTGTTCTTCGCACCTAATTTCGCTATTCGTGAAATGAATAATAGCTAATGAGCCATAGAATATAACGAGACGTCTGAGGGCTGCACCAAGATAAAACTCAGAACTCGCCCGGAATATCAATTTTCAATCGCAAACCCCTTCATCCCCGAAATTGAGAACTAATTATAAACACAAATTCTTAATATCATTGTCCAAGGGAAGCAAACCAGTGCTATACATATACTAGCACCTAATACTTCAATTAAACAAATTGAATATTTCCATTAATGGACCCAAAATTATGCTTTCAATTAAACTCGTAACATTGATACGCTTCGCTGTACCAGAATCATAATGAAGGCTGAGTGATTATCGCGCGAACCAACTGAACTCCGAAAAACTGGAACCCCTCTACGATATCCATAGTCCATGTCGCGCGAACCAAATTCGAATTTTTCGTTGAATTTTATTTAACGTACCTACTCCTTGTTCCTTTGGTGGACGGGGTACTTTCTCCTCGCATTTCCGTGTCAGTTTCTCTTGAAATCAATTAAGTCTCGCGGTTGTGTTGATCCTCTGAATTGCGGAGGAAAAGCGCACCACCGATAGCTTGAGGAAAATCCAGGAAAAGTGTTCTCCTTCTGGGTCGCAGAAAGAGAGACACAAGGGAGAAATTCGCAGACGTGCAGAGAGTGCGCCGCAGGTAGCAAGAAGAAATATAGCAGGATCAGGTGGTTTCAGGAAAAAGAATAGAATGGTTTGGAATACTAAATCCTCTATCAACAGCAGCTAGTAACTGACCAAGTTGGCCGACCGGGAGCTAACGAGACTTGAGAATTTCATGTGAATGGCTGTCCCCGTGAAGCGTGCTAGATCGTTTCAATTAACTGAACTTCAGTATAGAAACCGAGAGATTGCGGATGCTAGTATGGAACGATCGTGTTCACGAATCTGTAGATGCTATTTGGACAGGCTGTCTTTCAATGTCGTTTGTAGAATTTGAATTTTGTTATAAAAGTTTCGATTGATTGTGTGACACTTCAAAATAAACGTGTTTGGAAATCTGATTTTTAATTAAAAGTATATCCTGAATCCCCATTAAATATTACGTGAAACCGAATCTTTAACGCACTGAATAATTTCCATTTGATATCAGTGTTCAATTGAGTAATAATTTCGACTAATACGCAGCCAATTTTGGGGCAACGAACACGTTCAAAACGGAACTGAATAATCAGATAACGTTCCTTTCCCCATCGTTCTTATTTTATATTTTATATTTAATTGCCATATCCTCGTGGCTCGTGTAAATAAATCTGTCCATTTCCAATTCGTGGGGAACGAATACTCATATTAACACAAAACAAGATATTATTTTGTCGAGAGATCGTTCCATTTTTGAGAACGTTTAATAATACAATCATTGACGACACCACTACTTGTGGAAATGCAAAAAGAGAAAGGCAAACGTAAAAAGGACGAAATGAAATGTAAATGCATCAGTACATTCACAGTTTCAACTTATTACGTCCCCGACATCTCAGAACAGACAAAAATAATACGGGAGCATGCGCCCATTCAGGAATACACTGTACATGCCCCGGGGAACAGTTACTACGAGTAGTTCTCCAAAAGAGAAAGGTGTTTCCTGCGAAACCGTAAAGCGAATCCCGAGCATCCCTCTTCGAGGTACTTTTAGGCGGTACTACTGAATTTAAGCCGCTATAACCTGGAGGTTAAACCTTCGGGACTGGCGTACAGCCCGTAAAATCCGTTTCATCCGAACACCTTCGTGGATGTATGTAGCGCTCCGCCTCACCACGAAGCAACCGCGAATGGACCGAATACTTATGGAATTTGTACCAGCCGAATTGAACGGAAACACTTTTTCCTGTCCCTGTTTTTTTCAAGTTTCACTTTTGTCAATTATGGATAGCCGTTGGCATTTCGACTCCTTTCTTCGTACATTTTTAAATCGTGATAAAATTGTTTTTTTTGCAAGAAAATCGCGCTATATATTGGTAATGAAAAACGTCATTAAGGGGGAAAGCTCATGTAAGACATCCAAAGGATCGAATTTTTCGACCTTGCATAAATCAATAGTTTTTCGTCTATAGTATACTATACGCAATGTTTTATAGTGAAGCAAATTATAGTGAAATAAGTCCGTTCTTTTCTTCGGATCTTTCTATTCATGCATTAGACGCTAGAAATAAGACAAATGGCAGAATTCGGGTAAACAATGTATGCATGCGTGCCTATGAATTTGCCTTTTTCTATCGAAAACATTAAACGCGTTTTTCTCAAAACGTCTTTCATCAATCTTTCGTGCAATATAGCGAAAAAACTAATTGATAAATCGAATTGAATTAAAGTGGATTTTAAAGATATATGCACTCTCTTCTAGTTATCTCTGATTATACATAAAAAAATGATTTAACATACCATTTTTTCATCTTATCCACAAATTTTTCTAAGAACAATCATTTTTGGAAGCTCCGTATTTTTTTATTTAGGTATTACTAGAGCGCAATGCCATGAAAAAATAAGAGTACTTAATTTTTTGTTTTAAGTCAATTCTACGACACTCTACAGTGCACGAAACGCGAACAACTTTTCCGCTAGAGCGTTCAAGCTAACTGAAGATATTTTTAAAACAAATTCTTTTCTTACCTACGAAATATTTTTTTATATTCATAAATGTTAAATGAAGTTCTCAACAAAATTTCAACAAAATTCGTTAATGTTTGCTGTTTGAAAGTATGATAAAGAAACATCTCAATTCAGGCGCATTACATGAGTTTCCCCCCTTAACTTATTGTTAGATTTAGTTTTGGAACTTCCCATTTTCTTTCACTACCTCAAATATAAAGTCTGCTTATAAAGTAAAAAAGTAATTTTTTCATGTGTACATGTGCATAGCCGGGAATGGTTTTTACTACTTGAATATCGTAACGAAATTCTATCCAGTAGTTTCGAATTCGATTCGCCCCAGTATTAACGACCAGACCCTCTCAATGTTTGATCAGGCGAATTTCACTGTCCATATTTGCCGAGGTAAATTTCAGTTCTCTCGTTTTCGTTAGGAAAATGTTACAGGATTATGTAGCAAATTTTGTTTCGCTGTCTTGTTAGTTTCGACAATATTTGTTGGCCCTTACCCACCTTAAACAACTATTGTAACAGACCTGTGACACGCGACTAAATCTATTTAACATTTTTGCCACACCTGTCGTTGCACCTACAGAATCGAAACGTTCACGGTTAATTGTTATTGGTAATTACTCTGTTAACAAATCGACTACGGTGATGTGAATCTTGATTTTCAACAAGCGCCAGGTTACACCAGTAATGCTGTTTTGGAATAAATATGCTCTTTCATCTAACTTTCTACGTTCAGGTTGCTCAGTACAACTGATTCCCTTTCAAATATAACAGATAATCTACATAATTTTGAAAAGTTTTATACGGTTTTAAGTGTAATGTTTCCAAGAGAGTCCACAATTGAACCAATCCCATTTTACTCCACCTTAATAAATCACTACATAAGGTCCTTTCTAGAATTTTATGCCAATTCAATAATTTAAAAACCCTTCTCCCGATAATCACTCAACTTAGCCTACATAAGTTCTACGTATCTAACATGCAAACTCGTCCTCCTGTCTAGTCAGAACATAAAATTGAATAAACGCATTAAAACCGGCACACGAGCTTGCTGCCGAATGTCATCACACAATTTTATATTCTCCTCAAGCACGTGCACGTGTCACGCGTGTGAACGTCATCTCGTCTGCAGCCTCGTCTCAATTACTCAATGTAACCCAGAACTATCGGTCGCAGCGGCAAACTTGAGTATGATCGATCTGGCGTATCCGGATTAACCCTTTCGTTGCTACAAGTAACTATAGTTACCAGTCAAACTTCAATTATCATTCATCCCTCGATCAATCTATTATCTCGAAGACCGCGTTAACACAAAAGAAAATTCGAACACGCTTTCACAGTGTGTATATACCAACACTTAACCCTATCGCAGCGAAACGATAAAAGCTCGTGGCAGTCTCGCTCGCTCACCAGTCAGACACACCTCACCGGTGTCATCTTCGCGACTTACACGGGAATCAATGAAAACCACCCCGTCCCCCGTGGTGTATTCAATCAGGATGCAGCTCGCGGCGGAAGTTCGCTGGACGCGGCGATGGGTAACACGGCTCGCAGATGGTGGCGGCTGTAATTATGTGAATAATTAATAGAGACGCGACGTCAGGCCACCCCGTCACTGCGGGCCACCGCAGCACCGGGCCCGGAACCCGCCCCCTCTAAACACGTGCAACACGTAGCTACACTTCGGAATTCCTGCGGAACAGACAGAATACCAGCGAATACAACTACTCCAGGGTCGCGATAGCCCTCGACCGAGCCACCTATGCATTATATGCATCTATCTAAACGCCGGACACGTGCGGGTCGACGTGCACGCGCGGGTCGCCTTTCCGAGTTATGTAAACCACGGACGTTGGGACTCGATCGAGCGATTCGACTTGTCCGTCGGTCGAGCAATGATTTGCACCGAGGTGCCGCGGCAATGTTTTGGATCGAATTTGCCCGACATGGCTGACGGTGTTGCGAATAAAGAGCGGAATAATGGATTTTGGAGCCAGAGGTGGGGAAACTTTTAATCATGGTTCGCGAATATGTATCACGTTACAGCTTAAAGGGATACAATTTGGTGTATAAAGATGTGATTTATATTGCACTGCTACGACGTCGGTATATTATTGACAGCATTGTTGATTCTGCGAAAGGGAGATTGTAATAAATTGATGGGCGAATATTAGGAAATCGACGGGAAATTAGTTGGTGTGTATCGTGAACGGTTTAGGTGTACGCACCGCAAACTGCGGTTTAATCTTCATATTAAGAATCTTGATCAATGTGGTTCCACCGTCGGCGAAATACAGAGGGAAACGAATAAACAATCGAGTATATTATTATAAAGGGCTTAATCGTTCTTTGTAGTTAACCCACATAGTCAAGGAAATTCTAATCCTGATTATTTTGGAAACACATTTATTTCAATAGAAATTCTACAGATACGCCTAACTTACGGCGTGGGTGCAATAAATAATAAAATATTGAACGAACGGAAGAATTAGTTGCCTTTGATAACGTATGCAAAAGATTTCTCTTAAAAGTGGACCACTATAACTTTCAACCATAAAGATTTCTCGCGTAAAAAATCAATCACCGAGACTTCATATATTGCACATACAATATCGAGACCAATTTGCAATTTAATAAGCGCCCTCGTTTTGATAATACCCAGGCTATAAATCGTAAATATCTATTGCGAACAAGATACGCGGGTCAACAAAAATGACTTAGGAAAGCATTATGCTATATTTTGCACCTTTTTATCGAAATACATGCAACGCATTTCGCGAATTATTATCTAGTAATTTAGAGACAATAAAAGAACGCAAAATGGCGTGCCGAATAATTTCGCAATAAAACTATCGCTCTAATGTGTTACTGCTATCCATTTCGGAGCAATATCCCTCTTTCACAGAATACGCTACCAAAGTCTCATCGAGATCTACGGGGCATTGGCAATTGAAACGAGAACAAAAATTGCGCAACAATGGTTAATTGAAATCGAAGTCGTAAATGTCGATACCCCTTCGTAGGCCCTAGCGAATGCAATCGTGTATGAATTCCACGTAAAGCGCGGTCGTAAGTCGGCTGGCCGGGGCGCGCGCTCAATATCAAATTTTCGTTAGAAAATGTAATCCGGCGTTTCGAAGCCGATGCTCACGGCGGATCGCAACTTGTCGAGTTTCGAGCACGCTATCAGCAAATTAATGCCACGCCAGTATGCACAGGCACACGCGGTGATTTGGCGTCGTTAACTTTCCGTCAGTTTGCCCAACATTTATGGGGGCCGAGTTAGAATGCGGCCCATCACCTCATTACGTCGTCACCGCTGTTTGCTCACAGCAGTGGAACAACTTGAACGGTCGCGTATCTGCCTAGGATCGCGGAAAATTGTCGGAGATGTTCAGCATGTACAAGTACGATGTTACGAATAAATTTAATGGATCGCTCTAAATTGCTGTATCCGGTTCGCCAATTGAGTCACGATTTTTAATACAGTAAAATCTCTGGTGAAGTTAAGGAATAGTCGTGCGAATAAGAAATTCACATTTGTCGTATTCATAGGAATTTCGAAATGATATTTTAAGGAATGAATTAAAACGGTATTTCGTATCCCTTTCAATTCTCCCATTCAAAATATCGTTCGAAAATTCCTATAAATATTACAAATTCACAAGGCAATTCCTTAATTGGTCAACAGATTTTCGAGTGCGATTTCATGATCAATATAATTCAACGATTCCTTGAAATCATCGAAACTTGCATATTACAATTTTGTACAAGAGGAATCGATACGGAGTAAAATCGCTGTTATTACTCTCTGCACATTGCTGGCCAGGTCTTCGTTCGTATTTCCTTTTACATTCTCTGCAACGATTCATTTATTCATGTACAATGCAGCCGATCCAACTAGATCTGAACAGGATAAAATTCTTAAAAAAGATTATCAAAGAGGCAGCGCCGAAAAATTTCCCTCCAACCACAATAATTCTTAACATCCCGTCCACAATTCAGCCCGAAAAATTCTCGGCAAAAAAAAATTCAAATCCTCGACAAAAGGTGCAAAATAAATCTCCGCGGAAGCACGGCGCCAGCGATTAACGTCGTCTCGCGAACTATCCGCATATTCTTGCGGCAGGGACAGTATCCCCAGCATTTCTTCGCGGTGGGTATCGGTCAACGAGCTTTCAGGCCTCGACGAGGCCCGATACAATTTTCCAGCAACGATATTTCCACGGGCGTGGCCGGCCCGCGGCCAGAATGAAAATTCTTAAATCGAATCACCCGATGCACCTACCTCTGGCTCAATTTGTCGACGGTGCAAAAGTTTTCGCCAATTATTCCGTTCGTTAAATCGTGGGCGACCCACGCGTTCGCCGGCACGTTCGAACACACACGCGTGTCGAGAAATGTGGCTCGATGGAGGACCCGCGAATTCGCACGGAGAGAAGTTTTCGAACGAGTGGCAGCGAGATGTAGCAGGCGCGGTTGAGGGGGCGGGTTTTGCGGCATGGTCGATGAAACCCCAACCGCTCGAATTTCTACGATAGGCGTCCACTTGAAGTTCTGCGCGCATTCTGTCGTCGAAGACAACCGTAATCCCCGTCGATGGGAACGTCGGCGAGAGCCGAGCTAAATCTACAGCCGGGACGTTTGAACTCGCGACAAATCGCTAAATGTAAACGATCGAACGCGAACCGCGAGTATAATTCCGTTTCCGCGGAAACACCGTGGTAACTCTGTCTCGAGGGACGTTCTACGTTGTCGTGAACAGCTGGCAGGTTTGACGTTGATGGTTGAAGTGCGCGAAAGCGAACTCGTCGATTGTTGTTGAGGTAGTTGTTACCTGGATGCTTACGGGGTAAAGATTTTGGGGTATCTTGGCGTTGCATAGACTGTTACTGGATTATTGTTTAACCTGGATATTAGTGAAAAATGAGGAAATTAAAGGAAATCATTTTATCGCTTTTATTGACCTCTCTGAGAGTACTTTTTGTATTTTTAGATGGAAAATCTTGTTTCTTATGGTGCAACAGTAATGCAAAAGGCGAGTTTTGCGTTTTAAATGGACGAGGGAGCGCCGTTTTTCTTATACATGATTCTTCGTATGTAATATTTATATGCATATGGAACGATATAAGTACTATTAATTACGATACAGCGGCAAATCTTTGCGGGAACTTTTAAGTGACAGTTACGGGCCGTATCGAATGCGATCTTGTTGCCTGAAAGTTTACCCGACACATTTTCAATACCTTTATTTAAAATTAATTGAAGATTTTTAATCGCAGTCCAATCAATGGTGATATAACGAGATGCATCTAACACGTAAGGAAATATTTGACCGACAATGTATCGTCCAAAAATGATGCTTATCGTGAGTTCAGAGAATTGAATTTAAAGGTGTCGACAATATGTAGAATTAAAAACCCTGTGCGCAGCATTTTGAAAATTGAAAAATTATAAACTTTGCATATATTAAAGCTGCGACACTGTGCGCTACTCTATCTCCGTACCATCGACAATCGATTCCGTTCACTGTACCCTGCCTCTATTCCATGTTCACTGATCGAACGCAAAAGAAGCACCATCGTAAACCGCGTGACGCACAGAAAATATCGTGGAATCTCAATCAATGCCCGCCGACGTTTGCTCCATTAATCAAGGAAGAAAATATCGAAAAACAAGCAGTCAACGGAATCGTCACTAATTACGAGAACACTTTATCTTAATATCCAACGACCGCGACTCCAATGCACGGATGCAGCGAATTGATGCTAATTGTAAGTGGCCATCGTGCTGATATCGTTTACAGGTACACAATGCGCATAGATAGTGGATAGTTGGATGGTCGTTACTCGCGGAACAAAGGACGGGATGGCTCCCTAAACGCGACTTACTTGTTGCTCGCTACAGCTGACACTTCTTCCCTTTTGAATATCGCCGGCCAAAAACGTGCCACTTGCGTCCAGATACGGAGAACCGTAAAGGGGGAGAGAAATGCCCGGCGATGAAATAAGAGCATCAGAAAAAGCCAAAGAGAGTGATGAGGAAAGAGATCCAGATATCAACTGAGGGAAGAAGAGAGAGTGAGACCCAGTGATGAACTGGGAGGTATATAATATTGTATATATTTAGATAAAATGAGAAATTAGGGAGATCCAGAGACCAAGTGAAAAACGGAGATCCTGGGATGAAATGAGTGAGAGGGAGAGGGAGAGAGAGAAGGCGAAAGAGAGAATTAGGGTGACTGCAAGGGTCAGCGATCTTGGAGCTCAGGATTCATCCAAAAGCTAAACAATGGCTGACATACAGACATCGCCTTTGTGCGAAACAGGACAACCGATGGATGGTTGTCCCTTAAAATTCATATGCGACGCTGCACGCCGCGACGCTCCGTAATCGGGGACGTCGAACGGAAGTGCCGACGCGAACGGGGAAGCGTAGCAAAGCGAGTGGTCCGTTTGTTCTGTCCCGTCGATTTACGATCTTGCCTTCGGCGTTATCGGTTTAAACGGTTATCCTGCGATTGATTCGTTGATTAGTCATCCCCAAGGGGCAGATCTTTTTCTTAGACGATTTAGCTGAAAACCGAGGCACGAGTTGAACGAAGTTGCGATATTTAATATACAAACTTGTTAGCAAAGCTTTTTGGCAGGGACATTTATTTCCATTGCGTTCGTGCCTTTTCTAAACGTATGGTCTATGCTGTGCGCTTGATATGATATTTTCAGAAATGCGTGCGACATCTCATTCGTACTTAATGAAATTAATACTTTGCTAATCGCGAGCATCCGTTACCTTCCTCTGGTTACCTACCAATATCTTTCTCTCTAGTTGCCTGAAGTTTGTATGCAATGAGAACATTGTTGGGCGTGCAGAAGGATGTTGCACTCAGCAGTGAGCTATTTCAAATATATACGCATCAGAGTAGCTTTACCTTTTTTTCAAATATTAACAACACGCAAATAAAGAAAGAGAATTCATGCTACCGACTCGTGTGTCTCGCATAAACCGACTCCCGGTCTGAGTATCAGAACGAAGAATGCTATAGAACGATAGAACAGCAAGCGGTTCCCGTTCCTCGTAACCCAACGAATTTCAAGAAAAATTGGAAAAGGGCGTTCCGAGTGTCCATTGGCTGTCGATTGCTACGTTTCCATTTAACGTCGACGCGAACGCTGGGAACGTTCGCCGGTAACAAGCTACAGTCCCTCTCTGTACTCCAGTTTTTCCGTTTCTCCGCTCGTCTACCTTTTTTCCGAAGCGCACAGCGCTCGAGATAAATGCACGGAGATACACGCGAAGCATCGCGATTGTTCGGCGGCGCTTCGTCGCAGAGCACCGGGAACAAAAGGGAAGACGGCCGTTTGTGTAACAGGCGCCGCTATGAAAACCCGAGAAATTCACCGGTGTCAATTACAGCCGCTTCTGCGTTTTCCGTTGAATTACACCAACAGGATATTCTCACCTCGCGCAATTGTCAGCTGCGCGGAACGAAAGCACGCAGACTGGAAAATTCCAAGGCATTGTCTGCGCTTGGCGACATTTCGTCTGCGTTTTAGCTGCGACTCATTGGATCTCTGGCGGTTGGTCTAGTCGGCGAATCTGGACAGATTCGAGGAACGGAAATTTCGTTCAATGGAATAGAGGAAGGGTCCAATAGTACTTCGTTTCCTTTAAAATCATATCAAACGTAGATAAATATGAATTGGCAATAAGCAAGTGGCAATGAAACAGAATTTGAACGAATCCGGTTTCAATTTATGCAAGTCATTCTTTGGAAATATAAATAAAACAAAATTATTATGCACAGCAATGTATTCTGTTTATCACGTTGAAATCAGAAGTTGGTACAGCCTGCAATTGTAATTTTTCTGTTAACGAATGCAAATGATGAATATATGTTTGCAACAATGAATCACATTGTCGGTACGATTCCTAAACGAGCAAGACTCTACTGCAGAATGTTTCCAACAGAAATGTACACGAACTCCAATAAAAAGTATAGCGAATAAAATTACAGATTTCCAAAATGATACAAATAGTGGCCGTTTTACTGCACAATAAATTGCCTCCTTAAGAACTTCGAAACAATCGCAATAATTGCTGGTAACGAGCCTAGTTCCTTTCACTGCATTTTTTCGTTCTGTAACTGTTTCAGCGTTCGGCGACCGATTTGTTAAATAAGCAGCGTCCAAACTATGTGAAACAGAAGTATTCGAAAGCACTTAATATCTGTCCGGGACGTTTCGCGAAGGATCTTGAAAAACTACTGCGGCGATCGAGAGTATTGAAAGGCCGGAAAGGAAATTCGAAAGTTCTCGTTTGGTCAAAACAGAAGAAGTCCCGCGATCGTTTTAAAGTTTGACACGGTGACTTACATCACCCACCGTCCATCCATGCATTTGTATACATATGAAAACGCGAGATTTACAACAATAGCCACTTGTTATTCGATCCCGATAGAACCGCCGCGTGTCCGTTTCTATTGGTCTTGAAGCATTTCCACCTGGCCTCTTCGATATTTCCTTAATGTTTATGCGAAAATTATTATTACCATATTATTTGCTCTCAGTTTCGTACGTCGTAGTTGCATTTATTTCTCACTTAATAAGAATCGTAAGACGCGCGGAAAAAACAACGACGTACGTTTCGTTTCAATTGAATAAAGATTTATCTCGTAATTTGTAATGTTTGTATTTCATTCTTCGAGGACTGTTGCAATGTTTTGTTTTAAGGGTTTCCATAAATTGGTTTATTTTGTAAGCACGTGAGAAAGGCTTCTTTATTTTCTGATATAATTAATAAAATCTTATAACATCAAGTTTCGTAAATATTTCTCTGTCGCAAAGTACTGCTGCGGGAAGAAACTAGACAAATTCGGACGAATATTTTATTCATAAAGCAACATGAAGTAACTTCTGTCTAATCAATATCGCAACATGTTCCATATTCAGTATTATGTTATCATAGCGGTGTAAGAATCAATTTAACATCCTGCCGAACTATTGTAACAAATAATTACTTGTAACATCAATATGTCTATGGAATTCTGTTGGCAACGTTTTGCAAGGGTTCGAAAGCAGTTTTAAAATCGTCTTCTGGATCATTGCCCAACGGCCGTGCTACAGATAACCAAGTGCTTTCAATATATGATATTTTTATATTCGATTAAGTACTAGAATCAGAAAAAGTTTGCAAGGAGATAACGCGTTGTCATAGTTATAAACTACTGTTGCCTGTTAAATTTTGTTTGCAGTTAGTGGTACGAGGGTAGAGACGGTATCACAAGATTAAACTAGCTTTAATTGCTTCAAACTAAAACAATTTGATGCTCAATATATTCAATATATTCGCGGTAGCGCATCTTTAATGAATTTGAAGACGAAACTTTCCAACTAGGAGATAGTTTACTGAATGATATGATGCATCTCGCTTATTGTTATCCAATAAATTTAATACCTTGCATCAGAGCTTTGAAAGGCGACACTTCCTGGGGATTTAACAGGTAATCACGATTAGCGATGTTCAATAGCCCGTATCTGTCACATGTTGCCTCAAATATTTATATAAGATTCATTAGACGATGCATATCATATTCAGTACAAAAATATTTTTAATTGTAAATGAATTATAATCTCGAAGGACGAAAGTACATTGAAAGAAATTTCGAAATTAATTTATTAAAACGATCCTATTCCTGGACAACACAATTGATTGAAATTCGTCACATTAAACTATTTTATACAACAGTGGCCCGTTTTGAAGCTACAAATACCCCTTGATTGATTGATCGGCAATTTAATAGCTCATTTTGGTTATACCAAATTGAACGTACAGTTTGTCGCTACTCCGTTGCAGTACTATTACATGAAACTGCTTTCTCGACAGATATATCGTTTCCACAAATATCTTGCATATAAAATATATCCGATGAATCTGGAAATACACTGCGGACGCTTTCGCAAAATGTAAATCAGAATTAAGCAACTTGTTTCGTAAATATCACGGTACTCTGTTAATTTTTCTCACTATGACACAATTGTTTAACAGAACTATTCGATTTCTTGAATGCATTATTTCGGGTAGACTGAAATTGCCTGAAAATCCTCTATCTATAATTGACTAATTATCCAGGGAAAAAAAGAAAATATAGCGGGTGGAAGCGTATGGATGACCTAATAAATCTTGCCCTGTAATATATCGTCCACATTTATTAGGCTGTTGTAACAGCAAACCGTGCGCAGCTGTTCGCAGGGCGGTGTAACACGCAACAACAAAGAGACGAAATGGATAATAATCGACGCATTAAACCGGCACAATGAGTCCCTGCGAGCGTAATTTCGTTATTCCGCGAATCCATTGTTAGGTTTAACAAACGCCGCGCGCGTCCTTCGTCGACTTGCGAAACGCTGAAAAATTAAACGTCAAACGCGGGGGGCCAACCGCGAATCGGTTATAAAATGGATCGTTACTTTTAATAAACTCCCACCCGATACCGTGATAGCTCCGTTTCGTTAAATCTTCGTTTCGCTGAAGCCTTTTTATCGCAGACTGAAACGTATGGCAAGATCAAGTTAAAAGCAACGCAAAAATTAACGCGGACAATATTCTTCGTTCTTTGTGAGAATTTATTGAATTGATGTTTCATCCTTACGCGTTCATTCTACGATTCCACTTTCTCTTAGTATAACTTTAATAGAAATTAACTGTAGCATATTCGATTAATCCATTTTCCAGTGAGTTTTATTGCTACAGTGAGGTATTTTGTTTTTGATTAATTTTTAATAATTACATGACTTTTTATTTCTCATATTACATGTCAAATCCATGAGCACCGAGTTTCAAATTGTATCGGGAATAAAACCTAATTATTGGTAATCACGATGTTAATGTAACATGTTATGTAATGTAAATTACATAATAGGAGAAAAATTGCAAGCAAAAGGGGAGTGAAGTAAAGAAAAAGGCAGAGGATTAGAGGAAAATGTAAAATGTTAATGCAAAATATATAATGTCTGATTAATGTATCTCTATACAGCTGTTTGAACTCGTTGTTAATAAAACAATTCGTGATACGAAATTGTAGCGGTGGTTTCGACATACCGTAAGCAATAATAACTGTCATATCAAATTGCTCGCAGTTCGACGTAATTGTCGTTAATTGAACATTCTCTGACAAGTGTCTACCTGTTTATGCAAATGATCATAATGGAAATTTAGTGTAACGCTGGCTTGTTCATCAGTATGTCGTATTTGAGTACACACTGCTCGTCGATGTATATTACATTAATAGAGCGCGACCGCAACCCTGTACGTTTATTTTTCCTCCCTGTATTAAGCAGGGTACAGCGTAGAGTTCATTTCTCTAACTTAGAAGGATTGATACATTCGTCATACGTAACAAAAGGAAGTGAAATTTTGGAGCAACGAAATCAAACGTCTCAGAAATATAGTGCCGAAGTTAAGCAGTTTCTTGTCAAACAGTTTTGTGGAAAAACGAAAGTTCCAATATCCAATATAAAAATATTCGATAACAATTACACACTTCTTATCTGATTCATTGCACGATTTTAAAAGATTAACAATCTTATTTAACAAACTCTTTGTCTTTAGCTGAAACGTGTGCAAAATAAAAGGATCCATTTTGTGACAACTTTCGATAAGAGCCTTTCGTTCAATGAACATTTTCGATAAACTCCTGGCGATATTCAACTGGCGTAGTCAATTCCAATCCCCTGTAAACGACTTGCGCATCATTTCGAGAATATTGTTTTAACATGTGTTACCTCCGTTTCACGCGACGAGACATATCATCGTGTTTGACATAATACAGAAACCACTTTCACGCGGTACGTAGCTGCCAAGAAATGAAACGATTCAGGATACTTTGGTGCCTACAAGGTCACAGTAATACATATCAAACCACCCTCTGGCTTCTTTTTTGTGTTTTATTCTGTCTTCTGCTTTTTCCAGGGCACACGATAGGCTAGTTTGCCAGGCAAATGTTTTATAAGATGAATTATTACAATAATAGTTAATCGCACTTTCCATGTAAGGAGATATTAGAAAGATATAATGTTCATTGACAGATATTTATTGATACAAAGATTCTTGAGGAAAATAATTGAGAAATATTTGATTGCAATCATTGAAGTCACGAAATGCATTAGTTCTCCTGAACAGAAAATCCTCGAATGTTATTATACTCTTCCTCTTTAAATTGTTTACTCGTCGGCTTTTTAACATAATTCCCTTGGTTTTTTTCTTGTTTGCTAGGATTATAGACAGGTATAAATACTTCTCATTCGTACGAGAGACACTTCCTAGCTCTAGATTTGTCGCGGACGTTTTTACGCTCAACTTTCCTCCGTAGCATCAGGATAAATGCTTTTTGTCATCCAGCTTACAAGCTTACGAGAGGAAAGTTTCCTTTGCAACAGGGACAACGTTGTGTGTACGCAGATGACAAAAAATCTAAAATTATATGCAACGAGAAAGTGGATAAATAAATCGCGTACAAGAAGTAAAAGTGAATTCATCCCGAATATTTGTACTCTCTTCATACCCTTTAATACGACACAGACTATCTTCGGCCAATCCTCTGTCTTTCCGAATGATTTATTCAAATACAAAGAGGCTCAGTTATGATTAAATTAATCCCGGGGGAGCTTTGACGAGCCATCGTTTGCATAAGCCCGATGTACGAACTTTCAAATTACGTCAGCATAAGCGAACACGAAACGCTTTTCAATTTCTTCCGCTTTGCCAAAGATCAAAAGGAGAAGAAGCTTTGGTACAAAGGAAATAAAACCGCGAACCAAAGAGACCAGGAATATTGTACGATGAATTATCATCAAAGATGTTACAAGTACAAATATTTTACAATAAATCGATATTAAAATAATTGATCTCTGCCATCTGTAACACCCGCTCACTGGCGACAAATATCAATCTCCCTCTATCTATACATCTGAATATTTTCTTTCCGAAATGAACAAAGAACGAAGCATGAATTTCGATTAGCACCCTCGACACGTCGTCGCCAATCGTCTTGTTCTTGCCATAAAATTGAAACACACGACAAACGGACAAAACGAAACTTAAAAGCAGGAAAATTTGCCTGCAAATCGCGGACATCGATGACAAAATCGCGACGGAGCAAAGAGAAAGGAATTAAATCGACGCGGGCGTGGTTGACGACGATTATTAATAATATGATATGAACACGTTAGTGCGGATGAGGGTTTCGACGGGACGTACCAAACAAACGTGGTGGTCGCGCATAACGGCAGTTGCCTGTACGTTCCTCCGGGCATCTTCAAGAGCACTTGCAAGATAGACATCACTTGGTTCCCCTTTGACGACCAACACTGTGACATGAAGTTCGGATCCTGGACCTACGACGGCAACCAGGTACACTACTGTCTCCACTACACACTAAACACACTCAGAGTACACACAAAGCACAAAAAAAAAGATTCTCTTCACTGGTCCCGAATATTTCGAACGGCGCTCCAAACGCGCCAATTTCCCTGGATCAACAAACGTGTAATCGATACTGCCGCCAAGAATCGGACTGTCCAAGCGCGAGCTCTTCAGATGCTAGCAACGTCGTCGCGCAGAGAAACGTTTGAGTCATTCGAATGAACGAATTCAATTTCTCCTTCCAGCATGGTCCATTATATGGAGCATAACAGATTTCTGAACAGCGAAACGATTATCGTTTGGAAATATACTTTTAATGTAATTAAAATTCTGCCTACATTTTCTTTTTTTGCTTTAGAATTCTGACACGTTACGCATCGTTCATTTCTCTAATAATTTCTTTGCATTATTCCGATATATACATATTCGTTGATACGATTCAAAGATATCGCGATGAACGAAATATTCGTGGAATTGTTAAACAAAATTATGTTCCATTAACGGGACTGAATTAATTATAACACCCTCGGGGTACGCCTGTATCATTGTTCTCAAAGTGATGCGCTGCATAATGTGAACACGCGTTGAATCGTTACGCGAACTGCTTCCATGCTAACGTCAGTTAATCAACGTCAGTTAACGTCAAGTCATCTTTCGAAAAGGAAAATGAATAAAACGTAACTTTGCACCGTTAACTGACAATCAAAAAGGTTTCGTAACTGGTCAACTTCTGATGATATTCAATGCTCCAACGCGAAACTCAATGCTATAACACGATCCCTGTGATTACTACGGAAATGACAAAGATGTTCGTCGAAGTTCGACTAATCATCGGCGCACGGCGAAACGAAAAAGTGACGAGCACTGTCAGAGAAAAACGACGCTATTTTGCGAGGTTTCCATCTGACGTAGCAATTCGTAACCCAGCGAAGTCTTGTTCGTTGATGAGACTTTGACGATTCTCGTCGCGGTGACGATGCGTCGTTAATGGAGACGCATTTGGGGTCCGTTGGCGGCATTGACGAATCCCGATTGCCACGATATTCGAGTCCGTCTCCCTGGAAGCTCCCAGTAAGAAAAAAGAAAACGTCCTCTTGATCCTACGCCCACGAGCTCTCTCCCGAGGCTTCTTTGTCCGACACAAGAACTCAGTGCAACACAATAGCAGCGCTCCATAGATAGCCGTTCGTTCTCACGCTTCCTAGCTTCAGCTCGGATCTTTATATATTATATAGGTATATTACGATATGATACGATATTATACATATAGATATATACATATGTATATGTATATGTATATACGATACATAGCGCGCACATGTACCAGCATATGTGAAACGTCGAGAAGTGTGTGGGAAGAAATGGAAATGGAAGAGAAAAGCGTTCGCGATGCCATACTATGGGCATGGCAGTCCTGCGCAAGGTCCTCTCTCGCTGTTGTTTCTGACTATTTTTTATTTTTCTTGTATGAAAGACAGGAGAAGAGATTTTGATTGGCTAAATTTATAATAATTTTCCGCTTCGACGGACAATGAGGATACATTGGATATATGATGTGAGTGAAGTGTTTGCTTCTTATTCTTGTTATGGTTATATATTAGATGAATTATTATATATTGAGTATATCGGAACACTATTGCGTTTGAAATATACGAGCGTGCGTCCAGAATGTTTCAAATAAATTTGTCGTATATCAACCACCAAGCTGGAAAGCTGTGGAAAAATTGTTGCGATATAATGGAAACTAAATATGCACTTTCGCCGTAGCATCGAAACAACAAATATTTATATCATTCGAATTACGCATTATAGACTCTCGAACATATTATTCAAACTCACGGATGTACATTTAAACGGGACTAAATCGTTTTGCATTTTGTGCACGAGTAATTGGCAGAAACGCCATTTCCTCTGCGTTCTCCTAAGTAGAAGTAGAAAGACAGGAGAAAAATCAGTCAGACACACGTCTCGTGCTTTACGATATAAAGCAATGCTCAAGATTTTACCACCATTAACGAAACGTTTCTTTTACGTTTTCGGCGTAAACGTCACCAGTTTAAACTACATTTTCGCAGCCGTTCTCGCGCTGGGCCCACGATCGGTATCCGTAGTCACGATTGTTCCCTGTCGGAGGGACAATTAAATTCGTCGTGTGGGCGACGTGAAACATCCGCCTGTATTATTTAATGCCCAAATTTGTCCTCGCGCTCGATCGAATGCACTCCTATCGGCAGGGGGAGAGAGAGAGAGGGGGGGAGAGTTATAGAGAGAAAGAGAGGGAATCCCACGAGCACGTGTTCACAGCCGAGGTTCCGTTAATCGTATTCCAGTTTCAGAGCTGGTTACCACACGGAAACACGGCGATAGCGTGAAGCATCGGCGGATTAGAACTCGTCGCATTAAATTATTTCGAAATTGCGGCTAACTTGAAGTAATCGCCATTAACGAAACGATGGTTCGCCGTTGTTGACGCGTCGATGGTTAATTGGCAACCGTAATTAAAGCTGCAAGACGTTTGTCCATTGCCGAGCAGGTGAATGTAACTGATCGATGGTGCCGTTTGGCTTGATTTGTGCTGTTGTTATCCACGGCATTAAATAGTCGTTCCTTCGAAGGAATTGCCGGCAGTACTGTTTGAACGGTCAGCTCGCGTCCAAATTTCTTGGGTTATTTATATCGGCGACTCGCGAAAAATGATAGATAATTCGAATTAGATCACATGGAAAATGTAGTAGAAGAATTGAAAGTAACAGCGGTCGTGTAATAAAAAATTAGTTTCCTTCGTTGAACGATACTATCGGGCATCCATTTGAAATATCGTTATTGACTATTTCTGTAATTTTGTCGAAAATTTTACTCGCTACGACGCTGCTCCAGACGGACAATCCTTTCGCGAGTAGATTCGTGCGACACTACGCTCAGCGTAGCTAATTTCGCCTGACGTTAAATCTCGTTATACGCGCTCAGCTTGGCTATATCCGAACTTTAGAGAAGTTGAGATAATCGCCGTTAATGGAACGACGTCTGCATGCTGCAACACGCGACAGTGTTCCATCGTTAATTACGGTATTTTCATTCGAAATTCGACGGATGCTCGTCAATTTCTGCTCCATTCCATCTCAGACTTTGGATACACATTGCAGAGTTAGTTTAAGGGTATAAAAGAAGCGAGCACACGATGCGTAAAAATAGTTTAACTTGATAGGATAATTTTCCTCTTTTTGTCTCTCTGTCTTCTTGATTTATTACGATGCGTATGTAGCGAATGAGGTAGACGCAAATAATATAAATAACAAAGAACAGTTTAAAATTTCACGATTCATGTATCTGTAATTTGTTTGTTCTGCACTTTACTGCATGCAGCTTTCAATTATTACAATTTTGTATCCGATGCTTAATTGAAAGGAAGTTGATTTATACTAATAAAAGAAAACTGATTAATTCATTTTATATTGTTAAAAGATGTCCAACTAAATTGTTGTAGAAACCAAGTTTTAATTCCCAGAATTTAAAATTTATTAGAAAATATTTCTTCTTTGTGGTAAGACGACGACAGGAATTTAATATTATCGCATCGACACCGATCAATACTTTATTTACAGGCATCAACAAATTCTCAAAACTGTATTATTATTTCAACGGACTACCTATCGCTCAACTTCTTTCACAGAATTTCCGCAAATTGCTGGCGAATTTTCGCGAATCGAGCAATAAAAATAATTCGTGCAATTAATTCATCTGCAATAGTGAAAGGCTGTCGTTCAATTAACTTTCAGTTGGAAAGTTGATTCATCCTTTCCCACATATATAGTCTCAATTTTCACGAAACTGGGTTTTCCATTTTCGCGAGCAGCACGTCCCGTCAAAAGAATAAATATACCCTGGAATCGTTGCTTGCATCGTTCGTAAATTCGAGCGGGCACTGTCGCCGGTGACAACCTGGTTCTCAGACGCGAAATAGTAAATTCATTTCACTTAGCACTTGACCTGGACAATTTGCCGCGACTGTCAGGTCTCGCGTTTCAGAGCTCCAGCAAAGAATCACTCGTGACGGGACCTTTCTACTGTAACATTATTCGCGTCGTGATGTAAATGTAGAAGGTGTAAAATTCTCACAAAGGTGGAAGAGAGAGGTCAACCGAAGGGAATATCATAAGAACCCAAAAGATCTATTAAACGAATTGCAGAATTTTCAAGTTTATTCAAAAGTATATTCCGCTTGAGAATGTGAATGTATTTTCGTAGTCCACTTTATTGAACACAATTAACTTTTTGCAATAAAGAAATCTTTTTACATAATGTTTTCCAAAAATGCACACGACACGCTGCTATAATTTGCTCAATTGAATTTCGATTTGTCGTATAACGTTGGTGCTTGACCCGGGGCTCATTGACTAAATTCACAGACTATCCTGAGAAATGAACTTGCATCTAACTGCACGAAGCTGTTTAATAAAGTTTATTTTATACCGTTTATACAAATTCGTCGAAATTAATTAAATGGAGACTATTACGCTCGATAATTTCTGATATCTCAATTTAGGGGGAGAATTTGATCTATATACATCTATATTTGAATATCATTTCATTTCATTTCATTTCATATATATATATATACATATAAACTAGTAGAACCCTTTCTATGTTTAACTTATTGCTGACAATTAATTCGAAAAATTTCTGTTCTACTTGTAATGTCTACTGATTCCAAATGTGTGGGGCTAGTGTAGATCGTAACGACAATAGTATTGCCAATTAACTTTTGCTTCACTATTTACTTGGACCTGAATTAATGATCGAGTTTATTGAAATGTCGGTTTAAAAAAACTGGGAAAGTTCGCGTAAATAATAAATCGCGCAGTTTCATCTCAGATAAGGAATACCACAAACTGATTAAAGTCATAAAGTTTGGTAATCGATGATAACGACGAAAGAGTTTTGTGCTGACGTCTGCAGGGGGGAAAGTGAACGCACCGGTGCCGAGCATAAAACGTAGATGATTCATTGTTCGAATTGAATGATTTTCAATCTTTTCGTACTCACTGAAACCGTGTTTCAGTCGTTTCGTTTCTACTTACCTGAGCGATTCATGGGTTCTAAACGCGAATTAATGAAATTTCCATTATGTGTTCTTTTGTTTGGGATGCTCGAGTCGCATGAACCTCGTATTTTGTATAAAATCGTTGGACGCTGTTCACTGAGATTGAAAGCACGATTAAAACAAAAATGTTGTCCGAAATTTGTCACATGATGAATAATGAAAGATTCATATCGATATTGCGTAATACAAATTTGCAATCGAAATGACTTTCATAATACTTTTATAAAATAATGATAAGGTACTAGATATTTACTCTTTCGTTGGTTTCATGAACAAACGATTTTGCTTCGATAGAATTTTCTCTCTGGTCTTCTACTAGATAAAAATTTATAACTAATTTATGACACATCTGTTAGTACAGTAAGTTAGTATACACAGTATTAATAGACACGCTGAATAATATTACATTTCTTTAAGAATTGAACTTTGAGTGACGAAAATTACAAAACAGCGCCGCATGTCTGCTATATGGTTGACCATTGTTAGTTAAAGGTCGGACGAACAGCATGCTGCCCTATATTTTTTCAATCAGCACTGCATAGTAAATCGAGTGCCTTCGACGAGCTCGTCAAATAATAATATAATAGTGCAATCATTTAATTTTAACTTACACAAATGGCCATGTCTGACTAATGCTGACTGCAACTACTGACAACTCGTGCTTACGCAATATGATCAGAACCTATATTCAATTTAGTTCCTATTATTCGACTTTCTTTAAACACAGAACTCTTTTCTCTCCATGTTACCTAACGCGCAACAAACGTAGCAATATTATAAATTTAAATTGCAATGTCTGTCGTGACATAATATATTATACATTCTATTATTGGCAGTTCTCAATCGATAAAATCGTATTATTAATATAGGGCTAACTAAGCCCGTGTTAAACACTTTATCACCCCAAACATCATTTATTAATCTCCGGTTTTAATGCAATTTATAATACGCTGCCGCGAGAATAATGCCCAACCATTGGAAATGAACAAAGTGGGAAATTCATATTCCGGAGGCATTCGAATGTTTAGCGCGATGAAAAGTTTATCTTGCGCGTATGAAATTTATGCAAATTCGTTTGATAAACTTATTTATCGCCGGCTGAACGGACCACCCATGATATATGAATTGCTTGCCTGCCTTGCCTACCTTGGTCTTTTCGCTGCAGCGAAACAGAAATACAGATGCAATAAATATATGCCGGGCAGGTAAACTGCAAATAATACGTAAACGTGAATACGTTTATGTTTAAGCTTATGAATATATTAATCTCTCTAAATGAGCAATCAATGCTCAAAATCGGGCTTCTCTGAGAAGCAAACACCTATGTATTGTTGTCAACTGATTTCTATAAGTGGAATATACCGGTAAAATGTTTCCCCTGGATTATATGATATTTTAGCGGCGTTATATATTGAGAATGTAATGTAAATTAATTGTCAACATTGCTTGATTACTAGGACGAGATTTGTCAAGCGAATTCTTGTTACTCCGGGAGGTTTAATTATTGTATGAATGAAGTGTGCGTTACAATTTATACGCGCGGGAGATTTATTTTTCGAAAGAAACGCATACATTTTACGTCGATTCTTATTGAATCTTATACTTCTCGCATTTATAAATCGCGAGAGAGGACCATTGATCATAGTAGCGGTAAAGGAAGTTTTTCAATTGAGGGGGAAGGGATCGAAACGGAGTCAGAGATATTTCATGGTTCAGTTCCGCCCACTTTTCGAAGGTTTCACGATTGTCTGGAGTATATAAATTCCAATAATGTGCACTCGTTTAATCGTGAAAGGTCTGCTTAAAAGCGATGTCCAGCGACATATTCCAGGCGTTGCAAACGATTTGTTATGCGCACGGAAACCCGCGTCTATGCTATATCAAAATTCGCCCCGTATAACAATCACCATTTTTATAATCACAATAGTATCCTCTGCGAAACACCCTGCGAATGCTTTCGTAATACAGCAAAATTTGCAAAATACGACTTCGTTTTCGTAGCAAATGATGCAAACTTGACACAGTTTCCATTCATCCGAACTGCCTTTTAACGAAACGAATCAAGAACGTTCAACAAAGTATATCAAATTTCACATTACACAAACGTCCCCGAAAACGAAATCGTATCTTCTTGAACGCTGAACGAGACTTCGCTGTTATTACGGATTTCTTTAACCAAGTCTTTGTAACAGCCGTAGCTCTGTGTGCGTTCAAGCTGTTTCGAATCGCGCACGATTCCGCGGGATCATTAGCCGAACGCAAGGATCATGAACACGGAATGCTCGTCGTTTGCAAAACCCGCGCGACCCGCGTGTACCACGATTCGGTCATACAGTGGCGCACAAAGGACGCGCGCATAACAAATCGTCGAACGCAATCTCGGCATACGAATTGGCTCTAAATGTGTTGAACATTATCCGCAACCCTGGTGTCGGCATTATCCCCTCGAATAGAGGAGGGGCGCTACGATGGGCTGATGTCGCTTGCCGGTGTTTCTTGCTTTCACGGGCTTACAATTACGGAATATATCGAGCGAGCTTTCACTATATTATAAATATACATATAGATATTATATACGTGCACACATATACAGTATATACATATATATAGTATAAATACGACAATGCGCGAGAAGCGAGCTTGCCGAACTAAAAAAAACAGAAAAAAACGGAACACTGAAATCAAAAAAACAATGCGAGGAGAGAAACACGTTAGAGGAGGAAGATATCGATGACCCACCCCTGTGTCCCGTCACTCTTGCGAATATACAATGCGCACGGTGTACTACTTGCCACCCCTTCTAACTTCACCAAAGAACCCCCCGTGGAGATGGATAAAAAAAATAACCAACACAAATAGAGGACGTTAGGGGAACAGGATGACCGGGAATACAATGACCCAGAATATACTTATACATGTCTCACACACAGAAACATCGACGAGTCAAAGCCGGGACCACGTGATTATGTCTGAGCTGGAAATTGCAAATTTCGCATGGATTTAGATGTCAACGTCGCTCTTCTATCGACTCCACGCCGATTATCCTCGACGATCCTATGGCAAAATATTCCACGGATACAGAGAAATCCTGTCCTCGATATCCAGAGTGCCCTCCCGCGACTCGCACATTGTCCGCTCGCGAATTTTCATTTCTCTGTATTCTTCCCTTTTCTTTCTTATTGTTTGCCTCGTATCGAGCCGCGTAGTCTTGGTTTGTCGCTGCTTTTCGTAACGTGTAAGGTTTTGGAAACGCATGCCCGCGATCATCCCCGCAAATTTATCACCGCTGCGTGCATGAACGAAAAGTTGCTTTCACGATGGAGGAAGGTGAGCCTAGTATTTTACGCAGTTGCGTTTTGGTTTTTAATAGAGATCGATTGTTCGATTACAAGTAAAGCCTTCTTTCTTTCGTATATTTCTTTTTTTTTGTTTTTAGAGAGAGAGAGAGGAGGCTTTCTTTCGAGTTAGATTTTTGCATTGGCTGATTATGCGGGTTAATACACAATTATATGGGATATTCGAGCATGTTTGACAATTTTATTAATAGCTGCCCATACTTGATGCTATTTATTTTACAGTTCAATTTGTGCTGTGTAAACCTTTGCTTATAGATCAAGCTAAAACTCGTTGAGACTATTAATCGGTAATCTATATTTTGTAAATGGGGAAAGTATGATTTCTCTATATGAAAAGGAAACATTGTAAATAAATCTAGTGAGATGTTCGAATTTATTTTAGAGTGATTCTATCCTTTTCTCGAATTATCAAGAGTTTCTGATGCAGTACTATAGATAACACTGTTATGGATGCATCATGGTAGTATATTTACAGTTGTTCTGTTATTTGCCAGAAGGTAGGTTAAGTGAAATACATTTGCCGCTTCGAACACATAAAAGAAATTGTTTGCATGTTCCATAATCATCGAAATTTCAGGATTATCTTGACGCTTTTAACCGCATCGTGGAACATTGTCAGGTAATATCTCGGCACGATGAAGAAATTATTAATCTGTAAGCTGATTTTGGATAATCGCGGAAAGGCTAGCTCAATTTTTCAACTCATCAAGCTTACGTATACGTATATAAAACTTTATATATGAAATAAAATTAATCATAGTGCAATGTAACATCGTATATCAATAATTTAAGAACGGAATTATTTATATTCTATATATTAATAATCGTATTAATTGTTCTCGTTCAAGAAAGAATTTTAAATATTTTATGTTTTCCAATAATGCCTGCTCCACGAATTCGAAGTCTATGTGGCGATATAGATACGTAGGAGAGAATACATCTGAAGTAACCATGGTAACCATTGAAAATTACGTCAATTACGTCAATTACGTCAATTACGTAAATTAAACTTTTGGGGGTAGGCTATTTAATTCGTGGATGCAAAGGTTGCAATTATTATACAAATATTTTGCAAATCAATGTGACGTGAACTTTAAATGTGTCTATAAATTTTTGTATCCAATATTTTGTGTTCGACAAAGGGCAAGTTGGAATAAACGTTGAGAATATTTTGTACTCTGAAATTGAAATGTTTTGCGTTAGGGTCTGCTGACTATATTTGACAGGCTCTAACAATAGCTTGTACTTTATTTAGAACTTTAATCGTTATAAAAAGAATGATTCTGAAAGCCTGTAGAGCTTACGCATAAAAACCTATAAGTGTCATGTAGTACTTTTTATAATAATTATTCATTACAGGATCTTCTTCAAAGTTATACAGTTAATAACGAGCCATACAATAGATTAATATTGAATTATTTTTACGCAACGACAAGTACAAAGATAAAGGTATATAATACAGGAAAATCGTTGGAAATCTCAATGAAAAATGATTGTAAATTTGCCTAACATGAAAATACTTCAGATGCCCGTACAGTGTTATCTATAAGCGTGCTATGCACGATAATTTCTAGCACAGAATTATTTACAATTTTCCATTAATTCAACAGCACGAACGTAACGAAGTTCGAAACAACTTTCTCGTTACTAATTTCTTATCAACGACCAAAATCTTACAAAGTTCACGCGTCTCTAAATCAGACACTGATCATTAGATACCGAACGAATTCAAAATAAAGAAATATTATACGAAATATCAGCGTTTCGAGTTTACCGCCAACAAACGTATGCTCGAATAATAAATAACATATGACAAAGTGGACAAATAAAGTTAAACGATTTTCCCATTCGTCAACCCGTAAAATGCCAGGCGTAACTATGGTTCCTCCACGAAGTCGATTCGTTCTTTGGATACGATTCAGCTCGATCGAAGAACGATAATCGGCCTTCGCGTTTAGCAATTTTGTCGCCAGCTTCGTCGGTGCTCTTCCAAACGTTACGTTTCTGTAAAACCACTTGCAGACACCATACACGCGGCCACGGCCAGGCTAGTGTGGCTTTTATCACCACGTTTCGGTTCTTTCATCACTTTCGTTTCTATTGTCGTTTATCTCGACGCTGCCGTCTTCGTAGTGTCTCTCAACACCATTGGTAGACGCAACGAAGCAGACGCGTGGATCAAGTTATTTGCAATCTGTCGATCCGTTGTCCAAAACCCAGACGAAGTTTCCATCGTGGAGTCGATAGCTGAGTGACGTTACCATGCCAGCCAGGAGCGAGCTTTTGCTCTTGAAATTCTCCGGTCTACTAGGCACTCATGAGGCCTAGTTCAGCAAATCGGTTCCACACAACGATCCTTTATCGATTAATTTTATAGATATCAACTGTTTAGAAACGATTAGACGATGTGACTTTCATTTGTTGAGGTTTATATTGGTTTCCTGGTGATTCGTTCTTTTTTTTTTAATCGCGTGTGTATTTAATTGAGATATTTATTGTTATAATTATTTCGTTCGCATGTTATTCCAAATAACTGTTATTGTTTTATACATGGTGCGTTATGTGGTCGAGGTGAATTGTACTTGTTGTTTTTAACGAACGGAACAATAAAAAGGGAGTATTGAGATATAGTACAGGTACGGCTACAACTTTCGTAAATATCGTAATTGAAAACAGTTTTCAGTAAAACTGCGTTATATTGTACAAATAAATCGGTTGTCTGATATTTTGTATGCAATACTGTTGCAGTAAAATATTGGATGAATGGGTATTTTGGGGTAATCAGCTTTTGAATATTTTTACCCGACTGAGGATGATTGTTATTTGCAATGAGACCATACATATACATTGATCTGCAAAATTTAATTAAACACTCAACTTCAATCGAACAATTTTTTTATTTTTGAGCTGCCGTAACTTCGTGAAAAAAAAATCTGCGACTATCTGTCTCAGCTGGTTTCAAAAGTTTCTATTTTTACATCAATCTCTATTTATCAACATCTATTTTTGGATCAGAAAAAAGGAGTGAAAAACTGAAGTTGGCATTTGTTAGTTTTGTTTCTCCGTTTATGCCTTGGCTCCTTTAATAAAACAACTACGATTCGTCTCAATACACAACGCACCTTTTAAACGTTTGGCCCATAAAATACCGACGATAACGTTTCCATAACGAATTCAATCAAGCATTGCAATGCACAATCGAAGAATGGGAGAAAAAATTAACACCAATTCACAGAAAAGTATTACCAGTAAAAATCGTGTGAAAAAAAAATAGACTTACATTATTATTACCACGATTGTTGACAACAACTCGTCTAATATTCTTAAAACGGCAAATAGGAAATTCTTTAAAATATTTCGATATTCCTCGAGAAATGTAAAATTAGTGCATCTTATTGCAGAGAAATCAACAAGCAATTAGTCAAATATCGATAAATTCGTTCTCCTTGATGGTTCATTTAAGATTACGGCAATATATTGTCGTATTCGGTTGTTCTGACGAAGAAGTACACGAAACAGCCACAACGAACCTAGAAGTAAATTAATCTATCCAGCCTAGAGAAACTAATTGATGCGTTAGCAACGAGCGAGTAATTAGCGTTTTACGAGCATTCCTGTACCTTGGGTCGTAACAGGTTTACGATTGTCACAAGGCTGCTGATAGACAGCTCGTAAATCCGTGATACTACGCAGGAGATTGCGCATTATTTGCCAGTTGTAGCTGATCAACGTAGTTAGTCATAAACTGTTAATTCGTAGTCGAATAACAGACGGTCCTTCAACTCGGAATAGGAGCTGTCAGACGCACGTAATCAGAGATCAAAATATCTCATGGGTTGATTGGCTTGATAATTATTCAAGGATTGACAAAATTAGTTGCAAATATAAATTAAGTAGGAAATTATAGTCGACTATCGCGTTGGTGAATAAACCATTTTGGTTCGGTTTAAAATGTTCTAATTTAACACTGCAAGTTACAAAAGTTAGTACAAATTAGTAGAACCTTTTATATTATAAAATTCAAAGGTGACGTGCACCTTATATTTTGTGGATTACCTGCTTTGATCATTTAGAAACAGTATTTTTTATCTTTCTCTTTGATTCGATAATTTAGATATGTGTCCTTTCTCGGATGACACGAAATGATAATAAATAATTTTGTGACTACGTACGTACATAGGTACAAATAATTAAACAGTATTGGAATAGATTCCTGAATATCAGTGATTCGATTTGTGAGGCAATTTAATAATTGATTGCAGTAAACGACAGAAATACGTGTAACTTATGATAGTACAATGTTTCATTTAATTTGTATACATTTGGAGGCAACAATTTCTGGAACTTTATGGAATATTTATGAAATAATTGTGAAATAATTATTAAATGTCCAATATTTATTTCTAGCATATGTTCAATGTGCCCCTCATTTATTTTAACACGAGCTTGAGCACGTTTACTACATATATATGTATGCCTATTATATGTTCACATGCAAACATTTAGATAGTACTCTAATGTGCGTATGTGTGTTTGTTGTTATATATGTACCCGACTATCTACAATTAAATATTTTCGAACCAGCAAATATGTTTCATAATTTCCAAAATTAGTTACTGTCACAGCAATGTACTTTAAGATTGTTCTCCAATAAGTAATTGATGTCCCCAAAATAATTTAATTATCCGATACGGTAATTATCTGACATATTCACATCTTTATTGTACATGTATATATATTCATGTTATTGTAATCAATCAAATAATACGACATACGTAAATGTCAAATATTTTGTTACAGACTTCGAGAAATTTTGTCACGCGTTGAACAATTAAACCGTTAAATAGAGTTTCTTGTCCGAGGGAGCAGTATTGCAAATCGTATTGTGAAAAATTCAGTAACTTCGCGTAATCTGTAAATCAATAATGGTAGCAAGCATAAAATAAAATAAAGAATGTCAGCATCCGGTTCTAGCATCTTGAACTGGCGGATCTAACCGTGCAATACTGTAAAAATCGATGAGCTGTTGATACAAGTAGGTATTCGAACAGATCAAGATACGTACGTCTACGTATGCGTAGGTCCTTAAGGACACGAGATAAATTGCCTATCATACCTCTGCCTATGCCGGGTTTATGTACTCTAACAAACGATCAAGCTTTATCGCATCGTAATACGTTACTTGCGAAACTTTTACGACGACTGGTAATACTTTTCACGATCTTTCTCCGCGCCTCCTTACTGTAACAAAGGGCTATCAAATTTTGTATACAATTCTCTAAGGTGAGATAACATAAAGTGGTTATTAATTTGTTATGGATCTGCTATACGCGGCAGAATGATTTTTTTCTGCCATGTACCATATAAAACACGTAAATGATGAGAGCACGTTATTTTCGGTGTATATTGGAATATTTAAGTAGTTTATTCAGGTTTTCATTTTTGTTTTCAAATATAACGACCGCGACGTTTTTAACAATATAGACTCAAATTGAGGATACTTTGTTGTTTCGTTTTCTCCTGTGTTTTATTCGGCAGTCACTTTGCTAAGAAAATGAAATGATTTCCATGATATCATGCCTATTCTATTTTATAACAGTCAAATATCATACGATAATTATCGAATATGTGAAACGTTTGCAAAATGGAAATTTTCAAGAGCACAGGCTCATTGGCTAAGCTTAGGCTAAGTACATATTTGTTTCGCACACACCTGTAAATATGTTACAATTCTTATTAAAATAATGAACCAATGAAATAATATGCCTACAACGATAAAATTAAAACGTTCAGATGTGGATCGTCGAAAATTGTAACGTTTTCTTAATTTTAATGCCTTACACTTGTGGAACACATTTAACTGTCTTCTGAACCATTTTAATAAAACTTTCCTTTTACCTCAATGAATTGTGATTAGCGCCCAAAATGCAATAGAATTCGAATGAAATCGAAATCGTGATTGATAGGAAAATGTATACTACTCGTAGTATATTGCACAGGTATATCACAATTTTGTATGTACCTATCTATAAACATAATCGATACGCAATGGGGCAATAATCGAGTGTGTATTTTCTTTTCTAGTTTATTGCTTTAGTTTATCAACCAGTACTGTCTCCTGGATGAATCTGGAAATACGATTACAGATTTTCATTTTCCCGAGATTTATTTGTGATTATAATGACTGGTCGTCACAGATAGTGCAAAAATCGTTTAAAACGATCTGCACCTCCGTTTTCGTCGATATACCGCATATTTTTTTCTTATTTGAAGGGTTTTAAAACATGGAATATAGCAGCGATCCGATTTTTACGCGCCCCTCGTTGAATCTTCCAGATATCATTTACATTTCGTTCAACTGGAGAAACTTTCTTTTTCTTTTTCTTTGTTTCGTTTCTTTTTTTTTTCTTTGTAAGAGATTGCATCGGACGGATTGACTTTCACAGAATGCTGGTGGAATATGAAATGAAGTTTTTATTCTTTGTGAACCCACTTTTGTCTGAGGTATTAGAGTTACAACGAATACTTTTGAAGAAAAGTTCGGAAAGGAACGATTGAAAAGAAAGTTTCCCATTGCTCTAGGAATTGAAGTGAAATTGATGCTGTGTCTGAAATTCTATTCATCTGCATCCATTAATATTCGTTTATAACTTGGCCACTGGTAGTATCAATTTTAACAGTTCGAAATGTTCAAGCGGGCGAATTTACTCATCACTTTCTTCAGGACATGCTTGCTTCACAGATATGAAATTTTATTTCGGTAATGTGCAAACGAAGTTCCGCATAAATCGATGTACGTGCTGATAGCGGAATAAATGTTCCATTTCAGTTTAAATAGGTAAAACGTAACTGTGAGGTAATTGGAACCTTTGAAAATGGTATGTGCATTTCCGCCATATTATTTAAACGAAATTATGTAATTAATATCGAAGTGATTTCGTCAATACGATAATATGGATTCTTCAATAAAATCGCAAAAGGAATGATAAATAGAAGCTCAGTTTCATAATGGTCGAATCCATTCGCCAAATCGTTTCCAATAATTACGGATATAAATCATTAATATTTATAAGAAGCATGCGCTACGCTGCAGTCGTAATGAAGGGTAAATATTTGCACCGCACAAATTTATTTGCTTAACCTAAAATTAAACGTAACACGGTTCTGATTAGGAATCTCAATCAGTGAGGATACATGTTTGAGTAGCTCCGTTCACGTATCATGTACATGAAAGAATGATATTTTCCAATCTTCCTTATGGTTTCATGGAAACAAAAAAGATTTTATACCAAGTTTGCTCGGTCGCGTAGCTATAGTATAATTGCAATATCAAATGTATTTATATTTATACAAATTTTGTTGGGAATAACTCAAAGCAAGAAGAAGTGTCTTTATTTATCTAAATGTTTAAAACGATTGATTCTGTTCAAAAATTACATTCCTTGAAAAGAACGAGAATACGATTAATTAGACAGTGGCTGTTTCAATTCACTCATTCATTTTACACGGAATTGACATTGTGAATATCTCTACGAATGAATATCACGCGAAAATACCTTTATTTATTATATTTGCACTTATTTAACAGATTTCTTCTATACAGCAGCTAGAAATTCTACACATAAACGGGGAAAAATTACAGATAAAAATAGAAGGTAAATCACACATTAAAACAATTTGCCAGCATAGTCTTAGATTTAGAACCTACGATCATGTAATCGTTACATTTCTGTTACATTTATGGTCGTAATCAAGTGAAGACGTTTATTGCAGTATCTATTATTCCTTTTTACCTTGCCAATTAACTACAGTAGTTTACAGATGGTACTCTATTCCACGCTCACAAAAAAAGCTAACCACTGAGCTCTGATAACACTTAAAAGTTCTAATAAATAATTCTTTAACGCAGATCTCACTTATATTTCCCACGCACTCAATTTAACCCTATCGCCTAGATGCCCGGTCACAGCCAGTGAACATTCGGACATCGTCGATGAGATTTTTCTTCGACCAGGGACCAAACGGTGTGAAATAAGCTGGCTATTCGATACCTAACTTTCACCTGTTGCACGTGTGTTCCTATCGCGACATTTCGAGATACTTCACCTACAGCCCCTCCAGTCTTTCTTGGTCGAAACGATTGAACGTTCCATGCTCCTCCAGCCTTAACTCCCGTCAACCCTTGTTGAATACCCTTTCCTCCGTGGCAATTCATGAACCCATTATCCACAAGTTCCCACGTCGTGATCTTAACATGTTCACCGTTACGGCCGACTTTACCCACCACATTCGCAATTTTGTACAACAGATTTCTTAGAGACCCTGTGCATATTGAGGGGAACAATATCAAATAACAAACGTGTGATGGTTCATTTTTATATTGCCCCAAGGGTTAGCTTAGCCAGCTTAATTGATTGAGTAGCGCGTTTTTAGATATTTCAATGATTCTCAAACGTATTGCACAGTGAAATTTTGCATTTGTTTAAAAAAAAACAGAGTTCGTGTGGTTGCCAATGTTTTATATAATTTTAATGTAAGTGGTCTGTTTTTCTGGTGATTGAGAAGTTTGAAAAGCGATGGATCAAATATATTTTTTAATTCCGTTATTGAATCCATAATATGGCTCACATCGATACCCATAGTATCGTTATTAAATCCACGATGTTAAAGTAAAATAGTCGTCGAGTTTTAGTACGAGTCTAGTAGAAGCACGAATTAAGGTTGTCAAAATTGATAAGCTGGAATGGGAACGCAGTTTCGTATATTTACATTCTTCACGAACGACCAATTCCGTGCTGCGTATCAACAATTTCCATGGATATAGATTTTTACAGGTTTTTTTTTGTTTCTTGTTATTGGTTTTAGATGTGAAGGGAATATTGGTTTGATTTGTTTGGAGTGGGGAAGATGAAAGTCGATACAATGGAAATTGACTTTTTCGGGTTTTTCTGTTTTCGCTTCTACTAGCTATCGAGACAGTTGGGGCATTAAAATTCTTTTGTGCAGGGTATTCTGCAGAAGAGCCGTTAAAAGTTGCGGGTAACACCAATGTTACAAAAACTAATAGATATGTGTTTAAATATTATCTGCATACATGTGGAAAGATTATGGCACCGATATTTTCGCGATATAAATATCCTGATATAAATATCACGACTTACTGGAACTTAAAGAAAAATAACTGCGCTTCTCGAAGCATAAATTTGAATTTAACATAAAGATATTACATACGGATCTGTTGACATATATCAGACTATTTATTCGCGACGTAAGTTTTCTTATTTAGATATTTATAGATTTAATAAATTCATAGTTCATTCTGTATAACATTTATGCTTCTTTTGCTACACAACAAAAATTGGTTTAGGCTTTGGGAACATTTGAATTGAAGAATTGAAGAATAGCAAGTGTGGGTACCTTTCTGCACTCTTTTTTTCTATTCAATTTTAATTCAATTTTGGTTTTTTCCGTTCTGCACTTTGTTCTATTCGTTTTTAATTTACCCGTTTTTTAAATAAACACATTCAGTAGCTTCCAGGAGTTATTTCCTATCTGCCTATCGATTCAATAATAATAATAATACAGCTTATAATGATTCTATTTCATACTAAGCATACGGAATAAAGTATGAAACAGCAATCAATAGCATTTCAATTACCGTAAACTGTAACTCACAAAGACAATCGTCGGAATCCCAATTGAAAAAGAAGAACAATTTAAAGAATTCACGACTGTTACCCTATACGTTTCTCCGATTGCACTACATAACCCACCAGGTATATTAAAAGAAAGCAAATTTCCACGAGTACCAATCGAACCATCGCAAGTGTACAGGGCAACTTTATAAATAACATGACGATCCACTTAACAACTTTTACTTCCGTAGAAAGTCCGAAGAACAGGAGAAAAACAAGTGTGCGACGAGGTAACCGACTTACTCGTGTGTGCGAAGCAAATTCATTCCGTTCGGATGAGCTGTTACATGCGTGCCTGGCGATCGAGCCAACTGAAAAGAGAGGGGAAAAACAAGAAAGAAAGCGTGCGAGATGCGCGATAATGAAACTAACAAAGGGAAGATCAAGAAGGCCGTGAAAGAAAAACGAGATAAAGCACTCGAAGCGAGGCACTCGCGTAAAAGCCGGACGATTTACCGACCTCTCTCGATAATACATTAAGCATCGTGTTCACCCCTTAGAACTTAAGTGTGTTCATCGCAGAGAAGTTGGTAGAAATGGCAACGAAAATCGATCGTTTTTTGTCTTTTTTTGTCGACGTCGCAATATTCGATTGTACGCACATCCCATAGAATGAGATATCAATGGAAGCATCGCGGAAAAATTTGTGTACTTGCTTCAGTCAGTCGATACGATTGAAATAATTGATTGCGTCGATTCTCTACCCCTTGAGCATAGTAGGGTAGGGTCGATCATTTGTGGACAGTCACGACAATGGAGTGATTAATTAATTCAAAGGTATTAGTTGACCAATGTACGCGATAAAAACAGTATCGTGCGATCCTTTATAATAGTACAGCGTGCATAGAGCCGTTAGTCGTTGCAAAATCTAATAAGTTTGGATAGGAATGAGGATGGACTTTAAAGCGATCGATTTTCCTCTTGCATATGCGTATCGGACGAAATCCACATAAAATGGAAATATAAAAGACACTTTTTCTTCAAAATTGGCAGTAACCCTGGAAATATTTTTTATCTGAGTTTTACGCTTTGGCACGCAGTGGCAGCGGTTTTATACGCGACTTACCTTCGTTAATATTATTTCGCGATTTTTAGTGCAATTCAATAACTGCTAGTCATAAAAAGTAATTCGTTGTCTCGTTATTTATCTATGAAATATATCGATTATATTCCTTCTGCACTTTCGGTTTAAAGTATAAATATATAAAATGATACTATAACACAAGTATTAAATTATTCTAATTAATCGTATTGCACTGCAAAAATTCGTAGTATTATTTACTTCAGATATTCAATTTACCCTGCATTATCTAAGAATTTCTACAAACCAAGAACTTACAATGTTTCCATACACAATTAACTTTCATCATCGAGATAACCAAATGAATACTAGAATCAAGACATTAATGAAGTCTATCATCGGGAGAAGTAGCAACTTCCAATAATTCCGTGACACGATCTGTTCACTAATTAAAACAATTTTAATTATACCAAAAAAGTTTGCAATGTACATTTTCATATATCATTTAATCTCTCTAATCTCAGCCGAACGATGTGGATCGCAATCCCCGAAAAATGCACCAACATGTAAACATTCTTTGCCTATACACGTGGATCACGTGAACTCGCGATGCATAACCAGGAAGAAAT
This sequence comes from Nomada goodeniana, assembly GCA_963969485.1. Lineage (NCBI taxonomy): Eukaryota > Metazoa > Arthropoda > Insecta > Hymenoptera > Apidae > Nomada > Nomada goodeniana. Next base: position 15,179,706 of record OZ018303.1, read on the forward strand.
TCACCGATAAAAATAATCGGTCGTGGCACGTGCGCGTTCCTCGAGCTTTCGACCGGCTGCCACTGCGAAACCCGTGGAAAATTCGGTCCGAGCGCATTTCATCGATTACTGTGTCGCATATTACGCGTCCACAACCACCCACAACAACCCACAACAACCCACAACAACCCACAACCACCCTCGGCCTCCATTGCTTTCATCTACCGACGAGTTCGTCGAAACGCAGAGAAAGCAGAGACAAAGAAAATCCTTCTTTTTTCTCTCGACACAACTATTTCACACGAACACCTGTAACTCTGATTGAACTCTGTTCATAAGCCTTGAACCTCCCAAACCCTCCAAGCCTCACCACCTATAGGCCTAGCTCACCTCCACCCCTTTTGTCAACATCACAAAGAATCAACATTCGATCGCGATCAAGCGATTCGACAGAACTGTACAGCGCGTGTGTCGCATGTTACGTGTATATGTGTCTATGCTCGATGTGACGTACGTTATTTGTGTATACACGTTCACGTGCAAGCACTTGGTCAATGTGCGATTGCGACGCGTAGTTTGCATGCGTTATCCGAACCAGGCGATTCACACATCACCGTGATTCACACACTGCCGCACGTGCGTGAGAACATCTGCCCCTTTATCGCGCGTCTGCGCGAGTGTCCATGCATTTCTGTGCACCGTTTGAAACGTTGCCCGCCTCTTGATTGAACTTAATGCCGGAGGATTTATTACGCGATTTCGAGTCATAGGTGATAGGAATGAAAGTTTACGGTCCGACTCGACAGAACGATGTGCACTATTTGCGAAAGAGGATATTTAAAATGGGAGACAAATATCGAAACGTCTGGCGATACTTTACGACCTTACGATATTTCCTCCGGAAGAAAAGCAGTTTTTCTACGGTGTTGTTAATGTTCATGAACAGTGTAGACGTTCACGCTGTCCAGACGGTACGGTATCGATATCGCCGAATTTTTCCGCCGAGTTAAATCGCCAAAACCGTATTCAGTTGTTCTCAGTCGTGTGTGACTGGTAACGTGCGCGCGTACATTTGTCGTCGAGAACGCACAATGGTCGATTGCCCTCGTCAACGGGCCCTTGGCAACGCGAGATGGCCGTTCGACAATGCAAATGCTGTTCACGAGTGTATGTTACAATTTATAATACATTCGCGTGCAAGCGAATGCAACGGTGCTAGAGCATCGGGTCCCCTTCCAATCCTTCGCGTTACAATAGCGAAAAGAATCCTTGGCTGAAATGTTCAGATATTAATCGCGTTTCGCGTTTGCACACATTGTTTAATCCTCAATCGGTGGCTCTGTTCGCTTTCGGCATTAACTCCGACGATTTGGCAATTATTGTTAAACATGATCAGAGCGGGGCAAGGTTAATTTCCGATCTACGAGCAAATACGTCGATAGTTTTTCAGTTTTATGGATATTCATCGCGTCTGGTAAAGCGTAATAATTTGCCTTGTTTTTTCTTCTTTCTGTTTCAGTGCGATTCATGATTCAAATATTAAGACAGAAATTAGCTATTTATTTTCGTACATATTTCCATATTTTATAATTGTGCCGAGTCGATACTTTTTATGATACGACCCGCACGATTTTTACCGATCGGTGATCGTGTAATATAATATGGTTTCTTTCGCGTTAAGCAGACATTTCGTCGTGATAAAAATGACGTGCGGTGAAACGGAATGGGCGCGCAGGGAACACGTGAGACGCGTTTCAGTCAAGTGTCACCGCTCCAGGATTAATTGTCAATAATGCATGGCCAGATAAATTTCAGTTCGATCTGAGTCCACGCTTTCTTGCCGCCTGATGGAAAATGACAGTCGAATCGATGGACGCAAACCCCACCCGAATGAGATATCGTACTGTGACATTTCTGGGGATCCCCTTGAAAATCCTTTGAAAATTTATGATCGCGCATGCACCACGTCCGGCGGCAGGAAAAATCTAGTCGCCGGGAAAGTATGAATCACTCGAACCTCATTGTAAACTTGAAATAACAATGATACTTTATTTACTGGCCGAATCACTCTGGCATGTTGCGAAGGAATTCCATTACTCTTGATACTGGCGGAGACTTAATTAAACGAGACGAAATACGAAAGCCGTCGCACTACTTCCGAATCTACTTTATTACTGCTTCGAATAATGGAAAATATTTATTGCCCTTCCCGTCACGTTCTCGTATTTTTGTAAGCGCCTTGTCGGGGAATGAAAATAGAATATTCGAATATTTCTTTTGCCAGAATAGAAAGAACGACAACGAAATACTACTTTGTTCTTTGTTTCAATAAATTCAGCGCACTTACTGGATACAGTACTCTCGCGCATTAAACAAAAGATCGATTTCTTTAGTCTTTGAACGAAATTAATTGCCAGATATTAATAGATAATTGTTAAAATTAATATTGGGAAACAGACATAATGTGGAATATTTTCTCTTTTTACTTCTAAATAAAGGCTACGCAGTTACAGAACCTTATGAATTCCTACTATTTTATACAGTGCAATGCAGATAAGTACAGGCAGGATACAGATCGTACAAGCAACGCACAGTACACTGTACATATGTATCATTGATCTAGCGATATGTACCTTTAACTCCAGTTAAGTATAAAATATCAATGCTGGTACGCGCAATTGGTATCCGACGATTAGTCTCAATGCCGCAGGTAGAGGCTGAGCCACAATCCCTAGGGGAATAAACGGTCGAATCGACTCGCCTCGATGAAATATATGTCTGACGATGAATTATGGGAGACTAACGTTGGCTACCATGTGCATCCATTCTAATACTTGACAGAATTCAAGTGGGAAACGCTATGCAAAACGCGATTCTGGGTCTGTCACTGAAAAAAGGGAGAACTTCCAGCAGTCGGAAAAGGAGGAATACTAATATATAGGGTGCCCCTTTTGGATACATTCGCTATTTTTTGGGCCATAAATGATAATGTTGCTGGCGATAAGGTGAAGCATCATAACTTTTAGGCATTAGCATAGTGTAGTAACCACATATAGTTCGACAAATACATTTCTCTGCATTTCATCCAATTAAACTTTATTCTACAATATTTCCAATCGGGACTGGTATGACAATGATATTTACTATACTGATTGAGTAAAACATATGGTCATTTTTTATGATATTTCAAGACAGACCAACGTATTGGTAACAAGTAGAATTTATCTCTTTAATTAGTGGATTGATGTTTCAATACAATACGTGTATAATATATTAATATATTAAGACTAACGGTAAGTTTTGTAAATTAAGTAAAATCAATTTGCTTCCCATCAATAAAAAAAAAAATATAGCTTTGGTAATATTTTCTTTCGTTCTAACAGCACTGAAAGCTCGAACCTACCCGATCGAACACTTGAAATATTATGATTGTCGTTGTTGCAACGGTCACCCTGTAGAATTCGCCCGGTCTATATATAACGAGGAACCTATTTCTCATGAAAAATAAATAACCTAAACCGTGGAACGGAATTTCTGCCTGCATTCATTTTCCCCGGATCACCGTCAGCCTCCATTCGTTCCGGTTGAAATTCGAAAAAATGGAAATGAAAAATATCGAATGAAAAACCCTGAACATTTATTCCGTCGTACTTCGGAATCGCCTTCAAGAGTAAGCTTTGTACTTTGCCCATTAAACCGAAGCTGGAACATCTTTCAGCGGGCATAATGGACAAAAGCTCTCAATCAGGCCGGGCGAAATTTCAATTTAATAAAGAAAGAAGTCGATACGATCGCCGTTTCATCTCGGACTTTCTTATGCGCGAACTTCTCTCGGCCCGTAGAACAATCTATTCAATTTCTTCGGTTCGCTCGATAGAAAGATGTTTCCAACCGATCTCGTCGAGCATCCTCCCGATAAATCATATCTTTTATTCCGCCCTCGAGGTATGAGACAAACGGGAAACACGATGACGAACCGTTTAAACGATCGAGATCCTGTGCAAACCCGTGGAGCATGGTTAAGGGCCAAGACTGGGGACGGAAATGCCGGGCATAAAAGTTAGAATACGCCAAACCGCATCTCGTTTGGCTCTCGATCAAAGAGCAACAGATAGTCCACAAGTAGATAACGCGGACGTTAAAGGGGGCTAAGGAAACCTTTATAAAGAGTTCGATAATAGAGTAAATGGTTTTTGGGGGACTCTTTGTGTTTGAAGAATTAATGTTCTGTTGCTCTTGAGATAGGAATAATGGAAATGGGATACGTAGTTGTTGTCAATCGTTGAAGTCAATAGTATAATATTTTTTAAATGGTACGCAGAAATTTAACGCGATTCAATTTAACGGCCAAACTAGTCCGAGCCACAGGGCCTCGAAAGGCCTTCAATTTCCTTGAAAATACATGTCGATATACATACATATGTGCAAAGGTAAAGCTTTCCTTCGCAACGGACACGGCACAGAGTGGATTCGCTGTAGGAGGGTATTAAAGGGTCCCAGAAACGTCTCGAATCACCAGCTTTAGACATCGCCAAACAGCGGTTTCCTCATTGCCACGGAGAATCCGAGGCTCAATTTGTCGATCGCCACAGATTGGCCAGCTGTTTTATAGGATAAACACGCGTACGAGAAACCTTTCACAACTCACATCATTGTCCCTTGAGCCCCCTCCTTGCACGATTTATCGAGTACTGGTACAGCCGCGCCAGGTTGACCAGTGTGTGTGTGCGTGTGTGTGTATAGTTCGAACTGGTCGTAGACGCGCTGGTAGAGGCATATAGTGTCATAAAGTTGTCGCATGTGCACGTGTGTATGCTTCGTATGACCTAGCAAAATACCTTGAACATGGATGTGGGCCAGTGTTAATCGAACTTTGACGTTGGTAGGTCGACCTGGTGCTCAGCTCGGAAAAGGGCGGCGACTTGTCGGACTTCATCACGAATGGAGAGTGGTACCTAATAGGTAAGTGTCCCTGGACGAAGGATTTTGGTTTACACGATATGTGCAAACGTTTTGTTTGTTAGTGTATTATGTTAACAGTGGTTTTAATTTGTCCAATTTATATGAATTTATTTGAATTTATTTGAATTTACTCATGGTGGGGACTCGCGATTATTTTACGCAATAATTTCTGATGTTCTGCATTAATGTTTAATTAAATGAACAGCGGATTCCTATTGACTATTTGTAAGCAATTCTAAGAAAGCTCACGTGCGTGATCGTTTGGACACAGCGGAGGCTTCGATCTTGAAATCCATGGTTGCTCGTGTTGCGAACAGAACTTTTTAAACTTCGTAGAGACCTTTGATTTTGAAACATTTCGGACTTTAAGTTTTCCGCTCCGTTTTCTAATACAAAAGGGTCTTCGAAAAGGTCAATTCAGGGGTGTGAAAGTTGATGTTTTTCACCTTTTAAAACAAGCCAAGATAGATTGTAGCGCGATCTTTTCCTACAAAACTACAGCCGATCGAAAATCGACAATTTTTCAACTACAATTGAGTGAGCCTTTAATTTTGTTGCCGCGCGCAGATTCTCTATAGAAATATGGATGTATGAACAAGAAATTAAGGAATGGAAAACGAAAATAAGAAGTAAATGATTAGATAATTTAAATACCTTCAAGGTTGTTGCGCGCAAATTTAAATTGGACGCAAGTAAAGTGAACATTATTTCAGGGAGATCATGAACTCCAACATAAATTTATCTTCCCGTAATAGTAATATTGTGCTCCACGGTAAGTGGAACAGATACATCATATGTCAGACAGCTATTAAAGTTAGCACGGGAACAAGGGGTATATGTCAATAACTATCACCGAGCCGACAAGTAGTACAAGTCAGTTTCAAGTGCAACAGTTTAAGAGATATAGAGATAGAAACGTATTAAACTCACCTATAATATCTAAAAATTAATTGCTGTAATAAAAATGAATTATCCATTAAACAGTAGAACTTTATTTCCATAAAAATTCATAATACCTAAGCAGAAATCATATTTTCATCTGACATTAAAATAAAGTAAACTTAACTATGCATCTGTATCGTTAAAAATTCCCTTTAATTGAATTGAATTTAGTTTAATTGTTTATAAACGACGCAAGTGTTACGACGTTCGAATTTTATTTCAAATATTTATTGAGTTGATCGTGATGTGCCAGTATGGTTTGTTCGTACTCAGACACCATAACTGTTATAACCAAAATTAAAAAAGTTCCGATATAACAGTCAATGTTCTAGTTGAAATGATTTTGGTTTGAAATCAGACTTTCAGTGCTGTACATTGAAAGTTGCGTATACAGTGTCGTAATATATATTGAACGCTGTTAAGTCTAAATTATGTCAGTTAATTGTATCCTATGATACGCTCGCAGAATAAAATATAGTATCTGTACGTCACCTACCTTTTCATACGGTCCGTATGAAAATATGTACGTACATGAAATATTGGCTAAAATATATGTATCAAAATATCACTTAGAATGATCGCGTACCGAGTCTGAGCACCGCTTTTCAAAGTACTCGACGAGCATTCGAATATTTAAGAGAGCCATTCTCTCCTCCGGCGATTCCTTTTCCAGTGCGCTTCATTTACTAATGCGTTACGCCCCATTCTAGTCATACCTATTCCTGGTGTCTTAATTTTGTTGCCTATTTTTCAAACGAGGAACTTGACACCGTGCGCATAAACGTTCTAAAAGATACTTTGGCATTCTGAATGAAAAACAGATAACAGCTGTGAAATAGCATTCAATCGTTGTACATGCAATTTTAATCGCATTTTTTTCGCACGAAACGTCGTTTAATCGAAACCTGCTCTTCGTAACGCGAGAACCTGTGCGATCTGCGTGCATCAAGACGAATGACCAATGCGATGGAAAATATACGTACCCGCCGTGTCGACAAACGGAATATGTGGCGTATAATAGGGAACATTAATGACGAAGTGAACTGATTACTGCGAATACCGAGATTTTCTTTGAAAGCGGCAGCATTTCAAACAGTAGAGCGATTGATTCTATTCCAAAATAAGAAAAGGAATCGGAGACGTTGTGGTCACGCAGATTTGTATTAATTAAAAATGGAATTTGACTCTATCGCATGAGTAAATGCAAGCATTAGGTGGAAAAGCTTCCTTCTAAATTACTTTTAATTTGAATCGAAATATTTGATGAACTTTTGCCGAGGTCTTCACTAAAACTGATATAGGTAGCGGTTGTCTAGGACTGTTACTAATTTACACATGTTGCACTAAAATAATTTATAGTTCTCAACTTTCGTCGGACTGATGAACGATTTATTAACTCCCATACTAGAAAATAGTTGCCAATGGGGGAGTGCAAACAAAAATTATCGTGAGCATGGTGCTTGTTTGCAGGCGCGCTGTACATATGCATTTTGTTCAAGTTTGATTTATAGCGTGTCAATTTTTGTTTATTGACACCAAAATACAATAACTTGCGAAGATTATCATTACCGCGTGCAATCGTCAATTTTCCTGGCGCAAACCTTTCTTCGCGTGCGAGCGTAATTTATCGAAAAAAACTCTGCGCAATTACAATACGGTTGACAATTGCACGAGGTATATAATAATTTGAAGTCCTTATATAACTAAAAAAATTGGCATGCTATTTTGCTGGTATGAAGCTGGTATGAAGCGAACCTGGGCACAAAATGTACAGCTCGCTTTAAGAAGCAATACTTTAACCGTTAAACAGCAGTTCCTATTCGCAAACTTTTGTATCGTACAAGGATTAATGCTTCCTCTAATATTTAATGCAAACTAATTTAATGTAATAGTTCGATTATCTAACTATTTAATTCAAACTTATAGTCATAGACAACCAATATAAATATGCTTCTCCCGTACCAATAGCCGGCACTGCCGAATGAACTAACAACAAGTGACGTACAATAAGAAGCATTAGCAACAAAATTTTCTGGTGACTGAAAGTATCGAGAATTTCTTTCAAAGGGACAACATTTCAAACAGTAGAGCAACCGGTTCTATCACAAAACAATAATAAAACGTCGTAGGAATGTGAAAACGAAGAACTAAGCGACTCAAAAACCATGTTTGACTCTATCGCATGATGCAATAAAACCACTAGGAAGAAGAGATTCCTACTAATTTCTCTCTCCGTGTAATGAGTTTTGCAGAGTGGCAAATACTGTCGTACTAAATTTACTGACATATGTTTTAGGTGTCTATGATTATTGGTAATTTGCATGATATTTTTTAATCCGTACTAATGAACGGTTCATTAATTGCTATATTATAAAATAGTTGCCAATAGGGGACTGCAGGAAAAGATTGAAACATGCAGAGAAAGATTGAAACGTGCAGAAAAAGATTGAAACATGCAGAAGCATGAGCATAGTGCTTGTTTTCCGGCGCTCTATACATATGTGTTGTGTTCTTAAATACGCGCTTTAGCATGTCAATTTCTTTTTAATTCGCACGTAAATAACAGGACTTGCCATTATTATCATTACCATGTGCAATCGTCAGTTTCCTTTGCGCAAACCTTTCTTCACATGCGTGCGTAATGTCTCAAAAGCTTTGCGCAATTACAATAGAATTGACTGTTGCAAATCGTATATAATAATTAGCAGTACATGTTAAAATAAAAAGATTTTCACGTTGGTATGAAGCGAAGCTGAGCACAAAATGTATAGCTCGTTTTAAGAATCAAGCACTATACTCGTTAAACAGTAGATCGTATCCGCAATTTTTTTTATCGTACAAGAATTATTGCGTGGCTCTAATTCTTAGTACAAACTGATTTAATGTTAACCGTCTACTAAGTGAACAATTTAATTTAAACAACTAACTATATGCACCCACTATAATGAACTTCAGTAGGGTAGTATTTCCCATCCGACGAAAACTCATTACCCAGGAGGATTAAATAGTAGGAACCTGTCCTTGTAAATTCAATAAATAAGTTGCGAAACGATCCTAACGGGCCAGAAAAACGATGAACTTATTGAAAAATACATGGTAGAATATGATGTTGGATGAAAATTGTAGTATACAATTGAAAACCCTTTTCAACAATTATAGTGGTGTACAGCATCAAGTTGAATAAATACAATCTGTTTATATATTTTGAGGAAAAATTACAATCTTTGCATGACAACAGCCGTTTCGATTTGCAAAAATCCGTTTCCTAGTAAGAGGTATTAATATTAAGCCTTGCGAAGTTCTATCGAAATTTACTGACATTTAGCTACATTTTTTGGATGCTACTAATATAACGGGCATCGTTGTTAAACAACACTATGAAAACTGGGGACCTAAATTATTCGAAAATTTTGCCCGATTTTTGCAACGATTCCATTTTGCAAAAAATAATCTGAATCGCGTAAATTGAAATCACGGTTAGCGTCTCGAAGGATTCGTTAGAGGAATATCTGCATATATAAATCGCGCATTATTAATCTTTTCCACAAAACTGTATAATTATTCGACACGACGGGACGTAGGAAACCAATTATCGTGTGAGCAATCTATCTCCAAGCCCTGACAATGACACACGAAGAGAAAGGCTCTTTCCACGGATAGTTCGCAGTCTGCCCCTTATCAGCCAGCTTGCTGCATCTTTATTTACCTCTGTTCACCGGCAACCGAGCGAAGAGAGCACCCCAGCCATAAATATCCTGTAGGGTAATTAACCCTTTCAGGACTTTGAAACTTTGACGATTTTAATAATCTTAAAAGGAAGCGGGCTCTGTGTTTAGTGCACCTGTTGGCGGATGCAATCGACAGTGCGCGTATATCCCGTTGATGCTCAGTTCGGTACGCGTGCACATCACAAGGTTCTCGGTATATTACATTATAATGAGAGGCGGGGGGTATACAGACCGAATAAGAATTAAACGAGAAGGCGAAGACTGTAATTATTGACGAGACCGTGCTTTTTTAATCCAACAATCCCGATTGGGAGAAATAAATTGTTGAATGCACAGATAATTCGAAAAGTTTACTAACTCAATATTCATGCTAATGATATTTATTAATAAAAATGAATACAAAACGCGCTTACAGATTGTTTCGAACGTTAATTATCAATACCACTGGTTTCGTATGTCGGTTATTTATTTCGCGTATCGAACTTGTAATTTCGGACGAAATTCCCTTGCGTGTGCGATAATATCGTAAATATATTCCGACGCTGGATGCGTGTACGAAATAAAAAAAAAACGTGTTCAGATAGGTTAGGACTCACCGTTCGCTGACAAAGACGCCCGATCAAGATTGAGGTCCGATTCGAATCTATGTAGCTTTTCCGTCGATTAGTATCCATTGTTAGGTTATCATTGCTAGGTGTCCATTGCACTTTGAACTATTAACGCAAACACAGTCACTCGCGATGCGACTGAAACAATCAGCGGTGCAGGTGAACGACAGTCATTAGTCAATAGCACAGCTCGATTATTTCAACAAGCTAATTTTTCTCGGTAATCGCGCATAAAGTCAAAGGACTATTACGTACATCATGGCGTCCGAACTGTTGTTACTGGAAAACCGAACACCCGTTCTACTTTCAGTCAAATACCGTGTGGCATCTACCGTATAAGCTCGCGAACACATCAAAACCGTCGCGACAATATTGGCTTGCAATCCGAACTATTTACGAATGGCCAGGTTGCGATAAACAGCCATTAAAAGATTTACCTTCGTTGTCTCGTTAGAAGAACTTCGATCAACGTCACTTGCCACCAGACTACTGCTTCTTCAACGGCGCCCCTTCTCCTTAATTTTAAAATGTGCGTGCAAAATCTGATTCGTTCATTGGTCCACCCGACCAACAATGTCACCAATCGAACATTTTCTTCTGTTGCTATATATTTAATCTTCGAATAATACATTTTCATTGTCGTTGGAATTTTTAAGACGTCTACTTGTATTAACTTTGTTACACGTATTTCATTTAGTTCATAACGAAAAGACTATTTTATTCGTTGATTCTTTTTTGCTCGAACTAGACGATGAGAACCAATCAGGGCCCTTCCTATATTTTTATTTTTGGTACATTGTTGCGTTGGTTGCCCTGCTGTTAAAGTGCGTCATCAAACGTCTGGTAGCAGAAGGAAAAGATGGATCGTAAATCGTATTTCGATAGCGACCGCGTTTCATTGAGCTTTCTTCATAATGTTCATTCGTGATTAAAAAATGTTTACGAAGTGCGACTGCCAACGAAACTTTGGTCATTCGTAATCGTTATTCATAACCAGAAAAGTTAAGAATGAACATTTTTTATTCACATCATTTTTTCAAAAATTTCTTGTGAATCGAACGATAAGTCCCTTCCACTAGAATAAAAATCAACTTTTCGTCAATTACCTTTACCTAAAAAATGTCTAAAATAACTGTTACTTTCTATCTCTGGTTCGTACTGTAACACACGTATGTTCACGACCGACGGGGTCGTATAGGATAATCCTTGCTAATTTGAGAATCTGTTTGTAGTGTGCTTTGCGGAATTATGCGGTTACAGATAGGAAAAGGAAGGGAATTACGTGTAGGAAGGATTTAGTTCAGTAAAATTGGCCGGTGGCTTTAACGAGACATTCCATTATTAGATTATTTAAACAACTCATGAATATGCAACTGATATTTCTTCTGCGATATTCAAATTTAATATCGTGCCGCTAGTCTTCCATTTTAAACTATCTAAACATGTGTACGTTTCTATCGGAAAGCTACTTTCCATGCGATGCAACAGAACATAAGACAAAGCCAAAATAGAAATTTGAGGAAAGCTTTGTTACCTGTTTCTCAGCAATACGAGTGCACGATAAACTCGCGTAAAATCTTCGCGTGTAAATTCGGTTGACACAAATTTCATTTACATTCCTATGTCGTAAAAGCGGGACAGCATAAAAGCAAGAAATTTCCGGACTGAATTTCGTTGACCTGAGAAGTAAGAATATTCGTTCTTTGCGCTAAGAGTTTACGAAATTTTTAGATTGGTCGGTCTCATAAATATCAGATTCCATGCCACAAGTAAAATGCACACGGTGTAATTCAATCAACAGAAAATGTCTAGGATAAAAGAAATAAAATATTGCTGGAAACGACAAAATGGGCTGCCGATATTTTAGAAATTTTTCCCATTTTCTTCGCTGCTTTCTGACTGTTATTTGAAAATCAATTTACGTAGAGTTCGAAAGCCCTTCGCTTTGCATTTTTCCGTGGAGCTGCATTTTAAATCGTAGATCAACTTGCTCTAACTGCATCGATGGATTATCGAAAATCCATTTTCCATTCTACGCTGAATTTAACGCCTTAATAGACAGCGCGGCTTTACGTCAATTCCAAGCATTAACGTGTTTCAACGCAGAGATATAACACCGATTATGTCAATATCAATGTAGCCGCGATTCGAGTCTTAAATGATCAACAAATCTGCGGTTAGCTAATTGAACAAATTAATTTCCATTCTTCTCCAATCACATTTCAGATTATATTCTGTTCATCGCGTTTCGTGAACAATTATTACTAATGCGTCCAAAGATATCATTTTCAAATTCGATATCGAATACTGTACACGCTCTACAAGTACATTAACAATTATCCATATTCTCATCGCAATTCAAGAAGTTTCCTAACGTAATTAACAGTTTAAGAGAATAAATCTCAATTACTGCACTCGTCGCTCCAAAACTTCTATAAATATTTGAAGTCGCTGTCAAATTGCCCCTCCGCTCTTGCAATACAATACACTCGCCACGAAATATTCCCCAAAACCAACCAGAGGGATATATCCACGTCAATGAACAAACTAGAATTCGACATCTTCCCGGCGTCAAACAAAATTATTTAAACAAGATAATGCTTCCCTTGAAGACAACCCTTGCCCCGAAAGCATTTCACCTTCTTCTCTGTCGCCTCTACACAATACGTTTCCCAATAATGTTTCAAAAGGAAGGCAATTTTCAGCTTGCCGCAGCGATGCGCATTTTTCACCCGAGCTTCATTATCGCGCAAGACGTTCTCGTCGTCGACGTGTAAAGGAATGCTGATGGGAATCGTCGCGAAGTCACTCCAGCCACCCTGTCGGCCCCAAAAACGTCGCCGCGTAACAAAGATCTCACGAGTTTCAGCCTCCCGTTCTCCACGTGAACTTTTCAATCGATGCGCGCGGCTGAACGAGCGTCGAATCACTTTACGATGCCTCGATTTCGTCGGGCCACCATCGACTTGGTGGCCGGTTACGGCTTTACGACGATCTCCTCTCGCTTTGCCGACGACGACGGACCTGGACTTTCGTTCTTCCTAGCCGACCGTTTTTACGACGCCCCCGTCTTCGACGACGCAGCCACGTGAATTTCGGTTCACGGGCGAAACGATTTCGTCGATGCTCGGCCGGTGTCTCGCGTATGAAAGCGCGCGGCTAAAGAATCCGTGATGCGACGAATGAATGATGGAGGGCGGTGAAGGGAATCCTTGCGCGGATGTGCTCACGCGATATTGCATTAATAAATTTTGCTTTCCCCGGGACGCTGTGACACGGGCTCGCTTTAACTCGTAGCCGGCTATACTAATAATGTATATTATACGGGGAGTTTTCGGCGCCACGTTTGATTTAATGGGCAACGCACTAAATGGAGTTCGCGAAACTTGAAACGGTTTTGCCTGCATATTTATGAGTGGAATATCATGTTGGGGAATATATGTATTGTCACTTGATAAATTCATGATACATTTCGTTTTGATTTCTTATAATACGTGTATTGAAATATATTTAAAACTTAATAGTATTGAACATAACTGCCAAGGGAATTTATTTTAAATATAAAATTGACAGTAATATTTTTAAATAATTTACGAACAGCTGTGCGTCTATGCGCGCTAAAGACTCGCTTCTATAGTAATCACTCGTTAATTAAATATATTCCAGTATTCTGTGCCCTCACTAATTAACTTGAAACAATGCACTATGCAATTAGCAAAACACGTGCAAAGAATCAGCACGACAGGAATCAGGAAATCTCTGTATCATGCATAATTGCAAACAACACACCGTAGTAAATGGCGTGCACGCCATCGCGACTAGACCTACATGTTTCCCATAACAAGGTTTCACAGATATCTGTTGCAACTTTTACAAGTACAGCACGCACAGTGTACCGTTTTCCTGGAGCAAATTGCCGGGGAAAGAGTCCCAAAGGCGCAGCAACAAGTGCTGGTGCCTAGTGCTTCCTTGTCCAAAATTATCGGATTCGATCGCAAGTTCGATTGAATCTAATTAAAAGTCTCCCCCTTAACGCGTATCATTAATCCGTCTTCCTTGCTCTGTTGCGCACATTTAATTCCTTCATTAAACAATTCCCGTATATACCTGTCGATTTTTTTTAGCCTCTTCGATAGCACCTGACGAAAGTACGCTTTTCAAGTTGGACAGTTTCGAGTGACAGGCACACTTTTATCCTGTACTGTCGTTTAACATTAGTCGGGCAATAGAAAGAAGCGGTCGACAGGTAGGAAACTTTACGAGGTTATAAACGACAGAGGAAGATCCCAGGCAGATGTAGTCTCCTCGTAAAAGCGGTTAAAGAGAAATCACGAGGCAGCGTGACCGTATTTTCGCGGTTGCGTCTGTTATGGCTATGCTTGGCTATCTCGGCGATTCGTGCCGGGTCTCGTAATTCGGAATTACTCGGGAAAGAGTGTGTCGCGTGGTCGTCGCGCGTTGCTCTCGAAATTAGAGGAGTGTGCAACTCGTGCCGATCCGGCCTGATCGAAATTGCGGAAGTTTATGAACGGAGCGTCGCAATTTCCATACGCGTAGTGAGTTATACCGCAGTCCTCTCTCAGTTCCTTTGCCCGCTGAAAATTCGTTGAAAGTGCCTCGAGCTGAAGAACTCGAAAGATAGAATGTTTCCGGTAAGGAGAATTATCTAGACATTCTGGACTCTGGACTGTGAATCGCAGGTAACGTTTGGAGAGCTCGCGAATAATAAATTCACGCATCGGCGTGCAGCATTAAACGATCGTCAAGCGTTCGATGAAAAATCGTCGATATTTGCACTAACGTAACTTCGCGGGGACAAAATAGCGCAGCAATCTAGTGTCAGATATGTTAGCAACAGCGTATTTTTTAAAGAATAGAATGGAGTCGGGTGGCGAAGTGCTATGCCCCCTGTGGATCATTAGGGATGGGGACGCAGTCTTACGCGTGGTCGAAGAGTGTCTTAGGAATGTCCAAGGATTGACATTGTCCTTGCACGTATTGGAAGTGAATGAATGGAACCAAACATCCTGTCGGCAGGCGATGGCTGGCGACCACCTTGGGTCTTCTAGCTATCAAGTGCCGAGGGATGGTTTATTATAGACAAGAGATAGAGACTTTGAGTATGGCAAGTGACCTGACGTCACATTGCTAAAGAATAGGGATTCTGTTTCTGGAGAATCTGGCCACGGAGTGGGGAAGGCAATGCCTTTTGTTAAGAGGACTGCGATGAACCCCATGGCACTTACCCCAGAACCTCCATCGAATAAGCATACTTTTAGTAAACCTGACAATTTTATAGAAATAATTAAATTATTTCGAACAGATAAATCTACTATTCCTATGCTAGTTACTATAATTCATCAGCTTATCCGTTCATGCATAGAAAATGTTCCAAGCTGCACCAATAATCGCGAATAATCATTCTCCCTTGAATTACCAACTACCTGTCAAATCAAACACCGCCCTCGCCTTGCGCCCTACGCAACCGGCGTCGCACTGGCGAAATTACTGAAAGCGACCGCAGTATCCGGCCGTTCGAACGGCTGTTTAAATTGCCCTTCGAAACTGCGACCCTGTCAAAGTAACACGGTCGCGCGCGACAGCCGCAAAAGTCGCTTTCGCGCGCTGCCGTAAAGCGTTCCTGTCCACGGCGTGAACCGAAACGATGATTTGCGGCCCGAATTCGCGTCGCCTGATTCGATTCACCTCTGTTACAGGTATGCCGGGGAAGAAGAACACGATAACGTACCAGTGCTGTCCAGAACCGTACGTAGACGTCACGTTCACCATACAGATCCGAAGGAGGACCCTCTACTATTTTTTCAACCTGATCGTGCCGTGCGTGCTAATATCGAGCATGGCGCTACTTGGCTTCACCCTGCCGCCGGATTCCGGGGAGAAGCTCACCTTAGGTAACGTAACTCGTAGCATGCCTTGCCTGCCAGTATCACACAAGCCAGACAATACACACCTTGTTCTTTTACGTTTCTATACTACCGTTGACTCTATCGGCTGTCACACACGACACGTTGTATACTCTG
The DNA here is from genome assembly GCA_963969485.1 of Nomada goodeniana. Classification (NCBI taxonomy): domain Eukaryota; kingdom Metazoa; phylum Arthropoda; class Insecta; order Hymenoptera; family Apidae; genus Nomada; species Nomada goodeniana. Next base: position 15,195,966 of record OZ018303.1, read on the forward strand.
TCTGTTTATCTATCTATCTATCTTTCTCTCTGCTCTATCTTTTTCTTCTGTGTATGTATGTATGCAACACATACACCCGAAATCTTGCGACTGTTCGATTGATTTTTACTCGGATTATGTTTCTATACGATATGATACGTTTGACCACCCACCCCCTTATCACCACCGAACGCTGACTGTCCCGCGTTTCTTTCGTTCGGCATACGAAATGAACGTAGAGAACCCGATCGACCACCGATTTTCGATCGCGCGAACCCAACGGCCGTGCGACCATTTTGCGAATGCAACACGCCGAACGTGCATACGTTCGCGACGTTTTCTATTCCCGTTATAGAACGCGAGTCTCGCGGTTTTCGTCGTTTCCATCCTGTCTCCTGTGGTGAAAGTGACGGCAGGCCAGGGAAGCTTGGAAATTCTCCTCGTTTCACGTTTCCATGATCGCTCGACCGAATTCGCATCGACGGGACATTCGTATCGCTGTCGGCAATTATTGCTATCGTTGCTCACGTTACTGCGATTGGAATAGCGTCATTTGGATTTTACTTCTTCCACTACCGGTCGGTTCGACGATCTGAATTTGGGCAATCGATATCGAATTTCACTCGCACGGCATCCAGTACGCACTCATCAATCTCTATTTGGATCGAGTGGACCTGGTATTGAACGTCTTCGACCTTCGACCCGTGTTCGATCGACGCTTGTGGTTAATTGATATTCTTAGGGCATTCGAGGAAAATTCTGATAATGATTTTCTCTTGCGTACGACGGTTAGCGTTAATGATTATGGGAGGTTTCGTAGTGCAATGGTTTACGATAGGTTCACGATTTCTAAATTAATTTTTTGATGCGTTTTACGATCGTCGATGTACTTAATTCAATTTCAATGTTCAATTTGAGGAAAATTTAAGGGAAAATCGTGGTTTCGAATGTATTGATAGATTCGATTGTATGAATATTATTAAGCATAATAATGGTACATTGAAAGATATTTCTGGGGAATACGTAAAATAATTGTCGAGCTAATTATCGATTAGAACTTAATCGAATCCACATCGTGTCGAAAATATTATTAATCTCAATTCCCCCGAACGCAAAGCTCTTATTCTTATACGATCTTCTCTTACACATAAAATCACTGCATTTTCAGTTGTCACAGTTGCTGTAAAACAATAAATACCGCATACGGGTGACACAAATTTCCTCGCACAAAGCTGTCCTTCTCGAAGCATAATCCCGTTCGCCGCACGGACGACCCAGAGATTTTCATCAAGAGAAAAGGAATATCGAAATGGAAGTACGCGTCCATCTTAAATCGACGAAAGCTTGCAAGCACCCGAACGAATCTGTTCGTCACTGGGTAATAATCCAGGAGGTGTCGGTATCCGGAATTCTTTAGAATTCGCCCGCCAGTGGTGCGTCCCTCCCATATCAAGAACCAGAAACATGCACGGCCGTAACCAAGCGTGCCAACTTTCCGTATTCCTTGCGCGTCGATACCACGGATATATTCCCTCGTAAAACAGCGATATCTATGGGAGAGCCGTGTCCCGTCCGTATTTCCGTGCGGCCGATGTACGTCTGCGAAGCATCGTGACCGACTACGTACCTCTGGGACCGTCGCGTGATTTCAATTTTGGATAGGTCGTATCCCGTGGATTACAACGGGGAAAATCTACCCGCCACACAGTGAATTATGCAGCACGGTCGCGCTAAAGTTCGCCGCGGTCTATCTATGCTTGATGAGGCTGCACCGATTGGCTTTGAAATACGTCTTCTGGGAAGCAGGGCCGACATTCCGCCTGGCAGGCCGTGGACAGGTGGTTAATTATTGACGGCTGCGCGGCGCAGTAACGTGAAACGTTTTCCGTCGCCTGTTAGGGGGAAATCTTCCTTAATCTGGGAACGGTATTGCGCCGCGGTTTGCATTCGTGAATGAGACGCATATATGAGTGGATGGAAAAGTATCTTGTGCATTCGTTTCCTGGGGTGCACGAATAATTTAGGAGAACGCCATCGTGTCGGGTAACGAGAAACAGAAATTATCAGCTTGGTGGTAACAAGTGTATGCCCAAAAATTTACTCGTTTCCCTAGCTCGTTAATAGAAATACTCGCGGCGAGACTGTGCTCCTATCAGGCGATAAATTATCCAGGACAATTGCGAATGCGCGAGGAACTTGCAAGCACTTCGAAGAGGGCAGCGTTGCTTGCCGCCCAAGTGGCGAGCCCTTGAAAGGCGAACCCCTTGTTGGCCATGCAAGTTTCGAAAAGCCCGTGGTAGACATCACTTTACAAAGATCAGGTCGAAGTCTAATTACACGAATCTGCTGTCCCCTTAGTCCACCTAGAGTAGAAAGTTGTCGAGTTGCCTGAAGTTCGACCGTTTCGTATTTATCTTCCCTATAATGCAGTCAGTTGTGTTGTTCTTCTTCCGTTTAAACGGCTTGGCCCGTCGAAATGGTCAGGTTGATACTACCGATACGTTTCGTGAAAGGTTTTCGATAAAAAAATCGAGTGGTTGTAAGACGTATTCAACCGAAGCGACAATGAATTAACATTGCGACTGAAAATGTCCGACTGAAAATAATTATATTGAATTACTAGTCGATATATCGGGTCAGACGTCAAGTTTTAATATTACGCGACTGCAATGCAATTTTGTGGATGAAATCATTGTTATGAACGGTAAAACAAATTCGTACAATTTTTTATTCAGTTTATCTCGTACTTGGATGTCAACGAATTTTGCTTGCAGGAAATTTCGATTTCATTTATGATTGATCTCAACTCTCTTTTTCTGAATGTTAACGTGCTGGTAGCGATATTTGGAAGGTTTTCTAAATTGTAGCGAGTAGAATTGCTAAAACGCAGAAACAACAGAAATAAACTCTCGTTATTGTTCTTCAGTGTCGAATCTGTTGCTGAAAGTATAATGCATCTGTTACGTTACACCCAGTGTGTATCTCCACAGATTCGCGTGACTTTTCTCGTTTATTTCAACAGTTGCGTTCGATCGTTCTTAATTCTTTCACGTCAACATTGAGCAGAGCTCCGGTATTCAGCCCATCGAGTGGAATAAAATGCTCTTTACGCGAAGTAATCCGCGTTGGAGTGCTTAGGATCGTGATAGATTTATGGCGGAAGAAGCTGCATTTCGATTTCGATACTGTTTTCTCGTTTATCGTGACCTAGATCGTCGTCGATTAAGAGTAGCGTAGGCTAATTCGTCAGTGAGGTTATTAAAAGTCGCTTTGTAGAAATGTAAGTCTTGTTTTTTTTACAATATATGAGATTTAACGCTGACTCGCATGTTAAAGGAAACATGTGTCTTAGCTCTGGTGAAGTTTAACCCTTATGTTAGCAACTGGGTACCCGGGTACCCATCTCATGTTTCCTACCAGAATTTTTTATGTTCTGGTCACAATATCGCAAAACCCCTCTGAATCCCCATTGTTTGGATGTATCTACGTCGATATACCAATTTTAAATAAAATTGGTTCGCAATTTGTTAAGTTATAAAGTTTCAAACATATTTATACGCGTGTCTGGTAACCGGGGTACCCGGGTACCCATATAAGAGTCGAGATTGTTAAGTGTTCAATGAACATAAACATCAACCAATTTTTAACTAAAATGATTAATTTATTTATAAAATTACAATAATAAACAATTCTGTGGACAATTTCTGCACATTGCTATAGTATTTACGTGTTTATCACAAATAGGGCGGTCGCACTTGTGGCAAGCCTTTCATGTTCTTCGCCGTTTCTTTTCGGGATCAGCCTGACTCATATAACAGAATTCCACGACTTTTTTTTGAAGTGGAAGGAATTTCATTTATTTCTAATTGACTATTTCTCATGCTTTGTATTGCCAATTTTGTGGAAAGATGTCTCGTAGTTTGAGCATATGCCAATCGGGTTCGAATTGTTCGAAAAGAAAGATCTTCCCCTAATTGACGTAGAAACACACGAAGATTATTTGATTTTCTAGACAATATATTATTATTGATAATGCTTCCATTTTTACAATATCAACTTCTGAAACTTACAAATTATATTTCCCAAAGCACTGTCCGTTTCACCTAACTGCAAAGAATCGTGTGTCTCGAATCGAAAATTGAAACAAACTGATGCATATTGGAGACGGTCTCTGATCTAGCTTATATTTGTTTATATAAGCAAGATAAGCATCCATTCTCCAATTATCGAACTAGGAACGATTCGAAGAATCAAAATTCGAAAACTGGACACTTGAGTAACTGGGAGACTTCATAGGAGAGCATGTACTTAAAATATTACAAAAAAAACTGATACGTCATTTCAGTATAAGAATATAGATATCATAGATTTACATAAAATGTTTAAAGCTGCAGCTGTTGAGTTATAGAAATGAACGCTAACGGTCTCGAAAGAATATAATTTCATATTTCAGCCACTCATTGGCTACATCGGTTAAGTCCACAAAACAAAAAGAAGTCAATTTATTATAAATATAAGAAGTTAAGTGTCAATAAAACACTTTAATGCTAAAATTGTAAAAAATTTAATAGGCGGAAGCAACCAATTTGCCTAATGTGCCGATGGAAACAGTCTGGTGTACCCGGGTAACCGGTTACGAGACAGACGTTGCAATTTCGGTTGCTAACATAAGGGTTAACAAGATATGAGGTATAGTTATTAAGACGCAGGAGGAATTGAACCATATTCTTACTCACAATATGATCAAATTCATCAGATGTTTGCGTCATATTGATTTGTACCGAAAAATAACAACTATTGAATCATAAGCTGAACGTATCGTTAATGTTTTCGAAATGGAAAATCTGTCAAAGTTTGAAACCTTCATCGCTTATTCGCATTATGCATATACTATCATGATGTAATGCATAACACACGTACACGTTAAGAAAACCAATGAAAGGATCGACACTTCGCCGCCAAATTATTAATCCTCCTTTTTATAACATTCACATCTGTGTGAAAGGAAATGTTATATACAACTGAGGTAGGTACCATGCCGCGAATACGTTAAAATCGTGCACGAAATATGGTACCCTGGAAAACTGGAAAACGTCGAAACTTTCTACACAAACAAAGTATTCTGCCTCTCCACACCGAAACTGTCAGCGAAATTTTCGTGTTCCAGCTGGAATATAAAAAAAACAACAAGAAATAGGACAAAGAAGAATTTCTGTAATACCAGCAAGAGAGAGAAACGTTTCCCCCTTTTGCGATTTTATAAAACAATTGATTTCTCTTGATATACGAAAATCCGCGCGCTCCAGGTTCCGGAAACTTTTTTCCGAAACAACACGACGGTTACAAAAATTTCCGTTTCGCACAACTTATCCGGCAAATGATAGCGCGAAAAACAACGTGGCGCCCTGAGGAAGCGGGATCGAACAGAAAGCGGGGAAATTCAATATCTATTGGATCCGTCGCGGGGAACGACAGGACAGGATCGATGTTGGCAGGGATTCGAGCTCTCGTCGACGTTGTTCCCAATGCACAATTGCCACTATGCGGACAAGCCCGTGTATACACACAAATACAAACGTGGCCTGCATGCCGCGTGTCCCGTGAGTCCGCACAGGTATATAATTTTCCGAACAGCCGTCCGTTCGGGGAAAACACCGTGAAAATGCCCTGTCTCCGGTACGCCATCCCCTTTGGGGACACGTGATCTCCATGGTGGTGTGATTTTTATTCGATCGAGATCAAACCTCCGAGCTCGACTCAGGTTAACAGAGGCGACTCGTTTCTGATGAAAATACGGTTGTCGACAAATTAGTCACGGTTATGCATAGAATATATGGTGGGATATGGCGATAATGTGCTTTGCTTTCCTGCGTTTCGATTCGCATTGCTCAATCGTTATTAATGTGTTGGCTGCCGAGACTGATTGGCGGGTGTTATTTGTTGATAAGAATTAACGGATAAAATCTCAAGTAATTTAAATCTGTTTCGTTTGGTTCATCATTTTCTTTATATAGAGTTTGTTTATATTATTATATCATTGCATTATAATTATTGCCGCGGTCATTAGAATTTTCAGCAGAGTATTCCGAACTGTTGTTGATGTTTGTTAATATCACAAACGCCTTCGTTATTATTCGACATTTAACTATGTTTCCACTTCGTTTTAATTAAGCAAGTGAGATACGTTTTTTACATCTCGAATTTTTCAGTTCACGCTCGTGTTTGCCAAACGAAAATATTTTTTCACACCACGCGCGGAAAGAGAAATTTTTATTGACGTGGCCACTGCTACATCACCGAATCGCATCATTGCTGGGAGCTTATTAAAATCGAAATCATCGATAAAATTTTCCACCATCGTCGTTGAAACATTTTTGAATTAAAAAAGTCACTCGGCTGAACGAGTGTTGTTTACCACCGGAGACTGAGATTAAGAAACTATTGAAAATAGCAGCTGATTAAAAATGACCGCGTACCTTTAACGAGCGTGACAACTTTCCATTATTTTTTTTTTTTCAATGGTATTTATACTGCACATTGAAAAGATAGACAGGAAACGATTCCGCTTGGATAATTCGCAGTATCGAACGACGCGGTTCATCTTCCCTAACATAAATGCAAGAGAAGTGGTACACGATCTAAATACTTTAATGAAATATCCCAGGTACCAGTGTTTCGTCGAATTTCCCAAACATGCTGGTAATATCAAGTTATCCGGAATATTGCATCGAGGTGCATTTACTCTTATCTAGTCCTATAGACCAATAGCAGAGTGAGTATAATATCATAGAAATTCCATTCCAGCCGAGTTTCATCATCGCCGTAGCCCCAGGTAGTCTCGATGTAAAACGAATTCCGTCCGAAGCCGATTCAGAAATAAGATTCGCCTTAGAAATTCCGATTAGTCGAGATCTGCATGCACGAAGATGCTGGAAATTTCGACGTTACAGTGCTCTAATTTCTCGTCGATTTCCACGGCTGGAACGAGTATTTTAAAGTACGCAACCTAAGATGAACAGCGGGCCGTATTTCTGTTAATGGAACATTCGAGGAATTCTAACATTGTTCGGTGTTCTGTGAAATTGAATTTGTTAAATCTCTGATTGCTAAATATCTGTCGGTTTTTAAGCTATTTTCTGTCTCATTTTAACTGATAATTTAAAATTCATTTGTTCACCAATCAGAAGTTACAAATGTGCATTCCTGACATATTTCTGGACAAAGACGTAATATTTCTTACCTATTTTATGGATGATATTTATATTAATTTGTTCAGTTGTTTATATTTTTTGGAATTCGATTAAAAACATTTATGAATGGATTATCCTGGCATAATCGTTCGTAAATACAATGTGTATTTCTATATTTATCTTTCTATGAGCGTAGATTGTTATATTAGCGTTCAAACTTTTAATTAAATCTTACAATTACATCAACTGCATCAAAATGGTCGAACGTTTAGATTTACTTGGTAAATTGGATAAATTCCAAGCTAAGGACTATAGTTGCAAGGCAATAGCAGATTTATGAGGATAAAATGGAGAAAGTAGAACGTCGAAGTGAATCCTGCAAGTCATACTTGGATAAAATGTTCAGAGAAGCATAATAGAATAAATATTGGAATCAAGATAAAAGCAGAATGATTAAACTCGTTATCTTCGAAACATTAAACTACCTGACTTCCCGAGTAATAAGCATAAATTTGTTTTTATGAAACCACGATTTATACCAGTTGCGAAACTTAACATAGCTTTTAAATTATTATTAGCGTAGCGGTTGAGTAATTATCTGCACTTTCATCGATGAATAAAGAGAACTGAAAATCATACTTCTATTCTGTACGTATTTAAAATTACTGTATTTTGTTTTTTTAAATAATTAAGTGTGCATTCGTTTTGGATTGAATGACATATATATGTACACATATAATATATGTATACACTTATATATAAATGCTTCGGCATTTATTGAAAATTGCAAACGCTTGTACTGATTTCATAAAGTGAATTATAACGTTCAATAGCTTCATAATGCAATAAAATATTTAGTATCTTAAAAGCATCACTATGGGTTACGTATTAAATCAATCTGAAAGGTATTATTGTCTCGAATACATAAAAGTTCCATACGCTTTATAGGTCGCAGTTTACTTGCTGTTAGAGTGATTTTTAGTGTTCGTGGGTTAAAGTATGGGTGATAACGTATAAGCCGTTTGTGTTGAAATGAACTTCTGAAATTCATATAAAAAACAGTCGTTTATTACAGCAAATTCAAAACAAAATAATAATTTAAATAATACCAACAAGTTAATGCACGCACAAAGTAAAACTTGCAAAGATTTTTAAACTGAGTTTCATCGAATGTACTCACTTCAATTCTAACAAAGAAGGATATCTAATTGCATGCACTAAATTTATCATCAACAAATTGATCAATTTCTTTATCCATTGAAAGCTAATGTACTCGACAAAAGTATATGTAAAATTTACACTTGCTTCCACATCGCATTAAATGCTCTTGATACAATATCCTCGATTGACTCATCCAAGTAATACCTTTTCCACGTTAAAAAAGCGATAAAGGAAAGCGCAATCGATCAAACTCTATTCCACAATCAACTCCAGTTTCGAAATAATTGACAGACTACATCCTATCATTGACACCCGAACGTTATTAATCTTCTCAATAAACTTATTTCACCACCCCTCGCGACACGACGAACTGAAAAAGAAGAAAGAAAACCCCCGCGCACTATTCTCCCGTCACAAACAAAGAAAGAAGGAAATTGAGCGACCTTTCCTTCCGGAAGCTACCTAAATCTGGCACGGACAATAAATCTGCCCGTTTGAAGCGACGTTGTGATTTATTAAAGAACGCTTCTCTCTTCCCAGCGCCACCCATGTATGTACGTATGATTCTCAAATAAAAAGAGGAAAAAAATGATGCGACGCGCAGAAAGTGGCCTGAAAGCTTTCCGCCCCGGAGGGGAACAAAACGCGAAACGTTGCATAATCAAATCCCTTTGAGCACCGGCGGGACTGGTGTTGGTGTGTTTGCGACACGATTCCCGTGTCCGTGATTCATCGGGCGCGTTGGTGTTCGCGCGCGCGGGCAAAGAACAAGGTGGTGTATAGAGTACGGGAAACGCTTGGAACGGTGCAATTAAAACATAACTGCGGCTCGTTTGTCGGGCTATGTGTGTCGGCGCTGTGGTCGTCGGGCCAGAGGACGGACTTATTAAAAATTGCCCTCGCCTCGCGTAACATTTACGAAGCGCGATCATCTTGGTCACTCGAAATGCTCGACCATGGAGTGTAGCCGCGAGCTTGAAAATATATGGCCCCCGTAGTATGTACGGTCATTTCATGCCAAATCGATCACTTTTCGACGTCAGCATCGGCGATTTTGTTCTAAATGAAATATGCTGTGGTCCATGTGAAATTGGGGGGGGGGGGGGTGTAAGTCCTCATTTTCGCGGCTGACAATTTGTTTAGAAAACACAGGCCACCAAAGTTTGTAATTTTTGCCGTTTTAGCGAAAGCGTTCAGCCTGGAATTTTTTATCTCAGGAACTGTTTGTCCGATTGGGCTGCCTAGCCTTAATTTGGGATAGATTGTTTTAGCTTTTTATTGTAGGATGCGTTGTTCAGGGTAGCGTTTTGGTTGCACCTCTACGTGGAGGATAATATCAATTTGTTTGGATTTGGAAAAGTTGTTCAATGTATGGTAGGTACCTGAAAAGAGACTGGTGGTGGCATTAAATGTTGATTTCTTATAAAATTCTAGGTTTATTCCGATAGGACCAATTAGAAAAATAATAGCAGCTGTAGAAAATAAAGAAAATTATTATAAGTGACTGCTATTGCGATTACTGTTAGGCGTGTACGAAAATTTTGGACAAAATGATGGACATTTCTCTTACATACATCTAGTAGTAAGATGTACGGTTATTTTTTAATCAGTTTGCCCTGCTTCATTGTGGTATATATTTTACTTGGTACAATATACCACCCTTAATAATTTGGGTATTATAACTGTGGCAATGATAATAATATTGACAGAGATTTCAAGAAAATGGGGAATAATTATTGCTCTGTCTATTCATAAACTCTTTCGGGTGAATTATCAATGGGAAATCGCGATATGGAGAACACGAAGATTTTATTGATAATTGTTGCAAAGTAGCTTATTAGAAATTACAAATTCTGTGCAAAATGATAAGCTATACATACATTATTATATCAGTTGTAACGATTAATTTTCGGTGGAACTATTGGAATGTACAGATATTGTACGAATACATAGTGCATACAGATATATTTGCAAGTCCCTTTGCAAAACCGAAACAATTAACATGATAACAAATCAGGAATTATAGAATGCGAAATACACGATTACTCTAGAAACTCTATTACGAATACTTTAATCAACGTGGTACATTTTCAAAATTGCCATGTCCTGGCGATGATTCAAATACTGGATTGTAATAGGTACATCTAATACGACAGTGTAGTGACATGAAAAGGTGTTAATGTCCGTCTCGATTGATTAAAATAATATTGTAATAGCATAGGAAGATTAAGTTACCGAAGCATATGTATATATTCCGTGGAGTCCATTCTTTTTCAATATACATAATCGGATTCAAGCTTAAAGTCACTCTTTGCGACAAAGTCTTACCCTATGTAACAGTAAACGAAAAAAATCAATGCGAACATAAGTAATGTATAATATAATATCACTTTTGAGCAACTACTTTAAGCTACTTAAACAATTCTTTGCTCCCACATTTTTCTTGAAAATGTAATATTTATTACCGTCATTAATTCATCTAATATTTAATTTTTTATTAATCTTACTGTCGTTATATCGATTTCCCATAAATATTAAGAACTGCACCCGCTTGATGACTAGGTGCGGGAATTTATAGCATATAAAGGTTCTTCCTAACGGTTGCACGGTTTTCTGTGTCTCGAGACGGAATTCAAGTCAAGTCGAAAGCTCATTAAGAATTCGTGGAACGGAACGTGGCTCGCCTTTCGAAATCACCTTTTTAGTAAAGGAACTTTTTCCACGTTCCGCGGCTCCAACGATGCCCTTGATTGTACGCGATTATATCGAAGCATACCAGCCCAATTTCCGGCACAAGCACAATCAGAATCCGCGAGAATCCTCCTCCAGATATCCCGGAGGAAGCATCGAGTTTCAAGATCTTTTCTAAAACGAGAAGCACGAAAGGAACGCCGATCACTCCGAGAATCGTGTAGGAATTTACTAATACGGAGAGTAAGTGTGTGTTCGACTTCCTTAATTACTTCGGAAGATTTGAAAGTCGTTCGCCCTCGACACTGGATTACTTTAATCTTCCTAAGTGTGCGGGGCTTTTATCAATTTCCTTTTGCCATTTTTGGAATTTCATACATAATTTCGAAAAGTTTGTCTATACAGTTTATACAGCTTATTTTTATTACTCGTTCATCAAATCGTCATAATAATTTAGTAATTAAGGAAAGTTGACAAGTTTGAAATTAAAGAACAATTTGCACGCAGTACGTGTACATCATATTTACGTGTAGTATATCACTTGTCTCTTATAAATGTAAATAGAAATAATTGAGCAATTTATTGTCTCGCGCACTGCATTTTCCAACGACGAGTTAACTCGTCGTCCCCAGCGAAAAGGTTACACCTTTCTCGTTGCATAAAATTCTAAATCAATAATTACAGAAATATCTCGCCTCATACTCTGAAACATAATATGCACGTGTCAGCTATAATATCGATAAGTTCGTTAGATTTAATGAATGAATGCTTATTCGCTCGAGGTTATGGGGTAAATGCCATGGGGTTCATCACAGTCCTCTTACCAGAAGGCATCGCCTTCCCCGCTTCGTGACCAGGTCCTCCAGGAACAGAATCCCTATTCTTTAACAAGACGACGTCAAGCCGCTTGTCATCTTTAAACTCTCTCTCCTCTTTCTAATAAACATTCCCTCGACACCTGACAGTTGGAAGACCCAGAGTAGTCGCCAGACATCGTCGAGACACTCTCCGGCCGCACGCAGGACGGCGTCCCCATCATAAATTATCCACAGGGTGCGTAGCACTTCGCCACCCGATCCTGTTCGTTCCTTTTAAAAAACACCCTAACGCTAACACACTCATGCGAGGGATTTCTTACCTTCCTCCAACTTCCGCCACGAAATATTTCATCACAACATGGCTGACGTAGTCCCTTTGAAAGCTTCGAATCAGCACACAGCCTCGTGCCGATTCACATTCGGCAAGTAATTACGAGTTAGCTCCGCGAACAAACGGAAGAAGGATTCCCGCAGGAAATCTGAATAAGAAAGATCGAATCTCGCGGTACCTGCACCTCGTACTCTCCCAGTTTTCCCGCTTCTTCGCCATTGTTATCGGCTCGTCTCCCCTTTGTGCCTCTGCCGCCGCGTTTTCTGCCATTGTTGTCGCTTTACGCGGCACCTGTTCATCCGTCGGTCGCCTTAAGCTCGAAATCCGACCGGACGAACCAGGGGAAGGGAGACTTGTGTCACCCCGTGAGAAACTTGGCGAAACGGGTCGGTGTTATTTCGTAGACGTTAAACAGTTTTGGTAACTGTTTTACGGGACCTAGTGGAAACGACTCGAGCGGCACTCGAGGAGACATGGGTCCACGCTAGCAGGGCAACGATGCTACGAGTGAGAACGAAGTTAAGGCAAACAAGCATTTCGCGTCAACTTAAATGGAATTAACGTTCGCGTTGCACCATCCTGCAACATTTTCTGCAAGCCCCGTTTATTCTTCCTGGACGGAATTATTCTTTGTTCGTCCTGTAGTTGCTTCAGCGTGGTCAATTTCGTTTATGGTTTCATTTTTTGATATGTCTCTTTAGAATGGAAGTTTTTATCAAACTTATGGTGCCATGGTAATCGTGCATCTAACTGCGCGGTAATTTGGTGCAAATTAATCGATTTGTAATTATTGGAGCGATTTGCAATCCCCCTTGCGATAGATTAGCTTTATTAAATTATTGTAAACGTAGTATAATATTTAATGTATTGAATATTTTAAATAGAAGCGTTGAACATACATGAATATATCTGAACAGTTTTTATTTAAATTAAAGTTTCTGTGATAATCAGGGTTTCCTTCATTTAATGATAGTGGTGTTTCTTCGCGCGGCGTCTTCTTGCACATCGTCCTATTACAGAATAAAGAACTACAAAATTATGAAGAAAATCTCTTATTCGATAAAAGATGAAGGAAGAGTAACTGAACTCGGCGTACCGCAAACATGATGCCTTGACATATTTCATGAAATTTTTGTCTTAATTATAGCAAAAAATATTTGACAAATAATAATACTTTGCCAGAGCTCTATTAATCTGAACGCACCATCGTTCATTCTCAACCTCTCTTTTTTCGACAGAGCTAAAGTTCCCCATGTTCAATAATTAATCACTGACCAAGCACAGTGGCTCGCTCGCGAGCTTTCTTTCTACTTTAATGTCTACTGAAACTTCGCTACACGTGATGTGCCATGGAACACTGACAAGCTTTTAGCAAAAGCGATTACAGTCTCGAAAGATTTCCCTGAATTTCGGGGTTTCGGTTCTTCCGAACTTCACGATGAATCATGACGAATTACAGTGACGCTCGATTAGAGTTAAATAACGTACTTCGTTTATAACATTTTTGAAAGAGGATATTTGGTTAATCAGATGCAAAGGTTAATTGGAACGTATCACGGAGAACGAATTCTAGAGTTCATAATCAAATATATTTGATAAAATATGTAGATTCTTTTCTTCCTTATTCTGTGGCTGTTTTGCAAGTAGGCATTATTCAAATGAAGAACAATATTTTAAACATAATCTGTATTACAAGAAAATGTACAAGAGGGAAAAACAATAAGCATTGAAAGTTGCTTTAAGCAATCCAAAATTTATAATTTTGTAATGTATACAATCATAAAGGCATTCGCACATAAACATCAATTAATCGAATTCTGTATAATTTTAGTATTTTCAGACCGATGTGTATTATATTCCATAACCGCGTCATTGTTACGAGCGAAAAACACTGAGCTCTTTAGGCGCAACACTATTGCGGCGTCCATGAATGAAATTTCCATAATATCGTGCTGCTTGAAATTCCTAGCTGCAGGACCGTCGTCATCGTGAATGTCATTAACCAGATAAATACCGAGGAAATGCATGCCAGATATCACGCGAAGGCAGCGCAAAGCGTCACTGTTCTCTTTATGGTGATTGTATTTGATTGAGCATTACCATGGCAAAGGGTTGAGATCGGTACTGTGTACGAGCAACGCTACGCGCTGCACGAACTGAGTGTCATCTGTCACCCTGACACGATTTTCACCTCACCAATCACGATTTCTCGAGACTCTTAAATTCAAGTGCTGAGAACCAGTCACAAATAACTTTACTTTGACTTCAAACATATGCATATCTTACGAAGAACGCTCAAAAAGAAAATCCATTAATCTTCATTCATTGAAATTTCAGAAGCCCGCGAAAATATAGAAATATTACAATTGAGAAACAATAGAATTTCTAGGAAATCAAATTCAACGCCACCGCCATCTGGCTCCAGTATAATCATCTTTTTCACCAATACAAATGGCAGTCACGTTGATCTTTCAACCGTGTCCAGAGATTTCATATTACGTGGACATGAACGGTTTCCGGGAATACTTCATCTGCTGCCCTCGCCATTTGAAGTTCAAGAAACCAGAAATGCGGGCTCTTCATGTTACTCTAACCGAAGACACCTAATGGGCTTTGGCCAGACGAATGAAGTGGTTACGTGGCAGGCACCTGATTCGATTCACCTTCGAAACGTCAATTAAGATATGAAATAACTTTTCACGGCGAAGCCTCGAGTGGCTGAAACCAGCTTTCTGAGCTTTCTTTAGAAGTAGTGCATACATCGGCCAATATTATTGGGCCTCCAGCTATACTGAAAGGCAAGCATTTCTGATCGGAATACAAAATGGCCAGGAAACCTTTCATACCGGAATATCTAGCACTGTGGTTTGAAAGATTCATTTTTCCAAATCTTACGAAATAATGGTACTTCAATAATCGAGAACGATTTTCACAGGGTTTTACCAGCGATTTAAAATATAAATAGCAGTAGTTTTTAGAGATACTGTGTACTAGTCACAGTTCGCAAAATTTATATTTATATTATATTTGATATTTAGTTAGTTAATATTGGGAAGAAACAATTTTTAAATGGGAGTGATAATAAGCAGTGTTAAAAGATTGATGAAATACGACACAAAGGAGAAGGTAGCTGAAATTAAGTATATTCAAAAAATTTAGTTCTCCTCGTTTCAACTAATAATAGTTTGTAATCATATGATGTTATATTAAAGTATAACATATTTTATGCAGCAGGCTTCGAACATGAAATTTTCATTTCAAACGGTGCCTCAAATTCGAGAAAAAATTCATTTATTTGTTCGCTCCATTTCGATAACGAGCGATCGTAAACAATTCAGCTCAGGAAAAATGTTGACAGCAAAATATTCATATTTGACATCCGTTGACGCTTAGCAGGTAGTTTTGCACAGTCAAATCCAACCGTGCATTCGAAATAAAGTATTTGTAAATATACCCTTGCAATATCGCAAAATATTCTCGCGGATGATCCTCTCAAAGTACAGAGAAAGGGTCGAGAATGATAACGAAGCCATAAAATTGAGCTTGAATCCGAACGTTTGCCTCTTTGTCCCTTCATAAAGCGCGTATGACTGAACGCCACCAGTCACAAAAGACACGGGGACCGTGCACAACAAGCGCGATTTAGTGCAGAATTTCGCAACGCCAGTTGTTTCCGGGCGAGTGTAACCAGCAATCTCAGAGCGATTCGCAAATGATCCGTGAGACAAAGTGATTTATCGGCGGAATATCCAGCCGTGGTCCACAACCGGTCGACAAACGTTTCTCGTCGCAAATCCCGCTCACTCCAGATGCAAATCCTTTCTGCAAATAAATGTATGCCTTCTGCGTCGCAATTAATCGCAAGATTAATGTCACGTCGGAGGGACAACGGATTCGTTTTCCTCTTCTCCCGAAGAGGTGTAACGTATCGCCCGGGATTTCGGTGAAATAGAATTTGTTCTATTGAAACAAACAGAAGTTGTTTGGGCACAGATGCCTTGCGTCGGTTGTGTTTAATGCGTAAACCGTTTTAGCGTATTGTAATTGAGATGGATACGGGGGAGATTGTTAAAATTTTTCGAACCGTTTGCGAACCATGGGAAGCTGCCGCTGCCTATATCACCGTCACCGGGATTAAAAACGTAAATTGTCGATATCCGTGTCACAAGCTGAAGCGTCCGTGCATCAAGTTCCAGTATTGCTCGAACACGCGTCGATACTAGTGTTGGACAATTTTCAAATCGGTCGAACACTTGAGAATAATTGTAAAGCTGTAATTGCAGCTTTGCAGCTTCAGGGCAAATGGTCCTGGGCGGGATCGACATCCCGTTGCCAGCGAGGGCCATGTCTGTCAGTCTTACTTTGTTAGACACACCTTTGTGAAGCCAACGAGTTATTCTAATAAAGGTATCTTCTATTCACAACGAGGCTTTCACATTATATGGCCGTTCCATCTCTTACATATGCCTAACGAACAACAATTTGTGAGCATGGTTGTCATTAGGCATTAGCCAATTGCATCCGATTCGTCCCGTCGCCTTTCCCGTGGTTCAAACTCGGCGAAATGTGACCTGGTATTCTTATCCGGCCCGGGTCGGCAACAGGCTGAGATCTATCGAAATCCTAATTGGAAAGAAACGCAATCGAAATTTTTGAAGGCAATCCGCGTCGAGCAAGTTGATGCTGTACTTGTCGGATTAAGTGGCTGCGAGGTATTAGCAAGTTGGGGTTATATCGCTTGGTGCTAATTGTGCACTATGTTAATTGCATACTGAACAGGTGAATGGGATACACTTGGAACGCATACAAAGTTGGACCTTCTATTTCGGAAATGTTACTTTGTCTTCTTTCTAAGAAGGGTTTACGTGAAACAGAGTTATTGGAGATAGGATTCTTTTTAAGAGGATTGCAATTCGCTGACAATAACAGATAATTTAAAATAGAAAATGCAGGTACATATTTAGTTATCCGTAATTTTTACCAAATTTCATTAGAATACAAATATTTGTCAAATATCCATCATATATTTATTTATAGAAAAATTAATAAATAACTAGAGAACATCAGTAACATAGTAACATAGTGTTCATCGAATATTTTAACGTTAATCAGTTGTATTAAATTATTTTACGAACGATTAATTCGTGAAGTTGTTATAAACGCATTTAAATTACCTGCTCTATACATATTCACACTTGATTGCATACATATTACATATACATATGTGAAGAAGTATATTTTATTAAACGCTTCAACAACATTCCCTATCATTCTCAGTAGAACACAATTTATTGTTCATTCATTAATACTATGATATTTGACGCTCATGAAGTATTCACCACATAAAATATCTACGTTGCGTGCTGTTAGCGGAATAGGTAATATCAAAATTACTACGTTAATTAATAAATACCATGAGTATCGAGTTAATATGAGCAGATGAATTTTAAGTTAACCATTTGAACGAATAAGATTAATGGCTGAGGACGATTACAGTTTGACAGCACCAATACTGCTGTGGCCCTAATCCGTCGTATTAATCCATCATCTCTTCCTTTGATAAACTATTAATCAAACACAATTCCAATGATCACCGAAACGGATTTCGGCTTCAGAGTTTCAGCAGCAAAACTATTACAGTGCTTCTCCGATGCTAATGATAGATGTGATTCTGCTTAACGACATTTTATTTATATTTTTATTGTTATTTTCTTTTATTCATATATGCTTTGATATTCCTTACACCACGAGTATTATAAAATATAAGGCGAATAATGTTGTAAATTAAAAGTGCGATCAATTTACACAAAAGGATTGTACTGTGATACAGCATAGCAACTGTTTAAATTTGAAAGTATCGCACTCAATAGAGATAATGCCAAGTTGCAGATACTTTTGAATCATTTTTCTTTGATAACCTAGTAATTATTTTGTTTTGGAAAAATATTACACACCCGATATTGATGAAATTTGTTAATCAGAAGTATTTTTAAACTATAGGGGCCTGAAAGAAGCTCATTAATAATTTTATATAGCTCCCCCTAAAGCAATAATCAATCGCCCTATGTTTTTGGGCAGATACAAGTCACTTTTGTAGATGCTACATCTCAATTTTGTGAATTTGACCACAGATTCGCGTAAACGTGACATATGGATTAAGCTTGCTCCAATCTAAACGCTCGAGTTCCTTCAAAATACTATCACCGCAGCGCGTTAATCCATCTTCTAAGTTCACCGCTACGGAAGTTATGGAAATTTACCCCATGTTCACGTGCACGTGGAACAGCCGCAATATTTGTGGAACGTGGACAGACAACTAATGTTTATCCGCTGACACGTTAGTGCTCTGATAATCAAATCGTCCGATGATGGCCTCCTGTTTTGCATGAGCGTCACTCATGCCCAGTCAACGTCATTAACGCGCAGCTCGTTTTCCAAACCATTCTAAACTGTCACCGAAATGCCAAAGAAATCGGAACTGTTGTAGTAAGAACTCGTTCCATGAATGAAGATTGCGAAAGCCTTTTGTTTCCCTTACATACCAAGTAACATTAGAAGAAATAGTTGATTATAAATAAATTCTCTCCGCTCAATATAGTCTCCTGCGGCAATTTTTCTTGCCTTCAGAGATGTATGTATGCAGTTTTGGGAAATATTGCACGAGGTGCACGAAACTTTAATAAAAATGTAAATCACAGAACGATTTATTACTGTATAGAAGGTGCGTAAAAGTGACCACCTTACTTTTGAATCGTGCAGTAGTAGTAACGGCGTGAAAACGTGAATTATACGCGGACAACGGTGATATTTTTTATTCAGTCTTGAATTTTATTTATAAGCTTGATTGCAATGTGACGGGCCACAAATCAGGGCCCCAATTATAAATTCGTGGGTCGACTTGCATTTATTTTAATAATAAACGGAACTAATTAGAAATGAATGGTCATTGAATACAACAGAAACGTCGCATGTGAATTGTCACGTGAATAATTTACGTGCTTTCTAATATCAATAAAGAGACAATATACCAATACATTGCACACTTGAAATTACATTGACGTGAATAACAACTGTTACGCATAATTATATATGTTTCTAACGACATATTCTTTGTATGATTTCTCGATTAACCCTCGAACTCCTAAAGAGGACGTCGAAACCCTAAAAAATCGTCGAGCCCTTATGTCGAAAGATTTTAAATTCCGGCCCACTTTATACACAAAAATAGTTCTGAAACAATTATTTATTACTACATACATCAATAAATTTGATATTGAAATACAAAACGCAGTGCGCATAATGAAAAGAAAACCAAGAAAGCGACTAATACATTCTCACTACGCTGACGATTGCGCACGACTCACACCCCCGGAGTTCCAAAATGAAATTATTAATCTATTTTGTCCTTCAAACCTTGTGCGCGAGCTATTGGAAGCACATTTGCTGGAGCTATGTATGTGTTGGGCCATTGACATGCACTAGAATAGCGATCTCGTTCTTTCGTCCGTAACACGAACTCGCATTAACGAATGGCCGAGTGAACACGAATTATCGAGACTGCCCTGTAAATGATGGCGGTTAACACGTAATAATGCAATTCCAGACACGTTACCCGCGCCGCGTAAAGTTATTAACGACTGGGCTGATTCTGCGCTCGCAGTATGGGAACAAGTTACGCAGCCCGGTGCACTCGTCCACGCGTGGGATTATGGTCACGCAATCGCATAAGCCCGGCATGGAAATTAGGAATACGCGCTCCTCGGTACACCGATACACTCCATCTTCCGTGGCTTCCAATGAGCCACGCGTCACACGCCAATTTCGTCCTGTGTGACTGGTTTGCACACGATACGCTGCAATAAATATGATCCAGACTGTGGGAACTTGTATGCGAAGTGTCGATCATCGATTTCGGTGCGATTCGGCAGAGCAAGGGGTGCATTGATTATTATCGTTGAAATTTCGTTCATTCGATACTCAAGTTTTACATTAGATTCCCGCGATATAAATGGCAGTTTGCCATTTCTTAATTCTTTCGTGCCGTTCGGCTGTGACTGTTGCAAACGCTTTTACATGAAAGCTATCTCCTGAAACGGTGACGACATTTGTACATGGGGGGGGGGGGGTTTAAAATATTATTTTATGATACTCGTACGAGTACCGTATACGCGATTAATTATAATATTACCGACATTATGAAGAGACGTAACTGTTATAGATCTACGAATTTATGTTTTTCATTTTGTTACCTGATTTTTTATTGCGATCAATCTGGAAATTGCGCGAATTGTGAAACTTGAAGTTAACGTGTAAAATATATATCTCCGTTCGATTCCGTTATTTGTTCTATTAATTTATCGCAGAAAGGAATTTGATATATGCATTGCGTTCATTATTATCACGTCCTCAATTTATGACAGCAGCACAAGAATTCCGTCGAACAATTTTTTATTCATGGTCCGTCCAGAAAGTGGTATGCAAAACCGTGTCATTCTATTCTGCTGCCACCTTTTTAATACAGCGAATGATAATGCAGTTGCATCAGGTGGTAACATTAGGCGACTCAGATTGTATAATATAGTAGCCACGCAGTAGTGCGTATCAATTATTCATGACTCTCTGCTCACAAAGGATTAAAACCAATCAGTTTTGAAACATCTTCATGGAAACCATAATACATAGATACTAGTCAACTCGATCCCACAATTCGAACTGAAAGAAAAATTTAATACAATTAGTAGTATGCCATTTATAAATGATGAATAACAGATTCTAAAAATGAAAAAATTCACATACTGCCAGAATAATACAAATTAAAAGAGGTTAGGGAAGCTAAAGATATTATTTAAAGAAATTATAGCTGGAAATATTGTCTCTTCTAAAAGATATTCACAGTTGACAAATTATAAAATATAATACACACTGTCAGCCAAAACTTTTGGATCACCTCTTTGCTATTCCCAATTCTCTTAAATTACATTCTATAATTATATGGAATCAATATTCCACGCACGAACAAGCATTCCGTCTCCTTCTATATATGTTTGCCAACAGGATTTCACGAATTTTCACCTTAACATTATACAAACGTTCTGTGAAATCTCTACATACTCCGAAACTTCCAGTGATCCCAAACTTTTGGTCAACACTGTACACACTTTACGCTTGTTATGCATAAACGTATCATCTGAATTTGAAATTAGAAACACGGAACGGCAACGCAATTTACCACCATTTTATACGTAGATTGAATTAAATCGTAACGAGAGTATCGTGTATCTTACGAACTATTGCAGCACACCCCAGTTTTCCATTACCTACAAGAGTTAGCTGTCCGGAGACTTAAGTGATGGCGCATAATCGATCCTTTCAATCGTTTCTGTAACGTGGGTAAAGTACAACGCGGCTATTCATCATGAAACTTTCCTCGCCGCTGCAACATTACCGAACCGTTAAATTATTCTCGCGTTTCGCTTTTCGTTATTTGCTCTAAGCAGATCGTGAGAGATGCCCGCGACGAATTGCGTGAGAATCGAACGCGAAATACGAGACACCGTCGCGACAGCGAAAAGTTGTCAGCTTCGAGACAGTCTGCGGGAAGTTTATTGCGAGTCGTGGAAAATCGACTCGTCGTTTCGGCCGGGAAACGTTGAATACCGATCCCGATGAGCGGTTCCACTTTCAGGTTTTCCTTTCGACGGAACTCTTCCAAAAGAACTTTGCCAAAGGGGACAAGTTTCTGCGATTGAACAGCGCGAAAAGTTTATAACCAAGGTTGGAAGAAACAGATTAGTTCGGTGTCGGTCTTGGTTTCGATTCTCGGCTCATGGTTCTTAATGTAGTTCTGGAAAATCGTTTGTGATTTTATTCGGCTCGTTTAGATGTGTCTTAATTAA
The DNA here is from genome assembly GCA_963969485.1 of Nomada goodeniana. NCBI lineage: Eukaryota > Metazoa > Arthropoda > Insecta > Hymenoptera > Apidae > Nomada > Nomada goodeniana. The sequence goes on from OZ018303.1 coordinate 15,218,032, forward strand.
GGGGAGTTTGTTGCTTTTGAGATTGCTCAAGGTTTCTCATTCGAATTTGTCACGCTGGTATGTTTCGCGACTGCCGGAAAGTTACTTCGCTCTTTTTTTCCTTCGGTTCGTTATCGCTGCAAATTTTTAACGCGTTCCGCAAATTTTGTTACAATCAATTTGAGGCAATTGGCTAATTTCCGTTCAACAGAAAGCGGCTGCAATGATGTAATACTTTGAAAAGTGGTTTCAATGGTTTTCTTATACGTGCATGTAGAACATTTTGTATGGTTGACAATTCGACATTTTTATACAGATATTATAGAATATTTATTCGTCCTTCGAAATTCGAGATTCCAGGTCGTACGAGCGTGTAATGACATGCACTCTGTTTTTCATAATATGTGTACAAAAATTGTGTCGATCGCGAACGAATTTTCAAAACGTCAAGTTAATTGACGAATTCCATTTCGCTGTAATTACGTCGAATAGTTAAAGAAACCTCCATTCCTGAAAATTGCAAACATCGATCAGCAAAAGCAATTTAATTAAGGTAGTCAAACATTATCACCAGTTTTTTTTTGTCTCTCAGAAAAGCATTAGGCTCAAATTATCAACTTTTTTAAAATAATATATCGACGATATCTAATCCGAAAAACGTTCGAACTACCGCGACGTGCTGCCTTCTGCTACGATACAAATAAGCAAAAAAAAACGAAAGCACTTTTCTCAAATCGATACCAAGCGAGCAGTTTAGTTGCAAGATAGAAATTCGCTTCCATCAGCAAGACCCGAGTATATAGGTACTCGATTCGAAAAACAAACGAAGTACTCGCGTTCAGCGAGTTCTGCGACTACAACGGCTGTTCATCGATGCGCACAGTTATACGAGATCGATATCCAGCTTGACGGGTCTGAACATTTTCGAAAAGCCGGCACGTTCTTTCCCCAGAAACTCCGTCTGACCCGGTCGCATGCTTTTTCGAAAGCCAGCAAGCAACCAACCAAAACCGATTGAACGATATACCCATAAGAAAGTTCCACCTAGCCAAACGAATTTTATCCGTGGACGTGTTCACGCCTCGACCTGGTTTTACAAAAACGGCTCACGGATTTCCCTGATCAAACTCCAGAAACTCTTTACAGACAGATGGTGAGACACATCTCCTGATACGTACGTGTTCTTTCTTTTTGCCTCCCGACTATCGCAGGGGTGACCATTCTGCTGTCGCTGACAGTTTTCCTGAACCTCGTGGCAGAAAGCATGCCGACGACCTCGGACGCTGTTCCTCTAATAGGTATCTATGATTATCACCACGATAGTTACGCAAGCGTGTGTTACAGTTTATGTTTGCCTCGTGTCCCCGTGTAAATATGTACAAGTGCACCGTATCTGTGTCTGTCGTGCGGCAATCCTGTTCAGGAAGCAAATACCGAAAGAAATGTGAGAGAAGGGTCGCGTGAAATGGGTAAGAAGCTCGAAGGTTGCTCAGATTCGGTTATTTTGTCGTTTACGTTCGCGACGCGAAGTTGTCGTGTATGGGGTTCGGAGGATGGAATTCCAAAATGTTATTGACTGGTGAAAATTGTCGAAATATTTCTCAACTTTGTGAACGATGTCAATTTTAAGATATTGTGAAAAACTATTGTTAGATGCGGTTGCTTTGAGTCGAGGAAGGATTTTAGTGTTCGGTATAAGGTTGTGACGATCGTGATATTAAACCCTATGGCTTTTCGTTCCCAAAGGTTGGTAATGTTTGTTACGACCTGTTGAAGTAAATTGGAATATTGAAAATCTTTTGTATTGTTTAGGTGTGAGTCTTACAGTTTCATTTCAACATTTATCTAAAATCATGAAAGGAATTCATTCATTATATTCAGCTCGGTATTACTTTACTTAAGGTAGAATGAAAAAATCTTCGTATAAATTATTTACCAGGCGTCAACCACTGTAGAACTACTATCTTGAATGCGTTAAACATTCTTCATTCTTAGTTGCTCGACTCTTTACCACTCTCATTTATATTATGGTACAGAACGCAATAAATTGAAGTTTCCCACTGACTGAATCCCGTAACTGAAGCATTAATGAAGCACTAGTCATTCGTCGCACTTTTCTCACTTTTCCCGATTTTCACTGATTGATTTATCGATCTGCCATATAGTTATAGCTAATTTCATTTGCCTTCGCGTCAATTTTAATATCACCCATAAACATTTATCCTCGAGTTGTCATTTCCATTCTTCACGTTAACGTGCCACAAACAAGAGTTCGCGAATTTCTTTTCTTTAAACGGACATTGCAACTAAAAAAAATGCAATATATTGATTGTATGACAGACCTTGACGGTTAATTTTAGTTAAAAACGAAATTAAAAGGAACTATAGAAATAGGGGAAACAAAAATTAGAACAGATCTACGCAGATATGTGAAGTGCAGGTCATTCATGTTTTCGGAAAAACTCGAATCGGTGTAATATTTCTAACGAAAATGAAGCTATTGGTATTCGGAGCTTATGGAAAGAATGCGAGACTGGCATACAGTGAAATATTTTCAGAACGTTCGATAATATTTCCACCGCACTATTCCAAAATATACCCAACGCGGATATAGTAATCGATATGCACAGCAGAACGCACAAACAGATATTGGCACATTAAACTTACGATGCAGGCGGACAAATGCTTACGCCAAGACGTTTTTCATAATAATACGAGCAGGTGCCGGTTGTCTGAGGTGCAACAAAAATTCTTAATTCCGATAATATTCATTTTTTGTACTATTCATCGCTATAATTGGGATTATTGTTTAGTCCATTGTGCGTTCACTGTAACCTTTCAGCTGCGGCAAGGTAGAAAATCGTGTCTCGTCGAAAAATGACCACTGCCCCACGGTTATGAATCATCCCTGCCATAATTTGGAATAAATATAAGCGAGCGAAACGAAAATGTGAAAACCGTGTTGTGTCACGCGCGCAAAAACGAAATATATAGATTGCTTGATACACGTCGCAGTATGGCCGTACTGTAAAAACTGAATATCGAAGTACGAAAAATGTAAATGAAATTGGACATTCGGAATTGCTTGAAATTATTCGACTTGCCGGCCGTGAGTACCATCAAACGGAACGTATAGTTATCATTTTTCTCGTTTCCTTTACTGGAAATCATTTGTTGAAACAGAGAAACGCGCGTCATGTTGGCAAATACTTTTGATATTCGTATTCAACGTGTCGTAGTTTGTTTACTGTCGCAGATAAAAAGTAACATGTGCCAGGGTAACTGTTGAAAATATTAACGCGTATCGCAATATGTTTTTTGCTCACTATTGAAATCGACATTTAACACGTGGCTACTGTATCGGTAACCATTAAAAATGGTGACAAAAAACTTGTCGTTTATGAAAGAAGAGCCGGTATCTTTTAACGTTAAAAATTTGCACAATTTTTGTTATAGACGGGCACTTCAAAGAAATACTAAAATCGTTTAGTTGAGACCCAGCAACTGGTAATGCAATCCATTCTTCCTTCAATTAACAGTGGACACCTTCGTTTAAATTAGTTCTCATTATCGAGTTCGCGCAACGAGTTACATACCCATGCCAATGGGCAACACCGTTCCAAAAAAAATAGCTCTGCCACCTTCTGATGGTATTTTTGCGAATGGTATTCAAATTCCACAAAATAGACAGACGAACAAGAATATGGTACGCGTCCTGGAAATGTCAATGGAATTCAACAGATATGGGAACTATTTTTCTCGCAAGGAAGGTTAGACAACCCGAACATTCAGAAACGTATGAAACTTTGCATGGACGTAAAGTATGCTATCCGTAATACAGCCTATTTTCTGTTCGTGCCGTAATTCGGTTTTAAGGGGCGAAATCAGCCCTTGAATAAAAATTCAAAATGTTCTTTTTCGTGCAACATCTCTGATTTCTGAGGCTGGTTTTACACCCTAAAACCGAATTATGGGACAAACGGAAATCTTCGGGTTGCCTAACCTTCCTTGTCAGTTGGATATCTGAATTTTGGTGACTCATAGTTTCGAGATGCACATGTATCGTTGTGTTTTGAAGAACGGCAATTTCATTTAAAACTTATTCATTAACGATTGTACATAATTGTATCATTTCCATCGAATATTATAATTATAATACACCACAATTCACTTACCTTATTACTTTAAGAGGAAAACTGTCCATGGGGGACAAGAAATATATTTCAAGAAACAATTTCCTAACTTCTGCTTAACTTCTAAGATATCTTAATACTCAAACCTAAAATAATTGGCAAAATGGGAATATTTCCGATCCTCCCTTTTCTTCGAAACCAAACATTATAGCATCGCAGCGACTACAGTAACCGATGAAAAATTTTATTTCCATCCTGTTTCATCGTCCATGCAATAAGCAACACACGAATCAAGCCCGGTGTAAATCCTATCAAATTTCCCTCACGGGAACACCTTTTCACATTTGTCGCGCTACAAGCCAAACGCATTACGAATTCAATTCCTCAGACACTCGAAAAACCAGACGCCCAGCTAGATACGTATCAAATAGTGACGCGTACACGGAATAAATGTTCTCCTCCAAGGAAGAAGGCAGCGATCTCCCCCGTGTCGTCATAGCGTGCATCGCATCGTGCACAGAAGCGTGCGCCAGTTTTAAGGGCCATCGAGGCAGTCCGGAAGCACCGTTTCGGAAGTTGTAACGCGTTTAGGTCGAACAACTTTCCACCCGTTGCTCCGTGCAAATCCTTTTTGCGGCCGGCCGAACGATACGAATATTCGGAGCTGTTGTTGCGAGCGGACAGCACGCGCAGAACGACGTGGCCCGTGTGCAAACGGCCGTCCCGAAACACTTTTCGAGCTTTTAATCTGTTTGCGATGAGAATCATGTGCAGCGGGTATTTTTTCGGCCGCGCTCCGCCGCGATAAAGGCGATGAAGGGGATTGTCAACAGTCCCTCGAAGCTTCAACCTCGCATCCATTGGCACGTTTCGATTTCGGGCCTCGGGGTTTTTTTTTAGACGTTTGTGTTTTCTGGAGCCAAGGTGTTAGATGTCGATTACAGCGCTGGGTTGCATTTGGTTAAACTGATTTACGGGGGAAATGAGCATTTTTTATCAATGGAAATTGTACACGTACATTGATTACTCTAACTTGATGGTTCGGTATGGTAGAAATGCTGGCTGATATTTAGGAGTTAATCGATTACAATTTTGTATCGTCATTTTAGTGTGCTGTTAAAAGTGAATCCTTTAATATTGTTTTGTTCGCGAATCCGACGGCTGGTTTGCAGGATGTACGTGCCGTTATTAACTAGCAACGTTTAAGACTTAAGCACATTCAGTTGTCGCGTGACAAATGGTATATTCACTATTGTCAAGAATTGTTCATAATAATCGTAATTTGCATTCACCGAAAGTATGCAAATGATATCTTTGAATCAATGACATGAATTAATTCTTCGCATTTTACGATTGAAATGTAAAATATAATGGCGTGTCTAAACCATTCGATCGGCGCTTAGAAAATAATGATTTATTATTTCCCCCAAGTGTTCTACAGAGAAATATAATCCGAAGGCATTGGATTTTCAATATTTCCAATTTACATAAAGTCAAGAAAAATACAATTTTACTAGTAACATTGCGAACTCCGGGACGAAAAGCAAAACAAGCAGGGTAATATTAAAAACAAAACTGCGATCGTTTGATTTCTTTCACGTCGACTTTTTTCTTTCTGTGAACGTTCCTTTCTAAACCCTTTTACAAGAATTAACCCACAGGCTTGTGTTACATTAATGTTTAGATTACTACCCCGTTCCACAATGTAATTACACGACAGATACCAAAAATCTCGCATGTCTAAGAAACTGCATTCGTACGAAACTAAATCGCAACGATGAGAACTTGCTAGAACTAAATAAATCATACTATTCCTAACAACATGACTACGGTAGCAAATTTAATATAGTCGAACACTATCGTTATATGTATAGTTAAAATAAATCCTTTGGTCAATCAATTTTGTTCAAACGCCCCGTATGTAGTCTATTCTAAAACCCGTATAAAAAATCGTTAAGAATCTTAAGAAACATAAAACTATCTTTATTGTAAGTAGAGAATTGTTGCGAACTGCACCTCCTGGAAATATCGCAAATATAAATTTTTAGTACGAAAATCGCAGGGTTCAAATCTCTACAATTTTCGAGATGAAATATGTAGGTAATCCCCTCAATTGACGTTTCTCACGTTTGCAGTCTTTTACACATCATTATTTTTGGTGCTTGAACTTAACGAATTGCCATAGAAACATAAGAAACGTGCACGGTTCTCTGCCCCCTCCCCTCCAGCCTTGGTGTATTGTATATTAATTGTTCTTACTCTCGAACAAGCAGTTCGTGTGTTTAGAGAAATACGTTGACTAACTTAATTGTCCCCGTGTCCCCCTGTCATACTTTAGAGAATTACTCGTAGCACCGAACTCCTAGGTATATTGCTGTGTTAATTGCCTGTTGAAAGGTCCCATAGTTTACCCCCATAGTCTGACGTTTCCTCCCTTGAGGGTTTAGCGAGGGATATTCCATCAGTTTATCGGGAAGCTCGTACAAACAGTAAGTTCAATTTCACGGGCTGATACGCGCTACATTCTTTTAGAACGCGATCGAATGTTATTCCGATATTTCGCGTGATAAATAATACGTCTGTTCGAACGATGTGGACTTAATATTTCAGTTCGACTGCTTTTGTGAAAGTTCGGTAACATGAAACGCAGCACACGAGTTTCGATAGACGAAATGTAACGTTTTGAAGTAAACTGGAGTATATTTTTACTGGCTAAACAAGTTCCCCTGCGAAAATGGTCTTCTTAAGGGACGTAGCAAATTGAGAATACGAAAATTATTTAGCCTTCAAGGCAGTGGAAATTAAACTAAATGGCAACGAGATTTTAATGGGAATGGCACGCGGGTGAATATTATTTGCACGAAAATCAGAAGTAGGGACAGATCAAAATTCGATCGTGCGCGCCTGATCTGAGCGACCTTCGACTAGCAGGTTTAGAACGAAGCTAGATGCGTAATGTAGAAGCGCAATTTATTCGCAGCCCAACGCTAATAGTCCTCTCGAAGTCTAATGGTACATGTACAGTTAATACTTGAACAGCTGTAGCGACTTCAGGTGATGTTTAATTGATCAAACGGTAGAATCCAGTTGATGTTGATCTTCGAACCACCTTCAAACGCAACGACGACTCTATAAATGATGTCAAATGCTGCTCAATTCTGACCTCAATTACATAACTAAAGCACCAGATCAAATCCCTGCCACTTAAAGAACGAGAACGTATTACGTAGTTCTAAACCATTTAGCATCCTCCATTTACCTGATTATTGACTGACACGCCGCGTCTCGCACAGTGAAAGCGCGTTTCGCGAAAGAACTCAGCAAAGATAGAACGGACAGTTGAATCCGAAACTCCGTCCCTTCTAAATTCACTCCGTTGTCCGAGGGAGATAATACAAAGCGATTGACGAATCGATCGATCTCCGTGTGGCCGCGCCTCGTTTCCACGATGGCACACAACTCACTGCAGGGGAAAGAAGCTGAGCGGGAGAAGAAGAGGAACATTAAGCAGAGAGCAGGCTTCGAAAGTGGTAGCCCACGGAGGGGAAACAACGGTCGATGAAAGTTTAATTATAGCCCGAAACACTGCGTCTTAGAGGCGCTCCTCGCTGGGACTTCCTTTACATGTCGTTCAGCCCTCGATAGAACGTTTCTTTATTTTCACAGAGGGTCATTTTTCCTGCCAATGACGTTACCAATTATTTCTTTTATTTTCCTTCGTTTCCGTACGACAACCCTTGCGGTTATTCCCCCGGAATCTCTGTCACGTGTTTGCTCGTCGATTTCCTTTTTTCCCCGTGGTCGTATCAACCGCCGGGGTGACCGGCGACCTCAATGCGGTCACGCCTCTGAAAATTGCTCCCAGCTGACTACCAGCAACGGGGTCCCGTTCTGCAGAGCAACTTTCTTCCCAGGCAATTAGCGACGCGCGTGCCGCTAAATTAGTTCGTAACGAGGGAATCGACAGAATTCGAAGTTTTTCGACACCCTCGAACAGAGGAGCACTTTCGACCGGGATGTCAACGAGTATCGAACTTGTGGCCAATTAGGGGCCGCGGGCTGATTTATTCAAGTATCCTCTTTGGCTTGGAACGGATCACTTTGCGGTGGTTGCGTGGCAGAACGTTTGTAGTGACTCGGGTCATTTCGAAGAGCGATCGAATGGATTGAGAAGACTGCGAAATTAATTTCGAGTTTACGATTCACGTTTACACGAGTGGACGAAGGGTACCTGTGCGGGGTTCACACGGTGGTAATGATGTACGGGAAACGATTTTTGTTGACTGGGGAAAAATTATGTTATTACGTGATGCTTATCGTAATTTGTATGGGCAATGTTGCATGACACACGACTGTCTTGTGTAATCAATATTTTTTACATTGTGGTTTCTTCGTCTCTGTGAAGGTGCGCAAATGTCGAGAGACTTTCCCCGTCAAAATTTCCCTCTGTTTTCTACTTGTGTGGAAAGATACACAAAAGTTGCCACGTCTCAAGTGATATTCGTTGTTAGTGTTTAGAACAGTTTAGAAGTCTTTTGCCATATCCATTGTATTCTAAACAGGCCTCTGAGCTTTTTTGTATTATACCAAACGTAGATGGATGGTTCTAAGAGCAAACCATTACATTGGGGAGATTCGTGCAATAATTACATGCTTGGTGCAAAAATAAGTAGTACAGGTCAATAACCCGGGCGATATACTATTGTCAGATCGAGAAGCATCAGAGGAATATCTTCCATTTTCTGTAATAATGTGCAGTATAAGCTCGTATTAAAGCTGAGAATAGTTAATTATAATAATCTTAATTCAAGTATAATAATTTTACATAGATATCAGTAGTAGAGGTCTATAATTTGCGTAAACAAACGATGTAGTATCATTAAGGACCCTCGTAACTACACTTTGGTCCTATGTATGTCAATCAGTAGTAGTAATCGATGCAAAATAGATAGTTAAGAATAATTTACTGTGCTATCGTAGTAGCACTCGCTGCATCGTATGGTTTGATCAGTAGTGCAGGTCAATAATTCGAGACTCGCGGAAGTCAGTAGTTCAAAAATTTGTGAAACTGTGCTGTATTCTGCACGATAATTAACATGATATTCTGATGGTGAATAGTTCGGACGTTGTTTTTCATCAATAATTATATACAACTCTCTATCAATTAAGATTTGTATAATTATCGTATGTATATAAAATTCTATGTCAGTTTCTTACAGTGAGCGTACAGAGTGTTAGAATTATATCTAAAACAGTTTATATAGATATATACGTTTTGCTGTGTTATATAGATATATAAACTATATATATATAGTTTTTAAGCAACCCCTTATACATACTATTTTTCTTCGTACCCTTCATCTCTGCAGGCCTACAAGTACAAATAAAACTTTAAATACTTATCAAACAAATCCTTTACTCTGATGCCAATCACTGGAAACAGTAACATGAACGCAACGAAAGCCTGACAAAAATTGCAAATTCGAGGAAAACCGCCACACAATTTTCCAGACCTAGCCATACCACGCTCGAAACGTAGCCAAGCTATACCTCCATTATGATTCGAATGGGCATCGCATATTCACGTGGAAAGTGTTGTTCTAAATAGCACCAGCGGGTGAATGGCCTCTTTGATTCCCATTATTCGGCAATCAAACCTCATTATTTTACGAAAATGGACATTGGTTTCCTAATGCAGTAGCGAGGTACAACCGTGCCGCGATGTTGGAAGGGGCGAAATGGGAATAAATCAAGACGCCGTTTCTGATAATAGTTCTCGTGTCGTCGAGTTTTGACAAAGAAAATCGTTGATGGGAAACGAGTGAGAGCACGTAAAAGTGGAGTTTGTATGCTCCGCGTCGTTTTTTTTCGAAACGACGAACGATTTCTCGACTCTCGTTATGGTGGCTGCCCTACGCAATTAATGTAATCCCGCGGAAAAGAATCCCGCGCATCTGTTTTATCGTGAAAGGAAATCTTCATCCGTGAAACGTGCGGAAAAACGCTTGGCAAGGGAATCGATTTTCTGCTGGATGTTTTCCTCCAATTTTCATCGTTCCTCCGCGCCCTTCTTTCGCCCTCTTTTTCGTGCAAGTCTCTTTCGATAGCTTCCAGCGGGAGAGCAGAAATTCATTTTGTTACCCCGAACGTGCCTTTTAAAGATCCTTCTAACGTGGATAAGTGATGGGATCAATTTTGAAAATCGCATCGGACACGTGGATAGGTTGGCTGGCCTCCTTTTTTCGCAGATTCTGCTCTTGTGAATCGTGATCTGTATTAATTCGCAACGGATTTCCACGGCGCGATTTCGTTACAAACAAATTCTTTTTCTATTTCTAAACCGTCCATTCGAATGCGTATTACGTTTTGATTTTGGAAGAACACATCTTAACTGTTTTTATTCTTCAGAGGCTTATTGTTAGTAAAACTTCTTTTGTGCAAAATAATTCCGAGATACGAATTATCTTTTTTCTTTTAATAAATATTTACTTAACGCCGCAAAGAAGTCGTAGTTTAAACAAACATTGAATAATTCATAAATCTGTTCAAATTCTTCTACAATTGATAAACTAAATTCTAACAATGTCGAAGACAGAGGTTTCTTTGCTCAACCGGCACAACGTTATCTTTTATCGTTTCTAAAATTACCCAAAAAGACATCTCCCATTTTATAATTAAGGTTCTCACAGATTAATGTACCATTCGATTTTCCATTTCACCTAAAACTTCGATCACTTAATCCCACCTTCCAATTTAGTAAGAAACCAGACAACATTCACCGATTTATATACAAGAAAAATTCTAAGATTCCCCGTCTTTTTATTACATTTTTATAGCACTCTAAAGAAACCACATAATTTCGTCGCACTTCCTATGATAAATCAATTTAAAAGAAAGAAACAGTTTCCCCCTTCCGCTGAAGAGCAGAACAGTTTCATAAAAAAGTGATTGCACGAAACTCCCGGCTCGAATCCTCCTTCGGTTTTCTCAGCCGTTGTCTTCGATCGGCCGTAGCGTGGAAATGGTGCTCGACGGACACGCGAGAAATTCGTAATCGCTCGCCGGACCATTTATCTCCTTCGTTCGCAACCGTTCCATTTACATCTTGCAACGGCCCATTTATTAATTCGGCACCGGCGGCCGACTCGTTTCCCCGTTCGAACGCGAATCCCCGACGGAATAATGCATAAGAGCCGGCAAGAAAATGGCAAGCGTTAGACGTAAATGCCGGCCCGCCGGTGTACCTTTGTGTTGATATTTTTTTACGCGCAGCCTAGAGCAAACGGCTCGATCGACCACGCGACATGCAAATTTATGCGGGAACCGGCTGCTCCGCGGCATGGAACGGGCGACTTTGAAGACAACCCATCAGTGTCGAGGTACTGAGCTTTTATGCAGTCGGCTGATAGCGAGCCTGCATCACGCGTACATGCTTATACATATATCAGCGTGCTGTCGTACACGTGACATTCGCAGCGTGACACAATTATGCTAATGACGAAGCTTCTTTTGTTTTAAATGAATTTTTGATACCGCTGTCTATCGGTCAATGAAATACAGCCGACGCGTTGAAATACTGTAGATCAACGTTTCGGGGGGGGGGGGTCTTTTTTTTAATGGGTCGCGAAATTATTTACTCGTTTTAATCGCTGTCTAACGAGATTATTGCGAAGCGAATCGAAGGGAACAACGAGATTGTTCAATAAATGTTATTCTCTAGTGATCAGTTCTCTTACGTTCTCTTAATAGAATATTACGTTTAATGTATGAGCACAACTTGTACAGAAATATGGTGAAACGAAGTTCAAGAAGAATGACGACGAAGATCCTGCCAAACCCATTCTGGAATTCGTTGTCCCGAAATTCATTTCAATTTTCCAAGACCTCCATTAATCCAACGCGAAAAACATCGTTCTAGTATCCGAGGTCGCCTGATCATTTCGCTTATTCCACTCAATTCCGTTTACCGCGTGAGCAATCCTCCCTGCACCTATGTGCACGATGTTCGTGTAATGTCGAACGTTGGAAATTTCAATTTCCATCGACGTTCAGAACCCGCGATATTGAATCTAGAGATACGAACCGGCACGCTGAATGCGATCGATAGAAAAACTTTCCAAATATCAGAAACGTGGCGATACAAACGCGGCCATAGAATTGATGGTAACGTCCATTAGAGTTTGCGGAGAAGCGGGAGGGTCAAGATAGATTCGACAGAAATTTCGTGGTCCCATTTGAGTCATAAATTGAGAGTGAATAAAATGGCACAGAGGTCTGTGCAACAACCACGGGGACAATTGGTGTGTCTTTTAATTGCATAAAATTGTTTCGCTACACGAATCGCATTCTTCATCGTTTCTACAATTGTCGTTTTTTGGTGGTCGTTTTTAAGAATATCAATAATTCTCAAGTACTATATGAATATTGAACGCGTTTCCGGAATACTACGAAGTTTTTTTATTCAATTATAATTACGTAAATGTTGCTACGTACGTATATTCAAGATACGAAGATGAGGTGACGGTTTCTATAGAATAGATATTGTTAGGAGAAGAAATATTCCCTGTAAACAAGCTTCAATTTAAAATTCTAATCATCCTTTTTGCATTGATCGTTTATTGCAAACTTTATTGCCGCTCGATTAGAGACAGTTGTAATGGTGAATTTTACTGATCAATGAAAACCGGAATAGAATACATCTGTCTTCCAATTTCCTAATCGCATTATCGTATATCCGAAGTTTATGCTAACAGCCTTTCCCCTCCAGCTAAAATGCATGACAGCAAAATAAAAAAAAATTAAAGCGAACATTGATTAACATCGCCTCGCGCAATTTTTACGTTAACATAATTAACGCCCAATTACATTTCTGTACACGTGTTCGATGCAGCTTGAGCGTAATTAGAAAATCGCATCCTTGACGGGTCACCGGGAATTCGAGCGCAAAATTGAAGGGATTAAATTTCGCGGCCATTAGCGAGCGGTAGCCAGTTGAAATTTACTTCCATCGGAGGACTCAGAGGCGAAGTTGGCCCGACGAAAGCGTCACGAGCCGTCCGTTCGAGGAAAATATCCAAGGGATCGGTCTGTTGCTTTTCGTTGTTTTACTCTCACGAAAGTTATTCGTTCTGTTTCTCACAGGGCAGTCGGCTTTGGACGACGCGACGTATTGCCATGAGACCTATTCGATTCCAATGGTCACGACACTTGAAGCGTTCGTTTCGGTGTCTCGTTTCTTTTTCGCTGTGCAGAGATTGGAGAGATTGAGTTATTTCGTCGGGATGGGGTTTCATGGACTGGCAAATCGTCGGGCGTTAATGACTTTTTAAAACAGCGAAGCTCGAAATAATTGGAAACGTGAAGTTCACGTTTACGAGTTCAAAGTTTACAAATATCGGTACAGAAGTAAATACAGATGAACTCGAGATAAGTGAAATAAATGGATATATGGTATTACATTGCAGAGGAACGCTTTATTTTCAATAGTACAATTTAGCTTTCGCTATAGCTCGCTTGTTATTAACATATTTTCTATGCAATCGTATTAAGTATTAATACGATATTATAAAGTACACAGTAAGACAATTTTGATATCGTTTCACCGTCATGGAGAATAATTAATCTTCGTAAGTATAAGGCGGAAGACAGTTTCTGGATTAGCATTAAAAATACAGTGGACTTGGATTATTTAAATTATTTCAGAATATTTCGTCTATCATACTGTTTGGTTTATCTATTTTACTACTACATCAATTTCCTTCAATTATCTCGAGCGCTTCGATTATGATATTTAACAAAATTATTAAATCAAACTGTACGTAATCCTACAAAAAAAGAACCAAAAATGTTACTCGATACGAATACAAAAATATCACACCAATCGCACTCATCTACACCCCATACAATAATCACATTTTCGACAGTTAAACGCGAAGCTCGATGTCAAAAACTTCTTATCAAAACTCACAAAGTCCCGCGGGGGAGAAAAACATATCTATAGAACAGACTGTCCAAACTTCGCGACGAGATCTCGCGTGACCGTGCTTTGCTCGTGACGGAGTGTGAATCCCCATTCGAATTTCCGAACAGATCCACAAGTAGCTTCTTCGCCAGATTCTGCATACGTCTGACACGGAGTGCACGTCAAGTTCAGAACTGCCGACACGGTTACATTTATACGAAACGAACCCGTGGAGTTTTATCTCGGACGATTGAGCAATACGAAAACTCCGAAGACGCCCTAGACGCAGAAATTCTCGATGCAGACCAAGGTTTAAAAGTTTCGCCTGCAAGTGCTAATAACAAAAATACTCTACAATTTGTATTTCTTTCCTCCCCGCAATGCCGACACGTCGTTCATCTGTCGTACATAAATTTTCATTTTCATTCGAAAAATATGTTCCAACGCAGTAATCATTTTTGGCAAATGGTTATATTGTTGCCAGGAAGAAAGAGAGAGGCATTAACGTTCAAGGAACACCTTCAAATACATTTAACCGATTCCCTCCACTTGGAATTAGCATTATTTTCTACGCGAAATGGAGGTAAGGCTGACGCCCCTACAAATTGTGACCCCTCGATCGTAAACTCGAGTTTCGTCTGCGATCGTGAAACTATTCCTTATCTTCTTCGTAATCCGATTGCCGCGTAATGCTCCCCTAACTCCCGGTCGGTTTCAAAGCGTTTCTGGGCAGGTCGAGAGGCTTCCAGCGATAACAGTTGCTCGCAGACTGCAAACAACACTCATCGAATCGATTCTAATGGCCACAATGTTGTCAGGCCGACGCATAGGGGCTGCGTCCCTGATTTAAATGCTATGTTTTCGCTAGTGTGGCATGGAACCAACTATCTTTTAGTTCCTTCGACGCCATTGAAGTTCGTCCGCATTGTTTTATGGCGGCTCCCGCGATCTTCTAAATGGCGGATATAATTTGTGACGAGCAACGTCGTTGATACAGATTACGCGGACATTTGAATCTCAGTTGATTCGGGAGTGCTCGAGCGTAGACGACAATAGAGAAGAAATAGTACAATGACGGAGGAGAAGTTTATGTTCCATGGAAGTTTCAATTTATGGTAATATCTTACAGAACTGGTATGTTTCGTATATTATAGTTTGGCGTGAACGATCTCTCCTCTTGTCGATAAATGAATTTCCGAAGGACGTTTGTATGCAAAACTGTTCCGTATCGTTTCCTTTATTAGAAAGTTTGAAAGTCTTCTGTTTCGAAATGAAACCAACCTACAAGGTATTTGCAATTCGATTTCGTTATTAAAAGGAGTGAACAGTTTGCCGATTTCTAGATTAAACAGGTCCCTGCGATGTACCCGTTGTATTTGTCGTGCAAGTAAATAAAATAGCAAATTCGCAGGAACATAGAAAAATAAGTGAAAATATTAAAAATATTTCTCACATAAAGTCGACGGAACTTTTAGATCTTCCCAATCTCTTAGTATAAATTTTATAACAAATATTTCCCAACATAAATAGAACAAAAATGAATCCAAAGAAGAATTCCCCCAGTCGCTTGCCCTAACGTGGAGCGAAAAACTGTTTCAAACGTGACGTCCCCGCAGAATTGTACGAGTCAGCGTTTCCACTCGAAAGCACATGCATACTTCAACACGACACTCAAGACTATTGTCGTTACGAGGCGCATTAGACACGAAACGCTCGATAGTCTAACTTGCCAACTTTTTGATTGTGTAATAGATGTAATAGACTCGGTTAGCAGAAGTTCAGGCTAAACTTGGAATTTGTCGCGAATGTCAGCGTCGCGTGCCAGCCTTTCTAATTCGTTTACCGTTGGGGGCGCACGCAGGTCTGACTCGTCGCCGTTTCCATTCAGGGTCGCGTGTTTATCAACGCGAAGATATTCTGCGCGTCTCCCTCCAGCATTTTCTCACCCTTTGTTCTGGTTCGCGAGCAAAGCGGTAGACGGTGCTTAACGAATCTCTGAGCGAGTGACTACAAATGTCGGCACGATCGGGGTGGCGAGGAGAATAGTTTTCAGGCGATTCGTTGGCCAGATCGTTGTTAGAATGTGGCCAGAATGATGAATCCAAAGCTTGTAGATTTAAATCCATCCGCGTGCACTGTCTATTCTATTTTCTCTGTCAATATATTTTATCTAGCAGATTTTCCGAGCCCCCTTTCGGTAACGTTGACATTGATTCGACGAATTTCTCTCGACAGAATAATGCTTATATTGAAAAATGATTATTTCACAGTGTCACGCTGCATTTCAATTCAATTATTGTTCCGGCGCAGTGGATTTCGACGTGTCCCTTGGAGCAAAAGCATAGACATTCCCGGGGCAACGAGGATAAATTGTATTCCATCGGGCCGACAGAACTTCGTTACATTTTACAACAGTCATGCTTCATGACGTCAAACGACCGGTGTCACGTATAAATTTAAATTCCGCCAAACTCGCGGACCTACTACTCGTCGAATCAAAAATGAATAAATAAAAAACGGACGAAAGAGAAAAAATTAGTGAATAAAAATTCAACCCTCAGCTTCGATGCTCGCACACGCATACGTATCTACGTACAATAGTGCACATGTTGTGTAATATCGTGCACACGGTTGGACGATAATCCCGTCGTTTTTTCATCGTACGAACGGTTGTCAATAACGATCACGATTCGCAGATCGTATCTAATAAATCGCCGTCCCTGTGTGCTTCGTTACATCGAGCAATGCGAAACGAGAATAAGAAGCAGAAAGTGAAATACGTGATACTCGATCAATAAAGGAGGGACGAAAGGGGGTGATAGATTCGCAATATTTTGCAAGTAGTTAACGATGCAGCCGATAAGTTCAAGACGAAGGGGTTAGACTTGCGTTAGGTTTATTCAGAACTAGCCATTTCGCGTTAATTTTCGTCGAGAAACGTTTCTAATTCAATTAACGACAAGATGCTCGCGATTACGCCGACACCAGTGCTCAATCACACGGATGGATTCGTCCATGTCCCCCGAAGAATTCTCTTATTTGGCTGTCGAATCACGTTTTATCCGGCGCGCTGTCGCTTCTCGCCGTTCCCGCGAGACTTTGTCCAGAAAAATTGAAACGTTCCTCTCGTACCACCGAATTGCATTAGATATCGATCGACACGGCGATCACGGGAAAATCACCGGACGCTGTTTAATCGGATTGCGTGTGAACAGGCTCGGTGTTTGTTTGTCGGCGTTCCGCGGAACGTTAACCCGCTAAGCACAGGCTTGGTTGAATTATATGGAGAAATAGTTTCGGGCAGAAGGTCTGTGGTCCCTGCGTGGTTTTGGGAATTTGTGGAAACCACGATGCAATGCGTTATCGATGAAAGGGTCCTGATTCGACTTCCGTTTATCCTTCTTAAAATGGTATTTACATGGTGCCCCTTGAAATATCTTGTGGTTCGTTGGTGCGTTACGGATATCTGTAGCTTGTATTTTGAATGAATTGTTCTGCCGCGGACAAAGTATGAAGCGGAGAAGGGAAGCCATAATTGCAATTCTTTGGTGTTTGAAGAATTCCGATGTTCCAATACGGTAACGTAACTTTTAAATGGAGCATTCATTTCTCCTCACTGTGATTAATATATTGGGTTACTCTGTTACCCTAAAATCAGGCGAGGAAGTAATAAAAATGCTGTAATTGGAAGAAACAGGGTTATTGGTGTGGTAATTTATTTATCACTGGATTAATTGTTATATCTGTGCATCGTTGGCTCAATTTTGTTTGTTATTGAATAAAAAATGTATTCGCTAGTTGTTTAATAAATGTGGCGATATTCCTTCGTATACAAATCCATTTTGGAAAATATATAGAAATTTAATTGTAGGTCGGCTACTTTCTTCCTTTTCCAGTGGTTCGTATATCTCTTTGAACGGATTTATAATTTCTTCCAACTTCGCAAAATCATTCGTGACAGTAACAAGGTACCCATTGAACGAACGACACGGAAAACATTTTCACGAATTTTCGGTTCTCTTAGGAAATTTCACTTGGAAACCGAAGGGATCGTTTCAGAAATACTTCTCACACACATACACTGCGCATCCTCAGATTGCCGACCTCAGAATGGAAATACTTTTTTCTTGCTTCCCAACAAACAGCGTTTCCTTCGTATCTCCCCCTTTTTCCACGGGAAACTTTCGACGATAACAATGGGCGTTCTTGGTTCGATGTCCGTGTATCATGCTCTCCGCTTTTGCACTTCCCTTCCCTTTGTTTTCGAAACGAGGGAAAACGTATTTTACGAATTCCAGGAAACTTCACACTCGGCCTGGCGTGCTTCATTTCCTTCCCCCCCGCCAATGTTATTCGCAATTTCGTATGCAATCTTGAAAACAAAGAGCAAAGAATCAGCGGACGATACTGCAATCGATTTCAGATTAAAGTTAAGCTCGATATACTGTACTAATTTAATGTAAAAAAAGCATACCCGACCTTAGGATATTAATCTAACATTTTAATTAATATTTCTTCACTGACATTTATTCTTCTCTCTCAAATGGGTTGCGTAATTTCTCCGAACCATTGCGAATTCAATAAATTTTCATAAATGGACAGGCGCATGTACCATTGCGGTGGCTCCTCTCAATTTACAGGTTCCCAAATTGCCCCCGAACACTGAAACTGTTCGCGTTTCTTTATTAATAGAACTGTCTCCTGAAGTAGGTATTAATTAACTAGGAAAAATATAATACAAAGGACCACTTTATATCCCATTTACCCTCGTTCGGACACTACGAAATTGATACCGTTTATATATTTCGTGGAAAGAAGAATCACGATACCTCCTGTATTGTAATTCACTGCGTAATTTCCATTAAATTTGATTGCAAATTAGGTGGGGGAGAAGTGACACAGAAAATCGAGTATAACTTTTGTACAACATTGGCACTCTTTGATTCAATCGAACCGCAAAATTGGCCTCGCATTTTCCACCCTGAGGAAAGTTTTTTTAAAATCTGGGAAACAATTTTCAAGAAGGAAAATTTTGCAAGTTTTATAGAACGTTAAATCGGTCCATCCATAAAGAGCATTGTTAAGTGTTCGAGATAAACTTTTTCCAAGTTTCACGTTGAGTATCAGTTATATAATAGTGAGCGAAAAAGTAAGGGCTGCCAGCTTATCAGCCGAGAGGAATACCAGTGTTTCAGTTTCAGAGACACCATCGAACAGAGTTTGCATTAGCCAATATCTCGGTAATAGCTGCCAAACGACATCTCCCGAAACGGTTTTCCCAAGTTTGTTAATCCAAGCAAAACTATCCATCGATAAATTGATCGGAATGGAAAACTATCGAAACGAAACCTGTTATCCAGCGTGGCGGTCTGTTTCTCGTCACGAATTCCTGAACGACGAACCGGGCTCAATAGTTAAGCGATTATTCCAAGGGGCGTTGAGCGCATCGTGTTGATATCAATCGTAAAACTGAATCCTAACCCCTTTATTTCATCGTCCCCTTTCTACTCCGTTCCGTTCACAGTCCCTTTATTTCCCGACACGCTTATCTTTATCGTGCTCTTCTCATCCTACCGTTCCACTTCTTATTTTCTATGTTGTTTTTACCCATATACTTAGATTTACTATTTTTCAATAATAACAATTCCGGTTTTCTATACAACGTATCACCCGTTTACGATGATCTCCATTGAATTTGTCATTGTCTCATTTATCACTCCACTGTTAGACTTTTGTCGTAAAGTAACAAATTTGTTTCCATTGAATTTTCCCCTTTCTTGGATTGAACGTCGTTAACTTTATTCCGCTGATGGATCGAATATTTTATAGATCGCAGATTTTTCCGTACCATTCGTATTCTTGATTTATAATTATTCTCTTACATTTATTTTTCCTTATATCTCCGTCAACTGCTTGCCATTTTGTCCATATTCTCGGACTTCCTTACTTTATCATTCCAATTTAAACGGTTCTCTTTCTCGAGGCACTTTGCATTTCTATCGCTTTCCTGTTCGTTTCGCAACTGCCACCACCTGGCGGTAACTTTTCTAAACCCTTTTGCCCTTTTTCAACGTTTCTTCCCACGACCTCTCACCGTTTGCCCTTCGTTTCCTCGGTTTCTTCTGCCCTCAACGATGTGTTCGATGCTCGAAGATGGCAAATTGGATATAAAGGCAATACAGGCGAATGAAAAAGCGAACTGTCAGCACGGTTGCTCGCTGCACTCTTAAAAAACACTTTGGCGTCGTTCAAAAAGCTCGACATTAACGATTTCTCGACGGTATAAGGGTGGAAGTTTGAATGAAAATAGAAGCCGACGGTTGAACAGGGAAACAATACAGCACGTTCTCGCGCTAGAATAAGCCCACAACTTTTTTTTTTGCTCCTACGAACCGCCCAAATCCGCTTCTGATGTAAATGCGCCATTAATTCTGCAGCGAAATGGAGAATTGTGAACAGTCGCCGTTACTCGTGCCATTCTTTTATTCCCCTCGACTAACTAGAAATGCTACGGTACTGTTAGAGATTCGCTTTAAATTCTTTTTTCGAGAGCGTTAATTCTGTGCGAGTCGAACCTTTACTGAACAGTGTCGGTGAACGATGTGTATTTGCGATTCACTTTATCCGCTTATTAATATAATTTAAAAGATATATATGTAGAGGGATAAATTAGAAGAGAAACTGGTTTATTGCAAGAAATGTAATTTATGTAATTCAAATAGAATTCTAACTAACTTATTTGTTAATAAACGCATTCGCCGTTTGTTAATGTTTATAATGTTTCCTCGGTTTCACTCTGATCACTCAGCCAATTTCATTCTCTACATATATGCAGATATTCCGAAGGGTCACTAGCTTATCCTTATACAGGAAAATAAATATTTCAAATGTACTCTTCATTGAATGCATATCAAATTTTACAGTAACACTGTTTCTAGTATAAGCATCATTCAAAATTTTTAACAATCATTTCGTACGAAGTCCCCCCTTTATTGTATTATTTATCAATTGACAGTAAATCAACTCTCGATCGACAATAGGTAATTGTAAATAAGATATTACGCATTTATCGAACTTACGAAGAACCTCTGTCGAATCTAGATCGACAATTATTAATTTCACAGTTTCATTTACCCCGTCTGAGACAACAGGTTTAGTTATCTTAAAAGTTATAGATCAGGTTTCATTATAATATTCCTATCGTCCGGCTATTCTTGTTCCGGACACATAGCAGAATTCTTTTCCTAAATAGCACACCGTCTTGCACTAAATCGCACATGTACACGCAGAGAAAAATCCTCTATAAGCAGTGCTCGTTCGAAGCCAGCGAATTCTGACCCATTCTTCTTTCGAACATCGTCATGCAAAGATTAACGACCTGCTGACGAAAAAGGAAAAACTCGATCGTAGCGATATCTTCTTGCTGATAAAAATGTCAGTGCGCGAACCACGCCGACCATGAGTTCATTCGGTTGCTCAGCCTCCCTCTCTCGCCGCCAGCATTATTTATAATTTAACCCGTTCCCCTCATGGGGCTCGATAAACGGGGACTATCCTCCGCAATAAAATTCCCACGACACCGCCGCTGGACAAACGTTACTTCCGGCCACGGTTTTCCCTGGTTGGCCTTTCGTTTTTTCATACATCCGCCAAAGAAATGCAAACTTTACGTTCAGATCGAGAGATGTGAAAACAGTCCAGGATTTGTGTTTCGTTTTCGTGGGTAGAGGTTCGTGGATATTCTTGTGAAACGAAATTATCGCGAGGTGCGTCGACTGTCAGGTTGTCTTTGAATGCAGAAATTCATTTCACGTTCCCCAGTGTTGCATGCAAGTGAATGTAACACGGGTTCGCGAGTGCCAATGTATTTTTAGAAATGCAAAACGTTAACGTTACATTGTATTTCTAAAATTGTACTCGCGTCTAGTACAGCAATTTCTTTCGCGATTTAAGGAAAGAAATAACTCCAACTCAATACCAGGAAATAGGAGTATTCTCAAATAATTGCAATTCGTTTCTCCTTTCACGAGGGACAAAGGAAATATTAAGAACGCAAGAAATCTTCAACGCAGCTATTGCACAAGGAAAATGCAACTCCGCGTATCCCTGATATTTTTAATTATCCTCAAAGTTCTCTTCAACTTGTGAACCGTGAAATGTCAATAAAATATCTCCCCTGCACACTCTTCGCAGCTTAGTCGAACCGTATGTTTACTTCAATTATTCCCTGAGCTGGTCAGAACTGTTTACTCCAGAATACAGCATTGTTTTCTTTCAACGCGGCACACCAGGAGGCATAAAAGACACTTTAAACATTCAAACGACAGTATTGAAAAAGGAATTACAACTCTTTTCATTTCCAAGAAAAGGTGAATCCTCGACGTCTCTTAAACTATACTCCACCTTATTCCCACATTTGAAATAAAGAAAAAAACGAAACAGATGTTCCATACGTCTCTAGTCCATTATCAAATAACAGAATTATATTGCGGCTACTTGAGCAGCGCCATTTATCATACCCCAACACTGCCCTCCGCCATTAGGCACCTGTTTGAGATTAAGTAGATTCCCCCTCGAAGATCAGACGATCGATCCTTGAATTGAAATGTTTTAAAGCCGGGGATTCACTTGATTCTTGATCCTCGAATAGTCGGTGGTCTGGGCGATCAGCGGATAGAAGCAAAAGACGACGCTCGTGCAAAGGGATGAGCACGATCGTCGGTTTACTTGCTTCAGACGCGAATACAAAATGGATCATTAAACAAGCTGGGCTCTACGACTGTTTCAGGAGTGACCATCTTGTTATCGCTGACGGTGTTCCTGAATCTCGTCGCCGAGACCCTGCCCCAGGTCTCCGACGCTATACCTCTGTTAGGTACTATTGAGTTTCTACAATTATAAACGTGTGCCAGTGTGATTTTCTGTTGTAACGAAAAAAAAAAATCAAATGGATTCTTTCTGTCTATATAGAATTGTCTGTGTATCTGTTGTTTGATAAGTTTTCAAGTTTCTTTTTGAGTGAAGTAGGTTTTGGGGTTTTGGTATTGTGTGTTGTTTGAAATTGACAGTTTATTCTTGGTGGAGTTTCTTCTCTGTTTGATGGCCTCAGTTTCAATTGCTTTCGTGTAATTTATTGAGTCTGGCGTTGAATATAGTATTGCTAGCGAGGGATAGTTTTAGTTACGTATATTGTGTTATTATTTATATAACTGTTTCTTTATTCGGCGATGCGACTGTGTTAATTGATGAAGTTTGATTATATGAATGGTCATTCTATTTTGATGGTCTGCGATGGAACAGTGTGCTCGATGTTTTATTTTCATTTGTATGTTTTTCTTACGTATAGCGCTTGCGAAACGAATTTTCCGAAGTATCTGGAAACCCACACGTTGCAGTGCCGTTTCTTGACTTGCTTTTGATATTTTATTAAAGGAATGGATAATATAAACGTCTTTTTTTTTGCGGAATGATATACTGAGTGTGACGATGATTTTTTTAAAGCGAGAAACATGTTGGAAAGTAATAGGAGAGAAATTGTAGTAAAAGGAATAGATTGCTTTTAACTCTTTCTCTCTTTCTCGCTCTTTATTTCAAGTTAGTTACAGCTCATTATTATAACGATAAACATTTCGTCAGAAACGATAAAACCTTCGCCATAAGAGCGAATCAAAACACGGCAATCATTAATATTATGAAACGAATATAACACCTACCTTCAATCAACATTTAACATTCTTCAGGATAAATAATTAAATCATAATATAAACTATTACAATTACAATATAAATTTAAAAAAAGCGTTTTGCACTTAATTTTTATTTACTGGGCCAGTAAAGCAATAAACCGAATGTCTTCCTTTCACCAAAAATTATATCACAATCAAGTCCAAAATAAAAGCTGGTATTTATTTGACAAATTTCAACAAATTTGTAACCTTCAATGAGCGTTTCTTGTAGATTTAAATGTGCTGAACAGGAAACTGTAACTCGTTTCCCTCCGGAACGTACCATTTTGGGAAATATCGCAAATTCTCACCTGCAAAAAAACATAAGCGACAATTAATTACAGAAAACGTTTCCGTATATGTTTGCACAATTTTCAGCATTGTTTACTGCAACCCTTTAATTGCGTGTGACGATATCCGTCATTTCAACCTGAACTACCTTGGAGCAAAAATGTTCGTCAACAATAGAACGGCGCTGCTTCTTGCCAATTTCTCTCGGTGGCAAGTAAAGTGGCGCCGAAAGGACTCTCCTTCCTCCCGTTTCGAACAACCCTCTCCCGCCTATAGTTCGGAAACTTCCGCGGCAAGTTGCGGGATTTAATTGAATAACTTCGCCTCTCCAAGCAGACTGGCATGGTGTCAGCTTGTGTGTACACGAAATCCGCCAACGCGAACGCGTTCCTCTATGCCTGGCCCTATCGTGACCCTTTTTGCTCGGGCCAGTTACGAATTGTAGGTGGAAACGATACGGTTAGTTTCACATCAGTTAGCGGTGACGTACGTCGTGTAACTAGGCAAACGCGTTCGCATCGTTTCGTTCGCGTTCGTCGATCGGTGGAAAGTTTTCTTGTTTAAATCCGACATCGACGAGGCACGTATTATCACCACACCGTCTGTCTTTTTTTTCATTCTTTTGAGCTTTGATACTTGTCGTGGCACGATTCGTTTAAAGAGATCGCGTTGTTTTGTTGTCCGGAATCAACGATACAAGTCTTTCGTCGTACGGGGAGCGAATAAGAAATAGTAAACTTTGAATTCTGTCACAAGAATCGAAAGTTCGTGAGTTTAGAGTAACGATAAATATATTGCTTCGCGTTATTCCGTGGAAACAGTGTACGCGATAGGGTTAAATGATTAGTCTATCTCAGTTTGTTCCCCTCGATTTTGCTGGAGCTTAAAATTGTTGTCGAGTAAGTGCAAATTGTTAATAAGCGAAAAATTAATAGTAATGAACTTTAGAACACATACTAGCCAGGCAACGCAGATATAGTGTATTTTGGTTAAATTTGATGGACAATATAAGTAAGTTAAACGTTTAATAGAATATAAATTACGTGTAACACGGGTGAAATCCATAGATCTGTATTTAATGAAGTCTCCAAACTGTTTCCGGTTACTTCAGTTTGGAATACAGAAGCGCAATTAATGCATATTTAAATCTCAATTCTCAGCTCGATTACATTATCTGCGCCCTTGTTAATATTTATATTACTAAATGAGCGACTTTGTTTTCTCAAACAAATGAGAATTCGAGATTTTTGTCGCCATACGAAACTCGTTAAAACCATTCAACTGGTATAAAAAAAAACGATTCTACAAATTTTCCACTGTTCCGTGAAACCACGTAAATGGATGGATTATTTGCTAGTTAGAAAAAATACCGCGTACGAACAAAGGACGAGTGTACACATTTTTCCCCCCGATATCATGCGTCCATCACTATCGCCACTGTCTCAAAATCTTCGACAATCGGAAAACAGAACGTTCGTGCTACCGATAGGAGAACTTTATCGCGTATCTGTAATCGAAAGGTGCCTGGTCCAACTGACAAAAAGGCACGTCGACTTTCGTTTCGAGAATTACGTCGAAACTTTGTCGTCCACGGGAGAGCGCGTGTCCGCGTCGAATTTCACCCCCTGTCAATTCGCGTAACATGTCGTCTATGCACACCCCTGCCCCTCCCGTTTTCTTCGCCCGATCTGTTTGTCCGTTGAGCTTTTATCGACGATCGGGGTAAATTAAACTGCCCCAGTGGTCGTTAGATTCGTTGTCGGTGGCTGCCCTTTGTTCCATTGCTGCTCCCCGCTTCCGATTTCGAGGGTGAAATCGTTCAAACTGAAGGAACCGACGTTTCCTTCGTCACGGCTGACACCCGTGATATTGCTTGCAGGGGAAATTAATTAAATGGAAATCGGAAGAGGCTGCGGTTATGTTTGAAACGGTTAAAAGGAAGGAGCAAGTCAAACCGATCTTGGGGGATGACGTGACGAACGGGTGGTTCGAACGAAGACTCGATGAATTAATGTTAACGAGCTGTAGATTGAAATATCTGAATCTTATAGTTTTCCTAGAAGACGATGTGACAAAAGTGTGCGAGTTATTATTTAAATGAATATCATGGTATTGCTTTTTCGTCGTGATACGTATGATTAATTGAAGGGGCAGTATATGCATAAACTAGCCAGTGGATCGAATAGACGAATTTTGTTTATCTCTTCGCTTTGTGGAATGATCAAAGTTCTACAACAGTTATTTCAGTGTGTATACTTGTACGTTTAGAACAGTAAAGAACTTGAAGGGGGTGGGGGGATTAAAATGATCGAAACGAAGTCAATTATTATCTGTCATGGAATATGAAATTCGTATTAATCGACTGTAACGAGGGGTTTCGATAATTGTTAAATTAAAAAAGCGATCCCATGCTCTTCCGCAGTTATTTTAGATGGTAGTTAAAGATATCTCGAGAATTATGTAAAAGTAGTACAAAATCGTTCGCGTACTCGCAGAGTGCTGCTTGTTAACCGGCAATATGAAACCACGATGCGTCAGAGAAGTTTGGAGGGTGGTACAAAGTACCATGTCGCAGGACACATTCACTTAATTATCGTACTTGGCCGAGGAACATGTAGGGCCAAGTGACGTTAAATGTATTTACCGTTACATCGTCTCCCGATCGAACCTCTTAAGCGTTCTAACAAACGTGCTTCCTCTACAGCCACAAACGAGTAAGAAGGATGTTCGGATTTCTTGTTCAATCTTATAGGCATTATTCAATATAATTTGCTATTCAGTTCATGTAGAAGCCATGCAAACATAAAGTTAGAAAAGTATGTACGGTAACACAGTTAGTCAATTTTTGATAAACTAATATTCACGAATTAATGTTCGTCGTTTTTCTTTCGAATCTATAAAAATGACAGATCTGCTAAATGTTACAAAATATATCGTAAGAAATGGGAGAACGTGCTTCTTTAAAATTAGTAGCATTTATTGGACCGTATGCCTTTAAATTAACAACATTTTTGCATATCTTTTATTCCAAAAATATTATATCAATATTGATAGCTTGTAGAACCCCATGCCGTGCATCGAGGTTACAAATAAGCGATTCTATAAATTGTAATAAATGATCATAGAGTTATTGTGAAGTGGTATTAATCGTTGTTCAGTTTGGATGTGAAAAATTAATGATCTCGTTATTCGGAAAGCCCGGGGAAAAATAATATTGCAATAATTCAGCGACAACAAGCGCTCTGCTAAGCTGAAACTCATTTCTCCGGCTCGTGTTTGTGCTTTTACATTTTCTCATTTCACTCTGTGCACGCTATAAGCAGACATTTCTCAACGTTTGTATTGCCGCATCCCCCCCATGCGAAATTCCCCGTCGTACATCTTTCCGGACATCTTCGCCCTTTCCGGAAAGCTAACATGTCCGGTATTTTATAATAAGATTCATTTATGCAAAATTCTCATCTTCCCCTGAAAAGAACCTCAAGTTCGCGCGAAGAAATTATTATTGCATACGTATGGAAATCGAAGTTCGATTTAGCATATGGTGGTGGAATATTTTGCAATGTTCTTCATTCATATTGTGCAACTTATAAAAGAAATGAATTGTTTTTATATTATATACATAACTTTTCATTCGAAAAACGAAGCAATGAACGAGATCCAACGAACAGCCTTCCGATTTAGTAAATATCTGTATTTAGTGTAATTTTTGTCAATTTCATTTAAACATTCAATAATCTGAATTTTGATATTTCTTTTCTTCATATTAAACAATGGTAAATACATTGAATATTATTCCTGAATGTGACAAGTTTTATGTATGTTACATCGTCTCTTTTCAAATAACTGAGGGGGGGATGATTCTTCATGCAAAATTATGTTAAAAATGTAAAATGCAATTATTTCACGTGACACTTCATTTGCATGAAAAACGAATTTGAATATTCCCGGGATGCATATATTCTGGAATTATACTGGAATTTGATATTATACAACGTTTATTAATTTCACGGAAAATATCTTACAGAAAATTAATTGAAAACTTCAATAATTTACATTTGATCATTATACAAAGTAATGTTCTTATTAATACAATACAATGAATACCTTGATCCGCGAACGGGAGATTTTTTAAATAAGTAAAATTAAATTAATACAATTATTAGATCTATTATCCTTAGATTCTGATAAAGAAAGGGGATTAACAGAATTCTACAATAAAAATACCATTGTGCATTTTCAACTTACTCTTTAAGGAAATCTCACTTTCTCTTGAAATCGGCCAAGATTACTTATAATCTCAATAAGTCTTTCTGCACAAAAGTTACCAACGAATCAAACATCTTTCAAATCAACGGTGTATACCGCGTGCCTCCCCTTTTTTCGCCACAAAATTATTCCATAGATTAACTAGAACGCAACACTTCACATAGCCTGCGCGTTTCTTTTCTCAGAACGAGTCGTTGCACTCTCGCTTTTCGCTTTTGCCATTTCTTTACTCGAGTTTTCCACCCGACCGCCATTCAGTTCGCATTCTTTTTATCTCCGGCCATTAGAACATACGACGTCCGTTTCTTGGCGAACCTCCTTTTCTCTCGTCCAACGACAAACACTTTAATTATCGTGGCCTTTGTGTCGATCCAGTCGCATCCGTTGAAGCTTAAATTATATTCAGAAAGCTACACCCCTGTTGCCACTTGTCGTGGGAAGTGCCTAACGCTTTCAACCAACCCCTTATCGCTTTCGTTCGAGCGTCTTGCCGCTCAATGCGAGCAAAAAGTTTTGCTTGTTTTTTCTCGTCGCCATAATTGCCGGAAATGTTACGCTATTCGAACATCCAGAAGTGGCATGGTTCGACGCGACTAAAACTAATTTTTCTCTATTGAAACAAGGTTGAGTTACCTTGAAAATTTTGAAGAGAAGGGCTACTGTCATATAGGTATCCCATATTTTGGAATGTAATTAGGATAGCATTAATTTGAGAAGCAGACCATTCAAACTGTAAGTCGACGGTTTTTAATCTCTGATTACTTAATAAGAGTATTTCAATTTCATTAACGATTTTTAATGTTATAAGTTGGCTTTGGGCAACGGGAATTTTAGTACCTAGAGAAAGTAAACGAGTTTTTGGTTGTTTATTGTTACTGTGAAACGTTTGTTGCGAGCAATAAATGTTGATTGATGGTGTAGCCAGTATGAACAAGCAAACGACATTAAAAACCAATAGGTTTCTAGATCTAACAAAATTGAAACTCCAATTAAACACGTAAACCGTTATATTAATTATACTGTCTTCTAAATATTTAACGGCTATATTAAGTACTTCTATTAAGCTCTTTTGATTATAAATATAATTTGTAACAACACCACCTGCTCCACAAAAGCGAGGAAAAGAAAAAAGTCTCGAAAATCTGTACTGGTAATTAATCAAAACTTACTCTGGAACTAAATCATCAATAATCGAATCCATTCTTTCGTGTAATAACCCATTTAAAAAATTAATAAAATTAGCCAAATGTGATCTTCGAATAAACTTGTAAATTGTCAAAGCACTAAACTACGTCTGCTTATTTGCAGCTCTGAACAACCATACAATTTCAACCATAGTACAAAGAGTTTACCATTTTTACCAATCTGCAGTAAAGTAGAATTAATTTGTTTCAATCGTGCGCACTGTTTTCCATTTCAAATCTTAATGATCTAATTATTATCAAGCTCCATTAAAACACCCGCCATGGAAACCGCTTTAACAAATCTCCGAATTAATTGCCCATTACAATATCCTGAGTGTATGTACTAGTGTCCGTTGAGAATGTGTAGAAGAATGTAAATCGGTGCTCGGTCTTTTCATTCAATTCCTTTCTTATCGTCGCCCTTGAAAACTTACAATTGCCCAGAGTTAGTACTCGATGGATTTTCTTGCGCAGCCTTGAGTTTGATCGATACTGAACGATTGACGTTAACATTTTCCGTTCGGCCAGCGAATTAATTCGCTTGTGAACTCGAAGCAATTAAAAGGAATTGTTTCGGGGCAAAGCGCCTCGACATCGCAGGCCGCTGTTCTCGAGAACAAATTGGACCTTTCGTTCTCCTCCACCTTTTCCCTATCCTTCTCCTTCCTTTTTTTCATTCCTCTTGATTATCCATGGTTTTTTCTCCCAACCATATACGAGCAATCGCGATGTCTGCTCTCTTGTCTCCATGAGAACGATAATTGCCTGACTTCGTGCATTTTCGACGAGAAACAAACACGGGATGTAAAAAATCTTTGCTTACCGTCGTTTCGACATCTCGAACTGGGTCCCATAATTATTATAATTTCTCATTTTTGTCGCTCATTCGCGTATGGTATCAGCCGACAGGAAATGAATTGAAGTGGAGAGGTTATTTGAACCTGTGAGAATAAATTCCAGGGAGGAATTTATTGGACTGGGTATAGTTTATGCAAGGCAGAACGGAAATTAAAACGTGGCTGGCGAAATGCAATGCGTAGGGTGAAGTTTAGCAGTGCATTTAGTGTCTGCTAAAAAAAAGGCAAGCTTTTAAGGACGTATTATTGGGACGGTTGATAAATTATTAACAAAAACGTGTATTTTAACTTCAATGAAATATGTTACTGACCAATATAACGCTATACATAATAAATATTATAGTACTTTATTGTTTTATTTTTTGCCGCACATTAACTCAGCCCTGTTACGTTGGAAACTTTTAATTATTGCTAGAAGCAAATAAGCTTTATTTCGAGCAACAATTTACATTGCGACGGGCAACAAGCATTGAAATGTGCAATACTATATGGATTATTTTACCGCGTCGTTTTGAGGTTTATTAGCAAAACGATTGGTCCGCAAGATAAACTCTACGTATTCCATTACGCTTTACATAAACAGTGGTCGAAAGTTTTACAGAGTTAAGCAGGTTATGAAGTGAAGGACAACGCACGAGTGTTGTAAATTTGTGTTTCAAACATGGATCGCTTAGAGCGAGTTGTTGAAACCGTGTTTTCTCTACAGTGGCACTGGTCTCGAGTTAAGGGCACTTATATTTTCAGCAACGCCGTTTTAAATTCGAATGTATCAATACCATTCCCATAGTTCGGGAATGCCTTCACCTCATTTTCTTCAATCTCAAAACTGTACAAGCTCGAACAGTTGTTTTTTTACCAATTATTTACCAATCGGGCATCGAAAAATGAGAAATTCAATATAACAGAAAAATAGGAACAATATTAGCTCTCAATAGTATCTCTACTGAAGATACTAATTCCCAAAAATCGTTTCGAAAGTATTTTCGTAAGCGTCCGTTAAGCAAAATACACGGCAGCGGGCGGTATTTAATTATCGGACAAATAACCAATTAAAAAAGTCATTCGATTCTCGATCAATCACTTTACACTGGAAACCAACTCATCACAATTCTCCACAAATTATTAACAAAATTATCCACAAACATTAACATGTTCCAAATGCCCGAACACCACTGGCGTTCAACATATCTTGCGACAAACCACTATGTTTAAATGGACGGACACGAAATGTCAATAACCAGGAAATAATTTTATCGTTCACCATTCCATAAACCGCTTGGTACAACAAATCAAATCGTTTCGTGCCAGTCTCCTTCCCCAGTTGGAAACTCATTGTATCGCGATAAACAATTTCCAATTGCCAATCAATAAAAAAACCCGACCAAATAAAGAAACAAGTGGAGGCAGAAAGTAGGGTGGCGCGGACAACGTAAAAATCCATAGCGGGATAATTTATTTCGCGGGCGAATCGTGACAATCGTTTCATCCCTCTCGTTCGACGGTTAGATACGATTTTTCATTTCGGTTCGAATCGCTCGTGTTCCTCGACGCGACGGAATAATTCGACTTAAGTGCGATTGATTTTCCAATAAACCGGCCTGACGCCATTGCACGCGCGAGAAGCGTACGCTCGAGGGCCACGAGAGGATGAAACGAGCGATGAAATACGACGGGAAAGTCTGTCAACCTCAGCGTGTAAACTGTGTGTTCGGAAGATGCGATAAATAAGGACCGGGACGAGAGGATGAATCAGATTTGGGCACAGTTTTACGAATAAAACTTCGGAAACGGCGAATTACGACTTAGAAGGGGGCATAAGTTCTTGTTCCATGTGAATGAATAAGTTTTTATTCGCTATAAAAAAATAAGTTTCCAATCGAATAAGGATTTATATTTGGCAGCATGGAAATGAGGACGGTTCAAGTCAAAACTTGATTTTATCGTCAATTATTGTTCGTCGTTTTCGAGGATACTTTGAACGACTCCTTTTAAAGTGGTACTTTTTAAAATGAAGTATTAAAGGATAATGATTGCAGAGGAGAACCATAAATACTTATTAGTAGAGTATGAAAAGATTCCTCCTTATTACTAGGTATTCTTTCTGGTTTTTTTTCATTAATGAAATATTTGCATGCAACAAGTCACACATTCGCAAAATTGCTTTCGCTAGAAAAGAAGTTAGAACGCATAATTGATATTTATTCCAAATAATATCATTAATACATATATAAAGTATATAAATTAATTCATTCAAATACGAGTAAGTTTAATAGTCTTAATAGGATTTAATTCCTTTCCATTCTATTAGAAATAATTAATTGTATTTGCATTAAAATAAGATATCACGCGATAATGTAAGTATTTGAAAAGAATGCACTTTAATTTCAACGTTAGTTCTTACTAAAATGATTATAACCAATCTCAGCTAAATTCTTCAAAATAATAATCTATTTTCGCACTGGTCGTAAAACAAATGCCTACAACGTGAGAATCAATACGACTACAAATACACTACTACGCGTAACAAAAATTCGCAATTACAAGGTCCATTAGGCCGCAATGCAAACACATCGTTGAATTACTTTCAACCCTTTCCGTCCATAATCTTCAATCAAATCATAGTTAATCAAATTCAAGCGGCACTTGATTACGAAAAACTCTTTAACAAAGGGCCACGCATTGCATTTACCTAACATGCTCTAAAGACTTCAATATGCACATGTAAGTAGCAATTGTCGAGGTAATAAGAAAACAAAGCCCAACAGTACCGAGGTGAGTCGGTGCGGAATGAATCCATTGCTCCTCGAACGTTTTCGCCTCGACGGACGCTAAGAACACTTGACGCTCGGTTTTCTTCCCCCCGTTTTCACGTACTCTACCAAACAGCCGTTGCACCCTTCGAATAACTGGCATTTGTATTTTACACGTAGCTCGACCTTACTTTTTGAGGCAAAATGATCTCGTTAACCAGGCCACGGATGTCAGGTGAACCGCATTCTTATTTTCCGAATGTATCCTTCGTGTTCTGCGAATGATCGTTCTACATGTCGAATGTAGAGCTTCAGTAATTGCTTTGTTACATTATTACAGGAAAAAATGGTCGAAGAAAAATATTTTCATTTAGATGAGAAGAAGATTAAATTGCATAACTTTGCAGTGACGGATATCACGATAATATTTGTGATGGAACTTTACTTTATATGATATAATGGAATTAAATGTATGTATGTTTACTAACTCAGTCACATAGATGCGTATTAATGAATAATCAATTGCGCAAGTTGGAAAATCGAATCTAATGCAGCATTTATGGCAACAAAGATTATTATACAAATTTTTATTCTACGCATCGACATATATCAATGTTGAAATAGCCTTCAAATATTCGAGCTTGTACAACACGTTCGCGCCCCATTTATTATCAGGAAAATTTGGAGAACAGAAAAGGAATACCAATATTGGGATAGGTGTTTCGTTTCATTTCATGAAGGCTGATACCACTTGGATGGGTTTACAAAGAAAGTGTCTTTCTGTAGCGTTAATACAATCTCGAGCCCCCGCGGAGAAGTCGAAAGTGTACGAATCCAGGCATAACAGACGAATGACGTTTTATCTACTATTGCAATAATTTTTATTCTTAATTTTTCCATAATTCAACGGTCGGTTCGCTGTTTCTCGTTTAACAATTTACGTCTCTATATGTTTTCTTCTACTCTTTAAATACAACTCCTCTGGACATTACATCCACGTACTTTACTGTTCTACTTAATTCGCCTCGTCTTTATAGAAACAAACATGCATTTACACTTAATTACTCACACGAAAATACATATGCTCTCTGGTGGTTGTTCTATAACAGCCACATTTAAAGCGTAATTTTCAATACCTTTAATGAATTCGAAATGGTTGGATATTTGATATGAATAGTTACCATAAAGAATGTTGGAAAAACTAGGAAAGCAGGATGTATAGTGAAGAGAAACAGGACTGAATATGTTTAAGATAAAGCGAATTTGACAAACCACTGATGTTTAACAGTAAAAAGTGTCATAATAATTATTGGCAATGTATAATTTCCCTAAGTAATGCAATGTTTCTACAGGAATAGGAAACAATAATTATTATAATTTTATACATCGCATTTATGAGAATAAAAACTGCGCTGTATCGTGCACCAACATTATCCAATTGAAACGCTGCTGCAATAGAAATTGTTTAAAATTATTCAGCCGTAATCTACGTGTCTCAATTGATTAAATCATTCGTTCTGGCTCAGTTTCCATCATTCAATTTTATTCACCACTTTATATAAATAACACAATTCACGTGTACCAAAAAATCGCGCAACAAATATAGAAGTATGATTTCTGACCGCAGAGCGCAAAGATATTTTATACTGAGCCTAAAGTTTACTGTACTAATGCTTACAATTGCACACCTGTTCGAGCATAAACAGAACGGAAATAAACGACTCAAGCTAGTTCGCGTATAAATTCCAACAATTGCATTTAATATAAAATATGAAGTAACATAAAATAATATCAAAGTATAAACATTGCAGTGTAACGCAAACATCGCTACATCAGCAGTTGCCCTTCTGTCATCATGAACACGGTGAAAATTGAATTGGAAAAGGTCTACGACGCCGTGTACTTTTAATTAACCGACGCACGCACAGCCACGCACAGCGGTAGCACCCTTCGTACTTCAATTGCTATGCATTACCGTCGAGTCCAACAAGTACGTCCAATGAGAATTTGAAGTCTAACCAACTATTGTAATAATGTACTGTGTCATTCATGAATCACCATTTCAGTTAACGTCCAGGTAGATAAAAGAAATGGATAATAAATGTTGGTTGTTAAAAGCAAATAAAGATATCTTGAAGGGAATTATACAAAAGATGTATGGATATTAAGGAATATACATATAATTATAAAACACATACGATTGTTCCCTGTGTTAAAAATAGGTTTTTACTTTAATTTTATTCTTGACTTTAAGTTTCCATTATACTGATATATTTTCTTCGAAATAATTATATTTCACCCTTTATCCGTTATAAAACTTGAAAGTAAAAATTAATAAACAAAATTATATTTGGCTTGAAATTTATCTTGCAAATAATTTACTATTTCAAGCGAAAAATTATTAATTGCGATTATATTTTATTGGGAGATATTATTTTATCACTGTGCCCTGAGAATTATTCCAATCTTAACATTTCGATTAATTAATTTTTTATCCTGCAATTAATGTACTGATTGTCAGTTCAATTATTTTCCACGTATAAACTATTGGGAAATTAATGTCACTGAAATGTGGGATCATGGACATGGAATTGGGGATTCCTTTTACACATTTACTTTGCTTTGATTCGAAAAGTTCATTTGTTTTGTTCCCGTCTGTGAAAGGGGATAGTCTGTTTGAAACTACGATTGGCAGAAATTGACGGAACGTACGATAACAGGTAAAACAAAGTTATTTACTTAGAACGTTTTCAATTATTTTACGGAAACACGAATCGGCTAACACAAATCGGGTTGAACGAAAATGTGGTGACTGAACCATACAGCAAGCAAATTTGCTTTCGCGTGAATTAACCCTGCTTCTTTTCAATTTACAACGGATTGCTGAGGGATTGCAAATTGTTCCAGCGTAATTTGTTTCGTTCACGGGTTGTAATGAACAGCAGCGTCATCAATGCATTGAACGTTCCCATCGCAACGACAGATCGATTCGTTCACGGTGTTCATGAATTAACGGGAAAAAGAGAAATAGATTACAATCAATTGCATATTAAAAATGATCATCGCGTACTGCAGAGCGATCATGGATTGATATCACACTCCTAATAAAATATTTAAACGCCTAAATAAGAAATACATTACACGAACACTAATACGTCATTAATATAATAGTTTTGTGTCGATCGTTTCTCCACTCATAATAAAGGAGATCTAGATATTTCAATTAAACAATGTGTCTCAATACCGTACCAATAATTACACCGAATAACATTTTAAAACATAAATACTAAACAGTACTTTCACCGTATTGGCGAAAATCTCGCGACGACGTAAAATAATCAGGTTGAATTTAACAAAACATGCTCAAGCGTAAGTGTTCTCGACAAAATCGTGACGTTTCGAAATTTCGTTAAAATTATGTCGCCTCGCGGAATTCTTCACTGTCGAATACCGCTACGAGAGATCGGGCGATAATGAATTCGATGCTAAATACAAACTTGAAGCGAAGCGCCACGGGGAAAAGGGGCAAGGCTAACGTAGCAGCTTTGACTAAAGCAAAAGGACAGAAAGGAAAAATGAAAAACGGAAGAATTGAATTTTTAGCTGCACCGCGCCGCACTTGCCCCATTTTCCCCGTTCCATAATGAGGAATGACAGACCGCGTTATTTCGCTTTAGAGAAAGGAGCTCCCATTGCAAATCTTGAACGAAAAAGTATTTAGAATAATCGATGCGAGAATCGTAACTCATCTTCGTTTATTGCAATTAGATGTGCGCTTAATAGAAATGCCGAATTTCCACATTCACGATTGCAATTGAAAGCACCACAGGATATAGAGATATGTACGACCTAACATTTCTGTGAACATTCCGTTTTCTTTGAAGATAAATGCGGTAATCGGTTCGAGCAGAGAATAGGCATAGTTGAACAAATTAAGAATTGGAAAGATATGATTAAAAATAATTTATTGTTTAACAGTAGAAGACTTGACACAAAATTATTACACCTCCTCTATAATTCAATTACAGAGACGATATATATGTATGTATATATAACATTAATATATTATTATTAAATATTTAATTCGATGTGCAGGATGAACAGAATCTATTATATTTCTACTATATTTGCGTAATATAATCAGGAACCGTACTATTCTTTTCATTTGACTTTCGTTGATCTAAAATGCATGTAACAATCGAACCACGAAGAATGTTAAAAATGTTGTACACATTCTAACTGCCGACATTGTAAAATCAAAACTTTCACATTCACTCGTATTTTCCCTTTCTGGTGCATTGGAAATTCTACCGAGGTATTATACGTTCCAGTAGGATAAACCGAGTTCTCGTGATTTGCGTTTGATTCTTTGACGACGCGCCAGTGTACCTCTTACAGTTCATGCTTCAGTCTGTTAATGATGTACCAGTTGGACTCCTGTAGTTTGCCTTTGACTCGTTCGTGAAACTCCACTGCGTTCTTGGGGGTTTTCACTTGATTCATAGGCAACGTGCTGGCACGTTTACGCCCAAACTGAACGTGAACAGTAGTAGCGTAATCATTGACTGCAATTCTTAAATGAAACAGTGGGTTTGTCAAATTCACGTTAAACATTTAAAAGAAACAACCATAGATTCAGCACAAAATGATTCTATTCTCTTGAAGACATCGTCCAACTTCTTGCATTAATTCCTGCTTATTTGAAAAATGAATGAACACGAAAGATCGATGTATCAATTGTATTAAACATCAATTTGCGTTATATCTCAAATATCGTATTGTTCGTCGAAGAAAAAGAAACGAAATTCTTGCGTTACGAACGCGTGTCCGACGAAAGCGCACTGTCTGGAACGTCGTCCACCGGCAAGAATTTTAAAAGCTTTATCACAAACAAGAGAGCACTCCCCTTCGCGATCTTCCACGACTTTAATTGTAAAGTTTCACCACGTCTAAACGAGACACAGACACAGGACACACGTAGAGATACAGTAGTACGTTCGCGATAACGCGCGGCGTAGGAAAGGATCGTTTCTATTTCTCTTGAATTCATTTCAACGCTACCCTCATCACTTACCGCAATTGTTCTGACGATCTTTGCTCACTTGCATGACGTCGTACCGTATTACCACTTCTTCTTATTATTACTATTCTATTCCTTTTCTTACTCGTTTAAACTATTGTTAGTGTTATACTTATTAATTGCGAGACACTTTAAGCATTCGAAGGAAGACACCATAGACTCGCCAACTTTATTTTCTCTCTCACTGCTGGTGCACTAACGTATATGAAACTTTCTTGTATCGAAGCTCTCCGATATAGTCTGTTATCGATTTTGTGTATCTGGCTAGCTTTTTAGTTCGTATCTCGATCCGCTGCTGCATAATGATTGTCGATAATAAAATATACGAGCATACTCTGCAATAATTTTGCATTATCTCCAAGTACTTCGCTCTACATCTCTATCTCTCTATTTTTCTCTCTGCTCCTTACTTTTTCTCTTCTTCTCCCTCTTACCGCCTCTGTATCGCTATATCTTTATTTCTTGTAATAGTTTCGGGCTCTGCCTACAGAAATCTACCACTATCTCTATCTTTGTGTCTGCTCCTTTTTCTGGCAAGCTCTTTCTCTCTCCCGCGCTACTTATCTATTCTGATTTTGGTTTCGTCTATGCAAGCTGCTGGCTCATTGGGTTTTCTGAAAGTGCCTGTAATACTCGGACATTGCCTGTAACACTATATGCTTTCCACATCTACGTTAAGTATACACGTGTAATGACTGTTGATTGATGTTGGTATGTTTCGTACGAGTGACACATAGTAATATATTATTATAAATATTATAATGTTTATCATATAACCAATTATAAACATTTTATATACATATATAATATATTACTATTCATATACAGCAGCTAATTTATATTACTCACGTGCATACATATATTGTGCGCGTTATACATACGATTAATATAAGAATTCCCAATCGTGTCTACGTAATATTCGTTACAACGTATGTAAACTATTGAATGGCTTGTTCTATCGACTCATACTCATACATGCATTGTGCACGGTATTGCGACAAACTTTTTCTGGGAGATTAATCGATCGTGTTCGAACGTAACAATAGCTCGTCTGCCAAGTGCGATTTGAGAAATATAGCAACCCAATTAATTTGAATAATTCGATGATTCTAGACCCCGGCAGTGAATTGTAATTTAAGCGAACGCTTGTCGAATGCACGATAACGTTGACGTAAAAAGGCATGCAAATACATACGTATAAATATTATTGAGATCAAAGTAAGTGATTAAAGCATTACTTGTAATTATTATAATTACATTGCTACAGAAAGTGCAGAAAACGAATTTCGCATCGGAACCAGGATACGAATATGCATTCTCTTCGTTTGCGAAATCTGGCCCTCGTAATTATTTCGTTTACTATATTTCATATTATTTCATATTCGGAGCTGCCTTAGCATAAAGAGTTTTTTTTCTTTATTATATTCCATATTATATCAGTACACGAGTTTTGTCACTATAAAACGATATGAATTTAGATTTCAGTGTACGGCACATTTTTGCAGCATTGTTATGCTTACTGCGATGCTTCGAATATCGATTATGAAAGAAAAATATGAATATTTCGTATCATAAATCATTTTAGAGTAGCAGTACCATACCAAACATCTTTTCTACTGTTTTTAGCAACGTTCTTTATGCATCCATTAACAGCACAAAAAGTATCGTTAAGAGTAAATTAAAATCGTTTCTTCCAATAGGAGTAATATGAATATTTAAAGTCAGCCATTGTCACAAGTAAGTAAGGATGCATTAGAATGAAGCGTACTTAAGAAACTATGTATATACTTTAAACACACACATTTGCAAATAAGGAATTTTTAACGTGCTTAAAAACTATTAATAAAAAGATATTTACTGCAACTCATAATTCCAAGTGCAAACAATTACAATTATTCATGCATGATTGATGCAAACAATTATATCTAAATATACCGTGTCGCACAAGTTCCAATTACAATAAATCCTCCACATGAAGTCAAATGGTATAATCAAAATCAATCCAAGGATGCATTTCATAACTCAACACAAATTTTACGATCAGCAACTACCAGGTCACAGTGATAATAAAACAAAGTTACTATCGCCGTCGGGAACAACGAATCTTACTGTCGCACTTAAAGTCTAGCCGCGAGAACCATGTCATTTCCCCCGCTGTTCAATTCGCACATGAATCCTGGCGATACGACAAAGATCATTATTATTATCCGAAATTATTATCCAAACACGCTACACATTTATTTCCCGTTCTCGACGTCAAAGTTCATTCAACAATCGAACGAAACAACCGTTATTTGGCACCGATATGGTTCTTCGAATAATCCTTCACCCGCAAAAGAGACTCGCCGGGGCCGCGAAAACGTTTTCGGCAACGGGCAGGAAAGTTTCGACTTTATGACGCCCACGATAATAATTACGAGGCCCAGCCGCAATTAACCAGGCGCATTTATTCAAGCTTTATAGACCGTATCTATCTTTCTCTGTGCCCCCAGCGACGTTTAGCGCAACATGCCGCGCCGTGGCGCCTGCCAGAATTACCGGCACTGGTAAATGAAATTGGTTCGAGCCATCACCCTTCCACGCCCCTGTTAAACCACCATCGTTCTTGGATGTTCTTCTTTCAGTCTGGGTCACCTTATATTTGAGCGTCCCCTCCTGTTGCCTCCTCCACCACCATGCTGTGTTCCTCTATGCGCTTCTAGGTGTTACTTTGACTGGGAAACTTTTGAAACTTTTGCTTAGCGACAAATTCTAGTTCATTCACGCGAAGGACAGTGGAAGGGGCCAATTGGATAAGAGATAACACATGTGGAAGAAAATAAGAAATATGTGAACGGTGACGATTTTCGCGGTCGCAGATGTTGTTTGACAAAGAAAGATAATGTTAATATTTTAGGGGACAGATGTGAAAAATACTTATTGATTTGAGACAACTATATGTGGAAGGAGATTTGTAAAGTAAAATTATTAATAATGTGCCATTTTAGTTGTAGAAATTTTACATTTTTCATTATTTGCAGTATAATTTGGTGCATTTTTGTTCCGTGTATACATTATTTCGTATTAGAAGTAATTGCTAAATTGTATCGTATAGTTTACGTATTATCCGGAAGACTGAAAATTGCAGGTTCGTTTTTCAAGTGCGAAGCGAAGTAAACGAACCCATGTTTCGAAGAAAACTTATCGCAGTGTAGCGTAATTATACATCATCCATACGAGAACACCTTGCACATTTCTTCTCAACCCCTGCAATCGCTCGATTCCGTTTCACAAACCGTTCACGGACTCTTCCATTTTTATTCCACACCCCTGCACAACCAATATGTGAAATTGCCCCAGTAATTGCACTCTGCTTCAATTCCTTCGCTGCTTTCAACCCTTTCACCCCCGCGATTCTACGATTCTACCTACCAACGTTACTTCGCGTTCTGTCTTGCATCCAATAATGTCCCTTACTTTCAAGCAGTCATCAATTCCATTATCGCGAGACAGCGGATCTTTGTGCAAATATAATATGTCGAAATGTGCGAGATAAATATGTATATTGCGACATAATGCTTCGCTTATTCGCGTTTGATAAATTATAAGTTAAATATGTACGTATTCCAAGCACATGCACTTGTTCAAACCATAGAAATTCAAATTCAAATGAAAAAGCTGTGCATATACTAAAGGAATAATGATAAAACCCAATGATAAAACATTTTTCTGTCCAAGTCCCGCGATTGTATTGCACCTATTTCCTCTGGAAAAAAACATATACATTTGCATAAACATCCGCCGTCCAATTATCGCACCTTCCCTGCCTCGTCGTTTCTATCCCCATCTGACAACCCCCATCTATGAACCAACGGTCCTTCCGCCCTCGTCCCATCCCCGCTGACGCTTAATTTCTACATTTCTCTTCCGCTCTATCCACCGCACGACCGGGTCGTTTTTTCACTTAATCATAATCTCCACTTTGCGACCCTTCTGCGAGCTCCTCGGGTTCTCGAGCACCAGTGTGCGCGCGATCTATTTACCCCTGTCATTCTCTGGTGCGCGCGAGCTCTTTGAACGTACACCTCCCCCCGACCACCACCACCACCACACACCCACCATCCAACCCTCCCAGCCCCTCAAGATTCTTGCCTGTTTCCACGCTAAGCCGCCATCAGCGCACGCCTCCGCCCTCTGTCATCTTAACTTCGTTACCCGTTGCTCGTCCCTGTTTACGCGCCGTTTCTCTTTATCTCGGCCGCCGTTGTATCCGTCGATAACCGACCATCTTCCGCCCTCGGATCCCCGTCGCGTTCTGCATAAAGATAGAACGCGCGGCTCTCCCTGATAACGAGGGGGCACGGAGAGAACGAGGGGGCGAGGTAAGCCGGAGAACGGTCGGCAAAATTGACGGTTCTAACGAGTGAACGACGGTTTAAGCGCGTTTACTCCTCGCTATGAAACCATGCTGAGATTGGATTCCACGGGGTGAAATGACGGGGAATGTTAGTCGGGAATCGCGGGGTTTTAAGGGTACTTGGTTCGCAGGGTATACGCGTGGGTCGATTTCAACGGTGACGAAAGTGTATTTTGTAGATTTTTCTTTTTATCTATTTTATTTTATTGGGACAAATCGAACGGCGTTGAAGTGAGTCGGTTTGTTTGGAGAGGTACGATTCATTTCACTTTGGCTATTTATTGAATCTGTAATGTAATAGGGCTTTTGTGCATACATGTATATATGTATTACGGGCCTTCGAATTTTCTCAGCTCAATGAAAATGATAGATAAATTCAAACGATCCGTAATTTTTAATTCTGGGAAACGAACAATT
The DNA here is from genome assembly GCA_963969485.1 of Nomada goodeniana. Lineage (NCBI taxonomy): Eukaryota > Metazoa > Arthropoda > Insecta > Hymenoptera > Apidae > Nomada > Nomada goodeniana. The sequence continues at coordinate 15,261,073 of OZ018303.1, forward strand.
GCAGAAGCTGATATTTGGGGGACAAGACATTGGTGTCGCCATAGCAGGTGTTTTCTCTGCAATCAAAAATTAAATGACAAAAAATTATAGTGCGATAAAACGTGTGTTGTATGGTAATATTGAGGAAGACGCATTGGATAAATATGGTATGTTTAATTGTTCCAATTGAACTATGTAAGCTGGACCAATGCATAATATATTGGCACATTTTTTATACATTAATAGAAATAGGTTTGTTAATCCTTCTGAAGTACGAACCAGAATTGTAAATTAACTGTCTCATAGTTTTTGAAGAAGACCACGTACACGTGTATTGAAGAGTCTACAACTCGTATATGGTAATCTAACTTTTCGTAAAAAGATGTTGAGCATGAGCAGGAACACTGATTAAAACAGATGGTAATTGCTCAGTAAACTTTTACACCACTCTTATCTTTAATTAAAGTGTTATTAAAACTCGTTCCCATACTAAAGAAAAGAATTTGATACCAAAATTACAATTATATTATAAGAACTTTTTATCTTATGTTTCGAAAATTTTAAGTAAACAATGACAAAAAGCTAATATTATCTTTTACTGCTCTTTGGAAGGTACGAATAATGAAAACGAAGAAAACATTAATAAACAATTAACAATTAATAACAAATTAGTTTGAGAGATATGTTCATGCAAACATTTTTACATTTTTCTATATGCAAAAAAAAGATTCTCCATTATTTTTAATATAATTAGTAGCGTACCTATTCCCCTAAATAAGTTCGCAGACAACAATTTCTTATTTTTACCAATCTTCTCTCAACATGAGAAAGCTGTTTGAAATTTAAATGGCGATACACATACACATATCGGCTGAATTAATTCTGCATTTGATTCCAATTAACTTTCGATTAAACGTTTCGCCCTCAATCTAAAATTCAGAATATTCCCGTCAAAGTATAATGTGTCGAAAATTGTCCACTTATTTGAATACTTTATCACTGAACTTTTAAAGCAGCCAAAAATAAGTTTTTCGTTTTAAAATCTCGCCGGCGGAAAAAAGACTACGAGCACTACATAAATTTTAATTACGCGCTTACCTTCTGCGCGCAAAGCGCCAGGCGTAACGCTAAAACACCTACGTGACAGATCTTTGCTTCCCGATATTACGAAGAATATATGGGTACCTGCGTTGCCATTTAACCCAACAAACGTAACAAGTCTGCGAACTTATTACATAAACCATGCACAACCCACGAACTTCCCCTGTATCGCCGGATCACTCGTAAATCCTTGACGAGGCAAATCCAAAAAATTCCGTCGGGAAAATAATTCCATCAAGCACGACAAAAGAAGTTCGTCGTGTTTTCGCGCCGGCGAACGAGATACTCGCACGAAATACGAGCAACTCCCCCGCGAGTTCGCGCTTCGACGAGCAAAATACAACGCGAGAAAAACTTTGCAAGATTAGACGAACGAGGTCGTACGAACGACTGTGAAACGAGCGAGGATGAGAAATTGAATTTTTTCCGTCATTTTTTGTCTTTTTTTAATCCGACGGTGGAACATAAATTTCGTCCTGCCCAAAAAGAAAAAAAAATATGCTCCTCCATAGAGTCGTAGAGGAGCGGCGAGAACGACGCGTGCCATTGGTGAAACGATAAACTTGTAATGGAAATACGCAGGACCAGAGGAGAGAAAAAAGGGGGAAAAGAGGTAGGCGTCAATAGAATCGAGCCGGTGCTTGTTCAAAGAGAACAGAAACGACAAGTCGAGTCAAAGACGGCTATCGATATCGTGGAAAGAATCGCGCGATATTTAACCAGACATTTTTTGTCCCCCGGTTTGGTTTCCGGTGGACGTTTCAGGGACGTCGGCGTCCAAGCCTTGCTTCCTATCGACATTCACGTCAGACGTTTTTGCCGAAAAGTAAGGGGGAAAAGAGATTTGAATAGTCTGACAATATGAGAGTACGGCCGTCCGTGGGAATGAAATTTCGACGATATCGTGTTTTGTGTCGATATTAACCCTTTTACGGTGTCCGCGGTTAATTGAGACTGCGAGCGGAAGAGCTTGAGAATGCTTTGGAAAAAAAGGATACGTATTGAAAACGTTAGCCCTCGTCACGGTTGGAATTGGAATTATTCTTCAGTGTCTGGGAAATGCATTGACAGTATCTGACATTAAAGGTATTGAAAGTTTCAATATACGTACATACGTGACATATCCTAGGGGTATAACATCGTTCGAGCGTCAGTAACACATATAAGGGTAAATAAATCGTTGTCCCGTTCAAAATCAATATTTGATACGCGTCGTCGATACTTCATGCTTGAAAAATTGATGAAAAAATACTTACATTAATTTCACCCTCTGCATACTATGGTTGATTGGAAGGGTTCGACTGACGTTTTTTTACCATACTGTTCTTCTTCTTAATCCACTGATCTTTTTTCGTGATGTTATCTGCTATGATCAGTGGATATTACATTATTTTCACTATAACGACATTGTAATTCAACCTGACGAAAATACTAATAAGCATTATGAATCTCGTTTTTTTAGATGTATTTATTTAACGTATGAGTAGCATGATTATCATGCATGTCGATGTATTGGGATCTCACGGTTTCCCTACCTTGTTATATCAAGGCTTAAATGTTCATTGGCAAAAAATTAATTAGAATCCGGACCGTACGAAACGCCGCTTTTTAATTAAGAACCTACAAACGGACACAAGCCCCGCGCAGAATGAAATCCGTCGAGTTGAACCTGGAACGAAATTAAATTTATCAAAACTTACGTCGCTCGACGTATGAGAAAGAATAGTTCAGGGACGGAAAAGAATTTTCCATTGGCTGAATATCGCGAAGGGTTTGCATCGCATAAAATCTTTCGTTCTCAACGATGTCATCTCCGAAAGAAAACTAATTGCCCCTGTCAAATTCAGTTCCACCGAGGGTACAAAAGAGACCGTAACAAAAAAGCAGAACGGAGTCGTACGTATGCATACACGGTAATTAAACTAATCAATCCCGAAGGAAAATTCTTCCCCGGTTCACGAAGAAGGGTAGCACTAAACGGTTCATTTTTGCTGTTCGTCGCGCGGTGTAAGCTGTCGGTCGCGAGTGCACCAAGAAGAATCAGGTCGGGGACTGGTCCGCGACTTTCCGAAAACGAGCAGCTTTCAGGTACACGCGCGTTTGCCAATGGCAGATGGCGGATCTAATCGGGACGCGATCCCTTTGATCCGCGCGGAATTCCGTTGCTCCGCTGCGGAATTGCACGTGGATCACACTGTGGACTATGGCCGGACTATGTTCGATAAACTTTCATCTGAAAGCGATCGGACACGATCGTCGAACGTCGTCGTCGCGTTCCGATCCTCCGCGTTGCGAACATCTCGTATTGAGAACAGACGAATTGATGTATAAATAGTACTGTCATCTGAGAGTGCTCCCCTACACTTTGAGGCACTTCATCGTTATTGTTTCTATGCTTTTGGTCGTTTATTTTGAATTTGTTTCCACGCAGACGACGTGCACGACGTTGCCCCGTTCACGAGGATCGTGCGAACGCGAACGATTACGAAATTTGGAAAATTTTGCCGATCGGAATGGGATGTATTTATGGTATAGTTCAGTGTGGAAAGTTTCGATGGATTCTGAACGGAGGATGAAAAGGAAACGATGAATTTAATCCTCTATGATCTTGGATTTTTAATTGGATTTCTTGGTAAACATTTTGATGTTTCTCTTTCTGTATGTTCAGAAAGGGGTTGTATTTTTATTTACTCACGTTTATATCTTTAATAAATAAACTGTTCATACAATGAGCAATCAAATGATCACCGTACGCTTGCATTCAATGTAACTAATTATCAGCTTTGCATGATTAGTACGTTTTATACTTAAATCCGATTTGATAATGGAACTTGTAGCATTGCAAATCACAAGTAATCGCAAGCGATTCTACATTTCGCTTAATTACCTTGTAACCCTTAAAAGTATGCCACATGCTGTGCTTTCTTTTATTATTGAAAACGGTTGTATATAATATTAAAACTGGTTGCATTCTCATTATAACGAACTGTCTTTTACAGAAGGGACCGATTAAAAAATACGATTTGAGTTACCGAAAGACTTGATTAACTCATAAATAATTCCATCAATTTCTATTATACCATTACTAAATATAATAATTATACTTTCCTACTTGAACCTAACATACAGAACCCGTTCATAAGTTTCTCAATTCGACATTAACATATTCGGTTCGCTAATAACGGTGAAAGTTATTTCCAACCGAAAACTTCTTCCGGAAGCTCGAATACCTAACAATATCGAACAGCTCCGAAAATAGCTTTAAATATTAGACACCAAGTTTCAAAGAGCCTTCAACAGGTTATAGAGGATTAAAGTTCGCTGCTAGCAAAGTCGGCAGAAATTCGGCAGTCCTCCATCCACGCCGCAAAACTCTCGTTTCCTCAGCGCAAACGAACCACCTTGCACCAATCACACTTCATCAACCACTCCGGCCCCAATCTTCCCCAGCTGAATCGTCGGATGTTTCTTTTCAAACCTAAACGCTCTTCAATGGATCCTTGCGGATCCACTACTGCCATCCCATGGACCACCCTCGTCCCGTTCTCGCGCCGGTTTCGATCGTGACGCTTTCGACGCTCGGCAAGGAGACGGCCGAAAGGGAGACAAAGGGAGAGAGATAGCAGGGTAATAGTCGAGAAGTGATAGAAGACAGAAGAAGGACACTGCGTCGGAGAGGTCTATGGCGATGCTTGGCTCCATGGTCGTCGCGAGAACGAACAGACAACCAGAGCATAGTTATCGAACAAAAGGACCCATCTCCCTCTCCGCTCTTTCGTTTCTTCTCAGCCGATCCTTCCGAGGTCCTTTCGCGACGATCCCTCGGTGGCTTCGACGGAGAGCAAGAAACATTTATCGGTGAACGCGTCGCTCCTCGTTACCCGGCGTACGTTTTCGCGATGGATTCACGCCTGACAAACGGGCACGGAGCAGTAGGGACGAATATGAATGAAAACGCGTGACGAATCTCGCGAGCACGAGGAAAGGGCACTGGATTCCGCGCGGAATATGTTCCATTTAACTGCTCCGTATGTTAAGAGTATGTCCCATTGTCCCGCAAGGAGGGTTAGGCAACTCGGAGATTCAGAAACGTATGAAACTTTGCACAGAAGTGAAGTATGTCATCCGTGATACAGCCCCATTTTTCGTTTCGTAAACGCAATAAAACGCGGCAGATTTTGCTTATAATTTTGTTTAATTATCTCTCGACGTTCGTGAGATATTTCACGAAAAAGAACATCCTGCATTTTTTTCAAGGGCTGATTTCACCCCTTAAAACAGGATTATGGCGCTAACGGAAAATAGGGTTGTCTTACGGATGACATACATTGTATGCAACGTTTCATACGTTTCTGAATCTCCGGGTTGCCTAAACTTCCTTGTCAGTTGCTACGAGTCTTTGATCTGTATTCCGATTAATCAATCACGCGGAACTCCACTGAAGAGTGAAGTAATCGATATCGAAATTCAGAAACGTGTGCAACTTTGGGGATATGCGAGGCACATGTGTCTCCATAGGTATGTAATAGATCATTTTTGTGGCAGCCTAAAATCAGTCTATAAAGGATTGAAATTAACTCGCGAATATTCGGCTATTTTTCGATTTCATTTCCTAACTCGCACATTATGAGAAATAGAAAACGAGTTTTAAGAAAAAAGTTACATCGTTTCATTCGATGCATCAAGTTAGAAAAAGTTATAAACAAAAATATTAGCTAAGCCTCCCTGGTGAGTTAATTATTTTTATGAAACCTGACGTAAACCGTTGAAACCCAAAACAAACAAAGCAGATGAACAGCAAAATTTCTCACTATTCATACATACAAATGCGCATACATACAAATTCGCAGGTGCGTGAAACGAAACGAAAGGCAAATACTTATTTCACTTTCTTCGTGCTCGCCCGTTACGGACAAGTCGAATTGATTGGAAAGATGCGAATCGAACATTGCCCACGTCTGGACGTATTTATTCGTTCGTGCGTATTCATCATCGTATATTCGTTCATGCTCGTTGGTTAAGCGTGATCCAAGCTTCACGAGAACTGTTCGCAAGGATCGCGAAATTGTCCGTTTCGCTCGCGTTAACGCACGAGTGCACGTCGTCTACGTTGATCCAGATACCGAACCAGGCGTGTGAGTGTGTACGATGTTGCAGGTGTAACCATCCTGTTGTCACAGACGGTGTTTTCCCTGCTGGTGGCCCATGTGTTGACGCGAACCTCTGAGGCGGTGCCACTTATAGGTACCGATCCACCCTTCCTATGTACCTACACCCTCTTGCAGACGATCTTGCTCGGTGTTGGGAAGCTTTCTCGCATTCTGACGATTTCTCGCTTTGATTCAGACAAAATTGTAATATTATAATTGTATCGTTCTGTTCGAAGAGCTTGGGAAATTGAAAATTAGAATTTGGGAATCGATGAAGAAAGTTCAAGTGAGAATTAAAATTGTTGGTTAATGACGAATTTGGGACAGACACATATTAGAGAGAAAATAGTATTTCTTACGAGCCATGACTATTACGAATAATTATTCGGGTGACAATTGAGTCTTCGTTCATGATGGGTTAACAATTATTCGAAAGAAGGAACGGAAATTTTTGTTACGTAAATTCGAGAAAGCTTTCAGCATATTCTGTCACTTGCTTTAGAATTATCTAGTGGTCTGTCCTTCATCTTTCAGCGTGTCTCAGATTGGTCGTCTATCGCAGCAATTTTCTCCATTGTCGCTGACTATTTCTTAAAACAAGACAATCTTTCCTTCATAAGGTTAGCTTTGCAGAAATTGTCGAATCAGTTTCCAGGTAATTCGACACTTCTTTAGGATTCAATTTATTCTTACGCCAACTGTCCTTGCTAGCTGTGAATCTAAATCTTAGTCTAATCTATTTTGTTACGTCGTTCTTACCGAACATGATACTGAACACTTCGAAACGTTATGACAAAATAGATGGCACATTATTTCTAAATAATCTAATTTAATTTAATTCGGCATCCACTCGGGTCAGGTATCAACAAATAATATGTTCAATATCTGGCCCCTTCTATTATTTTTTACCGCATCTAGAAACTAACAAAAGAGAAATTTAGACTATTATTTGATTTGAAACTGTAGATTGCTATAATGCAAAACTGATAGCATTAAATACATTGATTCCAAATGTTAAGCGTAACATGTTTCACAAATGAATCCTAATCGGTATAAATTCTTAAATTCTAGTTCCAAATAATAATATCTCGTCATTCCTATGAAACGCTAACGCGCCACATACTCGAAAGCATTTTCACTAAGGAGCAATCATGCCATCCAAGATCTCAATTCAACAATTCCCTCGCACAAAACGCTCCCCAACTTTCGCTAAACTCCGCCGAGGAAAAGGGAGTCTCCCAAGTATAAACTCACCTTTCATCAGCGGCATTGAATGAAACAAATACAATTCCGAAACAAATTTAAGTCGCAACCTCTGTCCTCAAAGGGCATGAAACGGGGCAAACACGGGCCAACGTGTACCCGCTAACAAAGGGGTTAGGCGCACAGGCTAAACGTCTAGCAGAGCGTCGCTTAAAAACCGGTAACTCACAAAAGAAGGTTTTCGCTGTGAAAAGCACAAAAGAAATACAGCTGTAATACGCAAGCTCACCCGGCAGCCTACAAAAGCACGTGACTCCGTTCTTCAACGAGCGTAGACAAAGGTCCAAGACCGGAACCACAAGGTTTGCGCATGGTATCGTGTTCGGTAAGAAGGCGACGAGAAAAAAAGCAGCACGAGAGAGAGAGGGTGGGGAGCGGACAGGTTTTTCTCTTCCTCATCTTCAAAAAAGCCCAGCATGACGGGCTCAACGTACCGGGAACAGTACCGTGGAACTCTCTCCTCCTCGTGTTGCTTCCAGCCTCTGAATAAAACGGAGGGAAAGACAAATTGAATGGTGCATCGTGGCCAGACAGGTGCGAGGGTATAGTCGGGGCTGCGTGCACATTACGAAGGAACGAAACACGGTGAGAGTAGGTGGTGCTTCCGTTACAGGCAATGTCTGTTGAACATGTAATCGCTGCGTAAACGCGTGTTCGCAACGCGAGCGACGCTTGCCGCGTTAGACCTGCTCTCAGGTAAGGATAAAGGCCCGATCAGCACGGCAACTGTGTTGACTAGCGATTCGACCAGTCGAGATCTCTTCGATCGTTTCTCTCTGTCCCCCTGTCTGCTTCTCTTGCGTATGATAGGTACTGTCCAAGGATCATGCACGTGATCGATATCCCGAAACAATGGAGATCTTTGGAGATTCTGTCAATTTGGTTTTTTTCCTTTTTAGTATTCATTTCGGTGACTTTACACGTACGATCAGTCTGATTTTCATTGGACCTTTCGTTGGAATGGTTAGAAATTATATTGTCATCAGTGGATCGATTGGTTCGTTGAAGTCGAATCGATTAAAAACGATAAGACGACGAATGAGCAATTCCTGTGAAGTCGTGCGAAACTTTTCTCCCTGCTCGCCCCCCTCTCTCTCTCTTTCTCTCTCTGGTTGTTTTACTCTATTTCGGTAGATCTTTCTGTCTGTCTCTTTCCCCCACCAGTGTTCATCTATACTTCAGTCTATCGCTGGCACCTAGATTGCGTTTTGGTCTAGCTAAGCGTACACTGCCCGTCTATAAACACCAATAGACGCATCATGACACTATGATGGGATCGATATGTTTAGGTCTTGGATAAGATGAAGAGAAGTATGAGCTTGATGCTTCGTGCGACGATGATGCATTAATAGTCCGATACGATATGATTTCGATGATTCTTCTGGATGAAGTTTGCGATTAATTTGGTTCCTTTGTCACGTACACTGGATCTTGCATTTATTTCGTTAATCTGTTAATTTATTATATAGCTGAAGTTGGCTTATTCTTGGTAATGTAACTTGAAGATTAAGTCGCAAATTTAGTTTACGGTTCAATAATTGTTTAAGTTCATAAATAATTAAGTAATGTGTCGTTAATTTTGTGACTACGCACAGCGCTGGCATTTATTACGTCTAGTTTCATTAATTACTTAATGGGCTGCTTATGATTTTGAAGCGCGCGATTTGATATTGTTGAAGAATGTACAAAACTGAGTAGGAAAAATTACGAGATTTGATTGTAAGACACTGTGAATACGTTCACGTTCATCACGCTTCCAAACCATAAGCGTAGGAAAGATTGCCGCCCGTTTAATTCCTCTCCGACAAAGAATGCAAATTATTTTCCTTTATTTACCACCAGCGCAATAGACCAATCATAGCTATATTTCACGTAAGACTAATTTATTACCTCTTGCAATATTTCATTCTGCGTAATAAAGACACTAATATTCAGCATGAAATATTTCTACACTATAAATCATGTAAATTAAAATTTCTAACACGCTTACTTGCTCATACCTTGCGTAGGATTATTTTCCAGGGGAAATTATGATTGGCTCCACCCTCTCATAAAATTACTTTATTGTTCAACAATCATCAACCGCTCTCTCTCTCAACACAATACACACTCTCCCACCAACGCTCTCGCTACAACTCTACCTCAACTCTCCTACGACTCTACCTCAACTCTGCCCTCGCACGCATCATCCACTGCATATATTCTTTCGTGCATTTTCCCTCTCATTCTATTCACCATTCGTTCTCACTCATTAAGACCCACACCGGCACACACACTCTTACCACGTGTCACAGTTCGACCACGGTCACCATACATCCTAGACTCCACGTGCATTCCCCGAAACCATCCACTCGATCCTCGAGATAAACATTCACTCGGTCCGCATTCGACGTTTCTACTAACACTCTTCATTCACACTTCGCGCAACACTCGATACTTCCTTCACACGATTCATACAAAGCCCTCATACCATTTCCACGAAATCTTGCATCCCACACTTGCACGTTTATTTTGTCTACAAAGAAAACAATATCCAGAAACATTAATCAGAACTCACATACATTGCAATTAAACTTTGTATATCTAACACAGTATAGAGAAATATAAGGAACGAAAATCGAACCACCACGAATCTCCAACAAATATTGAAATTCGATAGTGCCCTCAGACTTTCCATTGACCGGGATATTCAACTTTTGTAAGGAAAAGGAAAACATTTTTTGCGCCCATAAAACAGAAGAATAATTGAAGCAAGTAACTCTAATATTGACGACAGCATCACTGTTAAAGCCGTGAAATAAATTAGCGAGAAATAAGGGAAATTTTCAAACGGAGTACACAGTTTTGGAATAGTTGATGCAAATAGAGGCGAACATGTTCGATAGAAGTGGAGCGATTAGTCCCGACGAAGATGAATCGCGGCAAATCGCGAATATTTTCACCGCAGTTTCGGTAGATTTCCATGAAATTGTATTTGTATACTTGCCGCCCCTATTTTATTGTAATCAATCGCGTGAAATCGGTCGACTTCAATTGACGAGTAATCCTTCGAATTGAATCGACGTTCCCCGAGCAAAGGATTGCCCGAGCATGAAGAGGGATTATGCTGAAAAACCGTACGGTTAAATACGAAGAACGCGGCATGTAAACGTAAATTCTATTCGCAATCGAGTGTTTCGATTAAATTCTAATCTCCTCTGTTACCGCAGCTCCTTTGAATACTTGATCGAAAACGTCGGGGCTTAATTTCTATAGTGTTTCATCGATGCACCGCGGAAGGACAGATTTTGAATAATAAAATTCATGAACAAGAAAACTCTTTTTGAATCTTATAAGTATCAGCTTGCAACGAGCCAGAAATTATTAAAGGCCTTGGTCCGCGCATTTTATTTCTGTTATCGGTGAATATCCGATATGTATACTAAATAAGGTACAGAGAACAAGTCGGGGAACACCCGATATACATACACAGAAAAGTACACAAAATAATTCGGTGTATACCAGACGCTTTGGGGAAAATAATCAACTCTGTTTGTAAAAATTAATACATTGTAAGGGGAGTATGCAATATGCCAAAGAGAATGATCAGATTTGTTTTTACAAAATACATAGCAGTTTTATTGGTAATATAAAGGAAACAGTACCACCAAATGAAATTTTTATTAGATCTTATTAAAATTTCAAGTTTTTGTAGTAAATGGTAATTTTATATTTTACACGCCGAGTGTACCCGTCAAATTTGCCGAACCACAGTAGAACTTTGGATTGACGTGTATACACTTCGAACGCAGTTAATTGGTTAATAGATCGATAAAATGATTTTCAGATTGACAGAGTGAGAAATTCTTTGAGTAGTGAATAATAGTGAAATCATGATTCGTTGTGCACAAAGTACGATGAAAAATATTATTGAACTTAACTGACTTTATGACTGATTTTCGAAGAAGAACAATGATAAGCGTCAGAGCAAATTGTTTCTAAGGGCGAAAAATTTTAAAATCTCTCTAATCCAACTATGATATTTGTAACGATAAAAGTTTATATAGTAACTCCTAGTGGTGTCTGTGGGAATTGGCCCCACAGAACTAATACAAATGCAATAAATACAGTAATAGTAACTGATAATTAAATACACAGAGCACCTAATCCTAAAAATATATCAAATTGGTACCAATTGCTGGATTTTGTAGGAAGGGTTTAAAAGATAAACAAAGTTCTTGAGTTTATGCGAAACTTTCTTTCTCGAAAGGTGTGCGGATTTTTACGAGCAATAATCCAAGCGATCGCAAGTTAACTCTACAAACGTATCTTTATATCTTTTTGTATCGTGGTGCATATCTCGCTTTGAGAACTTTCCTTCTTCCGTCACTTCGTACAACACGAATTGTATCACCCTGACAAACACTGTATAATTATGGAGATTTTTTCATTGAACGTTAACTAATTTCCTTAGAGACTTAATTTAAATACGTGGCTGCATACATATAGCATCACAACATTGGAGATCTATTTAAATTCAATGAAAATGGAAATTTTCATTACCATACGACAGCAAACCGTGCTTTCATGTTGTTATAAACAAGACATTTGCCGACGAAAGCAACGAATGCAAAATTATCCGTACGTCGCTGTAAATTAATTTCAATCGCTAAATAAATTCATTCGAACGAAACAGTACAACAATGGAAATAAACAGACCGCCGCAAATGAATTCTGGAAACCGTGCACGTTCTGGCTCCACCTTCCATCTTCAAACAAACTGAATGGAAACATAAAGAATTAGGGGCATTATAGAGCGGCGTGTATTTAAACTAGCACAACTGCTGGAGGATTAAAAGGCGCGTAAGTTTCATGCAAATTCAAAAGGAACGAGGTACAGAGTGTTTCGTCGAGTTTGCATTTCTTTTTCTTTTCCTCTCTAATTTCTGTCCAGCTGTAACATTTTTTAATCTGTACGCTTTCAACAAAAAATTCCTTGCATAGTATTCCACTTGTTCTTACTTTCTAACATAAGCCGACTTGTTAAATTAATAATCAAGGATGTGTGATTTGGAAGAGCACAATTTCATCCATTTTTTGTTAACATAGACATTAATTAATACAACAGTCACAAAATTAATAGAATAACAAATCAAAGGGTCAAATTTTCCCTTTGCAAATCGTTTCAAAACGCGTCTGCAATGAGCAAATCCTAAAATCAATAATTCAATGGTACGCCAGTAATTATCCAATGGTCATATCCTCTGCACCGCATGTATGCAACGAAATTCGATCCGGAAACATCCACGGAATTATCGACACACCGAGACCAGAGCCCTGGTCATAAAATAAATTAACACATGGCTCAAATCCAACAAAATCACAACGGCACCGCGATGGAATCGTGAGGTGTCTCGACATCGGACAATAATAATTAAACTGGCTGGCAGCTTTGTTAAATGCGTTTCATTAGAACGCAGCGGCAGATGTTGTGCACGACCAATCGTACAGAGTTCGCCATCGTGGAAAATTCGCGTTTTGTGTTGCACGCACCTTCGAGTTGAAGGTACTCAATTGATCATTTGTCACGTATTCTTTCACTGATATTCGAGGTTATCGTTGCATTCCAGGTACATAGTACAAGATTAGGCGTATCGTAATAATAATTTCATTAATCTCGATACGGAATTAGCGTCAAACTGTTTCAATATCATAGTACAAGCATAAAATTAAGAAAATTACGGTGGATTACAAAATTTTGTTAAATTTCTTGCAAACTAATTGCATGTATACAAAAAAATGTATAGTTCCGTTTCACTTATGGTTTATACTCAACCGATTGTCACGTGCGGGTAAAAATTGTTGCATCGTTTCATATTTTTCCCGAACAGCTGTTTGTAATTTCAAAGTGTTTTCGGCGGAATTGCAATTAGCATCATAAAATCGTAGACTATTCTAAAGAAATGAATGAAATTATGCTTCTTAAGTTTTAGTTAAGTCGCACGTTATGAAGCTCTTTATCCTAGAATTACAAAATTAACGTATCATTTTTAACTTTCCAAGGAAACGAAATAATTGAAACCTTGCACAACGAACTTTTCGGAATATCAAGAATACTCTGTTATCTTTTGACATTGAAAAACGCGTTTACATGGATTGTATATCGCTCGTAATTCGCCCTATCTAACCGACGATACTATTGCCCAATTATTGCGACCCAAAAATTCCGTGCGGCTTTTTCCATTTTTCACCCGTTTCCTGTAACTTTGTTGGTACGCCCAGCCATCCACAAAACAAAAAATTGGAACAGCAATGAACGAACGATCGCCAAACACCGTTCAATAACAGTTCGTATTAGTTTTTATCGCGCTGTCAACGGATTCTGAACGACGTGTTAAAGTACAATTTTGGCTGCAGTTAATGATTCGAATAGCGGCTGTTAAACGGAGTTGATTGCTCTACTTATTTTTTTTGAATTTGATGCTCTGTCGGTGCATTGTTTGTCACATTCATTGCACAATGTTATTGCGATTGTTCCGTCTACAATTATTACATATTTTCATTAATACAATATCAATGTCTTATTTAAAAAACTAAATAAATTTGAATTGCTCATAAAATATATTGCAGTATAAGTTTGAATCAATAAATGAAACTTTACGTAAGCTGAGTACATTTGTGAACTGACAAAATAATTAAAGTATACGTATTTTATTGAATTAATGAAAACCCTGCAATCTAATTTTGTCTGGAGGTACAAAACAATATTAGAGGAACTTCATCAGCTGAGAAAAATGACAAAGAAAATTATACTAACTATGTAATAATTACCAACAGTAGTTTAAGAGCATAAACAGTACGAGTAAAAACACCATTCAAGAAAAATCTATAGTCCCTCCATCCAATTTAAATCTCTAATCTCTCACTTGGAACACAAATTTCCTAAATATATATAATAATTTCATCAGCGTTATTGCGATTATAATTGCCCTAGCAACACGATACTATGAAACCGAACATACCTAGCAGCATTCCGTCGGTCGAAGGAAAACAAATTAGCCAACAGCCTTTATCGCGTCCCGGTGCAAAATTCGGATTCGTTTGAACGATTACAAAGCTCGATAAAAGATCAAACGAACAACGGACCTTTCACGAGCATGTTCGTCGGAGACCTTCAAACGAGAACTCTTTTTGCATATTTCATTCATATTATCTTGCGGGCATATAGAATTCGACAAAAGTAAATGCAGGTTATTAAAATCCCCGAAGAGAACGGAGCCGTGCTTGGAGCTAAAATAACAAGGCTTCGGTTTAATTAAGAGGAGATTAAAAGAGACTTGGCTGAACGATCAAATTTGTATTTTCCATTTCTGTCAAACGTTCGACTGTTCGTGCCACCGTCATCAACATAAATTGGTTCATTTGGCTCTTTAACTGAGAAACGTTATTAATTTTGTTTTAACATATACCGTGCTTATGTTGGAAAATTCGCCTCTGAACTCAAGCTAAGTTTACTTGAGCTTACTCTTGCTTAATCGAAGACTTGACATTGAATAATTTCACGATGTATTTGTTAGAAATTATACTTTAAGAGTATGCAGGGTAGATCTTTCCCGGACAGTTCTGGGGTAAAGACTGAGCGGTCAATCACAGTTCATTTACCAAAAGGCATAACCTTCCCCACTCCGTGGCCAGATCCTCCAGGAGCAGAGTCCCTATACCTTGGTAATACGGCGACAGGCCGATTGCCATGTTTGGTCTTTCACTCCACATTCAAATAAACACTCCTTCGACACCAGATGGTTGGAAGACCCAATGCGGTCGCCAGCCATCGTCGGCCAACAGGATGTTCAGTCTCATTCATTCATTCTTAAAAACCTCTTGTAAACAGTCAATCCTTGGACATTCGATAGTTGAATAGCGTCGGGCCACCAGCCATCGTCTGTCGTCCAGATTGCCCATTTCTAAGACACTCTCCAACCGTACGCAGGCTAAGCCCCTATCATAAATTCTTCCCCAAATGAATAGCACTTCGCCACTCGATCCTTTTCTTTTTGTTAAAAATGCACTGTCGCTAACATATTAATCAGTATCATTCATATATTTGGTGGAACAACGTGTACATTTTTGTGTTCATTTATGAAATTAGTAAATAACCGTAAATATGATACCAAGGTAGATTTATTTAAAGTAATCTGGGTATAATGTCTTTACATCTATTTTTAATAGTTTTCATATTTTTAAAGTAAAGTTGTGTTTACAGAACTTTCCAATTTCTTGTATGAGTAAAATTGTAATATCTTTTATAAATAATGATACCCTACTGTATAGAATATTATATTCGGGCAATGGAAAGTCAGGCACTTAAAACTCCCACTAAATATACTAAATATAATCATAAAGTCTAGATTCAGCTATAAAAATGCTCGCAACAGCGGGCATAAAAATATTTTTACTTACTACAGATATTAATCTGCGTAATGAAGAAATCAAGGCAACGAACCAATTAGGCAATACAGAGATAAAAGACTTTACGTTGACAATTCGATGCAGTAAAGAGTATTTAATTTAATTAATAAATATAACGATACGTTAGATATGATAAATATTTAATTATCCTCCTCGCGGAAATTCGCGATTTTTACGTCCGATAATTATAATATTCATTAACATCGGTGCTGCTGAATAACGAAATGAATTCTACCGCGATTTATAATTGCATAAATGAAACTGGAAAACGCGTGAACGTTTTGAAATTGATGCAAATTTATCATTTGCTTGAGTCGACGCTGAATTCACAATTCTTCGAGGTGGCTGCGTCGCAAAACAATTTCAATCGGAAATTAATGCCACAATGCAATCGTTGTGGAATCAATATTTTCGACATGCAGCATGATAAACATTCCATCGCGATCAATACACCTTGTAACAGATCCTGACATTATTTAATTCTAACTTTCGCTTCAGTTATCAAACGTTACGTACGCTTATTTGCTATGGGTAATGTGCAAAACGTTACTCTAAAAGATATTCTTTCATGTGGAATATTTTTTGACGCTTAAAATTGTTTGCAACATTTTGGCAAAAAACAGAAAGGGTTGTCATTTTATCTATATACAAGTGAAATATATTTAATAAATACTGTTTTGCATGTAATATACACAGTGTTCCAGAAATATCGAGTCGAGCTTTCTAACAATAATTTATATAGCCTGATAACGTTGACCAAAAAAGGTATTATTATCAATACAGATTAATTATACAATACTAAATTAATACGCATTACACACTACCATAAAATTTATATATATTTTACACAAAAATCCCAGAATCTGAAATAGTCTCCTTACATAAACTGCTTCATAGATCCCCAAACGATTAAATCAAGCAAATTGAAAGCTGTCAAAAGTAAACATGCAAGTTTTTTGCCAACATATACTTGAATAAAAGCTTCGAAACACTGCACCTGGAAAATTAAATTTCCACGATGTTGAATTTCCACGATGTGTACACGCGGATTACGTGGTTACGTGGATGTTCCACGATGGGTTCAGAGATTGTGCCGACTTATTTCCTCAGCACTTTGTATATACGTATACGAGCACGAGGACACAGAACATGATAAAGATGCAAGGAGTTTCGGTGGAAAAGCACTGGCGTCTTTTGTAGCGCGATAAATCACCGACTGCGGACTTAATGCAATCTTGCGGGGCTACGGAACGACTGTGTCCGATGCATTTCGTCCGCAGTCTTCACGCGCCATCGTAGGCCAACTTTGTTGATTTAACAGCACGGGGCTGCGAGAACTTTGCAACCCTCGACCTATGAAAGATAAATAGAATCCGCGATAAAGGTAAACGTACGTAGACGATTTTTCAACCGCGTCACCGTTCCATCGCGTTGCAAGAAAATTCTACGGCGAACCACGGCGGAGCATGTAGAAACGATTCTCGAATACATACACTGTTGTCCCCTAAATATTTTCGACTTTCATATTTCTCTATTTAAAAAGAATAACTTAAAATAATTTTTACACGCTGTCGTTATTCGTTCCTAATCTCGTGTCAATTATGTACAAAAAAAACACGATTACAAATTTTCTTCGAAAAATTTAATGTCGCAACTAGATGTGTGCGGGTACCCGAAACTGCGGGTTGGAGAGAGTACCGAAAATTTCGTCAGGGATCAGACGGGATCCCGACAGTTCTGTAGGGCTCGGGGTCTCGCATGTTTCGGGACCCAAAACGCGATTCGGAACGATTCGGCTCGTGTACAGGAGCGCCAAGCTAGCGGGGCACCGAAGAACATTATTTATCGCTGCCTTTCCTTTCATTGATATAAAATATTCATCAGTGAATTGAGTTTCCAGCCTTACAGAAGTGTTAGGATTCTGCCCGATTCAGACCGAACTTTTCCGTCCCGCCCCGATACTCTAAGACTCCAAGCGATCCCGCGCACCCCTAAAATCGCAACTGCTCGAACCACTGAAGAATGAATAATATTGATATATCATTAACGTGCGCGACAAACGTGTCCCATCGCAGCGAATAAAATTCAGAGCCAGCAAGATCGAATGGTGAAACGTGAAATCGAAATTCGCCCCGATCTTCCATCAGTTTGGCCAGCTCGAAAATCGACTCGACTCGAACCTCGAATATTTCGCAACGCCCAGTTTCGCGCGGAACAGCTTTATCGACGCCGTATAAGATCGCCCATGCGCGGCAAACTCGATCCAAAGTCTCCGATGTCGCGGGGCAGCACCGAATCGCTTCGCCTCCATCGATATTCCAGATTTTCTCTGCTGCTGCTGGCGAGAACGGGGAGTAGACGTGAACTGCGCGCCCGCGAGTATAACAGAATAAAGACCATCGCTCGCGATCTTGATCTGTGGGCCCTTTTTTAGGTAGATCTGGTCAAAGGGTAGGTCTGGGGGTCTCGATTTGGTCCAGTGCACCCCGTAGCTTGGCAAACGATATTGTATAGACTGGCGCACGTGCGAACGTGCATATATCCATCCGCCTTGCGTTGCACCGTTGAAAGCTTTGAAACGGAGAAATGATTTTTACCCGGCACCGTTTGCGCTCTCTGTTTCTTTCTTCCTTTTTCCTGTCTATCTCTGGCTATCATTGTTCTCTTACGTCTCTCTGGCCTTTAATTTTTCAAACTGTGCTTTAACTCTCAAGTGGTAGGCTTGAAACCGACAATTTCTGCGACGGATGAATAATTCACGCGAAACGTGGCGAGCAATTGTTCGAAGAAATATTGGAAGTGGAAAATGAATGCTTGCTAGGGATTGAAGGATGGAGAGCATTTTACATTTATTGGGGAAAGGTTAGTCTTCTGGAAGATTTTTTAACCCGTGATACTGAAATACCACTCAGTGCAGGAAACACCATGGCTTTTATTGATACAGAAGAGATGTTGGTATAAATATTTGTCATACTGTTTAATTAGTTCAAACGTAATTTATACGAGCAATAACAATAATAGTACGTTGTTACGTACATACGTATGTATGACTTGTAGCGAAAGGGTTAACTATTTAAGGAATTTCATTCTTCTGTGAATCCAACTATTCCTGGAATCTTTATTATCTTCGATTGATGCAGTCAGAATGTTCTTCTCTCGAATGTTTTTGTTTGTCTATTAAATAAGAAAAACTCGGAACGGTTTCAATATTTCAATATTTGTTCTTATACATAAAGATATGTAATTTTTCTTCAGACATATTCATCGAAGATGTCTAACTTCCCTCAAATTTTTGCCAACATCACGACTACAAATATTTTCTCACCATCTCCAATATGTATGACAGCCTGCATGCATCTACAGTTATATCTACAGCTCTAGCGATAATATTTTAACTATTGTAAAAACAATTTCACAAGCACTCGTGTCAGATACATTCCGTATGTCATGTACATGTCTTCCCCTCTCGCCTCATCCACAACAATTCAATAACAGGAAAGCTTGCACTTATTTTACAAAAGAATAATACCATTGAAATCGTTCAAATTCGCATTCGATCAAGCACCAGAGAAAAGATCAATGATTAACGATATTTATATAAGTACACATGTCCTCGAGTCATGGAGCATGGACATTCGCGTATAACGTATTCCCCGAAAGTAATAACTAATCAACATGAAAGTAGAACAGTTTAGAAATCTTCCGATACGTTCGCAGTAATGCAGAAATTAATTACCAGCTACCAAGACTGCGAATCGAGATTGCTACTGCGCTCTTAATACCACTCGAGGGTTAATCTCCTTCGTGGCTGGCCACGCGCCTACTTCTACTACTTGCAACCTGCGTGTTCTTGTTGTGCAGATGTTAAACTCCCGTAGTCGTGTAATGACTGACACACGTGATCGAATCACTATTTCTTATCTCTAATACTATAGCTATTGCTGTTGCCACTTTGATCGCTTGCAAGGCAGTTCTTCCTCTTCACCCGGGAGATGGCAATGCTGTTAACCAGCTGCGAATCCGTTTCATGGGAGACGCACAGATCTGATTTGTCAATGGAGATCGTTGTGGCACGTTCGTAGAACAGTAGTGCTTTGGCCTTCGTGAGAGCGAATCTGAGAACTGACGCTGTCGATATATGTATATGTCTATGATAGTAACAATAATACTAGTAATAACTGTTATTACATGTTGAAATGCAACATTTTTGCACAAACAAATCTAGATTGAAATTACTGACCTGTGCATTATCAAAGGTGCATAAGGCTCACTTTGAAAGCCGATAACAATTTGTTGCTGTTAAACGAATAAATAATGGAAAGGTGAAGAAATACATTTTGTAGCTGTTTCATCGTTACAGTAGCTAAATATATGTTTTTTTTCTGTATTACTCCATAAATAACGATATTAATTCTCAATCGCATTTTTTACGATCATTTTCTTGAGCTTGCACAATTGATATCGTTTTATTGTTACATATTAATTGATAACTGATCCGCTTCACGAGTAACTTAAACCAATACTGGTATACCACGAGATATTTCTCTAAACCCGAAAAATATGTTCAGACGCGAACGCGATAATTCACGACCTATCGTCGTTTTTCATCGCCATTTTGGAAATGCACAACCCTCCTCTCTTAAGCGTTGCCAGTTCGCGGTCGCTTGCCCTATCGCTAACCACCTCCGGCACTAAAAGTTGTAGATTGCTGTTCGCTTCCTGTCCGATTCAAACAAAGACTACAGGGATTTAGTTGAAATACAACGAGCACGGAAGCACCTTAACATTGCCTCCAAGTACCAAGGAACATGCGAGCACATTCGTTGGATGACGCACGGCGGTGCATATCACTCGCCGGGTAGTTTTGCGTTTCTCAGTACCGCCAATTCTTCCCTCGCCGCTATTCTCTTCTTCTTCATCTTTCTCGTCCCTCTTCAACCGTCCCCCACTGGCAACTGTTCTTCTACCTCTTGCTCTTCTTCTTCCTCTGTTGCCGCTGCCGCGTCCCGTAGACCACTTCTTCTCGTTAGCTTCACACACGGCTTCTGCACACGAAGTGGCACCGCCTGAACTTGCCGTCGTAGTTACTTTTGCTGCCGCGCGAGTTCGACCAGACGCGAGCCTGGCTAAGGAGTGAAAATTGCGGAAGCACGACCGGCGCGGCGTGCCACACCGAGCGACCGTTTCCGGCGAGCGTCCCGCGCCTTTCCGGTCCGACCAACTTCGCAGGACAGATAAATAATAGCAGTTGTTTAGCGCCGTTTAACCGTGCCCCCGCTACACAACCGCGCGGGCAGAATTGAACGAGACTAATTGCGACGGCTGTTTTTACGTTCTCGCGGTCGCGCGTATTTCTTGCTAATCCGTTCACTCGTTCATTAACGAGGATTCATTGTGCTTGCTGAGCCGTAAAGTGGTCGCGCCTTATGAAATATCGCGGAGCGTATTTTTCGCGATTCTGCAGGCCGTCCCGGCGTTTCCTGCGACACCCATTTCCTTTTTTTCCAATTTTTTTGTATGCCGGGATAGTGTGATTTGCGAGGGTTGCGTAATACGAGGCAGAAAGAATTTTAGGTAAAGGGCAATGGTTGTGTCATTGTAGTCTGTGGAATATTCGAGATTCGTACTTTAAAAAGTGAATTTCGTTCTAGACGCGTTATATAGATCCCGAGGTATATAGATCAGAGATGAAGGAACAGAGTAATTGGAATGAACGACGAGCAGTTGAAAGAAACGGAAGGTATAGCGTAGCGAATAGTAATGGAGAATAGTTTTGGACGAGTGTATAAATAAACGATTCAGAGGTAGATAATAAATTGGTGATTTATCTTATTTTGTATTACTGATAAACTTACTCGAATTAATAATACGTATTCTTAACTACCCAGTTCGATAATTCGATCGAAACGAATGAAACCCTTTTATTTGTAATACTTGAGGCAATCTTGCTGGTCGGAACTCTTCTTGTATAATGGGACTCTTTTTAAAAATGCAGAATAATCTTTTCAGTAAAATCATTTAATTGGGAAGTCCAATAGTTTCTCGAGGAAATTGCACAATAACGCACGTACTGAAAAGTTTGCATATAATGAAAGTAAATGATTGATAGCTTGAACAGACGTAAATGGTTTTAATTGGATAGCTGGTTAGAAACTGAGGTCAGAGATCAATATTCCGTGATATAAGCAAACCGTCAAATTTAATACGATCGGACTGAGCAACCTCGCTATTAGTGCAACTTCAATTTTGAACGGAGCTACGTAAATTATGAATATTAAAACCCTTATCAACAAACTATTCCTATCCCTTTCAAAATATCGGTCTATCATTACAATTCAAATCAAAATAATCTTAAAACAGGTTGCATATTGTCCGTAAATTGCTGCTACGATCCAGTATCATGAAGCATATAAGAAAATAGCATTCAGATTAATCAATACTTTTTAACCCTTTCGATACGAAGGTTGCACGCGTCCTTGCAAATAAAAACTTGTTCAGTTTTTTTGTAATTATTCAAACAGAATATGTGACAATGAAATGTTTCCGCTCATTCAGATGAACTGCAAATTTAACCGTAGACAAATAGTGAAGCGTCCTCCGGAGCACTCAAAATTGAAATGAAAATGATAATTTTATTTGGTCTTCTCCCCTATTTCAAATTAAATATCAAATCTATAATATAGTGAGCAGACTGTCCCAGTTATTATGATATTATACAATCGAGAAAGAACCATATAAAGGTCCTTTTGAATTAAAATTAAATGTGATAAAAAAAAACGCATATTTTACATATTAATATTTTGTAATAAAAACGTAGCAAATCATTTTTGTCGAAAATATTTATTCGCCCGTGAACGAGCCGTATCGAAAGGTTTAACCGAGTACGATTGTCAAACTAAATCGTTGTAATTCCATTAACTGAACGTTCACAACGGGCTGCTCATATCCTATCGGTATCTTCGTGTCGATGGAGTCACGTGTGACCTAATCGCAGATTAAACAGACCAACGACGAACGTTTCAATTAAGCGGCGGATCACGATCGGGCAAAAGCGCAGTATGCATCCAGTAGATGGTTCGAGCGTTGTAAAATTGGGACGTTTCGGGGAATCGATCGCCCCGGTCAAAGGGAAAACGATCTTGTCGCGCAGAGAAACGGAAATCGGAGATAGATCGATGAACACAATTCAAACAAGTACCGCTTTCCGCAATAAAATCCCCGTGTTTCCATTGCGAGTGTCGGTTCTCGTCGAGATGAGAACACGGGCCAGTGTTTTTCGAACGCTGTGATGTGAACGAAAGCCACGAGATAAAAAAAGGTATATTACGCATTCGTTATTGTAATCTCTAGTATTGCAATAATTCTATTTAGTTTAGAAAATTCAACGGGGTTGAGACGGGGTTTAATTTAGTTTTCAGGAGAAACGGAATCGAAATATATAATGTTGCATCAACTATTATTGTTTCAATTATTATCGGTGAGTTACGTGTTGCTTTCTCAGTTTCATATTTTTATAGCCACACTATGTGCAAAAGAAAGTAACGATAGAATGGTTTATATTATACGCGTTAAGTAGGAATTTCATTCTTAATTGTTAATATTGACTATTAATTTTGTTTCATTTTATCTGAAATGCTGTATCGAATTTAATATGTTAGAATCCTATTCCAAACGTGATTCTGCTGGAAAACTAAAATTAATAAGAGTACAAAATTATTTTTTCTTTCTCCCTGTGCAAAATTGTAATACTTTCTCAAATAATATCTTAAATTTGCGAAATATATTTCGCATTCTCCGCCTATTAACAATTGAATTTTATAACATGTGGCACAAGTTTCGATAAACTAGTCCTTTGAAAACATAGATAGTAGAACCAAAGTAATTCTCCTTAACTACAAAACGATTCAAAGAAACGTTATGCGATACTGTTGCTTCGTTTCCCGATTAATCATCAATTTCTTCATTTTGTCACCTTACTTTCCATGTGCCAAAGAGAAATGTTGAAATTTATATGATACATTCAACATAAAATCTGGTATTAATTCCCCAAATAAATTCATAGAAAGTAGGACGCATTTCAAATTCCTCGACGATCCATCATTTTCCCAACGAATTTCATGACATTCCCCTCAGAATTTCGGCGGCAAACCGAACAGATCGTAACGCACCCCGGAAACGATCGCAATGCGAACGGAAGTCGCGTTACAAGCGCGATAATGCGAATCCTGCGACCACGCGCGCCATTACGCGGGCTACGCGGTCAAAATGGCAAGCCAGAGAGTTCTCGACATTCCATTTCGGACAAGACAGAACGAAAACGAGGAATATCTGACTTGCCTAACGAGAAGTTGCTCCATACAAGCTGGCTGAAGCATCGCCGAAAATGATACATCCTCTAGTACACGCTGTTCGATGAAAATAGAGGAAAATAGTTGGCAATAAATGGTTATTGTATTTTTAGGTAGTTCGCTTTTCCTATTTTAATAGCTGACAAATGATAGAGACGCGAAGATGTTTACTTGCGATCCAAGCATACCAGGAAGCTGAAATCGATTGTTTATTCCGATAGTATACCGATAGGTGTTTACGAATATCGAATTTGAGAGGAACGCTCCTTTGTTTTATATTCGCAGTTCTAGTTGAGAGATGGAATAGCTGGTGAAAATATTGGGGGATGAAATCGATTCCGCGGAAGGCACGCTGTAAGACAAATTGTTTTGGAAAGATTGCAGATTCGACGATAAATCGATGCTATGTTTTATCAATAAATGAAAGATAGGAGAGTGGAGGCCATGGTCTTCATCGTGAAAATCATAATAATAATACATTTAAAAAAAAACGGTAGCAATTAGAAACACTGAGATACTGCTTAGAAATAAATGATACTGCCATTATAATATTATTATAACATTTCAGAATAATTCTTTCACTGCTGCGATTTGCGAACTGAAATCGACTTTGTTGCTGAATAAATCTTTAACTCGTTAGAGAAACTACATTATAGTAAAATCACGATCCCCAAATAACACTTGCGTTACATTCACGACCCGCGCACGATATGAAAACCTCACAAAAATGTCTGGGAAAAAAAATATCTTATTTAAACGCGCGTCCATCGGTCCGCTGCGCCAGGAACGAAAAGCGACAGGCGCCGATTTTCGCGTAAAAGGCGAGACAGAAACACATTTTCGTTGGACCTATTCTCTCGTGGTCGTCTCCATTCCGTTTCCGTGTCCCTGCGTTCGTACGGGAAATGAGCGCGTGCTCGAGCGCGTCGTGCAACTTTAACGAAACATCGCGAACGCCCTGCCGGAAGTGAACACAGTCGCCGCTTTCTTTTCCGACTTGCAGCCGTATTTTCACGACGACGCGAAATTGAGATTGCACCGTCTATGGAAAGACTCTTCTGGATTGGTTCGATGTTGCGTTCGACGTTCTACGGTCGGGAGGAAATCGTTGAAGAGAAGGGTTGTCCGACGGTGAAGAGTAATACGGGGCAAGATGTGCAAAAACTCGGCCCTTGAATTTCGCCGTTTTCCTGCGTCCTCAAAAATTCGTAACTGGGATAGAATTTTGTGTAGCATATAGATTGTACAGGTACGTACAGTAAACCCAACGGGGGACAAAATGTTTGGATATAGTTGCGTTGGAAGCAACGGGCAATTAGTATTAACTTGTATATCTAAATGTATGTTATTATTATTGTCTATTTAGAGTATGCAGATAGATTTACGTATAGCTGAACGTATTTAATAATGCAGAAAAATATTTAGATTCTTAGTTTACGAATACTTTTGCCGTTCGTTGTACGAATAGCGAGAAATAATTATCGTGAGGAATAATTTCATAGTCAAGGAATAGTAGTTCCATTAGAGTGGTTCATAAACTAGAACGAAGGAAGGTATACATAGATACATGTAATGGAAGAAAGTATAATAGCATGTTGCGTGTCTCGATTTTTCATAAGAAAAATATAACATCTACTGTTGAAGTTAAGTAAAGGTAATCGTACAATTGTCGAGTAACGAGATTGAAATTAGAAAGAGATATTTTGCAGGTACCTCTTATCAATGACAGTAAAGCAAATGCAAAATACAGAGATTCGTGAAACGAAGGCAGTATGAAGAAAGGAAGAAAGCTTTAAGCTCTTTCGGAATAGGTGAAACTTGGAGGAATTATTTGGCGAATTGCGCGAAAACGAAGGGCGAGAAACCGAGGAGAAGGTCGAACCGCTGAAACTACTGATGGTGTAAAATCTCGAGGCGGACGGTTCATCGAGGGGAGACTTGACTGTATAGTAGAGGAAGTGTTACTGTTTTTCATTAAAACAGCAAAGTTACAGGTCCACCCGGCTGAGCAAATGCAGAAATATTATTCGTCAGTTTTATACGCCCTTGAATATGAAAGGAAACAAAGTGCATTATAGGCATTTGATGCTTTTCTTTTACCGGAAGTTGTTGGAGCTTGATTGGGATGTGCCACCTCAGATTTTCACTTCTTTAGGTACTGACAATATTCCCTTAATGCCAAAAACTTTATTGATGCCAAACTCTTTGGTCGACATAAAAAATCATATTGAAAAGTTTTTCGGCGAAAATACAAAAAATAATGTATCCTAATCAAACTTTTTCTAAAGATGCCCGAAATATCACCTTTCAGAATATGTACACGTGTAATGTTCCCAATCATTCTGATGTATTCAGACCTGTAGAAATTACACCTAACGGCACGAACTTTCCGGACAACCCAATATCAGTAAAGATCGTTAACAATTCTTCTACCATATTCAACTTGTAAACCATTAATTTATTATACGTAAGAAATACGACTGTTAAAAAACGCAA
This sequence comes from Nomada goodeniana, assembly GCA_963969485.1. NCBI lineage: Eukaryota > Metazoa > Arthropoda > Insecta > Hymenoptera > Apidae > Nomada > Nomada goodeniana. The sequence goes on from OZ018303.1 coordinate 15,287,858, forward strand.
GTGGAATATCACTACTGAGAGAAGTCATTTACGCGACACACGTGATAGAAAGGAGCAAGAATTAATTGGAACGAACGGGGAGCAGAAAATAAAAGCGTGATGCGATAAAAAGGAGAAGAAGAACGAAGAAGAGTAAATCTATCGAGTCCAACTAGACAGGCGGAACGAAAATGAAAAATAAATCTGTTAAATTAAATCAGAGGGAAAGATAGAGGGTGAGAGAAAAGGGTGAATCTGTCGCGGTAAAGTAATCAACGGACAGATTGAGCGCGTAAAATCGCGAGAGACCGAGCGGCCACCGGAAACGAACGGGGAGGGCTAAGGAGGCGCCGCAAAGGAAGAAAAAATGAAAACTACGAACCGAATGGGGGAATGAGATGAACGAGTTGTACGTGCCGTTGTAACCAAGAGATGCTATGGTACGAAGTAACCAGGGGGCAGACGGAAATAAATGAGCACCTTTGATGAACAGGATCGTGGTAGGGGGTGAGTCTTTTTCTCTTGAACACTGAGAAACTAGAAATGGTGGGAACTCGTAGGAGATGGGTAGAAGCGAGGATAGATTGGGAGAAGTAAGAAAGATAAATTGTACGGGTTGATAAAGGATGTTGTTCTGATAAAAAGGCGTTTACAATGCTTGAATTATGAAGGTTGCAGCTATTTAAAAAAGAACGGAGATGTAGGTTTTGTACGTAAAACGAGATAGGAGAGGACATCCATTTATTGAGACAAAGTGGGAAAGAATTTAAAGCTGTTAAATTGACGACGGTAACTCTGTTCTTTTTCCTTCTTTTTATAGAGAAAACTTTATTGTAAAATGAAAAATAGAATATTAAACGTTATTACTGCAGTATATATCAATATGCTTACATTAATACTGAGAAGATTAAACATTAATATTGAGAAGTTTGAGATAATGCTTTTATACATTATTTGTCGGAAGTTTAGCGACGTATTTTATTAAGTGAAAGTTGAAGAGCTTCTATTCCTTTAATTACATTGTACTTTGTGGTAGTTTTGAAAGAGTACTTTTTTATATCTGCTGTAATTTTTTCCCACTGCAGCTGATGTTTGTACTTCCAGAGGTAGTCTTATGTATGCGTGTGCTTCGAAGTATTATGATTACTTTGTGTCACAGATTATTTCCATAAATGTTTTCCATAAACACTTTTTACAGTGAAATAGAAATCCTTGCAAAAAAAATTCATAAATATATCTATTTCTATCACAGTCTTCTGCTTTCAAGCTGAACGTAGCAAGATACCGTATCATTTGTAACCTGAAACAATTCACGCACTGTCGCTTGTGCATTATTATTATAGAATCGAATGAAATGCGCAAATTTTCCCGTTCACAGCAAACACTCTCTCTGCGTTGACATCTCCATTTTCGAAACGGAGATACGAATTATTCCATGAAAATGCCAAACAACGCCGGTTGAAGTTGGCCATCTCTAAAATAAAACATCAGTATCTCATATACATAGAGAGTATCTAGAAAATCGTGATATCGTATAAACTATGTGCGCATACATAGCTATGAACGCAGCCACCCTCCAATCTTTTATTCACCAACTGATTTGAGATAAATCAAGTCTCGACATACCCGATGTGGTGCATAGATATGACGATTGAATATTTCTGAAGATATTACAGGCATACACAAATATCAGTAATCAAGTTTGTTGGAATTTGACAAATAAAAACAACTTGCAGTCCTACCTAATTTACGTTAAAAAGAATAATTTGTTTTTATCCAATTCATTTAAATCAAAGCATTGTATACATTAAAGATTAATTCGAATATTACGCGAAGTTTCCTGATTCGCAATGTTTAACACTGTATCAACTGTGCTATAGTTGACAATATATAGCTTAGAATATAGCGCAGATCCGTCTATTCAGTCCATCTATCAGTAAGCAAAAAGAATACAGGTGCAGGAACAAAGTCAACTGAAATCGAGACGCAGTATAATTCACGCTGTCCCATTAAATATTCCACGTCTTTTTCCGAACATTCTCTCTGTTTGATCAACGACAAAGCATGCATCCCGTTGTTTGCGCGAAAACAACACAAATGCTGGTATCTAACAGCTAATTAAACGCGTTATTGGTAACTGGACTGTGTAACGGAACGGGCACACTCTGTATTGACGGTATGACGTCCGAAAAAAGTTGCGCATTCTTCCGTTTCCGAACGAAAAATGATCAAACAAGCTAATGGAGCGAAAATTTCCACGAGACAGATCGGGGAGCATAATTTACATCGCAATAAATGCAATGCTGTCCAGGCTTAAAACCAGTTTCAATCGTTGTTCCCTCTCTCCTTTGGATCTAATTTTTCCCCTTTTTCTAAATGTCACCCATTCATACATTCGCTTCTCTCGTTTTCGACCACATACAAAGATATTAATTAATGCACATCTTGCGGATTCGCAAATCGTCGAGGGCGCAAACGTTCTCAACGTTTCCAAACGATCCTCGCGACACGCGTCTCTCGTGTAAGCCGAGTAGCTTGTTTGGATTTCACGGGCGTACAACACGCAATGAACATTTGTTCGCGTTCGTTCGAATCTAGGTACATGCGTATTGCCGAGGTCATTGATTTCCGCAAAACGTGGATCTTCGCGCAAAGTGACGTTCAAATCGATGTGGCGATTTGCAAGAAAACCGTGCCACAAATTCATCGCGCGTCCGACAATCGAACTGTCGCAGTGGTACACTCGCCGAAGTGTCAGAAGGGGAAGAATAATAGAAGCTAGAAGTCGGGGCCACGTCGATTTCCGTTATTGAAGAATGTCTCGGTTACTTGATCATGCGCTTGTTAGAGTGAAAATTTGATTTCACCGTCGTCGCTGTTCTTCAAACAATTTACCGTCGATCCACAACCTTTCAAGTAGCAAAGTATGGAAATACTCTGTCCGCGATGTGACCGAAGTAAAAATTGTATCCCCGTAAATATGCGACCCGTTTCAGGATTCATTAATAAAGAGTAAAGGGAGGAGAACAGCTTCCGTATACAACAATTAATCACTCGAGTGACGCTCACGCCAGCTTTTATGGAGCTATTAAACGCTGCTATGAAGATAATCTGGACTTTAAAAGCCGCCCTCTTTAACATTACTCTTTCTAGCGCGCCACGCCGCCGCCACCGAGATTAACCCTTTCCTTTTGCTTCCATTCTCTCGCTTCCTTTAATGTTTTCGACCGTTTGCCGTTCGGTCGATCCCCGGAAAATCTCTATTCGACGATTATTCGATCGTAGAAATGGATTTGCATTATCAAGGTTCTTTGATTGGATACGATACGGGGGTAAAGAAATTGGAGGATTATTTCGGAAAGGATATTTTCTTCTATTTTCGAATCAGTACAGAATATTGGAAGTTACATGGGGTTTAACAATACTGGGAATAATAGTAGAATCTCAATTAACCGGATTAATTGGAAGATAAGCGTTGAAAGCTAAGGAAAATGGTTAATAACGAATGTTTTCCAAATATTGAAGGGTACCATGATTAAAAAATTCAGCACTTTCGTTGTAACTAATTTCACCTGTAATTTCATTTTAACATTATTATATATACTATATAACAGTTTCATGGATCGTCAGAATACATTTGTGCAAAATCTCTTATTGGTCATAATACGAATACCTCGTCCATAAATAGCTACTAAATTTATATTATGACATATTACTGGATTTAGGAGAATAATAACGACATCGATTTTACTAAAAATTATTATACTAAGTTTATTAAAGAGAATCACGCATTTCAGAGGTAGCTTAAAAAAATATTTACTTCTACTTTATCGAGCTACAAATTAACATTAAAAACGAGAAAACGAGAATTTACAGTTTTTTCAGCAGCACAAGTGCCACGATAAATAAGACACCAACCAATTTCTATTACAAAACAATCGCACTCACTACTCTATGCACATTTTCTATGCAAATCTATGATTTCCAAACTAAAGCATTAACAATAAATTACTCTGTCCGTACACATTCCTCGAAGATAAAACTAACACATTGAAACAATTTCCAACGAAGACACATTTCTCTAGAGAAATCTACGAAAGCCATAAAAATGTAATCTTCGGCAAACATCATCTATTACAAAACGCCGTTCTAATCAAGGATGCAATGTCTACTCCCAGTAAGTCTGTCGCATACCAGCACTCGGCTTCCCTGAACGTGAAAAATGCAGCGTTAATTAATGTGCTTACTAATTTAGAAGCAGCTTGAACCTCTGTGCGAATGCTACCCCCCCCCCCCCCGCCCCATTAATGTGAATCCTGCTTAGATAACGTAACAATATTCGTGCCATAATATCTAGAGCACTCGTGCATCCTCGTGGTAATTGCATTCCGTAGTTGCATGCCAATGTGTTAGATGTTTCCCTTTCGAGATAACAGCCGGGTCAACGATGTACGTCGCCGCAAACGATTCGAGGGGACTGGTTATTAAAGTGTTCCTTGACACTTTACTTATACGCAAGTGTGTACATAATCGAGCTCAGAAATCAAAGTGTTCTAACTCAAAAGATTAATATAAATGCATTTGTGTGTCGTACAATACGAATTATTGAGGTAAGGATAGTTTCAATTTCTAGGAGCACAATTGATCGAATAGTCGAATTTTTGTTCTTTGTATTGTTTGCAGCTTTAAACTGTTAACGTACGTGGAAACGAACAAAAGGATCGTTACATTGATTAAATTATGAACCGTAACAGTAACATTGTTGCAATTTCCAAATATTCTGCTTCGAGACTTATATATATGTTTTAACGTTTCGCTCAGTTGTTTTTAAAGCTACGGGTTGAACGTTTCCAATCGTGTTTAGTAATTACTGCAACTACCGTACATTTGAAATTATAACAATTTAAAATGAAACATTGATCCGCCTCCATTAATAAATCGTCTAAAGTTTAGCCTTCTATGATCGCAATCAAATGTCTATGAAATCTCTCCGAATCGATTAGCTCCGTGATAAAGAAAATTTCGCAACGGCATGTCCCCCGATTTATTCCACCCGAGTGCCAAATGAAACGTCATATAGTATTGAACGTGACAAACGGCGGCGTGGGTTCACACGAATCAACGTTCCGAACAAGAAGGCATGATCCACTGGACACGCGTTCAAGGGACACACTAACAAGTTCTCTCGGCGTCGATGGCCAGGCCAGGCCCAAACTGAAACCGTTTTTTGCGAAACCGCTTGTTTGCTTTTACGTGATGTGTACACGCGCAAGTAAGTAAGTAACGCCTGACCGTTTCGTATCTGTTTCGAAGATACACCTCACCTCTTTCATTCCTATCCGAGCGTGCTGTACGCCTATTTACGATCTCCCCCTTTTCTTTCTTCCTTAGCCTAATTTCTCTCTCTCTCTCTCTCTCTATCTATCTATCTATCTATCTATCTATCTATCTATCTATCTATCTATCTATCTATCTATCTATCTATCTATCTATCTATCTATCTATCTATCTATCTCTCTCTCGTTCGCTCGCTCGCTCGCTCTCTTTATATCTACGTGTCCGTGTTTCCTACGTTTGAAGTAAATCCTACAGAGGATCGGTGGGAACGCGGCCTCGGTTCGCCAGGGATGAATGCGAGGACCGAGTGATCGTGACAACGTGTGCTCTTCCCCGAAACGCAGGCGTAAAATCAGAGATCAAGGATCGAGAGGATTTCCTGGTAGACATATACCGCACACGTGTCATAGAGAACACGGGCTTAGCAAGAAATTAATTCGTTCCCTAATGTTCCACTGTATCGTCGAACAAAATTATAATGGTTCTGATTCGTCTCTGTTCCAAAAATGGACAAAATTGTTAAATTATTTAATTGAAATCGTGTAAATATATGCAGTGTATTGGACTCGCGTTTATTGTTGTGGTGTATTACGTGTATAAACATTTCAGTAGAATATTGTAATGTTTCAAGGCACTCTCGATCCTTGCGCTGTTCTTAATGAATTCTGTGAATGCGTGGGGAAACGAAGATGGTTGGAAGATCGAATGAAAGATTACCCGGGGGTAAAATGGTTGGGAAGACGAGGAGAAATAATTATACGATTCGATGATAATTGCGGGCGTGCAGCCTATGGTTAGGCCTCCGGGGAGAAGCCCGGCAGTCTTTCATTCTTGCCGACCAATCGAGTGGACCCCCGTCCACTCCAGTGACTAATCGCCACCTTTCTGTGTTTCTTTCTTCGGGGTATCTTCTGGAACACCCCGAATTCAGGGTCGTACTTCAATTGCATCATGTTCATGGTAGCGAGCAGCGTCGTTCTGACGGTGTTGGTGCTGAATTTTCATCACAGATCGCCGGACAGATACGAGATGCCGCCATACGTAAGAAAATTTTAATTTAATTCAATATTTATTCGTAATCAGCTCGCAGTAATTGGAGTTAATGACAGTTATCAATTGGTAGTACTAATCGTAAGAATTTATAAACGTGAATTTATGTACCCAATCTTTTGGTTAATTGAATCTTCTGATATACATTTGACGGCGACTAAATACCGTTAGTTAAAAAGCAAATAATTGGGTGATCTATTATTCGCCATGTTATTAGATATTGTATCCACTGTTTGTAAGATAATTTTAAGGTGATTAATAAGCACGGTTATCAAAAGGTAAAGTAACGATCCAAACGTAGCCCTTTTCACTGAATTTGATACTGTGCAAAACGGATAATACATTAATATGGGATATATCGTTTACAAAGTGGTTAATAGCAGTTATCTCTGATCAAAAATTTTACTGCTTACATTTGACTAAGGGAAAAAGAGTTTGCCTGCCGTGTTCGCACTACGAGTACACGCACTATAGAGCACCAAATTAGGAGAAGAAACGTAAACTTCAATCGCAGAAAGTTTCTTCGTTATGTTCAAAATTGTATAACAGTCGAATTCGTTTATTAGTTTAACAATACATGCAATCCTTCGATCATATCTCAAACGTTTAATCCTTCGACAAAAACGCAGGCGGCCGAAGCGCCATGAAATTAAATTGAAGCTTCTGGAACCTGTCTAGTTTACCGAAAAGGGAAAGAACTTTAACAGATGTATGCAAAGTGTAGGAGCTAGTGCTTTCGTTCATAAAACTCTGCCCTTATCCGCAGTGGCCATTACAGCCATTAAAGACAGTGCTTCAGTCGCTGAAAGTTTAAAGTGCCTTCGAGGCGTTAGCACTTCCACTTGGCCGTTGGTTACTAGAAGTTTCATAAACCAAGGGGAAACGTACTTCAACCAGAGACGAGAATCCTACGGGCTACGAAAAATTCCACGCGGTACTATTCCGTGCTATTATTTCCGGATGGAAGCAAGCACCGTGAAACAAATACATAGTACGAACAGAGACGACGCTTGATGTACACTACCACTGTAACTATGTTTCTGCGAAGCAGTATAAGAAGGAAAACAGGGAACCGCTGATTTGTTAAACTGTGTATCGATACTAATATTTAATGGTTGCAAGTAACGATGGATAGAAAGCTACGCGTACAAATAAAGTGTATGGAGAAGTTAATTAATACTTTTCATATATAATTTTATTCAACAAGGAATACAATATTGTTAGCGATAATTATATAATTAATTACAAAAGAGGAGCATTCATAATTTAGTAAGAGAAGTTGAATTTTCTTCTCTATTTGAGCACAGTACTTTATGGGAGAAAAGGGTATAAAGAAAGAGAAATAAGCTTTCGAATAGTATTGTCTTTGAAATCTACAAAAAAAAGTTGTACAATGCAATTGAAATCGTATACGTACCAACAAATATACACACTTGTGGCGACGAAAAATGTATAACGTATTAATAAAACTAGATGATTGTATCAAGTTTTAAATTCACAAAAAATAGTGACACATCGTATAAAAAAATATTCCAATGGATGCTGAGGCACACTTCTATACTACTTTTTCTGATCATATATAGGTGAAAACGGTGTTTTTACAATGGCTACCGTGTTTGCTCCGTATGAGTCGTCCAGGGAAGAAGATCACGAAGAAAAACATTCTCATAAGCAACCGGATGAAGGACCTGGAGTTGCAAGAGAGAAGTAGCAAGAGTTTGCTGGCAAACGTTTTGGACATCGACGATGACTTCCGTCACAGAAATAGCGCGCCAAATCCTCCTTCCGGATATATAAGGTATCATTTATTTTTTAACCTTCTGCTTGAACTGTTTTATCCTGCTGCTTTTCCGCTAAGGAAATCATACTGTTGAAAGTCGAAAGGAAAATATAATAAATAGAAATCAATATCAATTGTTGTTTACACGTTTTTGCTTATGCATCATCCATAGAAATATATGTTAGAAAAATTGAATTTTCTGCACAACAATATCAGAGGAAGTAAACCTTTAATCACTTAAATATTTTGCCATACTTACACTTAGACTACTTTTAGTTCGAAATATTTCCAAATATTCCTTACATTTTAATAATATTAGAAAAATGATTTCTGTCCTATTGATCGACATCACCAATTCTGCCTCTAGTCGTAAATTATCTAGGCGTTAAACTAGGCGTTAAACTGTCACCGTATTATAATTAAAATGTAAAATCAATAATACTTGATATAACTTGATGGACTGACAAAGATGTCTCTATTTTCTATTAATTATGGAAAGGATTTTGAATCCGGGGCAAAAGAATTTCTCGTAAAAACAACTCGTGACACGCGCAATACCAAGCTCTACCACGATATGCCGGATATGCAAATACAGTGCAAGTGAACGCATCGCAATTCACTATTCATGCATGCTTTCAAATCAGCATAGTTGGGATGACAATATAATACAGCGTGCATACTTCTCGTTCCGGCAAACATTCTGCACCAGAACATGATCTCGAAACGCACAATAAAGTTGCAAAAGGCCGAGGACTATTTAATCAAAATGTTTCCGCGATATCAAAATTAATAATTGAATACAGAATACAGAATCCGGGAAATATGCATAATTTATAGATTATTTCATATAATGCCGGAAGAGTTTCATTAATTTACAGGGCGAATGAAAGGGGCGAACAAACTTTTTAATTCTTATGGTGACACACACCGGGAGTATAGATTTTTTGTTCGTTCAAATTTCCAGTACACTGGCCTCTAGCGAGGACATCTATTTTCTTCATTCCTTTGACGAATGCCCGTGATATCATTGCTGGAATTCTAGTTGAGACATTTCCAATAAAATAATTCCACGTGGTTCTCGACGTGCCTGCCAGATGGCACGACCCGAGAGCATTTATTTATGAAACTCTTCGGCGTGAAATGTTCGGTGCAATTTAGACATTAACATGGAAACTGTTCCCGATCGTTGTTTGGAGGGGTTGTAGAAATAATATTGCAATTTATAATACTAAATTACATTCGTACGGCGTAATAAATTTGCAATAATAAAATTCATGACGGCGTAAGACAATTAATAAATTTCAGTAAAGTTAGACACGTTAATACCTAAGGTACCATTACTTAAACATTTCCGAACGAAAACCTATTCATGATATCTCGCAGTATAACGTCACTGCATTTTTCATTTATTCGTGATTTGATTAGTACAATATCAAAGAAAAACATACCGATTATACAGGGTGTTCCGTTTAACTGCAAGCGGTGCAATATCTCACAAGAGATTAAAGTTATCAAAGAAATGTTCTTACAATAGTTGATTGGTATGAAAAGAGGCATTAGGTGGTATAAATCATTCTCATGGTAGGTACAGTGGCGCGAGAGGTATCAAGGTAAAGATATTTTTTTTTTAATGGGACCCTATGTTTCTCATTCTTATTGTTGCGTCTATAAATTTGCCGCAGTCAAAAGGCTCGAACTATACGTCGTTGTCACGCACTCGCGTTTTGTTTGCCGGTGTGACGCCGTGAAAAGGCGACCAGGTAATAGCTAGAGGCTGTGGCCAGTCAGTCAGCCAGCACACATTAGGCAAACGGTAGCCACGATTGCATTATAAAGATAATAAAGAACGCAAGCTACACATTTACATCAAGGTGTGTTCGGTGAGATTCGGTGAGATACGGTCTCACTTTAATGGGAAAAATCTCAACGATACGTATAGATTGCACGACGAAAAAGCTAAGAATAAAAAAGTTAAGCTTTCGGTTTTTATTGTGGCATGGTTTCGCATTTGTGTGATCGCACCGATTCAGCGACAACTCGGCTGCCTCGATAGTCCTATTGACATCGACGAAAGCAAGCCGCGAGCTTCGAGAAATTGAGGTCCGTTCTACGGACATTGTCTCAAACCATTTCCCCATTGACCAACGGTATACGATCCACCGTATATGTGCACCCATTTCGAATCGGCATCGCAGTGCCCTGCTCGGCTCGACGAGGCGGTCGAGCTTTGTAGTCCGTTTAGTGGGGTGAGAAACGCGTGTTTTCCCCGCATCACTTTTTTCGTTTAATTCTGGATTTACAGCAAACTTCTGAATCAACAGCACACCGCATCTCACACGTATTATTATTCATATTGAAATACAGGGCGCTTGGCACACCGATATCCACCGGAAGACCGGCGACGATTGAAGACACGTCAGCATCCTTACCCCTAAACGGCATGCAGGAAGAGTTGCATACGATCCTAAAGGAATTGCGATTCATCACAAATCGTATGAAAAAGGCGGACGAAAGTGACGAGACCATTAGCGATTGGAAATTCGCCGCTATGGTGGTGGACAGGTATATTTCTTTAATAATTAATATACAATTCTGTCTTTGTACATTCTGTCAACATTGTAAACAACGTTAAAAGTTCTAATCGGAACGGAATCAACTTTTACAGATATTTGTGGTTTTACAGACATCTCTTATGCATTCTAAATTTTGTTAATTGTTAATTGAAATGTTACTATCAGTGGTACCCACTAATAATCTGAGAAAGCTTGTAATAATATACACGTAATACATGCATATTGATAGTTATTCAATTCGAATGTTATTATATGTAATTTTATTCGTTTTAATTGCAGGCTTTGCTTGATCATCTTCACGTTGTTCACGGTTCTGGCCACGGTAGTGATATTATATAGTGCGCCACACATAATCGTCCAATAAACAGACTGCCCCGGTCAAGTCACCGGAACAATGCACAAAAAAATGCCAAAGGTAGCGTTATTTAGAATTCACCAATATGTATTGTATGATTTTTAATAGTTTTATTTTTTCTCCCTCTCACAAATACAACGTATACATATTTTCACGTATCCATACATTTGCGGAAACCAATAAAATTGCAGCAATTTTACCGAAACAATCATTCGCAACTATACAAATCCTTTGGTGAAAATTCCTAACTTAAAAAGAATGGGAATTAGAGAACTATTTTCAGGTTGAACAAATTAATTACTCGTATATTTTCTTATTTTAAAGCAATTTGAGTTGCATACATAAGAGTGTATACATTACGTGGCTGTCAAAGATAGCTTATGTTTATGTTATACACCTGTGTATAAATATTTGATGTTTTAAATCGATATAAAAGTTATGGGAACATAATCAGTCATGTTTCATTGTCGGTGGTCCTCTAACTCTAAGAGAATAAACTATGAGCACATTTCGTTTAATATCGTGTACCAGCTGCAACTGTAATGTCCAATTCCTGACCTCACCTTCATTTCATTGCGTTGCAGCTGCAAGCTATTTTTACCTCTGTAATTGGGTTACATAATTCATAATCAGCCGGCCCTTTTTTCCATTGGCAATAACTTCCGTGTGAATACAATGCAAGCAAACTTGAAAACCCCTTTGCTTTCCGTTATAAAATTTCCTATTTATGATACTGTTCCGAATTTCCGTGAGCAAGAGGTATCGTCTATTCAGCAAGCGATACAAATCGCTAATTGAATCATTTACAATTCCGAAATTTTGTACAATACCGTTCGACAGTGATGAAAGCCGATTAACCATGCAAACTAATATTAAACCCGGTCTCCGCGTTACTTGTTCACTGGGGTTGGTTAACGCATCACACGTTCATATTTGATTTTCAATAAATATGGCGGCGAACATAATTAATGCTGAAACACACTCAGGTCATCCGCGCGGCGTATCTCTCACTGTCGCGCACTGTTTATTCGAAAATTTCATTGAAAGCGTGTACATCGAATTGTCTCCCACACGTGTAATTAGTCGCTTGAATCGGGCCGAGACCACCGTTCACCTTACAATGCGTGTAATGCAACGGTGAATGTAACTCGCAGCGGTATAACTTATGAACACAGCGTCGCATTTACTTCTCTCTATTTCCGCAGAAACGACGACACGTGGATTTCAAGGAGGCTGCCACGGAAGGGCGAGCAAGTGACGGATGGGACTCGTTACTTCCCGTTTCCTTTCTTCTCGCTCTCCCTCTCCCCTACCTCTGTCTCTGTTCTCCCGTTTTCTTCGCCACCGAAGAGAACCCCGAAACGAAGAAGTAAGTGCACGCGGAGGGAACGCGTTCGACGCGCTTCCAGCCTCGACGAAGGAAAAGGAAGAAAGGGGGACTAACGGTGGAAGTGCAGAGATAACGAAAGAAGAAACGCGAAGAAAAACACCGGGAGAAAAGGAGTAGTCGCTAGGGGTGTCGTCGTTCGTTCAGGTTCTTGCTGGCCAACTGTTTTCGAACATTTCGAATCGTCCTTTCTATTTTTTCCTTTTATCTTTCGTTTCTTTCTTTTAACGGAAGGCGTGCGTTGCGCCAAAAGCAACGAACCGAAGTAACGGGGCAGAAAAGGGTAACAGAAAATGCGTCTCGATGGAGGGGGCAAATTGTAGATGCAGATCGGGAGAGCAAAGGAGGCGCCTCAACACATTAGACACTGTTGACAATACACGGCCACGATGTGCGTTCACTTTCTTCGGCTAAACCCTTTCTCCGTTTATACTAATCGAACCGCTGTCGCTTTCTGTCTCTCTCCCTTTCTCTCTCTCCCTCTCCGTATAGGTGATCGACGCTCTGCGTCGCGCGACGATCCGTAATTTTAATAATCATGTAAAGCGCGCCCCCTCGTCCTTCGATCGAGGACAATATCGATTCGTGCTTGTCAGGAGAATCCGAGAAACGATCCTGTAGCACACATTCCTCGAGAGAGCGCTTTCGCGGCCTTTCAGAGTAACAATATTAAGAGAAACAGGAACGGGATGGTACAGAGAAGATCGGACAACAATAATAGTAATAATACTAATACTATAACGATAATAATAATGATAACGATAGTGGTAACGATAATAATCCTAATGGTATAATAAGGAATTATATATATATATAAATGAATAACTACTGTTAATTACACGAGTAATACTAACAATAATACTATTGTTAACGATATGACATATACGTATGTTAATAAACGAGTGATGAATTGTAACGATAATGAAGTAAGTTATGGCCGCTTTGTGGGCTGCCGTTGCGATCGAACCGTCAGCATTGTCGCGCCGGTTGAGGGTCTCTCGTGGAGCTGATACAGTCTATAAATAACTGCCAAATAAATAAAAAGTCGAGACGGGGGTGTCCAACGTATTCACAGGTAGGAGCGTAAATTGGGAATTCGTTTAGGGTATAGGTTCGACGTAGAGGTACGACGCGCGCCACCTATTCCTGCACAATTGACGAGCGAAAATAGAAAATATAAAAATCAGAAGAAATTAGCTAAAAACTATTTGAATTCTCTTGACGGTACCATATTGTTAATTAACCACGATTGCACTAATCGCGTTTCAGGAAGTACGGGTCTCGAATTACCCATTTTTTTTTTTAGTTTTTTTTTTAGGATAAGGTAGTTAAAGAATAATAAATTACATAGATTTACGTCAATCAATCGAGTGACGTATCGCGCGACGGGATAAAATTTCGCGAGGGCGATCGGGGAGGAAGTGTCGTTATAGTGGACAAAACTGCCGTATCGGGTGACCCCTGCTTTCCGTACAGAGACGAAACCGAGTTTTCGAACGATCATCGATACGGCCGCGACGAGGGTGTTCTGGATCGGGTGTTCTGGATAGATAGCGCGACGACCCCGCTTGTGATTTGCGTTCTTCGACCACATGGAAGTTCTCAATGACTGTACTCTGGCCACGTGAAAATTCTCCCTCGGTAGACGGTCTTATTTCAACTATTCAATTAAGCTCGCTGCATTTGCGTTTCGCGTACCGTTCCGCGCGCAAATTCGTCTCAGGTTAGATAATAATGTCGTACTTTTCGTTACGTTGCATTCGTGCCAAAAACTAAGTCGTTTATAATAAAATACATGCGTTTAACGTTTAAGGTAGACAAAGGTAGCGTAGACAGGGGAAAAGAATTGAAGGGTTGATATATTTTTATCCGGTTACGATCGAGTTTGTTACTTACACTACTTATGCTAATAATTAAATAAGTCATGATTATATTGTGTAATGATTCTGCGTACGTGTGCTTTGTTGGGGGTAATTTTTGAAACGATATTTCGATACGCGTAGCAATACTTGGGATAAAGAACTTTTATGGGTCCGAACCAAATTATAAATATTAATTCGTCGGGGATCTTGACGGTGCACGGTTTTCAGATCAGCGCGAAGCTCGAAGCGTTTCCTTCGGGGCATCGCCGTAAGAATCTTCGTTTACGAGCTTCAAGTGAATCTCTGTGTGAATGCCACGAGTGGCAAACGAGATTTTCAATAGCTAAGAACGCTTGGCGAAATCTTTGCAACTTCCATTTCTTTGAGTGGCTTTCGACCATAATCGGGGAAGATAATGCCGCGGCTTCCGCTACCACAGCTGCGAAGTGTCCGCTTCTCTATTGAACTTAAACGCTTGACTAAAGCGTGCTTTACTATCTGACAACGATTTCACAGGCATCTCGGCGCTTATCCTTTTAAGCAAAGTTATGATTCGCAACGTTCGCTTGCTACAACGACGCATCGAACAAACGTATCAATTATTATAAATTAAATGCCGAAAGCCTTCAAATATTGTAAAAATCGAATCGAATTAAATTAATATTGAGAATTAGCAATATGGAAATTCATTAAATCAATTAAACGCGAACGTATTTTTTTCGTTTACTATACTCAAGTTCATTTAAATCAATACTTTGTGGCAATCTAACATCAAGTTTATTATACATTATTCAAATCGAATGAACGGAAAAATAATCTCTAATACTATTGAATTGTCTCGCCGTCGTTGAAGATAAAGAGCGAACTATTCTCCGATCCTCGACGGAACGGACAGCGAAGCGGAAGCTGCAAGGCATCCTCGTAATCGTAGCTGCGAACAAT
The DNA here is from genome assembly GCA_963969485.1 of Nomada goodeniana. NCBI lineage: Eukaryota > Metazoa > Arthropoda > Insecta > Hymenoptera > Apidae > Nomada > Nomada goodeniana. The sequence goes on from OZ018303.1 coordinate 15,303,123, forward strand.
GTATCATGCGTGCATTTAGTACATAATTGCACTGAAAGCTCGTCAATACGAGAGAACTAAATGCCCACATTAGAGAACTTAATCCTTCTCGCGAATCGTCGAACACAAAGTGCGGAGCCAGGCAACGTTACACTCGTCTAATAACGAGTTGGCATGCAAATTCACTAAACTGTCCCACCCCTTCACGAATATCGTGTGTGTCTAATTATCGCGATAATCGTCGGAATAAAGGGGGCAATACGCCAATAATAACTCTATCGCCAAGGAAAAACCTTCCGAATTTAAAGCTTCGTGGATCTAGCGGAAAGTATAAAACGCGTATGCTTCATATCCCCGCAGGACAAGAGTATCGAATCCATTTCTTTTATGCTATCGCCGCGTGCCGTCGGGAACTATGCGTTGCAGGCAAAAGAAATCGAAATAGCGAAGCCGATCTTGACGGGACATGCGACGTTACTTTACTTTAGATAGCAGAATGTCGACGTTTCGGCGGAAAGTTTCGCGCACGAGATAGATCAAAGATGAAGCAGTGATAAACGTTGGAGGGTGTGAAGACACCGCGGAAGTTGCACTCCTCGTATCGTACAACGAATGTAGGGTTAACAATATTCAAGGGAAACATACGCGAGAAATAATTATCGTAAATACGGGATCGCCCATCGCAACCGCGTCGGTTATATTGACGGGAAGCTGTGGCCGCGAAAATGGACAGGAGAAAACGATAGGGGAACGAAAAGGAAGGCGTAACGAAACGATGCAGCAGTACAGTCATTGGTCTTCGAATCGCACAAAGGAACCGATACAGGTGTTTATTAAACCTGTCGAAACCTACCCTATTTTTTGCCAATGGCAAGGCTGTACGTAATGAGAGAGAACGGCGAATCGTTGAAACGACGCGCAAGAGGAAACATAATAATGAATAAAACTTCGAGGTGTTCTGTTTAAATACTCAAATAAATCTGTACATAGAGACATGTTTTCATAGCGTGGGACTCAATACATCGTAGCGAAGTAAGTCGTAAGTATCGCGAGCAGTGTCGATAACTATAAGAGTAAATGTAAGTGAACAGACTTAAGCTTACGTGTAAACAGCGATTTCGATGTAACGCTGCCTATTAAAAAGGCAAGGGGAAGCAAAGTGAAACTTAAACGAACAGTCGCGGTGTCGCGTTCAAATTTTCTCGCGAGAAACCATGCAAGGTATGCGAACCTATTGTATCCTATTTAAAAAAGAAAAAAAAAAGGTTCACCCTCGGAAAAATCGTCGACTCTTGTCCGATCGTTAAGACAGGCGAGAACAAGAATTGAAACGGAAAAAAAACGGCGAAAGCGTCGCCGCGCGATTATGGCCGGGTGAATTATCCAAGCATCTCGTCTCGAATTGTCCCCTTCAGGCTTGCTTCGCGCGACCGCCGACAATCATTTCACGCGACGTGAAACGCGCACGATTCAACGGACGAAGGCGAACGAAATTTTTCTAATAACTTCCTCTCGACGAGAAGACGAGCGACAAACAGATTGGTGGACAGTTTCGAGAACAACGAAATACCCATTGAGCGCGTAAGAAAATACGTTGCCCAAGCTAGATTCGAACGGGACAGGTCGCCGAATCGTGCACGATGATTTTGCGAACCCGATGGAAACGTTCGGATCGCGTTTGAACGCCGCGAACCACGATCGGGGATAATATTCTGACTCGCGATTTCGTTTCCCTCGGACCGCGTGCTCGCGAGTCGCCGCGATAGGCGATTCCGAAAAGGGGGTTGGGGGGTGGAAGAGGCAAGAATACCGACCACGGAGAATCGCTGAAAGAAAAGGAAAAGGAAAAGGAAATACAGAAGGAGTGGAGAGAAAAATCGTTATCGGGGCGATAGAGATGATAATACCGCCGTTATGTCCGGTGGATAATTTATTCTAACGTAATCATAAGGTACACAAAGATTTTATATTGACGGATAAGAACGCGACGTGGGGCGCATTTTTAATACGAACGCTCATTAAAACGAGCCTAGCAAGTATCAGCTAAGAAATTTCGCGCGACATTTCTACCGTTTAAGGGGTCGAACACGTTAGGCTTCGTCCGGATGGACAAATGAAAACGAGGGGCAAAAGAGACGAAGAAGAAAGAATGAAAATGGCGTGGTCCGCGTGAGACTTTAGGAATAAAATAAAAATTCAAGCACAATGATCGTTTCGACGTTTCGTTTTCTTTTCATTTGTTGTTGTTGTTTTGTTTTTAACGAGAAAGTGTCATCGCTAATACCATCGTCATTACGATTATTATTAAAGCCGCTAATGCGACTATCTTACCATAATAGTAACGCTACGTCGAAACATTATTATTATTGTTATTATTACTGTTGTTACTATTATTTTAGTATCATTCTTCTCATCGTTGTGGCCATTATTGTTATTATCATCGTTACCGTAAGCGCCGATATCGTCATCGTCGTTACTATTACGCACGGCAATCGTCATTGCCACAACTACTAGTGTTACTAACTATCGCTATCATTATCGCCACGGTGCGCCGCGGCGAGAACGACGAATCGTGGTTACGCGAAATGAGAGGCAAAGTAAATTCAGCGACAAACATTTTCGTTTCGGTTTGACTCGATCGAATCTCAATGCGTCACAACAAGGAGCACCCTCTGATACGGCGTGTCCTAAGTGCAAATTAATTAATACGAAGAACCATAAAACGAAAAAAGAAAAAAAATTAACTTCGAAGAATTCGTTATCGTGCCGAAGATTGGACGCTGGGCGTTTAAATATCACGCGATTCAGAAGAAGGAAAACGCAATTTCGTAACCGAGATATATTACATAAATAAAAAAAATGCGTCCTGCGTTCTGACAAATACTTTGCTCTTTAGAAGAATGCACGTAAGTTCTCCGACAATTTCGAATTCACCATTGATCGTGCGTGTGTGTATGTATATGTGCTCAAACAATTATCCCACGTTCAATGGATCGATATATTAGGTATCCACGTATTACTCGAACCTCGGCCAGCGATCTAATATCGAGTCTGTTCGTCAGATTAAACGTACCACACACTGTCACGAACGGCAAAAAATAATCGGGAGCAAAGTTTCTCCGTCGTGAGCACCGCGCAATAAGGGGAACAGAGGAGACGCTTCCAACGCCGACGAATAAAACAACATGAACAACCAAAAACGCGCAATTTTCTCGAGTCTCTTTCCGATAGAACGGCTAGATTTCTTGTCTGTGTTTCGAAGAAGAAGAAAAAAGGGAACGCGAGCGAATCCCGACTCGTTCGATCGAGCCTCGATCTCACGAGACAGAATCGATCCGAGTGTGCATCGTGCGAATAACTTCTGTGATAAGAATCGATTATTAATCATTGCCGAACGCGAAACCCCTTGAATTGAATACATTCGGTCGAGATCGGCGCCATCGGATAAAATCGTCGGCCCTCGCGAATCATTAACCCTCGACTTCACGGTCCTGCATCACGATCAGCTTCGAATTCTAGTCCCTGCTTGTACGCATAAAAGGAATCAAGCAAAACAAAATCACGCACACACCTAGAGCTATAAAGCGTAACCGGCGAAGACCGGCCGTTTCGGACTGCAACATTATCCGCGCGTAAATAATTCGTGGACCGAATTGTCGAAACGCATGGTCGATCGGGCCAGTTATTTTTTTACCAATTTATTTGCCCGCAAACCGATCGGTACACGGACCAACGAGTTTACGCACAGCATTTATTCGCGATTTCATTAGCATCGCGCGCCCGCCAGGGTCGTCCGAGTGATCGTAATGGTGCACGTCGGTTTACGGCCACCGGCGTTGCAATCGATCGATTCGCCGCGCGCCCGATTTCTCGTACTCGCGGCCGTTGAAAATCGATCAATTGGAAACGAGCGCGACGGCACAACACGACTGGTGAAACGGAACGTTAAACGATTGCTGGCCGATTCGCCGTGTTTGATATTCCACCTAGACGAACGTGTCGGAACGGTGTTTCGAGTCCTTTTAGTCTGCGGGTGCTCTTCGATTTCGCGGGGTTTCCGCTCGACGCGTGGCGGATCTTCGAACGCGCGCACGCGGCATATTTGATACGGGTCGCGTGACACCGATGCGTCGGATCGTTCGGCTGGGAAAACGCACAGGACGAAACGGCACCGTCCGATCCGTTTTGGCCGGGGCCAGAATTCGACTATGGCTAATGGGTGAACTCGAACGTCTGACCGGCGCGCTTAGACGGCTATACATATTTCCAGTCGGCTGGCCGGCTGACCAAAATCAACCGTATCCACTGCGTATCTTCTACCTTTCCACTGAATGAAGCTGCCTATCATTCGTTTTATGCATGCACCGGCGGTCCGCGTTGCTCTTTTCACGTTGTGTTTACTGCGCGCAATTTTCTGCGCTGATTAATGTCCGGGACGGTGCATGCAGGACTTCGGTCGTTGTTCGAATTATTTTTGGGCGGAGATTATTGGTTGCTTGATGATTGGGTTTTTTTTTTTAGAGAGCAGTTACTCTTTCTTTTTTTTTTTTTTATTTTGACGGTACAATAGTTCGATTGGTTTCTGTTGCAGTTGTTGAGCGTTTTTCCAGATTGCTTCGATTATTATATATTTTTGATGGTAAATACGGCAACATTTGGAATAGAATGGAACGTCAAGGTTCAAGAATATTTTCGAATTAACGCAGTTGAGTATTGAATTTTTTTGTTATAAAGAAAAACAAATTCGAAATATCGAATTATGATTGCGGAAGAATTATCGTTATTTTGCAGTTGTTTCTTTTATATGTCGACTACAATTTTACTAAAATCATTACAAATGATTGTATAATCTGTATTATTTCTAAATAATTCGAAACAGAAATCCAGATTGTAATATTCTTGTATTTTATTAGGGATCTATGAAAAGTTGTTCCTTAAAAAGCCGGGAATTCTTACGATTGTTTCTACTATCTCCCAAATTTGTTACTTTCTATCTTGCATGATAGTCCAATAGTATTTATTCAACAAATAATTGCAATATCTTCACTGAAACAATCACTAAACTCATCATATTCTTGAACCTTTCCCATCTTTATCTCGGCATGCAGAATGTATTCCATTCCACATATACTGTGGAACATGCAGTACATATACTGCACGTGTGTCTCGCTTAATAGACATCTTCCCCAATTTTCTGAGCTATCTTGGTAGCAATTTTCTTTCAAGTCACCGTGTATCGAGTGCAAAGCACGTTAATTTTCACGCTCCTCTGAATTAGCGAAAGACTCAGATTGCACGAGAAATGGTTTCGTGTTATGTGGCGGAATTTAACGCGTCTTCACTCGCTGGTAATTGCTGTCAATTACGGGAAGCTCTGCTTGACGAAGGAAGGCAAGGCAGATAGCGGAAATGGCGGAGCTTAACGTGGAAATTGCCAATAGTCCTTTAATTTAACCGGTTGCAGCCAATTTCGAGTTCATACCGAAGATCCAGAGCGCGAACCTCTCGATAATGCACGTGCCTGGAATGCTATCAATAATCGGAGAAGCCTCCTTTGACGTTCCTATCGAGGATTCCTTTTGGTAGAAAGAAAGATAGGGGAAAAATTGACGCGGCCAACTTTTAATTCAACGAAAATTAATGATGAGCTTCGATGAAGGCAACTGAGCCCAAAACTTTTGCCATGTACGCGATTACGTCCGCTTGTTGTAAGTTAAGACGGCGTGATACCCTGTGGGAAATGTTTAAATGTTCTGATACTTCGAATGATGCGAGAGTGTTGTTGAGAAGAATGCAATGAGATTAGACTAGACAAATGTGATGATATATAAGGATTGTCTTCTTTTCTTTGTATTCGTACATTTCTGGGTGCTTTGATGGCTTTCAATTAATGATAATGTTTTAATTGAAATTTTTTGTTTAAAATTGTATAGATAAATTCTGTATGGCACAGTGATTGAACATTTTTAATTTCACCGCTTAATACACTTCAATAAGAAACAGAATGTCGTAAATAAATAATGAAACTTAGATAACGATAACAATATTCTCCGTAAATTGAATTTATTGGAAAATGATGTTATGATCCAGCATTTTTGTCAATGTATGTTTGAAAATTAAAAATACCTTTGGTTATTTTATCATCTGCGAGCCCTAATTATAACAGAAGTACTTTTAATATCGTCGTACTGGTCTTCGAAAGTTATGTAGCTTTCTTCTTAACGATATTTTTGTACGAGTGACAGGAGCAGAAATGTTTAAACATTTCCCCTTAATTATCTCGTTCTATGTATCCTCTCGTGAAGTGTCTTAAGAATGAAATCCACTTCGAGTTTTATGCAACAATTGAACGCAACGGAAAAGTTTCACGCGAACTATAAGATCGTTTCCCAAGTCGAAAACATTTTTGCTCGCGACTAGTTTTATATTCACGTTCGTTGCACTATTACAAGTTCACGCCTAAGCCAACAGTAACAATAAAATGCCGAAAATAAAACTGCATATTACACTCAGGGAAGTAGAAATCGTGTGCTTGCGTACGGGCGCTATTTAAGTTGCTGGTTACACGCTGACAATCGCATATTTTCATTAAACACTCCGCGCCAGGTACATTCGTTTCATGCCAAACGTCGCAATTTAATTTCATGCAGCAACAAGACGAAGTTTGAAAGCCACCGAAGGGGCGAAATAAATTCACCGCCGGTTCCATATACCGATTCAAACTGGAATTCGCTTGAAAAAAGCAAAGGTAGAAATAATCGTCCAGCTTGTGCGAAACTTGTTTCCCTTGCCCTCAAATGCTGAATGATAAACACCCCCGACCGGATTCTTTCTACCGCTGGATAAAGTTCAACTATATTTTGTAATATTTTTTCCATTTTGCAAAATGCCGCTTTCATTTGTTATGCTCAATACGTCCCCGACGCGTTTCGATCTCGGATGGCGCCGCAATCGACGAATAACAATGATCAGCGCGTGGTCGTGAAAGCACTTGTTACAGGTTTAGCGAATTCGTTTCAGACGAACGAAAGGCGGAGTTATTGTAAAGCGTGACATATTAATAACAACAAGCATTATACATATACCCTTACTGTGGATCCGCGAATATACATATACTTGCGTATAAGTATAGGCCCGATCGCGTATGTATAGATATATGTATATGCATTACCTATAAATATATAAATAGGCGTGTGCTTAGGTTATAACCGTTATATAAATATAAATTCTATAAACGATTAAAACACGATTTAGGAAACTCACGTGTAATCGGCACAGATCACGGTGCATCGTGTAAGAGAAATTAAAGATGGGGTGTCCGGAGAAACACGCGGGACATTTACGTGTCCTCGTGAAACTCGTAACGTTGGACTATATACATAATATATAAATAAAAATATAAATATAAATGTAAATGTAAATGTAAATATAAGTATAAATGTAAATATAAGTATAAATGTAAATATAAGTATAAATATAAATACAAATATAAATATAAATATAAATATAAATATAAATATAAATATAAATATAAATATAAATATAAATATAAATATAAATATAAATATAAAAATATAAATATAAAAATATAAATATAAAAATAAATACAAATATAAATATAAATTTAAATTTAAATACAAATATAAATATAAACACGGTTAATACTGCGAAGTGTTGATTAAATTGTAATACCTTGAGGGAATTCATTATACATAATAATGAACTAAATACAAAGGAATTGAAATTAGGTTACACGGGCAATCAAGTAATCGGTCCCCATATTCGTCTCTGTTCCTATTCTCCGCAAACGTACACGCCTCCGATGTACGACGGCGACGTTGATTTTGTATCGTTCTTCATCGTTTCACGATCGCAATTAGGGAGACCGCGAGATACACGAATTAAAGTTGAAATAAAGAAAAGACAAACACGAACTTACCTGTGATCGCTGTTACCGTGACCGTCGAGACGCGATTATCCTCGGCAATCGACTCGCTGGGATTATTTTTATTTCTCAGCTCGTACCAGTTCCGTCGCTCCATCGCGAACCCACGAACGTTCGCAACGAGCGTCGCGAACGTTGCTGTTCGTTGAAAATAAGCCAGCCAGTCCACGGCAGGACACATTTGTTTACATTTATATGAATAAAACGTATGTATGTGCATTATTATAGGGGTATTGCGGGATGCGACGAAATCGACGGAACTCAGCTGCACAAGATTTCACGAGAGCCGGAAAAGAAAAAAGAGAGATCATAGAACGAAACGTAAAGCGAATCATTATTGGAGAACGACACAGATCACAGTTCCTCCTTGCGTTTCGATCGCCCTTCGATAATCTTTAAGAAGCGAAAGGGAAGGTGAGAAAGAGGCAAATAAAGTTCGTCGCGAATGCAATGAAGAGAAATGATAATCGTTATCCTTTCCTTCGTTTTTACGCCCGCCTGTCGTACCCTGTGCGAATCGAACCCTCTTTCTCTCTTTTTCGTTTGAAAAATAAAAAAATAACGCGCCTGTGCTCGAGAATGCTCAAACAGTAAAATGGCGAAACGGAACGAAACGGGCTAGAAGGTGTGTACAAAAGCAAAAAACAAAGTACGAAACGACCAACGCGAACACGCTCGTTACCCTATCGACCTGAGTTCACGCGATTCATCGACACACCGATCAATGCATGTCGCTCGAAACGACGCACAATGACGACTAATCGTTACGATTCGGGAATTGAAAATAAAAAAGAAAAGAGAAAAGGGGAGAAACAGCCGCATCTCGTGCATTTATTGACCATTGTATATATATATATATATACATATATATATATATATATATCTGTACGTAAAAGAACACACACACACACACGTCGAGCATATGTATATCATGTATACACGCGAGAGAAGCCCACAATCGTGAAGTGAAACCGATTGAAATGGTACGTCGAATAATTTCCCAGTTATTACGAGAGCTAAGTTTCGTTCGATCACGTGGACGCCGGTGAAACAGTTTTATTTGTTAATTAAATTAAATCGACGATCGCCCGGGCACATCGAAGTGTTCAATGGGTGCGAGTTTCCTTAATTTTTCTACAATTTTCAGCGTTGCGCGAGTAACGCGAACGTGATCAGAATGAAAGGTAGTTTTTCTCGATAATTCGGTGCTCATTATTTGAAACACTGTTCCAGCTCTCTCATAAACTAGCCGTTGAATCGATCCATAGGCATTTAAACGTGGTTTTAGATATTATTACGATACCTATTAAAGAAGTGTTGCTCGTTCAGGCAGTGTGCAGCCTGCATAAAAATGGGAAATCCAAGGGGATACATAAATAAATAAATAAATGAATAAATAAATAAATAAATAAATAAATGAATAAAATAAGGGTAAAAAAAAAAATAAAGCCGCGCGGTATGCTCAAAATGTAGAGGAAAGTTTTATCTCTGTACATGCGCTTAAGAGAATCCTTACCTAGAACAAAATATTACGATTATTACGATGTTTAAAAAAAAAGGGGCAGAAAAATGAAGAGAAAAAAAAAATAAAGAACGAAATGAAATGTGGCGTGAGACGCGGTGCGAACGAAACGCCGACCCGTCATGTTTTTAGGATTTAAGTCGTCTAACGAAACGAAATAACCGTGGTTTGGATCAGGATACCGGTCAGGATCGCGTTCGCATGGCACAATAATATCCGTTTATATAAACTGGCGCGAAAGAATCGCATGGCAATGTAAAACAAAGTAATGAATAATAAAAAAAAAGAAGAAAACAAACCTATTGTGAAGAGCATTTAATGAAAGCTAGTGCTGCGTGATTTTCACTTCGCATTTTATTTCCCCTTTTAGAACATTCTGGGCACCTCTACCCCGGAACATTCCAGTGTACATGTACATGTTCGATCGGCGGTAGATGCATTTCGAGCTTGTTATTGAGACAGAAAAAAATCCTTTCGATTCGTTGCACAATGAATCGTAATAAAGCGCGAGCCAAGGTAAGCCTCGAATTCGATGTAGGAGACGTCGCATCTTCCAATGACGCGCTAAGAGTCGCGACAACAAGAAGGCAGGCGAGAATTGCGAACTTTCAACGCGAGATATTTTGTGCTACGTGAATCGACGTTCCGGTGAAAAGTAAGGATGGTATAAAACAAACAAAAGCCCCCATTCCTCCCCTCCTCTCCCCCTAAAAAAATGATACCGAAGTTATATTGGAAACGTCCTATCAGCTCCGCTTCTTTTCTCGCCGAACGGGACGAGGACGAACAGCGGGACGAAAAACGGGACAAAAAAAAGAACAGAAAGATCTGAATGCGTACGTAGAGCGATAAAATAACCATCCGTATTATCTTCCGAGCTAAATATATACAATAATGCGAGATAACGTTAACGATTACCAATACGTATCACATAAAAGGGGGGGAGGGGTGAAATGCAAGATCCCCGAACGAGAGGCGCGCAGGATCGATTTCGCGACCTTTGATTTCGATCCAATCTGCAATTCGTTATTAAAGAAAGATAAATGTACTTATTGTATCATATCATTCATCAAATAACGATTTCTTCATGCCTGCCAATTAATTGGTCTGTTTAATTGAAACGTTGCTCTCATCGAGTAAAAAAGATTGCTCTGCACGGTACGATTCCTCGAATCCGAGAAACAGTTCATTTCATTCATTCATATCCACTTTCGTTTCGCATGGAAGCTCTAAGGAACTCAGATACATTTATGCCCCGTGAAAGGCAAGACTGCAATCGATCCTGCACACGAAACGCTCGATCTTTCGAAATCGTCTAATTTGTATTACGGTTTTACACAAGTCTGTCCGACGAATTTACCGTATTCTTTGCGAAAATCTTTTATCCTGTAATCTGTACAGCAAGTTAACGAGTTACGACCGCGTCGAGACGTTCCCAATGGGGTCGGGGCGCGGGCGTGCGCCTTGAACATAATTATCGACGATAAATTATGTAAACGCATACATGCAAACATACATACATGCGACATATTTTGTGCCAGACTCGTTTCCACTGCACAATGACGACGGCAGTCAATATCGTTTCTGAGGACAGCTAGTCAGATAGTCGAGTATCGACAGGCGTCCATGCTTTGTTAAACATTAATTCGACGCGAAGCTGCGTATAAATTATTAACGATCAACCGGAGAATGTGTGAAGAAAAGATGAAAACAAGAGACATGTATAATGTTGTTACAATGTTTGATCGCTGTTGAGCCGATTCCTGAATTGTTTGGAATTTCTGTAACATCCGTTACAATGTATTTGCATTGCTTTGCAAGTAATCAAATTAAACGATGGAATATGTAATTGTTGTATGTTTTGTGGTGGCGAACATTTGGAAAATTTAAAGCGACTGTATCTCGTCGGATATATAATGGTTGATAAGAATGATGTATTAGTAGCAGAGAAAGAGGACGACGTTCTAGGAAAGGCAGTTGTAAATATAAGACGTATTTAATTGTCATTGTAGATTGTTAAAATTTGTTCTTATTACGCAAAATCTCTATTCAAAAATGAAAAAATTTAACGCAAGAGAATATTCGAATACATAGATCCTGTTATGTTTTACAAGTGAGCTCAGCAATTAGTTTGCGCACACGAACAGGTCACCTGTCGTTTCGTTAGGTGTGCATTTTACGTCAATGTACGACTCGTAACTTGAAGTCCACCTGTGTCTTTATCACGAACTGCCGCCAAGGAAAGCCATAGTCTCCTTGACACTGCATTGCCTAGAATATTAACCCTTTCGTGACCACCCGTTCGCGGCCTCCAAATATGGCCAACGACAGTTTCCCGTAACTCTCCAATGAAATAAATATTATCGACCTTATCACGCCCGCTTGAACTGTCTGAAAGCAACTATTGCAGAGTTAAAAAAAGCACACAGAATTCCTTCCCCAATAAAATCATCCTTTCGCGTACAATACTTCGGAACGTATATTCATATAATAATAAAATCACAATCGCGATGTTCAATTCGTGCGAGAACAAGTATTTCGAATAATTCCTATGCATGAAAATCACGCGCAATATCGGCAAAATAACGAACGGTCACGAAAGCGCAGATATCGCCAGTAATTATTTTCGTTGTACATATACAGACAGCGAGAGGGGTATATGTACTTCGTGTTTAACGTTTGTCGGAGATTGTATTCTATAGAAATTTTATAACGAGGAACGAACGATATATTATTAAAACATTCTTCCTAGAATTACATAGAAACGTGGCGACGTATAGCGGCACGATAATTCCGAATCCAGAATTGGCGTGAAAAGTAATAACGATGGAGAAGAACAGTATTGGCAGGCCGTTGTTTACCGTTAATTATCATCGATCTAGAAGCACTATCTAGAAGCACGGTTCCGAAGGGCCGCCACGGTTCATTGGACGTAACCCACGTAATGTCGAAATGGTTTCACCATCCGATGAAGTTTCTGTAAAAGCGCGCGTAGTTTGTATTATATTAACAAAAGGATACAAACACATATAGAACGAGTGGTTCGACTGCGTTGCAAGGACGATCTTATTTATACTTTGTATGTGGGACAGCCGGTGGAACGTGTGCCATTGAATTGCAGCCAGTTATTGAATTATCTCATGCATAATCGGGCCCGTTGCATTGCCTTTGAGCATTCACTTTGAAGGATTAATTGTAATATCGATCGTAGCGAATTAATAAACCGCGTCCGGAATAATTCAATAATGTTCACCGGCGCCGTGCGCACATTTATTATATGAGTTATACGCGTGGAACATTTGTTCATTCTGTCGCTGGCTTTTTAAAGGAAGGCATACACACATATATCCTACCGGCGTTTCGCAATTCCTCCGAATCGTGTAGCGTGTAACGTTTTTCTACGATTTCATTTCAGCGTGTTGCGTCGCAGACATCCTTTGTATATCGAGCTGATTTTTCTGTACATAAACGACAACGCGTGCGCCACGCAGTTGTGTTAAATGATGGGGAATAAAATGATGTCTTACGGAATATACCACTTGATCGATCGGTCCCTATATAGAAATTGCTCTTCGTTTTATTAACCCTTTGCACAACCTTGTAACTTTGATGTTACACACTGGATATCCGTATTTTGAAAAACTTGGCTAAATTTTTATTTTATTTTAGTTGCCAGTGTATTACATTTGTTGCACCCTATCACCAATTCGGAATTAGAAAATATTTAAATTCCTTTCAAACGTGAAAATAAAATGATTAAGGTGTTAGTCGCTTATTATTATTCTTTTTATTTTCATAAATTAACTGAAAGTAACTCTATTGGAAAAATAGATGAAAAATCTCAGGTGGGTATAGGAACGTGTGGTTGAAAAATATTCCGTATTCAGGGAAATACTGAAACACTATGAATTATTATTAACAGCATTTATATCCGTGGACAATATTGATTTTCGAAAATCGTTTCGCAAATCAAACGTATCCATTAATGCTGTCCATATATGATCAGTGCACGAGTTCCCCAAAAAATATCACAAGCTTCCACCTTCCAGGTATATTTCGAGTAACCAAATTCCAATTAGCTTGTAATCGAGCTAATAGTTAACGGTATTGTGGATGTTACAATATTACATATTATTTTCTACATTTTTGTTTCAATTAATATTATATGTTTAATAATCATGGTAACCATGGTCTTACACGAGGACCGTTCTAACAGTGCTTCAAATTGTACCGTGAACCGAGAGCTTCAATTTGAGAAGCCGTTCATTACAACCGGCCCAGCAGAAGCCGAGATAATAATTTTTAAACATTTTGTCCCTGACGATATGTCGAGGACGGTACAATTGGCGCCATCTCGCGTTTGCGGCCTTTTTCGCAGTTTTCCGCACCGCCAAAACCGAATTCCAGGATTACATCGTTCATTTAAACAATTGCGTATTTCTCGGCTTCTACGGCGTATTTCTTAACTGGACTAGACGTAAAATATAGCTACGGACAATAGCTGTCTCATCTCACGGCTGCAACAATATGGCAATTGTGGTTTAAAAGTTATTAACAATTGAATTATCACCAAAAAAGCACGCAGGGTCACTGAATTTAACTGTGCTTGTGGTGGCGCTATATCAATGATTGAGTGCCCAAAATGAAGGTAAAGGATGTCGCTACGGGTCTATTAACGAGTTACAAATGCTACATGCACTGTTTATTTTTCATAAACAATTTAACAATTAGTATGAGAATTTCACCGAAGCCATGAACAAGGGCCGACCTAGTGTCGATTGAGATTGTTCCTTGAACCGAGAGCTTCAATTCGAGGGGTTGTTGATTGAAATCGGCCCAGCAGAATCCGAAATAATTGAAATTGTTTAAAGAAAATATAAACAAATGCGATTACTGCCACTTCCTGCCGAGATACATCAATCACCAGGAGACATAAGTTAAAGCTGGGAGCATCAGGTACTATCTCCATTAGATGCGAACATTATTCCATGTGCAGTTCGTTTGTTATAAACAATTAAACAATTGAAATAGTTATCACGGCCAACTGTATAAAGTTACAGCATCGGGGTATTTTTTAACCTGTAACGTATTCGCTTCCCTTTCTTTTGAGACGTAAAAAATATTTTTTAACCGGATGTGTCTAAAATGAATGTTACGGACCATACCAGGTTCCTACACGACTCTATTATATGTTTATAATTTCTTTAAACAATGTCAATTAGCTCGCGTTCTACATGGCCGATTATAATGAACGACTTCTCAAATTAAAGTTCACGGTCTAATCTAAATCACTACTAGGGCGGCCCTCGTGTATTGTTTCGGTACAATTCTGAAAAGAATGATTTAATTATTTATAAAAAATAAACCGACCATGCAGCATTTGTAAATCGCTTATGGTCGTATAGCGGTATCGTGTAGAGGCCTCCAGAAGCCGAGTTAATTGCTGTGACCCAGAGTACGTTTTCGCCGATTCTTCAATTGCTAATAACTTTTAAACCACAAGTGCCATATTGTTGCAGCCGTGAGATGAGACAGCTATTGTCCGTAGCTATATTTTAAGACAAGTCCGATTAAGAAATACGCCATAGAAGCCGAGAAATACGCAATTGTTTAAATGAACGATGTAATGAACGGTATACCTTTTCTATTTAGATTATAAAATGAGTATATACGTATAACATGCATATAGCTATAGCTATAGGTGGTCATCAATTTGCGGATACAGCTGCATATGAATTTGTACACAGGTTCTGTTTCGATTTGTCGCGGTTCTACATCTAGTCTGCTGTCAAATGGCTATCTGGGTATTAAATATAAGGTGTAAATCGGGAACCATTCAATGTATTAGAGCAAACAATTAAGTACAGCAATACAAATAATGAAATTCGATTAAAGGGAATTAATTTTTAATAAATGTTTTATTAGTATATAATACATGTAAATGAAAAATTTGCATTTATGGTATGATATATTTATGGTCAGCGTATATCTGTAATATTAAGATACATGACCACCATACATAAATATTGCCCGATGTATTTGGAAATATAATGAATTATAAATTATAATTACACCAAAAATTTTGATCCAAAATCTTATGAAAATAAATAATAATCTAAAGAACTTAATAGAAAGGGTATAAAAATATTTGAAATTTATTTCATTAGTAATAATAAGACTTAATGAGAACAATACTGTATGCAGTTACAATTAGTGTACACAGTAGATATAATCTATTTGAAACAAATATTTTTGTACATTAGAAATAAACTATAAATAATAAAATAAAACCTCTCAGGTATTGAGTATCCTGACTTTTCATGAATTTGTTTTGTCCCCCTTTCATTAATAACTCCTTTTGATGGCTTCTCGTTCACATAGTTATAAAATTTAAATAAACAATGATATATGACTTTGTTGGTATTAGTAGTCAGTAAAAGGTATTGAAAACAGTTGAAGCTGTTATAATAAATCGAAAACTATAGATTCCAAACCTTGCATTCTGGGAAATGTATTCGATTACAATATACATATAATTTATGTGCATCTTCTATCTTATAAAAGTGTATTAAAAGAATTATACGTAAAACTTTTTAATAATCTACAATAATCTGCTGTTGTACTATCCACATTTCTTATTCTATGCAATCGACCATTATTTATTTTGAAGCAGAACATGGCTATATTATTATTATTATTATACATTTATATATAAGTTTAATTTGTCGTTGGCTTAATTTCAATTCCCTATGAAATTATTTGTGAATGTCAATTTCCATCTTAATTCTTAGCAACTAACGAAAAATTTTAATACAATCCCATTTACAACACTGTACAATAAATTAGAGATTCTGTATTATGAGAACAATAGTCATACATTACATGATACATATTTATAATTCGTCAGAAATTATCTAAATTAAAATTGATTTACGTGAAAAAATACTTAGCCCCGTTTACTAGTTTATATTGTCAATTTACGCATGTAATTATCGCAATATTATAATTTTTGAAGCATGTTAGATGGTTTAACGAACAAGAATATTTCCAATATTTTATATATATATGAATGTTCGAAAGAGCAAACTTTAAAATATATATTTCTTGTCTGAAGTTAATTTTAAAATAAATAGAAAGTTCTTTGAGGTAATAAATTGAAGAAGACATTAGAACTATAAAATAACAATGCTTGTTCTATTCATATTTTGTAAAAGTGTTTTATTAAATAATAAGCAAATACTACTGAGTCTATATCCTTCGAAAAGAAGGTGATTTTTCAGTTATTGAAGGAGTTATATATGTATATACTTAAGTAAAATATATGTGTGTGAAAACAAAATTTTGTAATAAATACCAGGTATTATCTTTTTGTACGCTCTGAGTAGTATTAGATTATACAAAATAAGTCATGATTGTGTGTGTGTGTGTGTGTGTGTTTTTTATAACAATTAATAATATTAGTATTATAGAAAATTTAACAAATTGAGTAGAATATACATACAATCTTGCTAAAAGTGCAGTCTTATTCATATTAATAGGATCATTTTTCCAACCTTGTTAAATATTTTAAAGCCTAAAAACGAATTTATATAAAAATTAGAACTACAATTCGTTTAAACGTTCAAGTACAATTATTTCTATTTACAAAATTTATATGGATAAAATAACATTGAAATAACTGCACGTAAAAATTAATTTCAAATAAGTGGTATTCGTTTCTAGATTTGTGAAGTATGAATTGTAGAAATAAATGCGTTGTTGAATAGTATACCTCTCGATTACAAATCATAACGATGTGTATAAACACATCATTACGGAAATAGTAAATACAAAAAAAAAGAAAAAAAAGATGAAATGAGAATCTTATACAATTTAACATGTACATATACATTGTACCTCGGTGAGTCGAAAGCCTAGAAAATTACAATATTTATACTTTTATACATACATATCTTGTATAGATTACATTAAGGTACAAAGGTAAATTTAGATACTAGCATTTACAATATTTATAACGTCATTATGTACAGACTAAATATTACTTGTTTCAGTTTTATGGTTGGATGTACTCTATTTCGAGTTATTTGATGCGACTGTACAAAATTCATTGTATCTAATTTTATATTTTTGTAATATTCATGTACAACATGCAGGATGTTCCATTTCGATCTATTAATGTTAGCACTTCGGAATGCATATTAAAAAAAGAAAAATGCCCCTGTGCATTTATAGAAGATTTGCGGACATCGTAGTGTGCTAATAATTTGCTTACAGGTAATAAACGCGTTGGGGTCAGGTAAGAGCCAGCTACGATTGTTGAATTAAACCATGCTACATTTTCCTTTTTGTCGAATGGTATGATAATCGGAAAGTAAACAAGTTCAATGAAGTAATACATGATACATAATTTTATTAGAAAATTCAAATATATTTGGTCACAAATATTCATGACCCGAAAATTTTGCATAAAATTTGTCATCCTTAGGATCTTCAAATTTTCCAATAATATCATGTAATATGTCTCATTGTCTTCACCAATTATAGTGCAAAAGAGAATAAAATATGATTAAACTGAAAAATCGTGAGCGTCCTTCACCCGATGTGAAACGAACCCATCTAGTAAAATTCTATCTAAATATTATATTCTCCTCAAACTTTTGTAACCCCATAAATTAATTTTCCGTCGTTTAATGTACTTTTCGAAATATTCTAATTGATCGAAATTAGACACCTTGAACATCATGTCAATATTTTGGTTGCTTTTCGAAGAATCTAAACATTAAAATGATACAAGAACTATTAATCACAAAGAGCATAACATCGTATTGTCTATATATAGACACTCTTATAATTTTATAAAAATGTACATGAGACAATAATTCAATGAAAAATATATCGCATATTAAAATTGCAAGAGCCTTAATGAATATTGGTCATGATATCATTTTTGTTATAATATGATTGCAAACTTAATTTGTTAATAACACAGTTTACTACTATATTTATAATCAAATATTTCTAGTTCTTTTTAGAATAGAACATAAATAAATAAATAAAAAACTTTTATTGTGACAAAATGTCATAACCTGTACTGTATGATAACAAAATAAAAGCATTTTCACCACTTTTTGAAAAATTATTCATTGCATATTTCTATTAGTAATGAAGCCATTACAAAATTTATGCAATTAAAAAAGCAATTAATTTGATGAAACGTGTGCACATAAATAGAAAATGAACTCCTCACTGAAGGAGAGTCAACAGTGTACAAAACAAAAGTCCACAGTATATTTAGTTTAAGTGTTGTTTACGAACAAATGTAAGTAAAAGAATTAACTGTCCAAAGAGTTAATTGTTTTGTGTAACGTTATTTTATTTAATTGAAAAGCATATTATTTTCCAGTATTTCTAATAAAAATTGCCAACTTAATTTCCTTTTAATATTAATCATTACTATAACTTCATTAGTGTTAGTCATTCATAGTAATTACAGCCTACTCCACTGAAATTGAGAACTTGCATAAACAGTAGGACTGTTACAGTTTACTATTATTACTATTTGTAAGATCATACCTCCAAATTGCGCATTTACTTATTTGAAGTTACTATAGCATTCTGTTGCATTTTAGTATAAAATATGTTTTTCCATGCTTTCCGAAACGAATATTACTTTAAAACGGAACTACAATTTTCCAGTAAAGTCATGCAATATAATTGTTTTGTTCGACGTGTTCAATTTTCACGTATGTACCAAAATCCGAAATTTCAAGCTCACTGACATAGTTATGAAAATAGTACGTGTGTATTATCACAGAATTGTAACAAATTAGAAAATAAATTTAGTTCCTATAATTGATTAAATTTTTCTTTAACGTCCCTATCTGAGACAATTCTAATTTGCTCATCAAAAATATTGTTGAGTAACTGAGTAACATTTACTGTTACTAAAGATTTTAACAAATACGTATGTAGCATGTATATAAAATATATTATAAATTTTTATTGCAACATAATCAATGTTATTATTTCAAATGCATTCTTGTGTAAAATTAAGCTATTTGTAAACAAAAAATGTAATAAGATAGCAATATGATGTTTGTTAGTACACCACAAATAGAAAAGGGTGACGTGTCTCGTAAGTAACTGAAAATATTATAAGGTCGTTATTAAACAAAGTTGTTCATCATACGGGGGACTATTTCGTAGTATAAACATTTTTATAGACGATATGAAGAAGGGTTATCAAGGTGGCAATAATGTTTTTTAAACAAAACCAAATATTCAATTTTTGGCAAAAATTTAGTTCCTAACATTTCGTGTACACGAACTTTACTCATTTACTAAATACTAAATTAACGACGAGGTTTCCCATGGGATATTGAAGATACATAGCGTTTCAATATGAAAAAAATTAGGGGGCTCAAGTATCTGAAAAAAGAATTTAAGCCCCATATTGTCTACCATCTAGCCAAACAACTTTGTTAAAAACATTTTTTTGGTAGTTTTCGTCCCTTATAAGATATTCCACAGTTTCTCGCATAAACAGGATACACTGTTAACATGATATTTGTAGCACTTAGATCGAGTTATACTTTTATTCTATGTGCAAAAATAAAGTACTCATGTGACAAATGTTTTGATCGTTTAGCAAGAGCAACGTTTTTATAAAGTGATTCTTTTGCAAGTATTAAATAAAGGATATTGGAAAATTTTTCCGAATGTGTTCAGAATAACGAATCTTTTTTAAACACATAAAGACGAGAAACGTGAAACAATACAATAAGCTTGATTATATCTGAAAAATACATCGCTACAGAGAACTATGTATTAATTATGGTAATCTCCATTGTTTCTCACAAAAAATCACTGCTGTTCTGGTAATAAAAAAAGGATCAATATCATTCAACCACACAACATTTTCTATTAATGACTTTGTTTTCATGTGCATTAGAATAAAATTATAAATGGATGCATTCGAATAAATCGACGCACTTTAACTTTAAAAAGAGAATGCTATTGCGATCAAAATATTTATTCTAAAGAAAATCTAACGAGTTTGTACTTTTAAAATGTATGATCTAGAAATTAGCAGTAAATTTATGTTACAATTATAATATATTACTTTAATATTTATCATTCCGAATTAAATAATATCGTTTCTTGGATTAGTTTATATCACGATAATCTGAAATCTAACAATGACTCATCCTAAGCATAGTGGAACAGTGAAGAAAGCGAAAAATTTCATTGAATAAAATTGCATTATACAAAATCTGAATGATCTAATATGTACTCTCTATCTTTGATTGATAGTACATAACGATTAGATACTTGCTTTTGCTGCTAATAGCTGAACGAAATGTCAAGTACATACACTTAAACCAGATATACTGAATGTATCTATAAAAAAAGATATGTAGCCTCGTGTAGTTTAAATAAATTAAAACGGCTACAATTTGCTTTTAATACACAAATGTATGAAATAATGCCTTAGAAAACGTTATAGGAACATATCTTTAACTTCAAATCTTAAATGAATTAATTAATATGGTCATTTAACGAATTACACGATATATCAGGTTTGTCATTTCTGTACTTTGTTATTGCGCATTCATTCAACATTTTGGTATGATCGTAACTGTGAAACTTTCTCGGTAATGTACCAGACATATTAATTTCGTCTTTTGCTAATAAACTAGTATTATCCAAAATTTTATTGTTTTCTAAATTTGCATTCTCCTCCGAATTATCTATTCTGAGTGTATTATTTAAACTATGATCAAATATTTTGAGATCATTCCGGATACTTCTAATAGTATCAGAATTATTTTCATATCGTCGTAGTAAATTGCTTTCATTTTCATACCTACGGTGTATCGAATCAGAATCTAAACATTTTCGAAATGTCTCATCGTACGATCGTTGATTCTCTATCCGTTTCGAAAATCCACTATCAAAACAGTGATCTGTTTCCACGTAATGCTGATTTAAGTTGTCACCTTCGTAAGCACGTTTTGCTAACTGATTTTCAAACCCAGCTCTAGCGGCTAAATGAAGATAATTGTCATCGCCAATTGGAGCTTGCCTAAAGCAATAATAATGATACAGTTATAAAATACACGTTAGTGACGTTCAATACAATTTTAATTTTTTCTTTGAACCTGAATTTTGTTATGGTTTTGGAACTGTAGAATATTTCCCAGATAAGTGATCACATTTTTCCCCCGATTATGATTACATGGTGTCATTATTTTATTTGTTGTTGATTTACATCGAAGTAGCGATGAAAATCATTTAAAATTCTAGTAATTGATCGGCAAAGAACTAGTGATAATTTCCATCTATCCTGACTGCAATTATTGTGTCCCTTTTTTATTATTACTTTTATATTTATTACATCTAATTGAAACTATTACAGATCGCTGTAGATTACGATATATTGCTTAAAATCTCGCAAATCCCGTTCAAATGTGATTCTCTGCTTAATTAAATGCGTACTAAGTTTAATAGTAAAATTATCAGTAATGCAACGTCAATAACTTTATACGGTCCTAATACAAATAATAGTTATTCAAATGGTTATTATTGCCTATTCAAAATAATTAGTTTGTATTATTGCCTATTCAAAATAATTAGTTTGTATTATTGCCTATTCAAAATAATTAGTTTGTATTATTGCCGGTGAATAATTTGAGGTTCAAACGTTTTTCGTTGCAGTTCCACCTTATTTATTTTCGACAAAGCACGAACATTTTCTTTATCGTACAAAATCTGATAAGGTGCAAATCCTTTAGGTGATTACTTATCCGGTAAACACTACAATTAAAAGACGTCTCACACACAAACTTACTTGCTTCCATATTTAGTGTCACGTGCCAGTCTTCTAAGATAGGCTCTATGCTCGTGCTGTAAAGCATACGCCGCTTCCCTTAACGAAGTTAAAGTCTTAAAACAAGAGGGCACGTCCTCTATAGGAGATCCGCCACCTGGTATAATACACATATCATTGGCTCCATATACAGCTTGACATTCGCATGCACTCATTAAGGTTTCAAGTCGTGGCATGTTTGTAAATATCAACGAATGTACTCGTTGCAGATCCCGATCCGGGTCTAGAACCATACGAAACCCAGCTTCGACGCCGAGCGATACTTCTCTACATCCAGGTGCAACTTCTGCTACCGCTTTGCAACTGAGAAGAAATATTTATTATAAATTGAAAAGTACGCGAAATATAACGATATCAGACAACATACCAAAGCCAATGACCATTAATATAGGCACTTGGATGGTACTTTTCTAATCGATTACTATTTGTATGACAAATTTTTGTCAGTATATCGATCCATTCTTTCTCTTCTACACAATTCCCAGCCTGAACATACAATGCCCTCTGCGATTGAACAATTTGAAACATATTCTTCATTTTAAAAGAATCTTCGTGAAGCTTTTCTACAGCTAATATTTCCTCTAACGGTATTTTACATAAAGGATCTTTGCCTGCGAAATATAATATTAAATATAAATATCGTGACAAAACAATGGTTGCCCGCATTCGCTAAAGGCAACATAAACATAATCACAATTAATTTATTCACCCTTTGTTTTAGAATAAGTCAGATCTTGGGTTGTGAGTCTAAAGTATCTCTGCTTGAAATTTTTTCGACCAAAACGCTTTCTACCTTGCGCTCTTTTAATCATTACTCTGTAATCAAATGGCAATAGTTAATTACAAAAAGTAATTTGTATTGAGCAGAAATTTTACGCTAAGATATTACTACAAACCTCTTATTACAATCAGCAGTATGCATGAGGAGAAAATATACTCTATTAGAAATGTTTTGCATTAGGAACAGTTTTATTTATGGAGAAAAAAGGGTTATTCAAACTGCCTTACTTAAAATTTGTAGTGTAAAGAATAAATAATGAAATAACATTTGTATTATATGTCATTTTGTATTGGATATACTATCGTAACTGTGACGGTTATTTCAAGCTTGCGTGTCTCAAGTGTGGAATTAAAAAAGCGAGAACCAGACGACATAGAAAAAGATTAATGCAGTAGCGCTAAAATAATAAATATACGTACCCCTCTTTTAGCACAATTGGTTGTTCTTGTTGAGTATTTGTTCGTTGCTTTGCAATACTGCTGTTACTGCTAGTTGATATTAATTCCAAAAATTGCTTAACTGCTTGAATATGTTTTTCCGTGTAAAATTCCCTGAAAACAAAATCCATAAATAACATGCGAATTTCATTTACTTTTTAAAACCAATTTCAAAATAACATTTATGCTTGTGTACCTGTACACACATTCCATGTATTCTTCTTTACAAACACTCCCTGCCCCACCCCTACAACTCACTAAATTTCCTAGACTTTGAATTGTTTTTGAAATTAATGTTAGCGTTCGATTAGTTTGAGAGTCCTAAAATTATATAATATTATAGTTTAAGTTCAACGGAATTCAATATTATTGCTTATTATAACGATGAAGATTAATCTTACAATTTGTTCGGTAGTAATATCAAATAATCTGGGACCCAGTATTGCAGGAGCAAAAAATCGTAAAAAAATAAATCCACTGATGACCGAATACCTTACTTCCTTATTCTTTGGGAAATATGTTGCTGCAAGTTCTCTTAAACACCAGAACATTTCGCACATCAAAGGTGGACACCGCACACCAGATGTTGTAATAGCAGTAAATACACGCTCAACATACTCCTGTTAAATTGTATATACATAGTAATGAAATATTTAATGCCCAACGTGATAATTAATGATTAACAATTTTTTTATTATTTTTCTATATACCTTTAAATTTGTTAAATTAGTTTGAATTGTATTTGCATCTTTTACTCTTGTTGGATCTATTTCGCACGGCCTTTTTTCTAGAAAGACCTGTTCCATAGCTGGTCTAAGTGTGCTATGTAAATAATGAAGACCCGCTAATCTCATACCTTCATCCATCATTTTGCTTACTAACGTATTACCACGAAATATTGTTGTTGGATCGCTTTAATAAAAATCACAGTTCACATTATATGTCCCGTATTAAATCTTATACAATATTCATTTAAATAAAGTGACTATTAGCAATAGGATATTATTATTTACTTACGTTAATTTGGAAATCTCATGACTAGCTAACGCTCGCATTACAGAAACCAATTGTCCATAGTGTACTAATACTCTAACTAATGGTTGAGCAGCTTCCATTTTGCTCGCCACGATTTCTCCCAAAATATAAACAGCAGAAGATGTGATCGGTTGAATATCGACGCTTTGTAGCAGCAGATTCCTAAGTCTATCGTACATTGCTGCTGGAAAAACATGATCTGCAGTGTAATGTATTTTCAAACGTAAAGATCCTAAGCCTGGAAGTACCCCAGGCGGTGTAGAAGTATTTGGAATTTTGTTTGGACGATGTTTTACTGCCCTAGGCTGCAAAAAGTACCTGTTAACAGAGAGAACAAGGACTGATCAGATAAATGTATGCAAATATATGTGACAGTAAGTTTCCAGTGATGAAAATAAACTTTGGAAATGAACAAAATAAAACCTTTGCACTCGACAGGCGACAACTTGGTTCAACACAGAAACTCGAACGACGATCGAGAGACGACAATAACTTTTCTATCAGCAGATATCTTTGCCTTCTATATTTTAGATGTTCAGTCTATGTGTAATTCGTGTGTTTAACACATTCCGTGCCACATGGGTCGTATGCGCCCCACGTTGTCGAGGTTTAAGATGCAGTACAGAAAGGGTAAACATTTTTGTTTCAACAAATTATTGTCACAATTGCTGCAGTGTTTGAGTCAAAGAACGGCACGGAACGTGTTAATATTATTATTTGACGTTTAGCGTATCTCGAGTTACCACTTCCTTGTACCAAGAAAAAAGATCTTGGAGGGCAAAGGGTCAATAACCAAAACAATTTAATTAATAGTAGAAGTAAAATGTACCATGCTGTTGCCGTACTAGACGGTTGCTTTTCTAAACCCCTTAAAGTAACTCTAACTTCACCGAGGAAAGCTGGTTGTTCACCCATGCCAGGCGATGCATGCCATAAACCTATAACTACTTCGTCCATTTCTCCATGTTCAAGAGGATAATGGGAAATATCCTTATCTTTGGATTCTGTTATTTCTGACTGTGGATATAAAATAATTATTGAATTAATATATAGTGCTCTGCACGGTAGATAACATGTAATTAAATAATATATTAAAGCAATTGTACCTCAAATACAAATGTTTCATTAAAATATGGCGATACTGTTTTTTTCTTAATTTTTGTGCGCTTTAATACTTGTTTACCATTGCTATAGATGACTGTAACAGTTGCAAATGGATCACAGCCACCATTTTTAATAGTTAATTCACTACATTCTATTATCCTATAGAAATAATATCAATTATTAAATTTCAAGTATCGTACCACAATATGATACATAGAATTGTTCATTCCGTGACAAGCAACAAACTGACTCACCTTACTGTAAGTTTAGATTGAGCATGTGCAATCTGACGTTGAAGGGCAAGTTCCAGATGTGCTTTACCTTGCACCTCAGAATCAGCATCGACGGGTCTCAAAGGGAACCAATGCTCTTTATTATGATACGTTGTTAAATCTTCTCTCTTTATGGCTACCTTTCCTAAAATCTTATCTTGCTTTAAATGTCTGTCCCGATCGTACACATAAATGCCAAGATATCGAAATTTCCTAGGAACCTCAAATTGGAACTCTTCTCCAAAGAATGGGCTGTATCAAAGAAATCGCACTGTGTAAACATTTCTTCAGAAATTTTGGTTGTACTATAAAAAACAAGTGACATTTACTTTAGAGTTCTTTCCATTGTAGTTGTTCTAAATATTTCTTCTTGATCAAGAGACAATACGCAGTATACATCTCTAGCACCAGGAGATCCATGACTTCTACTCTGTAGATTTTTCACCTCGCCTAAATATCATCGATTAAATATTTATTATAGGTTCTACAAAAAGTGACGCTTGTCATACAAAAATTAATAGTACATACTATAATTCAATGGCATTGAGATGCAAACAAAAATTGAACTTTGCAATTTAATTAAAAGAAAATAGTAAAATATATATTATTTCGATATGTATGAAAAACTAAAGAAATTGTATCATGCAATTATACAAATTGTAGAGCCCATGAAAAATATTAATAAACGATTGGTGAATATATTCGAATAACTAGATAGCAATAATAAAATACACTGCAATGGGTTTAAATGTACATTTAAATATATATCATGCAAATTAATAAATCATTATCGGATAGACGAAATGAATAAATAAATAATTAATGAGAAAATTAAAAGTTGTTTTTGTACGACGATATTGCAATTCTCAAAGGTGGAGCACATGTAGGAAACAAAACGTCGTTCTCTTATAATCATACAATTTAATCCTACTGTCACAATAACGTGCACAAGACACACCAACAAAACAAATTTTTCTTATACTCGTGATTAAAACATTCAAGGTTATAAATGCTATACGTTACGATGAATATTTTTCAATGAAATAATTATGTTACATTATAGTTATAAACATAATAAATTGCCTTCAGAGATAACTACTAAGGAGTACATATTCGCGTAGGGACAACGATGCGTGGGAGTTGAGAATGTAAGCGTACGCGTTGATCGTTAAAATTTCGCAGAAATTCCACAACAATATGATCATGCAACAGATTTGTTGCTCGTCCGCAAGAAATTCGAGAATGATCTGCCAATTAATGGCTTTTCATTTAAACAAGCAAAGTCGGATGATCATAGAAGTCAAATTAGGTGACATCCCAAACGGAGTAGTAGCACGCGTGTACGAACATCTCGAATTTGTTGAAATAACAATATCTTTATAATCTTGACACGTCATATAGTTGTTTCAAGTATCACATTGGTATTAAACAATGTTTTTGTAACGAGTTTCCGTACCGATCTTAATCTTTAGTCTTTCTTCAACGCGAACTAGGCGCGTCTCTTCAGCCATGTTACCTCCATGACACTACTGAGTGAGTACATGAACAGAATGCAAGCGGTTCGTTCATTCTGTGAATGGATTTTAAACAGGAGCGTACTCAGTTATATACGCGCCCGGCCTTCGGTAATGTAGGTATTAATTTAATTGAACATTTGTTAGAATATATTTGAATTTTTTTAACCGGGGTTTATTAACTCCTTATTTGCACTATATATTAATATATATAAGCTTAATATATAATATACGAAGAAGGTTGAGGTAAGCAATTGTAATTACTTATAATATTACTATCAATACGCACCTACATATACCTATTATTATGTATTTATTAAATATACGAAATAAAGAAATATTGCTATATAACTTTATTGTAATGTACCATCAATTGGTTTTAATAAATAAAAATTTCCTTTCCTCCGTCGTATTGGTAAGAAGTATCAAGTATAAATAATGAGAAACTAAAGACACAGGCGAATGAATATGTACTTCTTCTAAATAATATATAAGCCGTATAATGTGACTTTAGTATCATACAAAAAGTAGTTGACAGTGCATCGAATTATTTGTACCAAACATTTAGGATTATATGACATTGCTTCACAAAGTTCAAGATATTCGTAGAAATTAATTAATATATTCTGTAGAAGCTTTAGTTATTTAATGAACACATAACTGTATATATAAAGTCATCTCTTTTGTTATACAGCATTAAAAGAAGAGTAACATTGAATGTGCCACAGCATGTGAAAAAGAATATGAAAAACCTAGAGCGTATTATAGTAAAAGAGATGAACTTATAATATTAATTGAAAAATATTATATATACTAGTATTGAAATAACAAAAAGATAGGTACACTTATGTCAAAGTGTATACTGCAAACGTGTTATTACTATTTGAAACTAATATGCATTGAAAGTTTGATTCGCTAGTGGCCGATATTTACACGTGTACAGGATAAAATTATTATTAGCGTGATATCCTCCCCAACAGTTTTTACTACTATGTACTCATATTTTGTCTTTGTTTCAATGCGTAAGCTTGTCTGCCTGTCGTAGAATGAGAACAAACCTCTATGTTTGAATATGGTTAACTACACTCGTGTAAGTGGTGAGCCACTTCCTGATGGCGCAATGGCCCGTTTCCTCTCTTCTACGTTTCTCTTTGCTCTTCACTCTTTGTGAGGCTCTATAAACCACGTTGCCTTCCCTTTTTTTCAATCTTTTTCTTTTTCCCTTACATCCTCTATCTATCTATTTCACTTTCACTATTATCACAATTTTAGAATCATAATAATACAACAATGTAAAATATTTGTATTATCAAGAGTTTTTTATTTATATAAAATATTTAGTATTACATTGTTATGAAGAAGAAAACATTTATGGTAAATTATTGTTGTTTATTTATTTGTATTGTATCCTAATGTTAGTTGCCTATGTCAGTCAATAGACATAAGACAACATGACATGTGACAAAGATGTATTGTTAAAATTACTATAGTAGTAGTATGTGAACCTAATTTCTGGATTATACAATTTGCGTAAACTTCGAACGTCCTTAAAGTACGTCCTTCAACGCGTGAAATTAATTTTCTTCTTTTACCGAACTATCGCATTCTGTGTCATTTTAGTATTGCCGTAATTTATAATTGAAATTGTATATTAATTACAAGGTGCTCAACAGTAGGAATAGAGTATTGGTATAAGTGGTATAAGTATTAGTATAATTATTTACATAACAAATTGTTTGGTTTTAGAATTTGCAATCCCGTACAGGTTTTGAAAGGATTAGAAATATTTTATTTAAAGAAAACAAAAAAGAGGAACGCAATATTCACTACAATTAAAGCACATCATTCATTAAATTTGCTACTACATCGCGATTGGTAGCTGAATTATGTTGAGATAATTTCCATACTTCCTAAAAACATATGCAACGTGACAATACTTTGATGATGGATATTGTTCCCGGACAATTCTATTCAATTCGTCCAGCAAGAGTTCCACCATTGCATCTTCCTAAACATTTTTCCATATCCCTTTTGCGCAATGAACTGCTTATTATAATCCAAACGTATGCTTATGTTAGAGTTGCCTACCTTTTCGAGAACGAGAATTTTCTGTTCTCCAAACGATTTTTTTATGTTCCCCAAAGCACTTTTACCTTGTATGTAAGATAGTCTTTATATGTACTTTCTATCGTCCGATTTTGTATTAAAACCATAGGTAACGTTCATCTTATTTAATATTGACCCATCACTTGCAATCATTGAACCATCATATTCTTAAAGCTAGATAATCTGTGCACTTAGTTTGAACTAATATTAGGGGATGAAAATTCGCGAATTTTAAAACTATATTATATCCCGCTTAAAGCTGTTGTATCTTTTTCAAGTAACTCCTTTCGTAGATTAATATTTACTTGTCATTGTTCCGCAATTAACAACTATAGTGTGTCTATAAACTTATCTTTCTTTAATCCTCGATATGGCGAGCATTATTCAAACTAATATAGTCTTACAATTAGACACGTTACAAAACATTTGAAATATGATCAGCACAGATATTACAACTCGCTTTTAAAGTAGTCTAAAAAGCTACAGGAGCGCCCACGAACATGTGTATAGCATTTAGGTAGGGCGCAGTTAGTGGCGAAGGGCTACTACCGCTGCGCTGTTTACTTATTGCCAGCACCATAAAAAATGTGCTTGAATTGCCCGAAGATCTAAGCGTATTTAAAATGGCAACATGAGATTAGCCGTGCGCTTGTTTGCCACTTTATCGTATTTTATTAAAAAATGCAAGAACTTTCCGCTTGTCTTGATATCTTATGCCAATTAGACCTGCTAAATATGTTTTTATTTATTCAAGATTTCCTTAAAACTGATCGAGAAAGCTTAGCGGTGCTAAAAAAACTGAAGCCATAGATATGTTTTTCGATGGTTCATGCAATATAGAGTAAAATGAACACCGCTAATAGATAGGCTTTATTGTATACCAGAAGACATTTGAATGTAATAAAAAGCAGAATAGAAATCTAAATTCTGAGACAAGTAATATTTGACTAACCAAATTTCAATTATGGCTTAATTATATAATTATGAATTATTATTAAGTATGAATTATTAATGGATTTGTAATTGAAGAACATTATGCTTCCCACAATGCATTAAAGTGTTATGCACTAATTTTTATTAATGTAGAGTAGGAAATTATTGCCTCAAAAGTTTTCATAGCCACATCAGACATAGCACATATCTTGGCTGAAGCTCGCGTCTGAATATCGATATTAATCATAAAATGAAAATATGTCCTAAATGTTTTCGATATTCCAAATGCTGCTAAAAGTTATAGACTAAAAATGCTACCGACATCAAAGCCGTAGGTTTCCGCAGTTGAAACCTGTTTAGTTTTATACTACCATTAGCATGAAGTTTTACCCTGTCCCTATTTAATTATATTACAAGAATTACTTACAAACATAATTAAAATCCAAATTTGCGTTTCTTTTTTTTTATTTTTCAGATACTTTTGCATAGTTTGTCGCTAACTTCTGTGTTATAATTTCCCTCCAAATAAATGGTACATATTTGCAGAATATTTTATAAACGATTCTACCCGTTACTCAATAAATAAATGAAACTTTTATCAATTTTATTGCTTCAACTATCCTAATATGGTATAGTAAGGAAGCAGCATATCTGCTTAACATTAAAAAAAGAAACTCTTTCTCCCGCTTGAACCACTGTGCGACGCGTCGTGTGCTGCCCATAAGTGGACTCATGGACCCTTTAGATATCTTCCACTCCTGTCGCGTCGTTAAGGAAACCATGGGACGCTACGGTGGAGGTAGCATGGCATGCTGGCATCCCCGTTGATCAAGAAATCTCACAATCAGGCACTACGCACGGCGAGTATTTAAATAGTGCCACTGATATAAGCGTGCCATGTGAAAGAAACAGTTGGAAGCGGAAACGGGCACGTGAGAGGTCCCACCGCTGAACAACGCTGACGTATAGTAAAGCAGTGGAGTCCAGGTTTTACTCGTGGCGAGAGTAAAAACGGACATTCCCCACTCTGCTACACATAAGGTATCGTCTTCTGTTCCAAGAGTGGGATGGATATTTACAGAACACTCTCTGGCTCATAAGAATAATGCGTGTTCGGGGACAGCCGCGTAAAGGGGCCCAATCCGCGGACAGCGCTGATCCAATGTATGGTCTTCTGTTTCATAAGCGAGATAACCACTGAATGCTCTTTGTTTCATAGCCATGATATGCGTATGATGGAGTTAGTTGTACACGGGGCCCCACCCGTGGACAGCACTGAAGTATTGTATGTAGGTTGTGGGTAACTTCGTTCCCAGAGAATAAACATAGAGGAGAAGAAAGCTCAATGGAAAGTGCGTGCCAATTTTTAGCACGAGTGTGTCATGAGTTTATAGCACGATGATTTTGTTTTCACAGAACAAGAGAAAAGGCTGTGACGGGGAATATGTATTGTGTTTTTAATTACATAGATCGTTTAATTGCTATGGGCAACAATACACTATATATGTATACTTATATATAATTCGAACAAAATGGTCACTTGAAGGAAAGAAATTGAATTTTAAATTGAAATCGGAAATTGAACGACACTCGAGATTATAAATCTTAAGAAAAGAAATACTATGCATGCATTTATTTTGCGCTTGCATTTTTATCGAAGTACACTTTGTTTTCTTTTTACTATGGGGGCATGAAGATATAAATATTAATCACAGTTTAATACAACAGCAGAAATATCTCATAAATTAATGCTCTATGTAGTCACTAAATTAGGAACAGATCTAATGTAAGAAGTATGAATTGACGTACATACTTGCATGCAATACAAAGTAATATAATTTTAAAATAATTGCAGAAAATTCTATAGAATGGAAATAGAGCGTAGAATGCAATGATGGTCTGAGGGCATACTTGTTATATTATACTTTTTATATCAGTATGATAGAATTGGATTTTCATGTAAAAAATTCAGTTTCTTATTATAGTGTGTACCTGGACTTTGTTTGCTTTTCCTCAAATATATGTAGTTCTGTATTATATTGAAAACAAGAAAGTTAGTGTTCTTATGAAGCAGTGCATGTTTACTGTTTCAGTAGTATGTAAATATATGCAAATAATACAATATAATTTGTCACGTTCCAACTTTATATCCGATTGAAAGTTTGTATATTACTTTTAATTATTTTTGACGTAGTTCACCAACTGTTCCCAATTGTTTAATCTCTTTCATATATATGAAAGACATGATACATATGGACAATGCAAAAGGTACCAAACTATTTAGTCAATTCACCACACAGACAAGACAACTGTTTAAATTAACAGTATTTCTTTAATGACAAATATTCAGATCTTTATCTCTTATAGTTAATTACTTGAATATACAATCTTCTAGTCTCAAAGTTTTTATACTCAAATGAGAAAAGGAAAAGAAAGGCATTCAGATTTTTCCATATTAATTTTAACTATGTTAAAGCAGCTCATAAACTTTTTGTCAGTCTTTATAAATATATTACTTATTTATAAATCAACCGTACAGCTTCCAAGCATATTATTATTTCGGTGATTTATAGTCAAATATAAGGGTATTGTTCCGAAAGGCCCCGGTCGTGGATCGACACGAAATTTGAAGGGGTGGTTGGGCGGGCCTTTTCATTGCAAAAGGCTTCTTGCTATAAAAACTTCTGCAGTAATATTCATGCATACAAATATAGATAATCTTGTTTGTCCTTTAAATTTTATAACGAAATGTGATAATATTTCGGGAACTTATCAGTATTGTACCTTTTGTATTTGTATAACAGACATCAATCAACATTAAATCAAATTGACTTTTGTTATCCTTATATCAATGCTGTTTAATGTATTGATAAAGAGTATTTTTTTATTGTATATTTTTATATCACAACCCACCAGTAAATTAAAGATAATTAATTTAAAAACGATGGCCAAGTATTAAAATAGTATTACACTGGTTTAACGCTGAATATTATATTCATACGTGATTTAAGTTTTACGTTTACTTTTCATTTTTTTACCCCATAGTTATAGTTTAATGAAAAATTTAAATTTCAAAATAACAATGGAATTTGAACTAACGCACAGATGGCAGCCACATCGATGTTCATCACCGAAACGACGAAAGATTTATTTTGGTTTAGAAATTAGTCAACGCTAGTAAGGCGAAATAGGTTTGTGTGGTTGTGCGTTTTCGTGGCACTTTTAATTGGGTGAAATTTTTAAGTACTTGCTTATCGGAGATCAAGAACTGAAAGAATGACCCGTAAGTAATTATATATATATGCAATTTTACTTATTTCGATATATGGGAACAAGTAATAAGGTAACGTAGAAATTTTGGAACAATGTATGTATACGTATTTCGCGCCTGCCATTTGTCAATAACTTAATGATAGGAAATAAAAAATGTACATATTTCGTAGACTTGCCCTCGTAAATTATTTATTTCCCATTTAATATCGATACTCCATTAAAAAAAATGACCACAATTTATGACTCGAAATAATTGTCTTATTTACATTTTTCCATTGGGCTCTTAAATATCTTGCAATTTTTTTATTATATAATTCCATGTATCATGCTTTCCTCGCTTTTTACGTTTCTCATATAATGGATGTTTACATTTCTTTTTAGTTTTGTTTCAGTTAGGAGACTTTTGGGAAATTAAACTGCGATACTTCTAGAAAATTCTTAGCACCGCTTTATATTTAATTTAATATACCAGTTTAGACTACTTCCTAAAAGTGTTCCTTTACTGAAATCATTTTGATTAAGATGCGCTAGAATATTACAGATTCTAGCGCATCTATGCGCACAATAATTTTGAAGGTATTTTGAGTTTTAATATATTAGGCGATATAAAACTACTAGTATCAACTAGTAATTAGCTACTATTAATAAGTATTAAAGCTACAAAATCCATTTGTTATTCATTTTTATTCGTTGGAATGTTTCTTTTCTTTATAAGACGCACAATTACATTATTCATTACTCGGATATATAAGCTATTACTTTCTCCCTGTAGTCTTTGGCGATATATAGTTTGCCATAGTATGTATTACTTTGAAACTGTTCTTCTTTCGCATAGGTGGAAATCAACGAGAACTAGCACGTGCCAAAAATATGAAAAAATCTGTAAAAAAGGCAGCTGGTGATCAAGACAGTAATAAGGGTCTGTCATTGGAACAACGAAAAGCACGGTAATATTTGATACAGGCAATAGTTTTATGTATGTGTAAATATAGTGACTGCGCAAGCACTTTTAATATAGTTGCTTTATCTGAATGTGTTAATTATTCCTAATATATAAGAATATATTATACATTTCCATTTGACCCACAGACTTTTCACTAAAATAATCAAACATAGTCAAGGAAATGTTCAGTGTCCTTAATGTTTTAAATAGCTTGTAACTTACATAATTTTTTATGAATGTATGACCCGCTTTAAAACATAAGTCAGTATCATAGTATGTACAATAATTTCTTATTACTGTTATTTTTTTTCTGTATCTACACAGTTAGAACAACACAATGCATTGTCCATACAACATACAGACTAAGCGCTCTAGTCGATCTTAACATAGCTCCTACAAACGTACAAACTAAACGTTTGAGCATTTTTCGCATCACCCATATGATGTACGAAGTAAATACTCAAAAAGTTAATGTACGTTTAACATAGTGCTAACGTTTTCATTCGAAAGAAAAATATCATACATTTACTATCTTGCAGAGTGCATAGTACATATAATAGTTAATATTATTGTTTCAGAGATGCAGATCGTATGAGGGAAAAGCAACTGAAGAAACAAGAGCAACAAGAGAAACCTATACAAAATGCAAGATAATTACTTCTATAAGACATGTACATTTTCTGACTCAACGCAGAAATAAAATTTTAAGTATGTTTTTAAATGTCCTGAGTATAAAACATCAAAGTTATGTTTATAATGTGAATGCATAAAGAATTTCGTAGCGTCTTTGATTACAAAAGGTATTTGCAGACTGTACTGCAGCATATATTATTGAACTTTCCATTAATTAATGTAATCATGTTATTTACAAACCAGTTGCAAAAGCAATAATAGCCAACGTGTATAAAACTATTGTTATCTACATTGTAACGATCAAGAAAAACGTGCATTTGACTGGCTCATATAGATGTAAGGATATGAATTAATTAAGTATAAGGATATTTGTAGTACTAATTTTTAATTATTTAATATGTCGTATAAGTGACTCACAGTGTATATGTAAAGAAAAAGGTATGTACTTTTATCATTCAGCTTGTCTCATAATAAATCTTTCAACTTTAACGTATTTGCATTTTCTTACTTGTTTTCGTTAATAAGTGAAATTTCGTATTATGTACTAAAAAATTGACATTATGTGAACTTCAAAATTTTATAGGTACAAAACTATGTAATAAGATAATGAGTGTATTCCAATTACTTTGTTCTAGACGAAGGAACATTGTATTTATTTAGAAAAAAAGTGATCAATATTTCCCATATTTTATTGCACTTTCCCAGAGAGAGTACATGTTTAACATATTCTATTAGTATTGATTGAAAAAAAATCTAACAGAATATTCTGATAAAAAAAGTAGCAAAGGACAAATGTTTTATCTTATTTGTAAATTACGGAACTCTCAGCCGTTCAATATTGATTGTTGATATTTCAATATTTACAGTATTATTAATGGTGCACGTAATTAGATGGATGGCAATTGTCAATATGTAAAATATTGGTGAAATATTACGATTAATAATTTTAGCCATTTTTTTGCAGAAGAAGTATTTACAAGGTAGATCGTTTATTAATACTGTCAATTCAGTACTAGATTTTGTACTTATAGTTGTTGCTTTCAGTAATATTGAGATCATTGAAATACTGTTAACAAATATTGAATGGCCAAGATTTCCTTTACGCACGTTGCTTATTGGAAGACAGAATTTTGATAACATGGAAGAGAAAAACTATTACATCGTGTTACACAATAAGCACAATATTATAGCCTCTGGAGACCAAACCCTTACAAAATAGTCTGCGCATAAGTAAAAACAATTTCACTTATATCTAAGTAGACGAAAAACACCATTAATTATATTTTATTTAACGGTGAACCATTTGGTTCTCCTAATATATTGGGGAGCAGAGAAGTTTTAAATGATTTACAGATGTTTCAATGTTTCGTATCTAAGGAACACCATTACGTATTGAGCATTTGTTTTATTATACATACTATACGCTTTTAAACTATAATAGCAAAATTACGAGTGCTATGTTTGCCATAATGAAGTGCAAGTAGCACGAAACGAAATGCATTCTTATGGAACGGCATTTGTCTGGGATAAAAGTGATAGTGATATATTGATTGATCGCTTATTTCTGTTCTTTAAAAATGATATATTTAAAACTCAATGGCAGATGGACAGAGCAAATAAAACGATATATTAATATTGCAACGATCTTGTTGGAAAAAAATTGTTCTGCCGCCTGCTATATTTCTTTCTGTTGAATATAAGTGAGAAGAAATATATTTCACATAAATTTCATTAACACGTTGCCTGCTATGTGAAAGATAGATCTATGGATCGGATCTTGGATGTCCTGTTGTCCTGCAGTCAACGCATAATGCAGAACATTTGTATCAGTCTATCGTATTATTTTCAGGGAATTAAATACTTGAATCCAAAACGAGGAGATTCTGCACGAAAAAAATGAATTGCAAAGTGGCAGAATAAAATTTTTGTTTATGAAGTTTTGTATTGCAGAGAGGCACCCTTTCACAGATAAGTGATCTTACAATGAAATTGTCTTGCAATAACTTACTTCGCTATCTGAACGAAATACAAAAGGGAAAGTATACAAGCGATACCAAATCGTGTGATTGTTCCTATTTTAAATAAAATAACAATTAGAGATAGTTGTCTATATTAACGTAAGATTTGTTAGCACGAAACTTACATATTGTGCCTGGGCGAGCAACGTAGTTTTACTTTTGTACATATAGAAAGCTCTCCTATTACTCCTACTTATTTTTGTTACAATTATATTGGGACACTGGGCATTATCGAAGAAAAATTGAAAAATTCCTAAGTAAATCGAGATAAACTTATAATTAATGGCACTCAATTATGCAATATCGAAATGCTTGTTTTCATCGAATTGTAGAAAGTAAAATATAAATTGTTTTAATCTAATTCGTTTATAATATATTTGTATAAAATGTGTTTTTATTCGAGCAATTATAAAGATACTTCTTCAAACGCTGTATAAATTGTATATTGTTATAAGTATTTAAAATATGTCTATAATTTTAAGAAAATTACAAAATTCTGCATCTTTAGTAAAATAGTGAAATTTATGATCGAATTTTAGTTACCTTTAAAATAATACTTACAATCAAGTAGTGATAAGTTTATTTGTTCGCATTTAGTTGTTCGTAAGTATTTATAGGAGGAGAAAAATTGTTAATAATCAACCGTTAATTATATATATGTCTATATATACATATATCTATGTATATATATTATTGAGTTATGTAGGAAGATGCATTCGTTTCGATTTGTATTTACGGTTGAATTGTTTCAATAGAATACTTTGTTTCGTATCATGTTAAATATTAAATAACTACATGTGTTATGTGAACACTTGAAAATGTTTGTTACATTGATCGTAATTATATAAGAATATCTTAATAATGTAATGCAAAATATTAATACTGCAAAGCGTGGAAGTGTGAACCTTAAATCGAGTTTCTTTAACTGAACATCAACGTATAATCGAAGCTTCATTCTAAATTTAACTTTTTTAAACTAAATTATATGAACGATGTTCCGAAAATTTGAATAGCGAGTATGATATTTTAGAAATTGTGAATTATTTCGTAACATAGCTTCTAAATAAAACACACCAGAGGAAATATAATTTTAACGTTAAATTACTGAGATATTCTGTTGCTATCATAAATCTTGGAAAAAAGCAACATTACTGTGCACGAATTAATAAACTGCGGATACATTCCAAGGCTGTTTCCATCACTATAGGGTTATTTATGGAATTTAACATGGACGTCGTAATATCTTTACAAATATTTAGTACATATACATGAAATTGTTTTTTTCTCTTTAAACTAGCCATACTTAGTATTATATGACATAAATAGTTCGCTTACATCTACTTCCATGATATATCGATACTGTATGTTTTCGATAATTTGCACAATACAAAGTCGTATAAATTGACAAAAGTTTGCCCACGTGTGGAAACTGTAACAATAGTAATGAATGCTAATCGATTGTAGCTACTGGAATCATACACTATTAAAACGTTATACGTTATATCTGTAATAATAGCACCATAACTGTATCATATTACGAATCAATTACAGAATAAGAGCTTAACGTAATAAAATTGAATTTATGTCCTTTATGTTTCTGAAACATGTTAGTTTTAAAATTGCACACTATACATAGTTTTATGAATATCTATATAACAGAAGTGGAGAATATTTGTTGGAAACAAAATGTTCTGCGTATGATAAACTGGTGGATGCGATTTCAAGGTGGAGAAGTATATGGAATGTATTACATCAGCACAACTTCAACATCGAACTGTAAAGTCTTATTAAAAAATACATAATATATTTGTAATGTTTGCTTCAGTAAAATGATTTATGATTTATAAAGTCATAATTTCTAATAAAGAAATTAGTCGAAAATGTCAAGAATATTGTTCGTATATCGAGTATTTGGATAATTCGTTTACAAAATTATTTGTACGATAAAACATTACATTAGTATTTTTAACATAAGATGAAGAGTAGAAATACAATATTTTAATAGAACAAACACTTTTATTGTAATACTAAATTCTTTTATTTGAAATTCAAAATGAATCTCTAAAATTCGTAATATCTAATCGTGCTTAACAATGAAATGAGACTCTTTAATATTTCTTTAACCATTGAATCGTTATATCGTCCACTCGAACAAACTAACACACAGTCTCTGAAAGACGATTGCTAATTATCCGTTCTATTTGCAAATCTACAGTGTATATTTCGTAACAACGTAGGATAATTTATTTGTTACATACACCGGTACTAAAAAAACAAACAGAAAAAACGAATAAATTTAATTCACGATACTTCCACTAACAATAACAAGAATAGAAAAAATTACTTTCTTCACCCGTCGAAGCAATTGTTATAGAAAAA
Organism: Nomada goodeniana; assembly: GCA_963969485.1. Lineage (NCBI taxonomy): Eukaryota > Metazoa > Arthropoda > Insecta > Hymenoptera > Apidae > Nomada > Nomada goodeniana. Next base: position 15,342,886 of record OZ018303.1, read on the forward strand.
CAACGAACTTACAGTTATACGTAATTTTCAATACCGTACGCTATGTGGCAATTAAATAGCTACTCGTGAACGAAAGTATGTATAAATGTAATGAATAGCATTTCCAAGAAGCAAATACTATCATGTAAAAATACATCCATGGGGCTGTGCTAACGAAGAAAACACTAAACTCTAAGGCTTTCTTTCGCATTAAATACAAACTGTACTTACACAACATGAAATGCTAATCGCTGGAACACTAGATCATTGTGATTTTCAACATTGAAGGTGCTGATAGAAGGACGCCAAAGAAAAATGGGCGGTCGAGGGCAACAAAAAATGGGAAAAATATATTTTCTCACTCGCTTTCCCCAATCACGTTTCAAAGATTAAGAGAACATATAGTGCACGTTTGAGCGATGCAGTGGGCATGTAAGCGCGATGCATGTGTCGAGGGTGCTGGCGGTGGCGGTGGTGGTGGCGGCGGTGGTGGAGGCGGTGCCATGTAAAGCCAGCTGGTGGTAGTTGGCCAGGCTCTGCCAGGCGTAGAGGAAACCGGAAGTAACGGATGCTTACTATTTCCGGTTGTTACATGTGACGATGGTCCACCCTCTACTCACATTACCTGAAACGCGGAAACACCATAAGATATACATATGAATATTCCAATGCTCGATCGAAAATTGTAATATCAACATGTTCAGGGTCACATCGATACGTTTATCGAACAGAACCCCAACTTCTCATAGAACTATTTGATCGTGTCGTTACTAGAAGCTCCAGCCCCCCCGCAGGAAAAAACTTCCGCGACAATTTTTTCGGCCCCGTACGGAACGCGGTGAGAAACATTTTGCAACTTTTTCTTACATCGACATGTATGTAAAGTCCGTTCAAAAATATAGGCATTTCAGACTGCATGCGATTTGTAGATTTGGGCACGATAATGAAATGATAATAGACAGATAATGAAATATGAAGCCCCCGTTCGTTCTTTCTTCAACTTTCGTCTGATAAAGGAGTTTTATTTTGGCATTTAATAAATTAAGAGGAAACAACTATTTCTATTCACTTTAACGGGTGAAACCTTAGTAATATCCTGATTAGTTCGCAATAATTAATCATGTTTTATTGATCCTTTTCACTTGATCTTTGTGATCACTTTGATCCGAAGTCAGTTCGACGATATGTAAACTCCATACTAAATATTCCTGGAACGTTTATAAATCACGTTTTCGTTAAACACAAGCATACTTTCAACTTTCAAGTCACATACTACCATATCGACATTTTATTAAATAATTCAATTTTCTCCACACTCTGGTGTATACATCTGGTTAACATTGAATTTCAATAAGAATAGAGTCTCTGTGACATAAATTCCACTACGATTCGATTGTACTGTGTTTTCCATCATTATCCTGTATATGTACCGATGTATATCATACCTGTAAAATTTGGCTGGCTTCAAAGGCAGTTCCAGGAAGTAATATAACTGGGCTACTGACATGTCCACTTTCCACGCATATCATGTTCGGAAATTCATCATCGCCAAAGTCTGGTATATCACGAGCCTTTTCTTGCCAAGGATTCCAAACCACCGTGTCAGGAAAATTGTATTTTTGTACTCGCATCTTCCTACCAGATACAACGTTAGTAATGATGTGTTCCGGTTGCGTATTCTGATAAATTCTATCTGTCCATTCACACACAGTTACCACGTCGCGCCCCTCTTGAAAAATTTGATTGTCCCTCGTCTACAAACAGAAATATTATTTACTGAATGATCCGTGATACGATACTGGTGTACACTGCCGTTCAAAATTGTTTGGTTCGCCTATTCTGTTTGTATTGAACATTTATTGAAAATACAATGTTCCCAATGGAATGTTTCATCACATATTAACCTCTACATGTTGTCTTGAACTCGGTATTGTAATTGGGCAACGCTGCTCTCACTTTCAACGAATAACAAGTTTTTATCTGGGAAATTTGGGATCCATTTCTTATAATTAGAAATAAAATGTCACAGTGATTGTTAATAATTACCTATGTGTCGATACGTTTTATTTTGGCTACGTTCTTAAATTTTCAATTAAAAATAACTGACCCGTTCGTCCCAGTATCTTCAAAAAGAAAAATACCCTCGTTGCGAAAAACGATAGAGTATATTTGATTGATATCGAACAGCTACGCGTATAAACACTTGGATGGTCTATTTAATTACTTAATGCATGATTTGCACAAACAATTTCAATAATAATACATTATTACGAAGGATCTTTGTATAGCTTTTTGTAGGAAACAATGGCTAAATTGTCCCGCATAGCGAAAGGAGGAATCAATCATAAAAAAATCCGTACAGCTTAAAACGTGAGCGGGTCCCAAACTTTTGGCCAGCAGTGTACATTGCACGTAAAAGTTTGGTAAACAATTTAGCGATCACAATAATTATACCTTGTCGATAAACGTACATCCATGGAGGCCGGTTATTTGGCATCTTCTGACATCTGGTACTTTGAAGTAGGTGTGCAGTAGCAGATTAAAACTAAACGTGTGGTCTTTACTGGGATTGTATACGCCAATGTTAAAATGTAACTCCTTTTCCCGGAGAATTAATCTATACGTTAATTTAAATGGATAATTCCACATAGAGATGGTGAATTCGCTATCCATGATCGAGAAAATGGCCTCAACATCACCGCTGGGCAATCGTTCAGGTGGTTTCTCAACATTCCAACGAACAATTCTGGCAAAACCATGAGGTGGTCCAAATGTCCATGCTCCAAATTGTGCTAATCAACACGAAATGTTACAACACAATTAACGATCTGTATATACATTTTGCACACGGTATTGAAGATACATGAGTCGCTTCAAAAGTTTCGTGTCGCATTGATGCAGAATATTTGAGTCGTTTACAGGCCAAAACGCCTATGTAATTCTATTTTCTATATTTGATAAATTCTACTGCCAAAGCATTTGATCCTTGTTTAACTTTGTCTATTATACACAAATTTTCTGAACGATTACGTTTGGCACCAGTAAATGACAAAACTTTGCATGGCAGTTGACTAATTAATTATTTTTTTCAAAAGGCAACGCAATTAACTCCATACGCTCGATTAAATTAGAGAATTTAACGTTGTTAGTCGTGACATCTGCGATAATACATTCTACAACGTATCTTTCAATATGTTATATGATAAGAGATTTGAAAGAACAATGTACATAAAACTAATGTTCTCTACTTCCTGTATCGTCGAATTAAAAGGTTTGGCAAACGTATGGATCATTTAAGAGATAAAATACATGAAGTAAATTTATACGAAGTCATCTCCGAAAATAATTTGTCAACGAGTTACAAGAAATGAGACATTTGCTGGCATCCAATCTAATTGTTTCACAAGTGCAACGGTGCACCTAACAGATGCGAATGTATTTCCTTTTTAAATGAAACTGCATATTTCCTTTTTACGTATATCGATTCCCTATAGTAATCCGCGAGTAACGTTGAGAAATGAATATTTCGCGATTTCAAGGATTTCTAACAATAATTTGTTTCCACTTTAATTGAATATTATTATGTGAAAGTTAAAATTTGGCCTGTGTATTCTATTAATAGCATTAAATAAATTGAACACAAATTTTGTCTATAATCCTTTTAGTGAAAATATTACAACAGAATTATATATTACGTTATTAAAAAAGATTTACATTTTCAGAAGTGATGATAAACAGGAAATTGATTATTAAATAATATCTTTTTGGTTACGGGTTCCCCTAAATAGCAAAGGCGCTGAAAAAACGGATTAAAATTCTAACGTAAAGTTTAAATTTAAACCAATTAATTGCAGTTTTGCTGAATCCTTTTTGGATTAAATTAACAAGTTGGGTCAATTGCTTAATTATTAATTAACAATGCTTGCTAGCGTTCAAATTTTGTATAATTCATTTATGGTATTATGACATACTTAAAATAATGTCTCTAATATAATTTAAACAATATATTTATCTTCAAATTTACATTTTATTAAAAGCTTTTTACTATTTCAATTGTTGCTGGCTTTTAAATATACTTTCAATATAATTTTGTTCATTGAATCTTAGAAATTTAACTTGTTTTATGTACTTACGGAAAACAAATGGAATGCCTCCTCTAATAGCCTTTTTGCCATCGAATACTGCTTGTTTACTGGAATAAAGAAAATAGTGGCCATTAATGAAATAGTAAAGTGAAAAGAGAGAAATACAAATTATTTCTTTTTGAATTGATTATAAGAAATTAACAATCGGTACAAATACTATGTATAATAGTATTTTATTAGTTTCACGAAAATCCTTCTGAAACGGTGAATAACGGAAAAGAAAACTATAAGCCAAATTACGAAAAATATGGAACAATTTAAAAGAAGTACATGTTCGTAATATGCGACCGTATATTCATGCGAAACATTTATTATTAAAAAAATTTGTTCTAAAATTTAAGGTCATTTGGTGGAGCAGAGTAGACACATAATAACATATAATTTTACTCTCTCTCTTCTTGAACGCATAATACACAATTACTAACTTGTGTATGTAGGTAATAACATATAGCAAGGAAGTCCAATTAATGCGCAATGAATGTGCAATAAATAGATAAGAGATAGGACAGAACCTGAGATAGTTAAGGTAGGAAAGGAAGAGCGAAAGGCAAGAATTCAAGAGATAAATTAGTATTGCAAACGTCGGTTACTTGTAAACAAAGTCGAAGTTTCGTGGCTGTGACATGAAATAAACAATATAATAAATAAATTATTTCCCTTTGGGAAAATCAACTAATTGTATTTTATTGGAAAGCACTTCCTGTTTCTATTTTTCAACGTTTCCATTTCACAAACCCTTTTTGTTTATACATTCTTTGGAATTCGTGTTTTCATTCGGTTTATTTCGTACCTTACTACAATTTCATCTCCAATTTATTTTTTCTTCCGTTCCCTGTTCTTTGCGTTATCCGTTCGTTTTTCTTTGTTAGTTCTACATGGAGCGCACATATGCGTAAAAAGGAGTTCGGGAACGGATGCACAGTGATCATTAGTCAAGGTTGTCAGGAACCACGATGATATCTTTAAGGCCAAGTATGGATAAGCTAAGATTTAGTTAGAAAGTCCATTTATGTAATGAATATTCTTTATATAATATTAACATTGCACAGCCTTATGTTTAAATATTGATATTTGCAGTACTCAAATGATTACCTATTTCACGATTCCAATTTGTTTCCCCCTTAATTTTGTACTGTACTGAAAACAGCGTTTAATCGATTGAACATTTGTCCCGGAGAATTGTGTATCTTTTTCTAAATTTTATAATTGAGCCAGTGATAAGGAAAATGATTCAAGTCATACATTTTTTCTTCTTGAGGTATCTCAACATGCAAATGTGTAGAAATTGAAAAATATATTTCAGAATCCTTTTGTGCACCTTACGCCGTATTTAAAGCAGACTGTTAGGTTTAAGTTATGTCATGCATATTTAATGTTCTGCATAGTTGCGAAAATGTGACTTAACCCATTGCTGACTAGTCGCAATTTCACTCGTGTTTCCGCGTGCACGAATTTTTGCAATTATTAAAGTAACAAATTATGCAGTGTTTGTATAATTTTCCTAAATTTTCAGCATTCTAATTACAATTCTTCTACCGTTTAATTGTCTAGAATGGCGTGTCGCGTATAACCGGTAGCACGCGTTCATTTTTGCATAAAACAGTCGATCAACAATGTATTAATTGCAGAGTGACTTATTCATGAATTTCGAACGTGTAGATTGGTATGATTTAATGAATAAATTTAACCCGGTGACATTTCAATTAACACAGAACCGGTCAAATAACCAGTTTTTGAATAAAAGTTATATCTTTCGCAGTTGATCGCAGGCAATTTGGACAATTCAATTTCAATAGCGAGTCGACAATTTAATACGGCCAGTAATAAATGAGTTAAACTTACTCATAAGTTTAAAACCGGCCATTTTACCATGACAGCTTTGGCGTTAAACGTTTAACTACTTTTGTCTACATCATCCCTCCATACTTTTGCGCGCATGTAATTTCGTGCAATATAAAATCACGAAAATGGTCTGTTCGGTTCCCAAGATCATTCCTGCTACTCGTTGTCAGACATAGAGTGAATCGCGAAAGTATTCGAACACTCGCCATACTATAATTTTGCGAATATAGCATGTATCATATGAAACTTTTTTTCATATATTATCAGTGCCGTGAGCGTACAAATACGACTATCAAGCTAGTACAATTAAAAATGAAAACAAATCCGCTAATATGCGGAAAAGTTACGAAGCATTCATTACATGGACTTCGCGAATGCCCGAAATGCATTTACACAATTCCTTCTTGATAATGATAATACTGGGTAATACTCAGTAGAACCATCTTTACTACTAAATGCACCGACGAACATAATATGTACAGAGCAGCCGATTAATTTCTTTATTTTCGCAATTGCGTAAATCTCAGAGGGTGGTGGTAATTCGACTGTTTGCAACGATCTTGCGAGGCGAGCACAGAATGATGCATAGAATAGAGAGAGACAAAGGGAAACTTAGGAGGATGTGAAACATTCGAGCGAAGGAAGAGGAGGATGGAGTAACGAGTCTGAAAAGAGGAAGAGAAGGGGAAAGAAGGAGCGATGTACCACCACGAAGTACGACGCGGCGGTAGGAACGCGGCTGACGCCAAGCAAAAACGATCGGCGCTGTCTGCCGTGCTTTTTGCGAGCATCACAGTTTCCAACCTCTCCACCGCGCCGTTTCTAGCTGCTGTTATCCCCCGTTGCTACTGTGCTCTGCCTGCCGCTACCACTGCTTCTCGTGAACGGCATACAATTCTTAATACAATTACACCCACTATTATTTATAGAATATCTGCTGCTTGACCAAATCAAGTAAATCCTACTAGGCAAGAACCGTGTATCGGTATGAATCATTTCACAACGGTACGATAGTATGAAATGTACAGAAGCGATGAATTAGTTCGGGTACACGTAATACTGTGCGAGATATTTGAAAATTTGTGCGGTTGATGAAACCCGAATGCCTCGTTCCCCTTTGATTCCGTGGATACGTACGAACATTGTCGAAACAGTTCGGTAATAGATGATGCACCTTCTAAATAAATTAGTTATCGTTTAAATAGAGCTAATCTCTAATTATGCGTATCTTTATGATAGTAAAGTTATACTAAAGATGTGCAAAGTAGAAGATATGGCCAAATATTAAATACTGTAGGCTGTATTCAAATTGCTTGTACTCAATCTGTCGACTGTATGCATATAAAAATACCATGGACGCGTTGGAAATATGTTTATTATCATTAATGAAATACACTTAAGGAAGATGGAGTCTTAAACAAAAGTTTTAGCTTTCGAGAATTATATTAGACGCGTTCGAAGCTAATGGCCTTTATATTCAGATGAAACTTATGTTTTTCGTGTATAATTATACAATCAAGAAAGCTATTTCAATTAATTAATATTTTGGATACTAATCGTAGCATGCTATTTCGATTCTTTTTTTATTTATTTAAAAAGCAGGGTGAGACCAAGCGGATGGCACAACCAGGCGCGGGGTGATTCTACGAGTAAAGATAAGTAAAGAAAAAGAAAAACGGGAATAACATTTTCTCGTTCGAGACCTGGTTTTCGAGAAAATTGAGTTTGGATAATTGGACTTGTTCTTGGTGTACGTACGTGGTGTGTACGTGTACGTGGTGTACGTGGTGTACGTCCACGTAGTGTAGGTAGAAATCAATGTAAATCCTCTGCAGCTAAAAGGAAGGAAATAATACACGCTTTCGATCGATTAAAGCGCCAAAATAATGTGGTGTCCGTCCATGACTGTTTGATTCGAAGAAGTAGAATTTGTATTCGTCTACGGTTTGAACAGTTCATTCTGTACTGTAATGTTAATAATACTAACATACATGCATTATTTACAAATTGGCATCTTTTAATTACTAATATGCACTTAAGACCGGAGATATACAGTCAAGTACACGTGTACTCCAGCGAACGTTCAAACTCGATGTTGAACGAAGAAATGTTATTCCGTTTTTTCCCTTTTTAACCCAATCAGTTACAAAAGTGACAATGCGCGATCAAAACTTTAAATATGTCAAAATATTTGCCAGAGTTTCTAGAAATTTTAAATTGATTCTATTAATCATCCCGTGTACGTATAATTTGCTTTTATTATATGTATTTCAATTGGGTTCTATTCAAGCTTTTATCGTGTGCAAAATATGATTCTACAATTTGTCTCACGCGATAAACCATCACTTAAATTAATCACACCTGACGAGCATTAAAGCGGGACCTTTTGTTGTAAAAACTCGTATAGTAAACATTTTCTGTCCCGAAGCGCCATCATTAGGTAGAGGATCAAGCAGCGTAAAGGTCCTCACGCTTGGAGAGGTATGATCTGTTGTAAGCTCAGGGATTCAATTTGTCGTTAATCAGTATGTACTGGTGTACGCGCATTAATTATCAAATGTAGAGAAAAGTGAGCATTAATTAATTGGTATCGAGCAAATATTTCCTAAGCATGTAATTATTTTTAATCTCACCACTTATTTCTATCAGGAAATTTGTTGAAACAAGTATATCGAAAGGATTATTCGAATAATGCAGTAAATATGTGTTAAAAGTTCTCGTTTTCATACGTTTTCGAATGTATATAATATACACATATTTTAAAATTATAATAATAATTATAGTGATAAGTACTTAATTTGCTATTACTAGATATTGGATATATGCATCTGGCCCTGTTATACAGATATTACATATTTGTCGCCTCGTTGGTTAAATTTTTAATTAACTTTGCAATTAATCTTGCCGACGATTGTCACAATATGATAATTATCCGAACGTAATATGCGTAATAAACATACTGTGCAGCCGTTCACAAATTTAGTGGAAAATTCAGTTATGGAACTAGAATATGAATAAAGGTACAAAAAGTCGAGATATCTAATTTGAATAGACTTCGAAATGAAAAAAAGGTAAATTACGGACTCGGCTTCACTATATAGATGTGGACGTGAGAAAGGGGTTAAAAGAAATAAATACACGTTAATTAAAACTCCCGGGAAGGGTGTAATTTAAGTCTTTCTTGCCGAACAAAAATAGATCTGCATACTAAAAAATGTTACCAAGAAAAGCGTAAAAGTTTCATACCGAATTTGGTACATTGAAAAGACGTTTAGGAAGAGAGCTTATTTTTTGAATGTCTAGACCAGAGCATCTCCTTAAAACATATTTCCTAGTTAACTGTACGTTTAAGTAATTTGCATCATATACACTAAGTAGCTGTTCAGCTTTTTCACACGAGGCTAGTCCATTATATTTATACTCTCAAAAATCTAATTAATAATAATACTAATCATCGAATACAATCGTAATTTAATTTATAAGTATAGGACGTCCTCATAAAATTTACAGTATAAGAAGTATACATATATTAAATAGACAGAGTACAAAGATGAACTTATTACTTTTGCGAATTTATTGAATTTGCAAGCGAGTCTGTGAGACACTGTACTAGAATCGCCAGCTATCGAATTAGAATCACAAGCAAAAATTTCCTTTTTCTAACTGCAACGCTATGACATAAATGGCGAATTGTTCGTAGCTGCCGAAATTATGTAGACGACCATGCATATGTAGCAATTGATTCATTATGGCGCAAACTATTCCCATGGCCAGACAATTCTCCCGACTTGTATGTCATTGATAATGTCTGCAGCCTACTCAAGTCATTTGTGTACTTATCATAGTTCACCACATTATCCGATTATAAAATAAAGGCAAAGCGGGGAAACATGAAATATTAATTATTTCATTTCGGTGAAATTTAAAGCTTATTGTACTACGAATTGCAATTTTAATGTTTCTATATTATATACTGTTTTTATTTTACTTTATTTATTAATGGTTAAGCGTTTGGTTTCTACGTTCATTTTTATTTCACTTCGATCTGCTGGCATAAAGATACGGAAGCAGAAAAATCGATACCCTGTTTCCAGAACTTGAATGCAACAAACTTTCTTGTTCTTGTTCGCAGAAACGTGTAGGTGTAGGCTATGTCTTTTCTATTTGAGCGAATGTAGCAATTTTAAGTGGAGCTATATTAATCTAGAATACGGTGATTAAAAAGCGCAATTTATCTCCGAATAACTAATATAATTGACGAGAATATTGCGTGCAAGTGATTCTCTACTTTCAGAATTGGAGGTTTTCCTTCGAAAGAATATCAGCGAAATAAAAGCATCGGTTGAAAATAATCCACTATTTGCGGCGACCTTATACATAAATCAAGAAAAATAATTCAAATCACCTAATGTATGTAACACATTATCAAAGAAATAGTAACTGAAACGATCAATTATTCCAGACACCCTAGTACGCAAAGACGAACACGCCCCCCAGAAAATTCCAAGTGTTCCGGAAGTTCCAAAATGAACGATTAAATGCAGGAAATGGATTCCAGCCTAATTCTCGTTTCACGACGTGAAATTAACAATAAAATAACGACACACCCGGTACATATCGGAGGTACTTGCTCGAAGCTCTCTGACGAAGCTGGCAGTTTTTGCGTTTCCCCGTTTTCAATGGTAGGAGCGGCAACAGCAGCAACAGCAGTGCTAGTGGTAGAGCCAGCAATAGCAGTGCTAAGAGAAGCTGCGGGATTGGCAACACTCACCCCCGTGCCTCGTCTTGTCCACGTCTGCTTCCTGGCTCGGTGGAACTTTGTTTAACTAAGGTTAGCAAGAAGCAAACCTATTTATACTAGGTCGGACACGTTTACGCCAGTGTGCTTGTACCGTGGCCACTTCTACTCTCTCTTTGGAGTTGCCCTTACCCTGGGACGGTCATGTGAAACTCGACGAGCAGTACAGTCTGAACAAATGCCGATAAACGGGAATATTGTCGATAAAAAGAAAATAAGGGAAAATTTGCACTGCTACGTGCTGGGTATTTTTCCGCTATCATTGTTGCGATGTATTCCAATCAATATTCCAATCAATGTTGAACAAGTTTATTGTTTTCTTATCGTGATGCGTTATAGACATAGATATTTTGTGTAGTAATCATCACGGCGCACTATAAATAGAGTAATACGGGGAAAATTTGTCAGTTACATATGATTGTGAAGTATGAGGTAAATATCGGCGTTATGTACCTGTTAGAAGAGCGGTTCTTAATCTTATTTCGCAATCGTGGAACACATTTGATTGTAATGAAAATTTCTGGAATACCGAAATTATTAAAATGATAGAACCGAGAAAAAAAAGTATGCATGAGGACAGGTTTTACATAGCGTTAAACATTAACGATTACAAGCTGCGTAACAGAAAGGAAAGAAAACAATAATTAATCAAAAATATTAGGTAGCGTTCATAATATCGCGGAAAATTGTTAGAACCACTGTGCTAGAGATATGCAAATTGTGATAATACAATGATATCGTATTAAATGATTTTATGTTATATTATATATAAAAAATATGGTGCTTTGTAATACGAATGGAATATAATATAATAGTTATAATAGCTAACCAATTTGATTTTATATGATCACAAAGTAAACTGAAAGTTTGCCATGGCAAATGTTGATGGGACGCGTACTGTAAAATAAAAAATATGCTGCGAAACGTTTTCAAAGGGACAAGGAAAATCTAAATGCAGCCTGTAAAATGATTTACTGATCATATCTGGGCATGAATAATAATGTTTCGACTGATACGATAATGCTTCTGCACGGATTGTATCACAGATCGTTCGATATGTCACTTTGAAATAGTTATACAATTTTTGCTAGGAGAAAAAGATATTCATCTTATCTCTAACAATAAATCAGTTCAGTCCACGAAATTAACTTTTTTACCTGCACTTGATCCGCGCAATAAATCACCAGAATAGTTTACTTTATACATGCCACTTTTATAATAAACGGCGATACTTCAATCTGCGTGAGAAATAATTGAAGAGACCGTGTGCGTGTCGCATGGAGCAAAGTAGGGCTTACAATTGAGCTGGCGATTATGAAAGTCGTATACGTCACACATTCTTCATTTTCAGATATTTTTGCATTTGAATTTCTATAAATTAAATAAATATTATTCTACGATATCAGAAGGAAAAAGCGGACATGTTTCATTATTATGAAAGAATTACTATGACCTTCTTCTATGCGGCCAGTTGTACCTTAGTTTAATGACACAAATAGTACAAATATTTCATTAATACGTTTCATTAAGAGCACAGGTAGACGAAAAGTTATACTGTTTCGAAAAAGTTGCAAAGACAAACGAAAAGTTGCGAAAAAACAATTATCCTTTGTACCAGTGACCTTTGAGTTTTTGATTTATAAGAATATTACGTGAAAAATGTACACTGCTGGTTAAAAGTTAAAAGAGCGACCACTTCCTTAGTTGCACAAATATAGAATGGCTTGCCAACATTTCGTCGATACGAAATTAATATTACAAAGATTTATAGTAATTAACTTTTTTCCCCCACATGTCCTAGCTTGGATATGTTCTTCAATGCTCAGCTGAAAATTATATGAACCAGTCATGAAATTTCTGTTCAGCTTGAAATGCCTGGTGATCTGTAACATTGACTGGCAGCGTGCATGCTAAAACTAATGCAAAAATGTAGCTGTTTAAGTGAAAGGAAGAGATAGATCGTAGGAAAAGTATACGATGCACGAAAGTACAACGACCGATTTGTCGGCTTCCTGGCCATTACACGCCACTGCATAAGTCTACCTAAATGAACGAGTAGGCTGTGAAAGAGTAAATTCTTTAGGAATGATGCCGTTCACGTTTCCCTGTCGACGTTCTCGTTATCGGAATTTTACAATTTTCTGTTCCAACTGGATCTGGATTCGATTATGTGTTGGGTTCAGCGTATCTATAGTCAACGTGTGAACAAACGACGAATAAATGATGGAAGGCCTCATTGTATTTGGTTGACTCAATCCGTGGGTCACATATAAATCGTGGTTTTTATTAATTACTTTGTGATTTTTAAGTTTTCTGCATTATCAATTTTTATTTCGTTTGTGTTCTATATTTATGTACATGATATTGAGACGTGGTTGTCGCTTTGTTTTTCAACGGTTATGTTTTTGTATTGTAGGATCATTGTTAGTCAACTTCGAGCTGTTGAAGTAAGAATGAAAAAGAAGCCAATTCTATATGCAAGTAAGTGCAAGTAAGGATTTCATTAATTATATAATCTCAAGCATATATTTGTTGAGGAAACAACGAATGATGGCACCGTTCAAAATTGATTTCAATGATTTGAAACAGTTAATCGGTTACAACATTTCACAATTCTATTAAATGGAATAGATACGTTCCTATTTCGTTAGTAGACATGTGTAGATTGTAATGTTTTTTTAAATATAATTGATACAATTAATTGTAGGTAAAAACTATAATAATTAAACTGTTCGGATAAGATAATTTGATGATTGAAAATGTTTTCGGCGCATAAAACAGTACTGATTTCATTAATATAGATGAGCAAGTGTTACTTTTTAAATATCGAAACCAAGGCAGGCTCTATATCTCGTTTAATTAAAACACATTAATCAACTTTAGTTGATCTCGTACAGAGAGTTGTGACAGAGCCGAATCTAAGTATCTAAAAACTTTGTGCAAATGCTATTTTTATTCCAAAAAGTGCCCGAACTATCCCGAATTTACTATACATATATACATATATATGTAACATGTATTATACCATTTTATGTTAAATATATCTATTTACGTAATAAAATAACGTTAGAAAAAAAGGCTCACTTGAACCCTCCTTGTATAACATCGCTTTAATTTTAATTATTTTGGGGTAGAAGCAGAATTGCATATTAGTACTCTACCGAAATTTATCATGCCTCTTACATTTATTTCTCGCAATTTATTACATTCTGGCGAGAAATCTGCATTACTTGGATTGTTCCTGAACTTCAAGGACAAAACAAAGCAGCCATTTGTTCTTTAGCATAATTAGGTAATCAACTGGTCGTTTTAAATAGACTAGTCGCCTTAAGAGAGGAAACTTCAACGAACAACAATTATTCCCAATACATAATAAGGCACTGAAGGTTATCAATAATAATCAATATATGATCAGTCGTTTCATTATAATACTGTAATATTTGTAATACAATGCCACTTCTTTAATCGTACAAGAAGTGAATAGCTTGTTAACAATTCATTGATTCGAATTTAATGCTATAGAGACTGATAGTAGATTAATAAATACGCCTTTAGTTATTTTCAACATATTGGATTTTACGTAATTGGTGGTAATATAGAATACATAACAATCTTATGGTTTGTATTTTAAGTACCACATTTAATTATCTTCTTGAAATGGTTGTGAAATGCTGTATTCTTAATTTTCCAAATAGAACAGTATGCTCTTTTTCGGTTGATTAATACCCACTGTTGTACACGATACATTTAACGTGACACCATAATTAAAAATCAAATGGCGACGAATTTAATCTTTGGCAATGTATTCTTTTATTAACCTATTAATGCTCAGTATCTTATTTTCATCACACTTTCGTCTGAATGTTTTGCAATGCACTATATTAATGGCATTATATAAATGAGTTTTACTGAACAAAATAAAAGAAAAACACGATTCGAATGTCAATGGATCAAGACTGCTCCAGCAGGGATTGCTTTCATTCAATCGGAATGATTATGCTAACATAGAAATCATGCCTGCGCAAATATAATTGCTCTATATAATTATTGTTATGAAACGTTCAGAGACGGTGAAGTTAATATAAGCAAAAGTTATAATATTAGCAATGCCCAGTAATGTACTGTGGAATGTATAATAGTAACAGTTTTTTTAATGATATTTACGTAAAGCCTTTTTAGAATAAAGAAATTGTAGTCAAATCGATGAAATACAACACACGTACTTGAAAAAAATTCAAGCTTAATCTTCTTAAAAACAAATCGTGATATGAATACACCTTATGATTTCCCCCCGGTTTACTTTTACATTTTTATTATACATAACTATTGGACTGAATGGAAAGTATTTGTGTTTTCTAGAAGATAAAAGTAGCGTTCTATTAAAAAAATAGATAGATAGACAAATGGTCGCATCACTGCTAGAGAGTTCGTGACGAAGTTGCAATAAATTAGTACGAGTAAATGAGCGTTTGACAAAAAACTGCACCGCGTTAATAGAAAAGGAATGGTCTTTCATTAGAACAACGCTCGAATACGTCTGCGTTTTATGGTTCAGAACAAAATTAAAGAACTATAATAAATTGAAAAATTGTGTACACGTTCGATGGTTATCTATTTTAGCACCACTATATTTATTGTTTATTTAGATTGCTCCAAAATTGTCTAAATGAAAGAAAAATTACTTAAAACCATCTATAAACCGACAATGAATATCTCAACTTCTTGAGATCTCGAATAATTTGAGAGTCTTTCAGAATATTTCCTAGCAATGAAATTATTATAAAGATGAAATGGAGACGCTCGTCATTGAGGTAGAAAATTTCTGACTTACTACAGCTTATAATCAAATGTTTGTACAAAATATTTCTACTTAGAACGTTTTACTTGAACGCTTTGGAAATATCTAGGATACAAATGGCGATAAAAATATAATGGCCACATAATTCGGACCTTATACGGTTAAAGAAGTTGGCCTGCGCAGAAATACAAAAAAGTTTCATACACTCTAATACACAGACAATGTAACCTTTTCGAAAGTACAATTCTTAAGGTTTCATCGGAAATCGCGATATCTTTGAAATTAAATATGATATTCGAAACCGAAAATCATTTACTGGAGTTTTATCTCACCCGGTATAATACGACGATGGGTTATAAGCTTGGTCGTAGACTAATGATCTCAGGGCCTGCGGTTTTTGCAGACATTCTACAACATTCCCATTCAACTGGATTCTGCTCTGAAGGCTCCATGATATTATTTTCCATCTATATAGTACTGGGATGCACGCATTACTCGTGTTTTAAAGTCATGAGAAATTGTATCACTGATTCTTTTGTTCTCCACTAATCATTTCTTCTAATAGAGACATAGTTCATGACACATTTCCACATGTGACTACCGTCAGGGGAAATTAGAATTTCGACATCAAATTTAGATAAAGAATTTTCAAGTTATGTCAATTAAATTTACGTTACAAATATAGATACATTCAAAAGGGAATGTTTTAATTGAGATAGAATATTGCGCAGCACTTATGTTGCCTATAAGTGATGATGGTCATATCCTGGTTGACGAGGAATCAAATATAAAATTATTATTGAGTCGACTCATTCGTAAATTCTGTCACAGTTGAAATTAGTTACTCATAATTAGACAAGACTTTTCCGGTGATTTTGGACATTGCGAACAGACCCATACAGAGTATGCCAGACAATTTAGAAGTTTTGATTTATGTTTGCAAGTAAATCAGAGGCGAATAATTCGTTTGCGAGAAATACATCAATTTATATGCCATATACCTGGTTAAATATTTAAGTAACTCCCATGTTACTGTAACAATGAAACCTAAGATATTAGTAATTTCGTAATTTTGTGCCGCGATACATTGACCTCCGACATATTTTCAAAAATATTTTAATAATGGGATAAGGTTAAAAGGGATATTTGTTAAAATATTATATTTTCTGTATATTGAAACGTAAATTCTAGCAACTTCCACTATGAAAATTAAA
Organism: Nomada goodeniana; assembly: GCA_963969485.1. Taxonomy (NCBI): domain Eukaryota; kingdom Metazoa; phylum Arthropoda; class Insecta; order Hymenoptera; family Apidae; genus Nomada; species Nomada goodeniana. Next base: position 15,359,662 of record OZ018303.1, read on the forward strand.
CCGACGTATAAATTCAATATATTATAGTTCAATTTACCATTAGATAGCGGAAGCAATTAAGGTAAGGCAGATTTACATATGTTTTCTTTTACGAGTTGTTTGATAATACTGTTAAGGACAAACTTTGCTGAAATATTCAGTGCTTTTTTGTCAGTCTTCTTGCTGGCTTTATTATGAATTCGTAAAATTGCAGGTAAATATGCATCGCGGATGCATTAAAAGGCTAAGGTAATGAATAGTATCAGGCTAATGTTTTGAATATTAACATTAGCTTTTGCAATCGCAAAAAGTAAAAAGTTTCGGTATGTTAAAGTAGGTATGTATACCTTATACGCCTCTCAAAATTAAAGAAAAGTGAAAAGGGAGAAGGAAGGAACCTTTTCAGTAATATTTTGTTGCAAAAACACTCGACACCAGCAATTTGAAATTGATTGGTTAATTTACTATTAATGAACCAAACGAGAAATAAAAGAAACTTTTGATCCCTTCTGCGGCACACATGTGCATAACGTAACGTTACGTACGGTGGTGATTATCGTTCTAACGTAAGAATTATGCCATTATTATTATTCTGATTAATATTATTATGTTCATTGAAAGTGAACGGGAACGTGAAAATAATGAAGTTAATATAAAAATATTATAATACTGGCGGCACCCGTACCAAGGATCTTAAATAATAATAATTATACCCTTTTTCATCTGTATGGGAAATAAGTGTCCTATTAAGTAAATATTATATTGGGAATCTAGACTGATATAATGAAATGTGAGAAGCAAATAATTTGGTATTTCTGCGTTTCAATAATATGTACTTGATTTATACATCTTATTTCGTTTCAACAGTTATTTCTACACCGTTTTTGCTTGATGTCATTACATGTATCTTGTTAGCAAGATTAGGTAATAAACATTACAGTAATTATTGATGAACTTTGTCTATTCCATCATCTGTTTATTCAAATTTATACGGCAATGAGTTGTTGTTGTTGATACGTACGATATTAACTTCGTGTTAAAGTAGTACAAGGCGTTCTTCCATTTATCAAAAGTATGTATTACGTCTGTGTTCATTTTCATGGCTAATAACTATTTGTATTAAATATCTAAAGATGATTAAACGTTTGAAGAAATAAACAATATATGTCGTTTAAGTACGAAGACTTCTACTCTATTAAGATTTTTTATAGCACGTTTTTGGACAGATACAAATCTTGCATTAAGAACAATTCGATAATACTCGAAATTATTAATATCCGTTCTTACGATATCTCATTATTATATAAATAATTATTTGAAATTTTACTATTACATAAATTAACAGTAAAATGTGACCAGTAATCACATTGATAAGTAATCTGGCAACTGGCAAAGCTTGCTCACCTATTATTAGAAACCACTTATTGCATAGGTCATTCTTCACATAGTTGATTATATGCAGTTGTATAGATATAGTTTATATTATATAGTTTGTTAGTTGCCAAAAAGGGCAGGATTAGGCAATGCTGGTTAAACTAACGCATACGACAACGACCGTCCGCCTACTGCATTTCACACGAAACAATTGATCAAGAAACTGGAAGAACTTTTCGTCCATCCTTCACATAGTCAACGACCTCGAGCCAAATGACCGACAACTTCCTTCTGAATTCGAAGAAGTTCCACCGCGCAAAGTATGTATGTACCTCGAACATGCTGGACATTTCAGATAAAATGTAAGATATTGATTTACTTAACTCATGCAGTGAAATTTGGAATATATGGAAACACAATGTTTTAACACATACTGTGTTTCGTAAATCTATTAATCGTTTGTAACAACAGATAGACTTTTCACTGTTTTTAGACATTAACAAATTTTTTAAACCGTTTACATTTTAAATTTTCTCTAGTCCATAATAACGCACGAGGTACTTATCATTCGGTAACTCGGTACAACAGGTAATTCTGTGCCAACTGCTGAGACTAATTGGACGAAAAATAGATAGTTCCCGAACTATTTCAGTTGTCAATTGGTAAAAATATACACAAAATTCCTCGGTTCTTAACACTTTCGCTACGGAGGGCATATGTATACAGGGTGAATCAATAAGAAGTGTTATCTAAAATAATTCGACTATATGTTATTCGATACACACATATATGTCAAAATTTGTAATTGTCGCGTTCGAATTCTTTCATTGGACATTGTATGTCTGACGCAAGTATGCATATACGAATAATATCTATCTTTTTACGCACAGCACACTAATTCTATCTGATTGTAATGTGTTCCTTGAAAACTGCTTGATAACATATTTTATAAAAAGAAAGTTAAAAGTATAAATAAATTGTATGTTGCATTTTGTAAAATATGTAGAAAACCAAAGATGCTATATACCGCACTTTGCTACTGATTCGCAGAAACACGACAAGAAGAAACAAAAATAGAATTTAAGCGCCATTTGAATATCTATTTGTTAACTTACAAATGAGCAGTTAATTTGACAAAAACTAAAATAAATTTTCGAACTAGTTTAACAAAAATTTAAATAACTATCGCTAAAAGATATTTATTAACAATCAAACAGAATTGATTAACTGACACAACGAATACGACACGTATTTTTGAAAGATATAGAATATGTTAAGATATATGAGTTTAAAATAGCGGAGTTCGCCGACGCGTCGTACAAGAGATTTATATCAAACCGGACATACCGATGTAACTTTTATAACCGTTTCCACGGAAATTGGAGTAAATTAGTAGCATACTAATCCACCGACTTTGTCGCAGAAGTTCCCGCTGCCGTTCATATTGTTTTTTCTTTCCCCTTTATCTATACACTTTCAGACCTTACAATTATTCTACTTCATCGGTTTTGCATTGATATTTTACGAGAATGTTGAGTTTCATTTGGGAACAGGTGAAAAAGACGGGGACAAGTGGTCCTGACAGCACCTTTAGAGTCGGAAGAACCGATGACTAGCAACTGGCAAGGGGCCCTGAACTTCGTGTAAAAGGTATGTACTGGTCCAGAGCGCCCTTGCCTTCACTTCGTCAGTTTTTTCATCGTCTGCTCTCGGACTGCTGCTTTTAAAGCGATCGTCACGGGCACCGCGCTTTTACGCGGTTCTTTCCCAGCAGGTGTGCACGCATGTCTTACTTGCGTGCTGCTGCTACCTATTCTTCTTCAACAATATTATTCTAAATCACCGAAACCGTGTAACTTTTATGAGAATTAATTGGTTTCATAGAAACATTCGATGCGTTTCTAATTATAGTTCCTGGGCGATACGCGAATGAAATAATTATGAAACAAATGTACCGAACAAAATAATTGTTTAGACCCTGGATGAATGTACTTTCTTTGTTATTTTTTTCGTCCCGCGATGAATTATTTAAAGAATTAAAGAAAAGTTTGTATATGTCTGTAATTATTTTATATTTTAAGTGGACGATCAAGTCGGTTTATGTTATACATGGATGAAATATGTTTAATGAAGAATTTCCTTGTTTTCAACGAACGGATAGAGCAAAGAATATTCCATCATTATTTTGAATCGTTGATTCAATTTTTGTATATGTGCAGAGTGCATTTAAAAAAATGATGTTGATATTCTTAATTATGTTAACAAATGTCACAAAACACATCAGTAAAATGTATAAAAACATATATATTTATATAGAATCTTGTATGGCTAATGGCATGTATTATCGCATCGAATATAGTATTGAATTGCAAGATATGCAACAGTTTGAACATTTTTAACATATATTTTGGGTGTAAATAAAAAATTAAGAAATTAAGCTGATGACATAGATTCAACAAAACCATTCTCTATATGGTCTCGAATACAACGAAATTGTATTGTGCCCTCACAGCTAAAAATACTGATAACGAACTATTGCATTAAGGCAACGGGTAAATTAACAATTAATATATTCATCCAATAGAATTTAAGTAACATTTACGAAGTATTTTACTTGTCCATTACGTATAAAACTGTGCATTATGATTTTCAGTAATATACTATCTAACGAAATATTCTTGTATACATACCCATTTTTATATAGCATAAAGGGTAAATATATGTATCATAAACTGCACGCTTTGCATTAAATATTTCTCGATTTCCATTTTACAATATTCTTTATTAAAAGACGTAATTAATGTTTCTGCGGACTTATTAACAGTATCAATATGCATTATCGAAATTAAAGTTATGAAACTTCTGATACTAATATTCCATCGTTGCATAAAATATTAAACAATATTAAATAATCATGTTAATAACCATATGCAATAGAGTACATTTTTAAAGATATCAAATGTTATGGAAACGGAAAAATAAATACTGTTGAATTTAATTACCGTGGCCGGTTCCATCATACGGAGCGACAAATTTTGATTCATGTAAATGGTGTAGAAAACGTGAACTTACCTGACGAACAGCTGTTCTTGGTTATTTACTCTCCAGGAAACCACAGTGGCACCTAGAAAATGGAAAATTTATTACTGTGGTATGTAAAATGACAGCGAACGCTTTATCAGTCATACATTAATTCGAATCAAACGTAAGTCTACTGCTGCGCACACTCGTCATCTGTCATTCATACTTGAAAATTAAAAAAAAAAAACCTATGGCGTGTTTACAATAACGACATCGAAAGCAAGCGATCGTTTTGTAATACACTTTTTACTATATTTTGCTCGCACAAACACATGGAAATGAGCACATTGTTTTTTTTTTCTCTTTTCAAAGTGTAAGTGTCAAAATGTAAACATATATATATGTATGTATGTATATATAAGCACGTATTTATGTACACATATGAAAACTGTAGGCAATCTGGAGGTTAGGCTTGTATAAAGGCGCGCACACACTTTGTCTTCTACTGGAGCAAAATATAAAAGTACAACACAGATCTGGGAGCGGCACGTTGTTAACTTCTCAAAAGATACTCTTTCAATATTCCTTTCCACGCCATTATGTTTTTTCTTAACGACACTTGATGATGTGGAACATTGTCTTACGTCTTACGAGATAGAAACGATTTGTATAATGATATATATTTTCATTAGTATTATGCCTTTACACATTTCGACAGAGGAATTCTGATAAAACTTGTTAGTCAACTCGCAGATCGGTTTGTTTATAATAATCAACACGCGCGCACACACCGTGTAAATTAATCGTGCAGGTGGTATTGTTGCCCCGATCGAGTACGACAACGCTAGTAGCTGCTGCCATGTTTGAGTCGTGAATGCGCCGCCGGCTCCTTGACCGACGCAGTCAACCTTTGTTCAATGCCCCTGGCTTGCCCCCTCCATTTCATTTTACTACTTTTAACACGAGTCATTCATCAGCGTGTGCCATCTGTAGGTCGATCCCGTAACCTTACGCCACAGCGATATCTGCTTCGAGAATAATGAAGTTTTAATAATAGGGACATGATTGCAAAATCAAAAATTGTTTTACTCAACTATTGTGTAATTCGATAGAAAACACAGATGAGGTATGGAGTGGACCTATCATTCGATGTATTTCTTTTTTTATTCTCTGGTTTGTGGGGTTCTGGATCCCCATTGCCATTTCCATGTCACTCACAACATTACCAACACGTTATAGAAAACGATCTTCACTAGGTAGAAATTGAAACTGAAATAATTGTATTCAGTTGTTTTCATTTCTCGTCTTTTGAGTTTTGCTGTAGTTTCTTTGTTAATATTCATTCATATTTTAGTAGAAACTGAGAAAATATTGCGTAGTAAGTGGAATCGCCTACCGTACATTTTTTAATGGACTCTACTTTAACGTATATATATATACATGTTTCACCCCTAAATTCTATTGTTATGCAATATATTTTAAATTTTCTATTCATTCATTTTTGCTTTGCCTCGAGAATCGCAAGAACAATCGAAGATCGATTGTTCTGACGCTGACTGGCGGGAATGCGCAGTAGCACGATGATGCCGCGACACAGTATCAAGCGATCTCGCTGTCGAGGATTTTACAAATTCCTTGTAGAAGTAAGTCGCATTGTATGAATCCTAGAAATATATCTCTTAAATTATTATTCCTGCCACGTACAAATCTTGTATGATATACAATTCTTTAGTAATAAAATGAAAAGAAAAGAGATTAAATTCAATGTTTCGAACTGTAGTGTCTGCAGTGATTTAACATGGCGTAGTAGTTAATTTATAGCGTCATCTATTATGTAGCGAATAAAGTGTATACTTGCATCAATTTCTCCAATTTTACGACTTATAGTTTTGAGATACAATGGTTAATTATATGATAAAAGTGTCGAGCAGTTGCTCGCATTGGCTGATATGTTCTTAATTTCTCTTATACATAACATTAGACATTCATTTGATTTTTCTTGTATGAATGATGGTAAAGGATCACAAAAACATCAATGAAGTTTTGTATTGTCCGTGAAAAATTGTCTCCTTGAATCCCTCCCTTGGCACTCACATATATTCACACACTTAATAGCTCTTCAACTGACCACTATTTAGGAGTAGAGGACGTTCAAATCAGTCTTAATTTTGGCAGGTCGGTATGGTAGTTGAAGTTGGAACACAAAAGTCCATAACGTGATAGATCTGTTTTACGTATATATCGTCTATATACAACACAAATTCTTTATTGCTAATATTATAATGGATACTGAGCTATTTTAATTGTATAAGGGACTAAATAACAATTTATCGAGAATATATAACGATATATTAAATTGTATTGGTAACAGTACACTTTTAATGAATACCTTTTATAAACTATGATGTGGGTTTTCATTTAATTCAAGCATCGAAATAAATTTTCAAAATACCCGCCGAAATTAAAGCACGAACCAATCGTATTACGCAATGGTTGTATACCTAAACGGCAACATTGGTTTCAATACTTGAGGCGAAAATTTGGCATCGTTGTAACTGTGGGTTAGTAGACGAGACCGGTTGACAGAAGTTTGCTGTTCTGCTACGGTGATGTGTCGCTCGCTGTGTAGTGTCATCGTGCCGTACGTCAATCTATCGGAGAATCAACGAGAACGTGTCGTCGATTATTATTTTCGTCAACAATAACGACAACGTGAATAGAAAATAATTAGCTGGCAGTGTGTGGTGCTGTGGGGCAGGAGACGATGAGGTCCGGGGGGATAATTCGGGTGGCGACTTGAGGATAAAAATGTTGAAATTTGGTAGCAAAAGTGACGTTACGGTGGTGCATCGCGCCACTATTCGACTTCTAGACGACGCCGAAATTATCCACTGCGACTTTCAGGTGAGATACTCATTGATTACCCACCGCACGCGATAAACTATGAATGATGCTTTACACACGCGCTCTTATATACCCACTTTTCTTCTTGCTGCCGGTAACGATCGCTCAGTTTCAAACAAACTGACGGTTTACCGGCCTTTCAGTGTTCATGTAGATCTACTTGCCAAAAAAAAAAAACGATTTGTATTTGTCCCTTTATCTTGGTCGAGGCGAAACAAGCAATACGATCGATTCTAGGAAATCACACTACACTATAATTTTTCTTTTTCCATCTTCCTTTATTTCATTTAAGTCACATGGATCTCGTAGGTTTATTCTTCAATTTCGACAACGAATATAAATAACATTATTTAATTGCAGAATATTTTTTTAAACATATTCGTGTGTTTAGTTTGTGGTGGTTAAACAGAATTTCGAATCAATCGGTTCAATTTTGTCGTACAGGAATTATTTAATAGTAGCTGAAGATGGTAAAGATTAAGAAGGGAAAAATTATATGAATTAGTATTAAGACCTTCATTGAAGAAAAATTCCAAAACTGATTTGTTATTTTCTTTTAAGCTTTGGTCTTTATAGTATCTACTAAAATGATTTATTACCATTGGCTTGAATTAGAATCTATTTTACTATTTTGCACTGGGACTTTATTCCGATATTTTACTTTCAGTGGCTATCGTTTACGTATTCGCACGTGCGTGTGTGTGGGCACACGTATACAACTAGTATTGATGTTTCCTTCTTTCTTGCTTCATAAGACCACGTGCACGTATTGACATATAAGCCGTCTATTTTCTGACATTAACCTCACACTTTTCTTGCACTGGTACAATGCTAAACTTGGGAGAGTTCAATATTATGCCCGGGCGTGACTATATTTCTCGTATGTAAAATTACATATTGGACGTTTTTACTTGTGCAGTGTTCTTCGTAGAGAACTAATAAAAATAAATAATATATAATTTTGCTAAAAAAGCTAGTGCACAAGTGACGTAGAATGTAGAACCCGTTTTAGTTTTGATTTTACAGTTTGTAGACTGCTTAATAATCCTGAGCGGTAATATATTACGTGTTTTGATCGCGCAAAATAGAAAAATGACTAGAATATCGTTCATACATGCGCGCGCGCATTCGTATAAACACAAAAAACCGTGTAAGCGTTTTAACCCTCATTGAGCATTTCTATTACGTACATTTTTTCCATAAATATTAACTGAGAATAAAATGTACTGAAATACATTACGACAAATATTATTAGATTAAAACATGCTACATTAAAGGAGCTAGTTTTTAACATTAAGTCTATGTTTTTATTTTTCTGCTGTATCTGTCTTTGAAAATACCGAAGTCAAAGTTGATACTGTAGTATATTCTTGGTTGCAAATATCAGAAATTCCATGACGTAAGCGCAACTTGGGTCTCGTATAAGTTCCAAATGCTGAAATACTCTTGTGACGCTTTTAAGTGACCATGGTCAATGTATAGTCGGGCTGGAATATGTAGGTTCTCCTATGTCCTACAGCAAAGAATAATTTATCTTTATCATAGCATTGAGGAGCCTATGTATTGAATGGGATAAAAATCTTTCTTATTCCATTCAATATAATTCGCAGGCAAATTTTTATCTGCACATATAAAGAAATAATCATTGTGCTGTGTGTTTTCTATATTATTCAACTATCTTCCATTGTATTTCATTAATTCATACTTCTACAAAGCCTCAGCATTTAGGCAACAAACTGTTGTAAATGAATACTGAAAATCTGTATATTTCTAAAGGTTCTTTCCATAAAGAAAATCTTAGAAGAGTCAAACGTAATGAACATCAAATGATGCGGTCTCAAAATATGTTCAGGCTGGGGCAGAACATACTATGAAAAGTTTAACTATTGGTTGGTTACTCGGGAAAGATATTGCTTGGAAAAGAGTAACGATTATAGTGTCCATCAATTTTGAACATTTGCCTGCGATTGAAACTTCCAGCTCTCACTTGTTTGCAAAAGATACTTGACTAAAATAAGTATCTGTTTGCTTCTGTGTATCTACAGTTTGTACGATAAGAAGGATGTCTTTACGATATCTTTTCAATTTTACTTATATACCAGTAATGCATACAACTAATCCTTGTGTAAAGTGGTACTTAAACAAGGCATTCTTGAAATTTTTTCATTTATAAGTTTTGTATGATAAACCCAAAATAACGATCGTAGCAGAATTCCCATCCCAAGTCCATACAAATAAATTTGATGTGATTGTGAGTCTCGCATAACGCGATTTATATGACGCGGGCATTTTTATGGAACACAATATTCGCGTTATACGAGGGCTACCTGTACTGCATAGTCTAAAGAGACTTTAAGTTAGCTAATAGAAATTAGATCTTCGAGTGATTTATGGTCAATTAATGTAGAACTTTGTAGGTAACGAATTGTTGAAAAGAATCCATGTTCCATCGTACTTGACTAAGATCATGGAGATAATCTTTTAAGCGGTGATATTGACGAATAAATCAATAACTAAAATAAAACAACCCTTTTATATGTATCTGTATGCGATTTCTATACATTTTACATTCATTAATTTATAAAAAAATATTTTTTCAAATCGCTGTATGCAATTTTGTGAATATTTTTGAATCCTCCCTTAAGCGATTTGGGGGTAAACTACTCACGGATAACAATTAGGACCTGTCTATGGTCTGTTCGTTTGTCTGATTTAACATTATTAGGTTTCTTTACGGAACTCTCGAATCGTTTGTCGTTTGTAATGACGCTCTGACAACAATAGAAAATAGATGAGGAAGCACTTTAAACGCACGTGTTGAATGTCAATTGAAGAGAGTACGTAAAGTACAAGGGAGTCTTTTATTTATCGAATACATGAATAAATGGATTTTGGTAGTTCTCATTTTTGTCATTGTTTACTCATCGTTTTAGAAAGTGTATAATGTTTTAAACATTACCTTGAACTACTATTGAACCGATAAGCTAACGATAAAGTGATAATGCATTCAATGATTTTGCTGAATATACTAAAAATTTCTCACGCAAAGACGGCAGTTTAATACAAAATTTCCATTTCGACGACACACGAAGGTCATGTTATTTTGCATCGTTTAATACGACTCGAAGGCTACTATAACGTGACACGATTACAGATATAAGGTCATAAAATTGAGGTGGTTTATTCTTTAGTTAAAAATAATTAAATAATGTCCCATAAAGTTCTGTAATAAACGTTTTGTTCCAAAGTTACATGAAAATATACATTGTACGCTTGATATAGGAATATAATATAGGGTTCCCCATCCCTTATTTATCTTGCCTGCATAATCACATAGTGTTTATTATTTGCCAACGATGTCGTTTTATTGATAGCTAATATCATTAAAAACAATTACCTACTTAGATAATTGCTCGTTTCGAACCAGATCCGTTGTTACCTATTCCGTGCGTTCAACAGAATAGAATGAAATATTTTATTATTTTTCGGCCTCCCGGCCATAAAAAAGAGCTCGGTTTACATTTCTTGATCTTTAGCTTCCATTAAATTTCTTAATCTTTACCTGCCATTACATTTCTTGATCTTTACCATACATTACATTTCTTTCATTTTCATTCACCCCCTTGCTCTACCACACTCATTCACACTCTTGTGCTCCCTATTCTTTCCTGTCTCTCTTTTTTATTTTCGTTTCCACTTCCCTTAGCCATTTCACCATCACTTCGCTCGTGCGTACTATATTTACTTGCTTATAACTTTGCACCACAACATTTATTACAGAACTTTATATAACATTTTTGGTTTATTTTTATCCAAACGACAAATCATAGTGGTTTGCCAAGGAAAACCTGAGGCAATGTATATAAGTAATGCCGCCCCGTACTGTGCTTACCTAAACAAATGTACTTATATGTCTTTATGAATCCTTCATAAGTACTGCCTCAGGCATACTATTTCAGTTTGAATTCGTAATCAGTGCTGGAACAGTTTTTGTGCTGTATTTTGTGCTTGAAAAAAAAGCTTTAACACTCGTAACCTGGACGTCATCCATAGAGGATATAATTATGCGTTTGGCCGGATGTAAGAGAGAACAATCTACTTTGAGTTTCTAATACAAAATCGGACTGCCACGTTTATAGTTCTTAGGCAAATTTATAGGCATTACTTAGATAGACTAGAAATAATATTAATACAGACACGATCAACATTAATGAATCGGGAAAAGGATTCTTTCTCGCCATGGCGATTGCTTAACTGCATACAGTGAAAAAATAAAGTAAAAGAATATAATTTAGAATTTATACCTGATCAGTATTTTTAACCCCGTTCTTTTCACCTGGCATGGGAGAATTTCCATTTATACCAAGTACATACTATAAAATGCTGCAAAGGCTAAGAAGTTGAAAACAACGGTAGACCTGATGAAAATGCAGTAACCGAACATTTTGTTTGACGAAGTACGAACAATTTTTTAAGGTTGAAGCTGAAAAAATTCTCGTATAGGTATCATAGAATAGGTAGATTCGTAGAAAACAACGGAGAATAAATAACTGATTAATAGGTCCGACGTGGTCTAGTTTTTAGCGTTGTAAAGTTAGATGTGCAAAAACGGCATTACTTATGGTATTACCTGGCATATGGTTCCATAAGAGAAAGAAAAAACGGGTAACCTTCTTTGAAATCTGCGAAAATATGTTCTTGGACATATCATTATACAGACTAATCTTTTTACAAATTTTGCCTTAATTATTTCTTGGTATCATTGAAAGCATGAGAGATATGTTGCGTAGACATGTTATCCCGGATAACATGTCTGATCCTATGCATATAGTATTGATTGAGTCATTATAATGATACCATAGATACCCTGTTTAATTACCTAAGGCACAATTTGTATAAATATTTGAAATAGTGATACATTGTTGTATAGAAAGTTTATACAGATTTCTGGCGAGCGATTGGTGAATATCTGGAGGGTGCATACACGGCCTCCGTAGCATATAGGATTACATAATTCTGTAATATTCGGACATCATTTGTGTTCGAGAGATTATTGTTGTATACATGTACTTTCTTATAATAGTGTTACCGAATTGATGGGTTTTTTTCTTGAATAAAACACATTGTTGCAGTGAATAGAAACGTATATTTTATTTCTACAATGCAAATGTTGTTGTTATATGGTAAACGATAAAGAAAATAGTACTTTGGAGCAGAAAAATATTCGAATGGAGGATATACCTTCGGGTTTATTCACTGTGGTATGTCGTTTATAACGTTATAGTTGGTCGTGTCTCTAACTATAATGTGCAGTGTATCTCGAAAGCACAGTTTCGTTTGAACATTCCGCGATAGCGCACAAAATATCAGTGAAAATGGGGCGTAAAACGAAAAATACGTTGTTCGATGTGCGTCAACTGGCTATTTATCAGCGATAAAAAGGTAAATCGTATCTGGAAATCGTCACGTTCTTAAATTCAAGTAAGAGCGTCGTTGCATGAACATTAGTATAATATCGTTTAAATACAAACATACTTTATACATATAATCTTGTAACTCTTCGGATATTGTACCATTTATGATCAAATGTTTGCAAATCAGATTTATAGTTGAAATATGTCTCGTTTGATTATTCTTGAAATATCTAGAATAAAACCTTGTGATGAAAAAATCACGCAAACATAATTTAGGGCTTGAAGGGTTAATGCGTGCCACTGTACATACAGCATGGAGACTGCCACGTTTAATTACAATATACGCGTTCATAGTATGCACTTCCTGTTGCTTCATGCTTTTATCAGTTGTTCGACCTTCTTTATGCACGCGTTGCATTTTATTCTATCTTTATTTAGAGGAAACTGTCTGAAGCTAGAGATAATATTGACAAGAACTCAACCATACCTAATTGAACTCACGCTATTATAGTGAATATTGAAAGCGTCCCAATAAAATATATGCATAAACATTTAACTTTCTTGCATCTGAAGATTTAATGAAATCTACTATTCTGTCACAGGACTTTTTTCGCAAGTGTACGTGATGCATTGTACTCGTATTCTTTTTGCTAATCAATGTTACCAGATATCTTTATTGAAAATTCGATAGTTTCACCTCGTTTCAGAAAATTATAACGAATACTCAAATGTCTTGCTATTACATTCCTATTACTATTACATAGTTGTTTGTACACGTTCTTCGCGACATTGGTTAGTTGTTCAGCAGTTACACCGAAAGAATTAATCTCAATTGTGTTCATTAGTTGATACGCGTGGCTTAGCAATTATCTGGGAAAGACGGTTGACAAAATCCAGCCACACGCTTATCTCGTTAACTAGTGTAGCTAAATTGATGACCCTAAAAAAATGATAGTATCTTGTTTTAGCCGTAGCGTGAATCAATGGGAGCCCAATCAACTTTCTACTTAAATGTGATCCTTTTCCGTTGCTTTTTTATAAAGCTTTATAGCAATACGATTTTATTAATTAACATAATTACAAATAATAATAATAAGAGTCCGATACATCGCCGAAAGTCTTGAGTTTCAATGATCTTATCTTGTAACATTTATACATAGCATAATACGGGGAATTAATTTATGGAAAAATATTGGCATAGTGCCATTAAATTCGCTCAGGCTTTTTGAGTTGACTCAATACTATGATCGTAATTCTACATCCTATCTATCGATTTGGATAGAACCCCTGTAGGTATTGTCTTGTTTCTGGGGTAAAATCTCTGGCAGTTTCATTATGTTTAAGCTACATTGTTCTTCTTATCGAAAGTGCGAACGTCTTTCAACAATAGTGGCAGATTCGTATTCAAAAAGTTAAAAAACGCGTGACCTGAGAGATCTGACGAACGAAATGGCACAGTCAAACTTTCATTGATTCCAGCCTAGACGTTCGGAAAAAATTGTCTTTAGTTATAGTAGACGTGAACTTAATTACGTATGCATGTAAACGTAGAAACGTAGCCTCAGCAGCCAATAAAAATCAGTTTAAACATTTAGTAAGTTTGCAAGTAAGTAGTCTACAGGCGAGACTTTGCTCATCCGATAGACAGTGAAAGCGAGCATAATGATGAAGTTTCATCTGAAAGAGGATGTTCGTCATCGCTTAGTCGGCGATGCTGTTCCTGAAGCGCAGGATTATGAGAACGATAAATTCCACGTTGAAGGCCGCAGTTTAAGCGTGGCATATGAAACAAATTGAATTTTCTGCGAAAGAAGGAAACATGCAAAATATCACGTTAGCTATTGTACAGATTAATATAGCCCATCGCGGATACGATAGTATTCTCAACGTTAACACGAAAGAAACATAATATTTCATTATAAAAAGACACAGAATTGACCTTAAAGTTTTGTGGAGTATAAAATATTTTGTTTTACAACGTATAGTTTAGAAGTTACTCGAATTGTGCAACTTGGATTGTTTGCTCGCCCTATATTACACTGCATGTAAGTTAATTGGCAATAAGTGTAAAGTTTGAGTCAGACCGGCGACATGAAGGTCTGAAGCTCTAGTCGTGAGATTAACTGTAACCCTGTTCCTATTGGGACTATTGCTGTAACTCAGGTACTAACTGAGGTACATAATCAGTTACTCGTGCAAACGAAAATTACTCAGATATCCGTATAAACCTCACATCCCCAATTAGATGAATATAGAAATGTATACATTACAGCTGAAGTGGAAGGTGAGTTTCCCAAAATTCGTTGTATATAATGTAACAAAATGTTCGCAGCAATACTTCTCTAGCGTGATAGTTTTGTGTGTAACTTCTATTTAGGAAAGTGCTTTGGGCTGTAAGGCTGTATGAGATCAATCCTGTATGCGCAAAAAGTCAAAGGATGAAAGGCAGTTCACAGCAGTGTTCAAGTTGTAAAAGATTTTCTGTCATACAAAGTTCTAAAAAAAAAATGGTCGAATGCTTAAAAAAATGACTGTCTGTTGGTGACGTATCTGGAAAGTATGCAGAATAATGCAAGGTACAATAGTCCTAATTCTTTGAGCTTCTGAGGGATTATACCTTATCTGCGACAGGCGTGGACAGGTGTAATTATGTAGAATGTAGAGCATTTGGAAAATCATTTTCTGTGTACCACTTATTGTTCCCAGCAGAATTTCCTCGTTCTCATAGTTTTAAATGGATATCGTGGTTTATAGTGGATAGCACCAGCTGTTGTTCATCAAACACAATGTTTATCATTTCGACGAAGGTCGGCGTTTATCGTACATAATCTATTTTCCATCGTACGTCACAATTTTAAAAATTGGATTGCTTGTATTATGGAATAAGAGGGTTGAGCAAACATTTGTTCGTCGCCTAGTTCATAAGGAACATCGCCATAAAACCTTTTGGCTTTTGCAATTTCTGTTACGTGACTAAAAATGATTGTTCTTATTGCACGTAGCTTCCTTGTAACTGTTTAATGTGTATCATCCGTAATAAATTCGTCCATTTGTCGTTACGAATGGTCAAAAGCAGTCTTCAACATCCTTTCTGTTCAAAATTCTCATCAAGATGATAAAATCGGTTAAATCAATTTCTTACGGTGTGCGATTTGTATTCTTAATTTGATCGCGGCACGATTTAATTACGACCAGTTTCTGCTGCGTTACAATCCATTTTGAACTTTCAATTTCATTTGTGCCTTCTGAAAACTTAATATCTGATATCGTTTAGTTGTCGCTAAACTATGGCATGTATCGAGAATTTCTTTGTTTCGAAACTTCGTTGCAACAGGTATATAATTGGCGTGTCACAGTGGCGTGTCTAAAGGTTCTTATTTCGATTGCATCGACAATGTTCATTTCAGTTTTATCCTGATCAGCATTATTTGCCCCTCCTCGTTTCGCGTTCTGATTGATATAGAAAATTATTTCGTTTATCATTTCTTGTGTGAAATGATATTATCAAATCATTAAACGAATCATTTTATTGCCAAATCTTCAATCGTTTTGCAGGAACTTCTAAGTCAGGAATCTTATTTCCATACTGCAGATTTCACAACAATTTCTTAGATATTTGTTCACTGTTGGTCTCAGAACTTCATTTAGATTATTTTTGCACGTAAATTCGATTTCATGTTCTTGCATTTGTTGGTACAGATAGTGATTGAAGGGAAGACAACGCGTTTTAGTTTTCAAATTGAATATTCAAATGAAATGGAAAGTGTGCTCTCGTATCTCTGGTCACTACAAAACTCGTCATTGCACAGTTCGATATTAGATAACTATGACAAAGACTATGACATGACAATGACTTTTCATCCGAGTCGAGGGGAATAATGAAATTGTAAAAATGTTAATGACGTAACCGCCGTTTGGCGTTCGAAATGATTGGTTATTTTTCCATGCGGATGTTTTCCTTAACAAATATTTTATTTAGTTTGCTTTATTGTAATGGTGTGGATATTTATATCGACATTTAGTTGCTTTTAATGAAATTCCCTTTTATTTTTATTTCATTATTTCTTCGGTGTTCAGTGTTTCCTGCTGTTTGTAAGGTTTCAAAAATCACTTGAGAAGTTAATGCGAGAGAAAAAATAATATTTCCTTAGTCAACATTCTTAAGCTTCCTTTTATTCTCTTTCGTGTCAGGTTTTGCCACATATTTTTCCCGACCTTTCCTTATAATGGTAAAAAGGAAGCGAAGGAAGTCGCCAGTTCCAGGAAGGTTGAGAAACAGATTTTTCGTACTTTGTACGTAAGACTCACATTTTCGTGGAGAACTTTATGAGGTAAAACTTACAAATATGAAGAAATTTAGTATTTTTCGACGCTATAATGCTTTCCACGAAGAAACATATGATACGTATTCCACACGCGGTAAAGTAGAAGTGTTTAAAAATTTAAGATTAAGATCAGTGGAGGCGAATGTAACTTTCCTACAACTCTGTCCCAATTTTTCCTCGTTCCTTGTGTGTTTTTATTGTTTCCTTATTATTTTAATAACTCCTGCTTATTTTTCCATAAAAGAATAGAATGATTTAAATTTATGAAGGGTTTTAAAAGTAATATAATTGTATTAGAGAATCATATAAAGGCAACGAAAGGCAAAGTTTGTATATGCATCTCGATAGCGTCGCATGGTGTCAAATTTGCTCTTTACTTACAAGAAGTTAGTTTGTCCATTCAATTTCATCTGCCTATATGTTTATTGTATTCTGAAACAATCACTGTACAATGTTTTCTTTAGTTTTATGGATTCATTTACTTGCAGCAGTAAAATGAAGAGCATATCGACAATTCGATAAAGTAATAACGTTACTGTTTTTACGTAATACGCGGCTTCGATGCTACCATCGGATGGAACGAGATCCTTAGTATACGGAGGTCGTAAGTCTCCGTCCTGAATTTCTTCGACACCGTCGCGCACGTATGACCAGTCGTGTCTTGTATACTGTACAGTGAACAATTTTTGGGAAGATAATGTTTGGTTTGAAGTACTTTTGAAGTACCAAACAAATCGTTTGGTTTGAAGTAGGAGAGTATAATGGTTTCTCCTGCTTCTGAGTGAAGACAAATTAACGAGTAAGAAGATGATACTTTGACTTGCACCCTTGAGAAGAAGACAGACACCTGAAGAAGGAGAGGATACTGCTTCTCCTTTTCAGTGTGCTGGGTAGGACCCTGTCTTGGACTCTGTCCTAGACTGTCTTAGACTGGCTTCCTCGTCGAATGTACTCCAGCACATCGACTCGGAGGTGTGTTTTAGGCACGCTGATTGGACATTAGGAAAAATGACTAATTCCCAATCAGCGTGTTTTCAAGGTGTGGTCGCACCCTTCCTTAGCGCTCGAAGCGCGTTTCGTGAAGGGAGGGAGTGCGTCCTTAAACGTTGCAGATTATTTGGCAACGCCACGGAATTTCCACCGGGGTCCTAGAGCTTGACCTGGTCGGGCCTGCTGGGCACCAGCTGCTAGGCCCTTGTGGAAATTCACGTTTATGACGCAAGCAATTAACTGTTGAGGTCGTATATGCGTACTTGCGACGGATTATAGAATAAAACGACTTCCTCAAAAACAGTTCTATTACTTGCGCGTCATAAACGCCCTAACAATCTGCACATCGAAGGTTGTTCTTTGTACCGATAGCTGGCCGTATTTTTATGGGGTTAGCCATTTATTTTTGCATGGGTTTCGCGGGTTTGCCGCGTAACAGTTACTGTTATCTTTCCAATTAGTGGTAGAAGTGTTCTTACTTTCCAGTATTGTACCTTTTCCACTTTGCAACTATTTTGTCTGGTTTGCTAGGCACCCTTTTTGCCATATTAAACACCAATAGTCTATACATATACGTTGGGTCTAGTTTCTAGTTTATGTAGATATAGGCCATTATTTATCTTTTAACGACTTTAGGAATAGGGGAAATATTAATTTCACTATAATTTCTATATTTATTAGAGTTTTTTTTTAACAGGATACATTGTAATATAAATGGAAAAAGCCCAGACACAAACTCCATTGAATATTTCTGGAAAGGAATGGAATGGAAATTAATAAGTGACACGTCGTTAAAGACAACAGATACATACTCGTGCATAAAAATTGCAATTTTGTATTTCCTTTTGGCCATTGTGTATACTCGCAATTTTATACACATAAGCATGAATAACTCTGAGCTGTATGTTTCTCGTATCAGTTTCTAGTATCAGGCATGTAGGTTCGACCTACACTAAGAAAACAGCAATAGTTTGTAGCGAGTTTTAAGTTATGGAATAGTCAAGCGACCATGTCAAAGTATCCATTGAATCTTTCGGCTTCGTTTTCACAAGTATGTAGTCTATACAATAATCGTCGTGAATAAAATAGGACGATCTACAGTACTGAATTTATTTTATCGTCTATAAATTTCCGTAGGCTGCAGAATTTCCATAACAATGTGATTGTTAACTTATTGGTATTCAAGTTCTGTTGGGCATAGAATAGATACGCTTGAATTTTTCATGAGAAGACTGTGGAATAATATATTTTCTTAACATAAATATTGCATAAGATAGAAATGATAATGCTGTAACATAATAATAAGGGATGGAATAAATGTTGCCCGTAGTATACAATTAAAGAAAAATATTTTCTTTATTGTATTGAATATTTTTGTCAACTAGATGTTTATAACCTGTGCTTGAATGCTCTTTCTAAATAGTGTTTACTAGTGATAGTTCGTATTCATATCATTCTAAATAAAATAAAATACAGGGTGTTCATCGTTACGGTATTAAATATCATTTAATACATAGCTGGAAAAATAGTTATCTCGTTTCCACTTTTGAGCAAGAATAGAAAAACCGATACTTATTTTTGTAAATCGGTAAAAATTATTTACTATTTTATCAGCTCGGTGGAAAAATATAATATTCATGCCACGCAGAGTTTATCTTCTTATTTTTAGTTTATATATGCCGTGAGACAAAAAGCGACATTGTGCATTGTCGTTGCCCTCTAAAATATTGACGGCAACAATTTGCTCCATTCCATTTGAAAAGTTCACATTGTCCCCACTGCTTTAATACAACCTATGTGTCTGTTAAATGTTACTGGTTGTAACTTCATGACGACTAGTAACCACTTAATTCTATACGAATAATTTTCCTGAATCGCCGCTTTAGTGATAAAAAGAAGTCATGGATTCCGTTGCACACGATGCACACCATGCATACGTTATTCACGTTGATTGATGTTTTATTCCGCTTACCTTGGCACCCTTACGTGCAGCATTCCGTCTATGCACAACCGATGCAAGAGAATTGTCCCGTACTACTACTAATGCATGTGGGAGCATGCCCTACCACTAGAAATAAGTTGACATCGTGTCTGATCATGCTTGAAATGCAGGAATGCGCTAGGTTATCCTGGAATTTTCTTTACAGCAAGAACGAGGAAGAAAATACAATAGCCTGTGTATATTTTCAACGGAGACATACAGTTGCTCACAAAAGTATATCCGCGTAATACGACCGAGGAATCTTTATTGATTTAATGTTCAGTTAGTTTTTGTAGTACATATTCTAAGGTAATGTTTCACAATTTTATTAATATTACCGTTGAAATGTCGGTTCGAAACGAATTACCAGTTATTTAAAGTTTGTGATAGTGCCTCCATAATTTTGTGCAACATTTATTGAATATCTAACTTGGCCGAATACTTTTATGATTGACTGTAATGTTGCAATTACATCCGTACAGCAGCACTAGTCCTTACTGTAAGATTGGAAACAGGAATGCCTGTATTGTAATTATTTTTTGGACTTTGAAAGAGCGCTGTCTTGTAGATGTCCCTGTCATTATTAAAAATAAAAATAAAAACGATGAACAAAACTGTACAGATTTGGTTGATATCGAAGAACTCTACCTGCATAAACAGTTCGAAAAAACAGTGCTTTCTGTATTTCCTTATGCATTTGCTGGAATAATATACCTGCACAATGAAAATATGGTTTTACATATTTTCGGGTTGCAGATAAAAAATAAACTTTACAAGGGTAAATCGTTACACGTTAAATACTATACGGTTTCTGCTGTACTAAACATTACCTGGACTAGGATACGGATACATTTAAAACACGTTCGAAACCACGATTTCCACTGCCTTAGGACGACCATGTTAAGATAACGGTTACGTCAGATTAGGATACATGTTCATGAAGAAATTACAAACACTGTGCACGACATGTGTTACGTATCAGTGGTTGTAATACAAACTATTATACTTTGTTCCTAAAATTGTCAGTAACAATTGTGAAACTAGCCACCGCTCTTATGAACTACTATACGTTTTATACTCACTTGTACATGTATAGTTACTTTGCAGAAACTTCGTGCATTCTTCCCTGAGTATCAAATCCCATACATTTCTCTTCTTCATAATTTTTATTACATCCACGAGCTTTTATGAATTGCCTGGTCCTACTAATTCTAATATGTACCTTCAGAATATTTTGTAACTACCAATATTAGAAATTGGTAGATTCATTGCTTTTACATCACATTTTACTTTTACTTAGTTCTCTCTCAATTACTCTCATTCGTCTGATTTCTTCCATGTTCTTTACGAGACTCGCACTTTCGTTTACCGTTCATCATTGAGTATAATTTGTCGATTGTATCAAAGTCGCTTTTGCGCCTGGTGTTATAATATACATATCTATGCATGCGTCCCTTGCAACTCTAAAGGCCAGACCTATTACTCGCTCAAGATCATTGGGGGTAGAGTCTTTCTGTTAGAAAAGGAAAGACAAACCTATAGATTATATCGGTAC
This sequence comes from Nomada goodeniana, assembly GCA_963969485.1. Taxonomy (NCBI): domain Eukaryota; kingdom Metazoa; phylum Arthropoda; class Insecta; order Hymenoptera; family Apidae; genus Nomada; species Nomada goodeniana. Next base: position 15,381,205 of record OZ018303.1, read on the forward strand.
GCAACGAAAGACAAAGATCACATTACTACGACAGATATACCTAATGTATGTACATAAATAAGTTGTATTTAGTAGCCTCCGCGATATACCGAGGTCGCCAGGTGAAACATCAATCGTAGGCACTGATTGCTGTAGCGTTGTCCGGGGTTTTACAGCACGTGCAGGAATATCGTTGCGCTCTAGTACAAATGTACAGCGGGTCAGGTTCATCGGTAAGAATGTGTCCTTAGATTTGTGTCCATTAAGACTTCGTGGTTTGACTAACCGCCGTATGGAAATTTGAATAAATTCGATTGAAAGTAGAGAAAGGAATGCTTTCTCCCCATTTTTAAAAGGATCATCTATCTTGCAATTGGAACTGTTGCGCGGAAAATTTCATAAAATAACAGGATATTTTCTATGAATATACGAGATCGGGTCGTTTGAAGCGTTTGATCTTGTATGCTGTGTATTAACAAATTCTGCGCAAAGGGTTAACAATGAATGCGAATCATAATCTGTGCACAGCCGATCGGACTTCGGTCGAATAATTTCGCGAGCATGCATTCTTGGAATATTGCCCAACGTGTACAAATATTGGCTTGTTAACGATTCGTTAATTCGAAGTTCATATTATATGGGCCGACGGTGATCAGTTCTGTGTCGCTCTGCTCTATTTCGGATGTGTTTTAAGATTTGCGGCTTGAAATTATGACCCGGTCGTGAAACTGTACAATTTGCTTGGCGGTCCTAAACTTTTGACCGTCAGCGAACAATGTGTCCAAAGATATTATTATTGATCATTCATTTCAATCGATGCGTCGGGTTGAAGTTCTGCGATTAAAATTCTTCTGTATTTTGATTAGCTGCAGTTTTCTGTTGCAGGCTGAACACAAAGGAAGCTACATTCTCGAATATGTATGCAAGCAACTCAATATTTTGGAAACGGATTACTTCGGACTGCGTTACGTGGATCACTGTCGGCAAAGGGTAAGTGTAATTGCATTTTTAATGGCGCGTCATATCCTTTATCCTCTGTACAGCACATCTACAGCATTCTTTTAACGGGGTTCAGGAATCTCATTTTTGTGTAACGTTCGGTTCTTTACATAGAATGTATGTCTAAAATATCATACATCTACAGTGACGGACATAACACTTACGAGCATGTGAATTATTATATTTTTATTATTTATATTATCGTATGAACAATATTTATAATTTATTTTAAAGGCTTTTTAATGCTTCATTGATTCAATATTAATATTATAGAGACTGATAGTGATAAACCTTGATTCGACGTCTTCTGTCCTGGATATTTTCTTAAATTTGCAACTTATAAATTATTAATTGGTCGTAAAAGTTCTGTACACCTTGAAATACTAGGTGGTCTCAAACTTTTGGCAGGCAGGGTAACTCATTGAAATCGTCTGAAGATCTGTTACTTCATTAGTGATACAAAAAAACATATCATGTAATTTAAAACAAATATACGCGACCTTCGATTCTTCGACTACTATCAATTTACAATAAAAGTAATTACTATATTAACTGACATAGGTTTGGTGAAATAAGTAACTTCGTGCCTCTAAAAATAGCTGTGATATTCGAAGTGATCGAAGTTATTGCCTCCAGCCTGTATATGTTTTTACGTAATAATGTTTTAATAATACAGTTTCGATCAGTTATATTCGATATCCGATATCTTACTAATATTATCAGTTTTCAGACTAATTTCCTTTTTATTAAGACCTTGCGCCTCTTCACGTCTAAACAATTTTTTTAAAATATGCATTTGTTAATACGTTACGCAACTGTGTATTTTAATAGTAGCATAATATATCCACCTATAATATATTATAAAAGTTTTCGTTTGTTGATATAAAACTATCAAACCACAGCCCGATTACGATTTCATGTGGTTTATCACGGTACTGTATAGTGTCGTTTCGAATTCGCTGCCGAAGGGGGAAGAAAGGACAGGTCATGAGTAAAATTACATGTTTCAGTTTCTTTTTCTTGGTACTAAATGAACATATTTTGCAAGATTTGCAAATTGTTCTCACATAATCGATTATATTCTAATCGAAGATTTTTCTCGAAAAAACCTTGCGAGAGCTTCAATACTGAACCTAATAAACCTTATATTTTTTGCGTCTTCAAAGACTCAAGACTGAAAGTATTGGTATATACATTGGTGTATATTCCTGTTAAGACGTGTTAGAAATTATACTTTAAGAGTATGCAAGGGAGATCTTTCCCGGCAGTTCTGGGGTAAAGACTGCGCGGTCAATCACAGTTCATTTACCAAAAGGGATAACCTTCCCCACTCCGTGGCCAGATCCTCCAGGAGCAGAGTCCCTATACCTTGGTAATGCGGCGGCAGGCCGATTGCCATATTTGGTCTTTCACTCCACATTCAAATAAACGCTCCTTCGACACCAGATGGTTGGAAGACCCAATGCGGTCGCCAGCCATCGTCGGCCAACAGGATGTTCAGTCTCATTCATTCATTCTTAAAAACCTCTCGTAAACAGTCAATCCTTGGACATTCGATAGTTGAATAGCGTCGGGCCACCAGCCATCGTCTGTCGTCCAGATTGCCCATTTCTAAGACACTCTCCAACCATACGCAGGCTAAGCCCCTATCATAAATTCTTCCCCGAATGAATAGCACTTCGCCACTCGATCCTTTTCTTGTTGTTAAAAATGCGCTGTCGGTAACAGACGAATGAGCAAATAATAATAGATTTGATTCTGAGTGGTATTTTTTGTTAAACAACTTGAAATTAATATTATAGCATTTAATACTACTTATTGCTATAACCTTCAATAGTAAACGTAATTTGTTTACGCGTGTAAAAGCGCATTTCTTCTATTCTTAAATAAGCACAAGATCAAGGTACATTATCTTTAAAGCAGGAATTAGATATCGTCGTTCACATAGGTACGTCGATTGGCTCACCACATTCTTTAACGAAGCCTTAACCATGAATATCTCGAAAACATTTCGAAGTGGGAATACAAAATCCTGCGTTGATTTTTGACGCGTTTTAATGGCGATAAATCGCCAGTGGTACACTTCGTCGAAAGTTTGTCTCCGAACGGTGGTATGTTTTATTTCTCACGGCTGAACATTCGCAAAAATATGACGTGTGCAGAAATTTTTATCGTTTGCCAATCTGATAGCACTGAAAAGTGTTATACGTTTGTTTTCTGATCAAAACATTCATAGTTGATATTTACGACGTCACTGTACGTAATTCTTGGATAACAATCCTGCCGTTAAAAACATATTATTCAGTGCAGTCGAACACGGTGCTTGATAAATGTTTATATTCGACCTTACATCTTATTTCAGTTTTATCTTTGCAGGACGATGTATGTAGAACGAAGGACATTAATCTCATCTGTCTAGCAAACTTTCTTAGTTGAAAGTATTGGGTCATTCTATAAGTAATGCAATTTTTACAGTACGAGACGTGATCCAAGGATTTTTGCTTATTTCAGAAAGTATTGATTTATTCGTCCAAATTTAACTTGTCCCCTTCAATGTAATCTCTATTGCATACAACAGTACTACTTGTGGGGTGGCCCAATATATTGACTCTGTAACTTAAATGAATGCTAAGTATTGTACGAAGTAGGACATGTGTGGCTTCGAAACCTTCCCTTATTTGTGTGAACTGAACCACTTAAATTACGTCCGAGTATTATTATGGAACGCCCTATATAATTTGCTGGTAACGCCCGAGATCCACGGTTTTTCAGTTCAAACGAAAGTGCTTGTTACACTGTGCCTCTATATTATTACTTTACCCTAAGTTATCTCCGTAAACTTGTAACTATAATCTTCCAGCCCTGGCCAGGACTATGTGAAAGCGTGCATGCTTGCCCCCTGCTCGAGGAACAAGTTTTGTTATAAGGACCATAGGGAACACGCGAACTTCGAACTACGATATTATTTATTTACCAGCACGATACAGGCTGTTAATGCGTGTGTCGACACAAGTATACATATGCATTGGGATAATTCTGTTGTCATATTCGAAAAGTGTAAAATGACCTATTGAACTGATTGAATAGTAATGTCAGATTTTTGCATTTGATTATGCTTTGCCGATTGTCCTTCGATTCGAACGGAAATCGAATTTGTTAAAAGGTCGCATGATATTCGAAGTACCCAATTTTGAACATTTATGTGTAAATATATTGGGTGATTCAATATCACTTATATACTACGAAACATACTTTTCACGCGATGAATAACAGCAGCGAATTTGATAATAAATGTTGTATTATTGCAAAGACTTGAAGCGTCTTAACTTTTTTTTTATTATCATTATAAGTTTCTTTTTATGGGTTTGGAAATACTTACGAAACCTTCAAGTCACGAAAACTTAAATCAAGACCATTAAGTCAAGTCAATCTTCTTTAAATGAACAAGAAATAAGGTATTTGCATGTTGTATAATTTAATGTTAATTTATACGTGTTTTCATTAAATATATTCACAGTAAGTGCAGAAAAATATATTGAAAAGATATACATATTAGGAATTATTATGTTAAGTGAATGCAGAACATTACATTTAGTATTAGCAAAATCTTTTAAAATACAATTATTTTTGCTTATACTTAAGTGCGATAAAAGTGTCTAAATTCAATCAATTATTCTTAATGAAATTGAACTGATCTGTTTCAGCGTTGGTTAGATCTGGCAAAAACGGCGATTAAGCAGGTGAAAGGTTAGTACTAATTTCTACCGTATAATTAAATGAATATTAACTTCACAAAACAAACAGCAAAGAATATCAATAATTTTGTATTTTGTATTTTGCTTTTAAATGATTTGAAAGTGTTGTATTCAAACATGCATTGCGGAGTGTATTCTTTTGCTCAATGTTTCCTTGTATCCAAATGCAATTAGCTGCAGTTGAATCCCCAGGTGGCGAACAGGGGTGACTGCATCCAATTTCTTAACATGATTGTTATACAAAGTTTAATGTTTCCGAGTAGCTCTTTACAATCCGAACAAATTTCATCTGGTGTATCTTGTTTTTATTGTACATAATAGGATAAGTATAATCAGAAATGGTTTGAGTAATTTAGCCAAGGACAAACACATTTCTAATGTCACTATTATATTAGACTCTGCAATATTTTGCATTACTCCAGAGCAATTACTACATTTCTACCGTAATGGTTATCCATCACCATGCTTAACCCTTTAGCTGTGGCGACCTCTTTTCAGAGCGCGCACCTTAGTGTGTCGCGAGAATCAAGCGATGACGGGTATAGTCGTCAAATACAGAGTAAGTGTCGCTGTTATAAAATATTGGATCAAAAAGACGGCTTTATTTTATCAAATGGTACAATTTGATTACGAATATTTACTCAATCACTTAACATAAACATATACTACTTAGATAATAAACGAAAAATTCAGGAGAAATTAAATATCTATAAAAGTTAAAAATTCAAACTGCTGCTGTCGAATGGTATTCAGTTTCGGGCTTTGCCGCTGGGCTAAGGGCTTTTCGACTTTTGCTTTTGCGCGTTTTACACTAACATCTAAAAAACATTATCGTCGAACATGTGTAAATTGGTTGTACGAACTGGTAAGCAGTTCCAGCTAGTTCATACGGGGATGCATGAATCCATCTCAAATTATTTATACTTTTTATTTGCTTGTTTTATTCCGTCTTGTCCTCCAAAGATTCTAAACATATTGAAATATACGAATACATTTTAGTGAAAACTAAAATTACAATTTAAATAGCAAATGGTAACTAAATTTTACGCATGACGGATATAGTCGTCGTGACAAAAAATACTGTCATTTCTCCATGACGGATATAGTCGTCAAAGACAGCTAAAGGGTTAATGTGCAGTAAAGAAATTGCGTGCATGGCGAATTTCTTATTCTGAACGCATATATCCGCCAACAAGTCAAAATGAACTTTTTTTATACAATATATATATATATATATATATGTACCGACAGTAGTAAAAGGGTTGATAATATTTTGTTAACCCATCGACACTGAACAATACAATGAAGGAACACTTTCTGGCTGGAACGAAAATAGTAGTAACAGACGTTGTGATCAGCCTAAGTGTATATATCCGCTAACTGTCCTCAAAGGGTTAAAGCTACTATTTATGGATGAAAAAATTGCGAAACTATTAACTGCACCAAACTTCTGAACAGCGGTTTATATATGTACATGTGTAATACATTTATTAGTTATCTCTAGTGCCTTCAAGTGCTCATATTTTGCAAATAATCTATAAATATGCATTTAATAGCGCATGCTTAACCGTTTCAGAAAGATAAAGATATTCAAATTTGTTGCACTTCATCCAATTATTATCTTAATTTTCGTTATTCTTGTATTAGTAAAATGTAGTTCTCTGTCTGATCCAAATCGTTTTGAATGTTCAAAATGAATGTTTAATACGTTACCACAAGTATTGTCGTTGACACCTATACTATATCAGATACGAATTCGTTTTCTTTTGGGAGTGAAGCAAAATAAGTCGACTGTAAGGGAAAGCAAGTAGATTCGATAGTGTGTAACAATAGACAGCTGTGACCAAGGTTTCGATTGCTGTTTCCGTCTTTCTATACTCGATTACCGTGGGTCGATGTCATATGAAAGTTTCAAACTGTTGCGACCTACTGCACTATTCTTGTACATCTAAATAAACAGTGAAAGCTAATTTTAGTTTTAAGGAAAAAGGGGAAAAAGAGGGAATAATGCTTGGAGAATTAAACTTGAAAAATAAATCGTCTCTCTTGTGCAGAAACAAAAAACTTTGTACTTTTTGAGCAAACAAGGGACAGAATGTATTTGTTTAATGCAAAATTATTTGAAGTCAAATTGTCAAAAACAGTTGTGCAAGTTAATCGGTACAATAGGTGGAGTATAATGAACACACGATACAAAATATTGTGATTTCGTTTTCAAAAATGAAACTTGTCTGTTGCAACGGTTTTGATGGAAAAAAAAACCGTCTACAGTGTTACATATCTCAAGCATGATTGTTAGTAGAATTTATTTAAAACTCGTTTGACGATCATTTTAATACACATCACTGAATTTATGTTAATATAATTCATAGCTTTCATTATTACAAACATTTGTCCTCTGTTTTAAAGAAAACAATAAAAATGGCCTGCATACATGTGGCAGGAGAAAACAGCAAGGCATCATGCCCTGTTGACCCCTTTGAGCTAGGCGACACTCAACCGAACCATTTTTTGCTAAAATATTATTTCGGGAGTTATTGAAATGTTTCCAGTTGCTTGATTCACTCTGGATTCCTCTCATATCTATAATACATGCAACTAAAATGCATATGTGGTTTTTCGTTACGACTGTGTTCTAGATATGGACCCGATTCTGTTCAGTTTTCGTGTGAAATTCTATCCACCGGATCCTCTGAGGCTGAAAGAAGAAATAACTAAGTATCAAGTTTACCAGCAACTTAAGAGGGACCTTCTTCATGGGCGACTGTATTGCAGTCCAGGTGAAGCAGCGCTGCTGGCGGCGTGCATCGTGCAAAGTGAGTCGATTATATCCATAGTTAATCCTTTGTGCACTTGTGCAATTTGACCTGAAACAAGGATGCAGTATTTAATAACTTTTTATCAGAATATTTCGTGACAACGAACGTTTCTGACTTTTATTAAGTAACACATCCCGAACATTGAGACAGCCAACGAAGAAACCCTTTGCTATCTTATCTTCATTCACGATTTCTTTGGAAGACTGCTTGAGGCATGCATATAATGTACATACCCTGCGCGTAAACAGCTTGGGAGCGTTATACATTTCAATGTCGTTCAAACTTTATGAAAAATTGATCACTGATGAATAATTATAAATTGAAAATTGATGAACATACGTAAAATGGAACATTTTTAAGCAAAGTTGGTTATTAACAGTTTCTATAATGTTAATTACGAACCAATCAAGCTAATCGAGAAAAAAATGTGGAAGAAATGGCTGATTTATAGCTTAATGAAGTGTTACAGTTGATTGATAACAAGCAACTATAGTGATCAAGAAATAGTGGACTATTTATTCTTACGCCCATGTAATAAGTGCTACTGTGAGCATATACGGATGATCACATTTCTCTTCAGTGCTCTCAGTTTACGCTGAGTTGCGATATCTTGTGTCTAATGTACACCAAGGCTAATTGTTCGAGGAAACCGGTCCATGAATCCTAGGTGATTGTCCCCGACGTGTACGGGTTTCTGATGTATCAAATCCAACTGACACGTATCGCTGGATCAATTTCTTACGAAAACTAAGCCGATCGTTTCGGCCAATCTCTGCAAGAAGTGCCTAAAAATTCTAGTATTCTACTTCGCCTGTAGCCAACACAAGGGTTGAATAGAAATTAATAAATATTTCGCCCCACTTGAAATATTTTCAAGATTCAAACGCGTCAAATAAAAGCATTATATTAATGCAAAACCAATATAAGGATTCGAAAAATGCACCTGCCCCTCGTTCTTTCCTCAGAAATGACATGTTTGTTAAACGTTGATTATCCGAAATGTCATAACTATCATAGTATCCACAGGTGTTCAGCTCATTTGCTGTTTCACAGTGATCATTTGCCGACTAAAAAATCAAGATTGAATGAATTGAAATTAATTGCTCTGTACATCTTTTGTCACTTTTTATGCTTATAGGCGAATTGGGGGATTACGATCCGAAAATTCACGAAGGAAACTATATTTCCGAGCACAAGTTACTACTTAAGCAGACGGAGGCTATAGAAGAACAGGCAATGAAACTGCATCAAACAGAATTGAAGGGATTGAATCCAGAGCAAGCAGAGACTCGCTTTTTGTGGTTAGCATCACAGTTGGATACGTATGCCGTCGATCCACATCCCGTAAAGGTGAGTCTGGAAAATAATTTTCTATATTTCCACCTATCTAGTACTTTCCTAGTTTCCTTGTTCAATGATTTTCATCCTTACAATAAGCACTATGTTGGTGCTTCTGAAACTGTCGATCTTTCAAAGCGGGTGAATTGTTTCTATATGTAGTAGGTAAATTGGACAACAGTTTCTCAATAGTTGTATCCCAGAATGGCGGATTGTATATCGAAGTGGAGCATGAACGATAATCAAGTTTGTGGACTTTTCTGATATACACAGTAGAAGCTACTCAGGGTATAAAAGCAACTCTTGTAGAACGTGCAGCAAAAATTCTGCAGTATTTTGTTTAACAATATCCCGTTGATGAGTATAATATGTATAACGAAGATACAATAATTATTATCTGTGAAATGGAACAAAATAAACATAAAAATAGTCTTCGTAGAATCGTATATGTTAAAAGTGACTTGTAGCATTGAAAAATAACGAATTTTATGGCTATCAAGTTGGAAAGAAGTATATTCATTTGCATGTAATAATTATGATTGAAATTAATTAATGTTTATCGATATTCTGGTTTTAAAATGTACGTGACAAATTCATTCATCGTATCTTCATATTTTTGCAGTTGTCACTGGTCCATAATGGTAGCATCTAATGGAAGCAATTGAATATTTTTATATTAAATTTCCGATTGTTTCATCAATATCGTTTCGCATTATTGTAATGCAAATCGATGCGATACAAAATAATGAATACATTTTTTTAAGCACTACCGGCACACTTAATCAGTAGATTTTGAAAGATTCTTCTTGCTTGAGAAATCGGTCACTTCATATACAACGGAACATGTACTTCGATTTAAACCTAGATATTTATGTATATATGTAGAAAAATTCCAGCACGACGCTGAACTACAAAGTCAACCTAAATTAATCTCTTTTATGCACGATGGCGCGCCACCGCGTTTCAATAACAAAGCCGGCAACAACTTAACTGAAATGTTTGCCACACCCTAGATAGGATGTAGACTTGCAACCCATTTCTGGCCACAACGTTTCTCCGTCATTAAAACCTCCACCATCCCTTTTTGTCTCCATAAAATTTGGAGAAACAAAAGTCACTTGCAAATCTGATAGGCGAATAGGAAGCTAGTAGGTGATTATGATAATTTAACAAATAAGTAAGGGGTTTCTAGATGCCATATAAGAACGATAAACATAAGTGAAAGTAAAATGCAAGAGGTTGAAAAACATATATATAACTATGTAAGATCGTGATCTTACAGAGTTGAATAATTACGGAACAATATAAACGGTTTTCTGGATCGCAGGTTATTGGGCAGCAAGACATAAACATACTTTATGACAATTGCAAATAAAGCAATAGATAGTTTTCATATTTCACGGTTTTTCATTGGAGATTGCCTGCGAAATAGCTTGAGTACTTTTACTCAAGGCGTCACTGTTCAGAAGCTTCGTTGACTGCAGTGACGGCTTCACTGTTGGTGTTTCGGTATCAATGTAGGGAGTTACTAATTGGCACCCAAGTTTCTGTCGAAATATCCTTCTTGAAACTGTGAATCGGCCGCTGGGTAGGTTCTCCCCTCCCAAAAGATTAACAGAACCCGCAATGAACATCGTTCTAACATCTCTAAAGGCTGGTTCAGACACGTCGAGTAATTTAATCGAGTGGTGAGTAATTTTGTGACTAATTGTGTGCGATCACTGAAACTTAATCGAGTAGTTTAGCAATACGATTTAGTCGGGTAGATCTACAGGGTGGTCCGTTCGCCAGTGGACACAGAGACAGTGGGGCCAAATAGGTCGCCACAACTTCGAATTGTTGCATGTGATCCTCAACCCTTACTTCGCTATTGGAAAATAAACCAAAATCATGTCCTGTCTTTGTGTTCGTTATCGAGTAGACCAGCCTGTAGATCCAATTGACTAACAAGTCGGTTTAGTTGACTACTTGACTAAATGTTAGCGTTCCCACACGGTTTGTCACTAGAACGGGTAACCCGTCGAGGGCTGACGTTGCGTCTACGCAACATTTACTGCGGCTGAACCCGATATTGCGGAGCTCGAAGGGTTAAGAAAAACGGGAAAAGCTGAACGTCGTTTTTTTGCAAAGTCTATCGACGCAGTGAATTGAAACTGGGAAGGGGTATAATTAATAACGGTGGTCTGTAGAAACGGTAGAAAAGTTGGTGGACGGACTCGATTTTTATGCAGCGTTAGGGGAACCCACAATCAAGGCTTATTCTTGTGCGAAAGTTTGAAAGTTCGTGACCTATTTATCTTCCAAACCAATGGTGCAATTTTAATCAAATTTCGACCGAGGACTTTGCCAACGGTATTAAGTAAATTGAATACACGACTTTTTCTCATAAGCCTTTAGGAATAAAGTTACATGATGGGTAAAAAATTGTTTAAAAACCGATGAATGATAATACTTTCCCTCCCTGTGCAGATATTACGTTCCAAATTTGTACATATAGTGTGTTCCGAAATTTCTTAGGGGTGACTATAAAAGGTTTGGCTGACCTTGCTTTGTTCGATTCTGAGAAACTGGGTCAAATGGTTGGGTTAAAAACGATTTTGACAGAGAATCGCTTCGTTTTTCGAAGAACGAAAATGAAAGGTTATTTCCGATATAAAGATTTCGCCATTTCTAGTCCTGGTAATTAAAAAGGATTGCGCCAAATTATTGCGAAAGATTTATATTATCGAAACTTGTAATAGAGAACAAAATTGTTTTATTCTTCTTCAATTTAGCTAACTAATGTTAGATGATAATCGGAGGATGGAATTGTGAAAATTAATAAGTATATCTAATTTTACAACAGTTATTTTTCTAAATCTAATTTGTTGTTAAATTAACGCTGAACGATGCGGCCATAATTTTCTATACGCCCTGACTATTGTTTTTGTGTTGGGTTACCGCATTCAGAAAGCTTAGGTGCTTTTATTTATTTCCTATAATAACGGAAGTGATCAGCAAATGACCAACACTTTTGAAATATCTCTTATTAAACGTAGACAGCCGAGCAGCAGTAAAATCGTGCAATGAAATGTAGTAAAAAATTGATTCTTTCTGGACTTTCAGGACCAAAAAGGCGCACAGCTGTATCTTGGTATCAATCACTGTGGAATTCTAACGTTTCAAGGATCCCGTAAGACGCATCATTTCCGCTGGCCGGAGGTTCAAAAAATCAACTTCGAAACAAAAATGTTTATTGTACATTTAACAATAAGTGAGGTAAAAGTTCCTTGAACTTTCTATTTTAATTATACGATGGATGTTTTTATGTAAAATATATACGTACCTGACACGCTATTGGGATTCAAATTAGAACTTCCGAAACATGAATGGAATTGAATTTTTAACAAGGAGAATTTTATAGTTGCACCATTGAAAGCTCTTTTTAGACACTCCTCCCTCGATTTGTTCCAAGTATCTACGTGATCTTTTTATGCTGTTGAAATTCGTATAAATAAGAAAACCAGAAAAAAAGAGAGTCCTCTTATATAAACATAAGAAATATTAGTATTTTGTTCATTTTAGTAATGTTTGCACGAAAATAATAATAATGAATGTTTAAAAAAATAAATATTAATTTTATTTACCAATTCAACAACATATACTTATAATGATTTCCATAACACAATAAAAAGTACCCCAGAAATCGAGGGACGAGTATATTAATTGTATAAAAATTAAAATCTATCGTGATAGTAGACACATATGGAAATATCGTTACAATAATTATAAATTATAGACTCGTATGAGGTTTTATTCTCCGTGGACAGATGTCATATATAATTTTTTCATACACAATTTGATCGAGGAAAGACCGCAATTGTGTACTGCAATATTCATATAAAGTTATAAGTGTTTATTGTCACTCAATTTATCCTCACTTTGATATACTATAGCCCCTGGGCAATGAATTAGGACCGCTAAAAATGGCGTTTTCACACAAATTGAACTGCCTGCGGGAATTTTAATAGCAAAGTTTATTATCTGTACATGAATGTTAATATTTTGTGACTTTAGCACGCATTTTCCCGGTGAGCTCTGTATAGACTGCGTTATCGTATCACTTATGTCCTCACTATTTGGCAAATTATCGACAATTTTTGTTCTTAACAAAAGTGATTCGAGTAGGTGTCAGACATTATCAGTGGCATTGCCTGACCATGAGACTAGACTTTCATATTAGAAACAAATCAATTGCTATGTATACACGGTCGTTTAAGCAGCTAAGGACAATTTACCATTTATCTCGTAGCGTTCTAGTCAGAAATGTGAATTTTATGCATGTGGTCCTAATTCGATAACCAGGGGCTATATATGGTGTGTAATTATTTAAACACAAAATTATCTGTAGTCTCACCTGAAGTTGAAGGTGTTCATACATCATTACGCATTGTACATTACATTGATATACTAGGTGGTTCCTGTCTATTGGCTGCCTCAAATTTTTCTTCCTTCTTTATTCTCTGCCTTCTTCGTTCTAAAGTGTGCCCAAACCCAACGAAATGTTTTACGTATGACGTATATAAGATGTGGACGAATAATATTATTTTTGATACTGTAGCTCCTAGTTTAAAATTGTTGAATCCATGTTTTTACACTGGCTTACACTGATAATTTATTCTTACATTTTCAAATGTTTTTCATCATTGCACTTGCGTTATTTCCTTTTCTAAATTGATATAATATATCAAGATTACCGTGTTGTTTCGTCGCGTTCGTTTTGAACGTTTGTAATAATTGCAATATTCGACCTGCAATTTTGAACTCTTGGTACAATATTGCCTGAAGGTTCCTGCTCACAGTAGTATTCATATTCAATAGATAGTGGGTGACCGTGACGATTTCCATTGCTTTGAACAAAGGTCAGAAAAACTGTTCGACTTATGGGATGACCCAATATAAGGAGTCAAAGAATTTGTAAATTCTTCAGCTTTACCGTTCTCGAGAAAGACCTTGCTCTATTTTTATATCTTGGAAACTTTAATCAAATTTAACGGGAAAAATATAAAAATGATTTTGCTTCAATAAAGTTTTAATGTTGGCTGGAGGGACTCTACACTGTAGAAAGTGGCCCGCTTCAATAAATTTGATTGCTAATCAATTCAAAATAATCAATTTGATTGATTATCGATTATTGATTATTGATGATTGATTAAATAATCAATTTTATTGATTATTTTATTGCTGATGATTATTTTATTCAGTGGTAAACAAATTTTAACGAGAATGTGTAAGTACATAGCGTGTCTAAAGCAGAAATAATTGAGCATTAAATTTCGCTTCAAAATTCTGCGCTTCCAACTTTGACTTCGTATTGAATTTTGAACAGCCTTATTTAACGAGTCTCATGGTGCATTTGTAAAACACCTTACACACCTATGTAAATCCAAAAGCATTGTATGTTTGGTAAGAAGCATTATTCATGAAATTGGCAAGTAACATTTATTCACAGTATTAATACATACTGCTGTGTATCTCGTACACGTATACAAGTTTAATTGAAATTGTCATTTTCTTACTGTAATATAATCACAGTTCGAAAGTGCTGTGAATTTGTCAAACTATTTTCTTATCGAAAAGTTTCTTGTTCCTCGTAGTTATTACGTCGCATACTTTCGAAATTTTAGCGATCAATACTTAAATTCTGTTCTCTTTAAGCTTAAGTCGCGCCTCCTCATAAATGTTCTAAAATGTTACTTCTAGATTTTAATCTAACACTAGTACATCAAGTCTTATCCTTAAGAAAAACCATTTGCCTCTAAAAGGAAATATGCTTTAAATTTGTTAACACCAGCATTTATTACATTTCCATCCATTTGTACTTAATCACATGTTACTAGAGTAAGACCAAAACCTATACTTCAATTATATTATATTATTTATGAACAAGACGTTCTCCCCGTTTTCCTGCTTGGCGTTTTTCCCGAATTTTTAATACCACCAAAGTCCTTTCACGTCAATCGAAAAGAATAGTACGTACTTCAAGGAGATATCTCAGGAAACGTAATGGCTAGATTTCTGGACTTTATTTCTGGAAATTTGTCGGAACTTCTAGTAAATAACAATATAAAGTAATATTTTAGTAATTGCAATATAGAGTAAAAATTTAAATCTCTATTAGTAGAACGAAAAAAAGCAATACCTACACATTTTAAGGAGATATGGTACGAAGTGTCACGGCTAAGGCTAAGGCTTACATTTTCCAATTCCAATTTTTATGAAACGTCTTCTACTAACAATATCGTTACAGTTTTATCAATTTGTCGTATGTGTAGTAAGAACTGGGGAGTACAATAATTATTTAAATGATCGATATGGCTACATACATACATACGTAAGTGTGACATAATTTTCTATAAATTAAATACGTTAAATTATAATAGCGAGCCTGATACAGTTATATTTCTTTTCCGGAACAGTCATCGTAGTAAGAGTAATAGAGAAAATATAACCACAGTTACTGCTTTAACCATTTCTTGTGAATGTGATCGATGAATCAACCTTGACCCAGTGTCTGACTGTAGCTTATAGGATTACTAACTCCATGAGTCTTCCAGTCATTTCAAGTGTGTCCAGATTTACATAAATATAGCAGAAAAAAGTGGCACAAATACATCATTGTTAAACGCAGTCTAAGAAAGCAAAATACAATACATTCGAGTAATAAAATAAAACGGAATGAAAACATTGCCTTTCAGTTGACTTAAGTTTGCTCAATTCTCCAAAAGAAGAAAAATAATTCGACGGGAAATTGGTTTATTCAGAACGACGAGCGAATGTTAGACTGCTAATAGTAAATTAATGTAATTCCAATAGTGAGATATTTAGTTCGAGTAAAATTAATACTCTTCTAATACATTAATATACTTTCATACACACCTATCCAATATTACATATGTAGTCTCCTCTTGGATATATCATTCACCACTACATATACGGCTTACATCGATTAAACGATATCTCTAATATTCTTGAAACTAGACTACTACAAATACACGAATAATGGGACACAATTGAAAACCGAAACTTAAATTGTGAATCATTAAAACGATGATCGGTAGTATTTACATTTTCTGCAGGATTAACGATTATTATTATGATTATCATTAGTACGCTGTACCGCTAAACCGCTATCGTTTCTTCAAAAGAACTCTTTCAAATATTATTTACACGTACACGCAAAATGAAAATTTGTTCATTTTCTCCCCCGCATAGTCTATTTCTAAACAGTAGCGACTCCGTACGTATTCATAGATCTCCCACTCTAGGAGGTGTCTACACCTGTCTGTGACTTTGTTTGAACCGTTACTAGAGATAATGCGCATTGCGTTAGCTTCTCTATGCTACCACCCTCGAGTACACGCTCGATTTCTCCTATTTTTTAAGCATTTGTATATGTATCCAAGAGATTTTCATATACGAGACTGTCATGCCGAAGCTTTATATGTACTTGTGTGTTCGATATTGTTACGAGTTCAACTAATCTTATTATTTTCCACTGCTGGGCTTATTCAGGACGTGAGGACGAAGGTGAGTCGTTTCGTAGCCGTTCCACGGATTGTTCGCGTTTCTCGGCATTGCTGAAAATTACACAAGTTCAATTTATGGCTGTCGCGCGACCATATCGTTGCCAGTAATAATTCGTTAGTTTCTATGATATATTCAAGCAGACAGAATTTGCTGTGCTGCTATTGCTGAGAGCTATAAATAGAAATGTGTGGTGAATAGTGGTCTCAATGAAACGACGGATTCGTATAAGGCCACTTAAATTGGTAACACGACGTTCCCCTTTTCTATTTTCCCTTTTCGGTTGTTGCGAAAAGAAACGGGCGATTATATCTGTGTGTAACAATTGTCCGCTTTTACCGCGTTTACGATTAATTGTGTTTTATGTTTCTTGTGTCTTGTGCGTTATAGAGATCTTAGGGAATTAATAACTGGGATAATTGTTGTAATGAAAGTATTTGAATCGCGTTCACTGGCGCTCAAAAGGACGTTCTTTCATAATTACAACAAATGGCTGGAAATGTTATTATAATTAATAATATTCTTACGAGTAATGTTGCAAAAAGTCATTAATGAACTTCATTAAACTTTACGAATTTTATTCCGTGCCATGTGAAAGTGGATACACAGGGTGTCTGATTCCACCCGACCCCTTAAATATCTCTGAAATTATTCACGATTCCGGGAAATGTTTTGAACTAAAGTTAAGGGAACAAATGAAGACCAACTTAATTCTTTTTTTTATGGAACCATATATTTCTTTATACATTGAACGATGCTCTCATTCATTATACAAAATTATTAACCTATTTATATCGAGGGGTTATTAGTTTTGAAGATACCAATGGGTTAACAATTTTTTTACAGCCAATGATGCATGACATCGACCAATGTACTGCCGAATATACAACTCCATTAAAGGAATAAAATTGACATTTCGTAGGTACTCCGCGTTTCGACCTATGAATAAGCTATTGACATGAAATTACGGTACCCTCGAAACCATTCATATCTTATTCGAAGCATTTTCCACTACCTTGAATAGTTTCTGGGGCGTTTTAGGGGATCGACTGAAGTAGGACACCTTCTATATTCGATGTATAATCCGCGAGATTATCGCCGTATCGTATTAATAATTAACGTTGCATAACGACAGTTCGTAAAAAATTATCTGTCCTGATAATATACTTTTGAGCAACAGTGTTACGTGCATACGTCTCCGTTTCTACTTCCAAAGCACCATTGACAAAGCGTGTTTAGCAAAGTAACTGGGTAATATGTTTTTATCCTCGAGGCAACTATGATAAATTGATTCAATTCAAATAATTGGGGACGTTTCTTTCATATCGCAAGATACTGTTATGTTTTTTAATGCGATTGTTAATGGGAGTTCTGTACGTTTGTCCGGGATCTTAATGTTTGACGGAATATGCGTTAAACTAACACGTAGAATTAACCTTTGAAATTAATAGTAGACATTTTAGTGCAATGTTTCCCCACAATTTTCAGAAAAAGCATACAGTTGGGTTTAAGTGTCCCACGGAATCGAACTGCCGCCACGTATGGAGATGCGCCATCGAGCAAATGTTATTTTTCACGTATGTATGTTCTTTTTCAGCTAAGAGCTTTTGATGTATCGGCATGGTCAATCGTGGCTTTCAATATTTCGCTATATATTAAATACATAAAGAGGTACTACATCATAGAGTTCTAACCATACAGGGGGGCCCATTTTAGTCGGAGCACGCGAATATCGTAGAAATTGGCAGTAATGTTGCAAAATGTTTGAAATAAAACGTAGGGCACATCGGGGGAGAATTGCTATGATTATTGTACAGCATGCGTAATAATATCCATCTGCAGTAGGTACTACTAATGCATGTACGATCAGGTGTAGCAGTACAAATATGTTACTAGATTTTGTCGACGGACGAGGGCCAAGGAAAATACTCTGTATAACATTATTTTATTGCAATTGAAGTGCTTGGCGCATTAAACACTAAGGCATTACCTATTTCATTCTATATGTACATAAACTATCACTGAAAAGTTCAAGGTATTCTATCATTCTTAATTGGTATTCAATTCTTCTGTACATGTTTTATTTGATACGAAATATTGCGGACAGATGTAGATGTCAATAAAAAAAATGTTCAATAAAAATAGTTTGATTAGTGAAATGCTACAAAAATTTTTCTTCGGGACAATCATTATTCCCTTGACTACTTTTCCGTGTAATACTGATGAAAAGTAATATTAGCCATCTTACAAATATCGTAATTCAGATATAATAAGAAAACTGTTTCAGAGATTGTTTGTTGTTGTCTGGTTTTTGCGCCAGTCGATTGGGCAATGTGTAGAAATAAATAGAACTTCAATAAGTAAGTGTTTACTAAAAAAGATGGACTCTTGCCAAACTTTTAGCACCAAGATCTTCAGTTTATTCGATTGTTCATCGTTCATTCTCTGAAGTGATACTTATCACATATTAGTTTTAAGCAGACCTAATATTTTTCTTCAACATTTCCCGATGTAAATCTGGAGATATACATTTAGTAGTCGACTTGTTCCTTTGTGAATTGTCAGTAGTGTAGAAGGATGTTCTCGCAGTTACTGTACAGGCGAAGGCACATTAGACATTCCATGGTCACCGTCTTTACACGTGAATCCATAAATATATATTTTGTATGTAGCATATAGTTGGTTGAGAAGGGAGAAAAGCAATGACATATGTAAGAGGGGTCGCTGGAGATCGGTTTAGAAAATAATGTAGCACGTTTGAACCGCATACACGCGCCTCTGAAATTACGGAATTGCGTGCTTGCACACAAAACGATCAACACGACATCGAAATTAATGTAATATGTATGACTTAAGTAATCAGCTCGCGGCTATTGTTGAAATATTAACTGTAGCATTTCGATATTAATATTACTTCTTTATGCGAGGCCGATGTGCTTAATAACAGAACTGTAATAAATATTCGAAATTGTTGCTTATGTACGTAATATTAATTAAGAAAGGAAAACAGAAAATTGTTTTCTGCATGCTTTGAAATTTAAAGGTCTGTCGCTCATGCGGACACGTATCGTGGACAACATTTATACGTCCGGTAATATTGAGTCATCTCGCAAGCAATGTGTTCTTTTTCCGTCCGTACATGTGCACAATAGGCGAAAACAAAGAATTATGTGCTGTTTATTAAGAACGTGAAGAAGTCAACTTGGCTTATTTTTGTAACAATTTCTTTTGGGTTTTGTACAATAGCCCGTCCATAGAACGTCCTGTTTTAACCCTTAAACCGTTTTGTACATTCGTTCTTAGCTCGGTTTTTAATCCATCTTATACACATTGACACCGCTGCAGTTGCATCGTTTCCTTTATTAAACTCATGTAACATAACGTACCGAAAAAATGTGTCCTCCTGTTGCGTTCACTTGACACGTTTGCAAGAACTGCAATATTCGATCTACACTTGCGAACTTTTCATACGATATTGCCCGAAGGTTCCTATTTACAGTAGTATACGCATTAGATAGATAAGGGATGATCGTGACGAGCCCATTGCTTTAAACTCATCTCTCAGGAAAAATCGCATTACTCATGGGATTCAGTGGACGTCCATATTTTCCAAATCTCATCCCGTTTCCCTAATAATTTGCCAAAGTGTTTGACAGTTGTACCATTCTATTGCGATGATCGTACGTATTTGTTGCCGTAACCCTTCACCTACTGCAAGAACAGAGTTGCAAGTATTTCTTCAGATAATAAAATGCTTAAAATCTTGTCGGGCGTAAAAAATGAATTGGACAATAGGGGGTAGAGTGTTCAAATTTTTACACGCGGTTAAGTTTTCTTGTGGACAGCGAACTAATTGTCAGATTGATCTTGATACCCGACGGGATGTATTTTAATCTGATTGCAATGGTTTACAGCGTAAACCTCACCCGATCCAGCAATGACGCATTCGCCATTCTAAAGGTTTCGCTCGATACGCGTTGGTCGTGCGTTCACTTTGTTTCATTTTATCAAGTGCTGGTTTTTGTTCAGTTAGTTCTTACCGGGAGACGTCTTTTTCCAAGTCGCCGCCAGAAGAAAAAGCAAAAGATGCCGAGTCAGATGATCTTTTACGCTAGACTGCCACTTATGTGCTAGTTGGACTTTTATACCGGGTGATCGTATATTTACCGAACTCGAAATGTATTCTATTTACCATAATGACATTGCTAAATGGCAATGATCAATGGGCGTGAAAATATTACGTGAGAAGCTATTCGGTCGAGTCATAAATAATCTCCGTTTCTGGAAACATATAGTAACGTAATTGGTGGGAATGATTTGTGATTTGAACTAATATGCGGGGTCTCACACCTGATACTGACATCTTCATTTACGTCACTGTGATTATCCGTAACGAAACATGTTTCAAATAAAAGTTAAATGATTTTAAGGGAAGCATATCCTGGTGTTATTACTGTTTTTGTTGATGGATCTTTTGTTCTC
Source organism: Nomada goodeniana (assembly GCA_963969485.1). NCBI lineage: Eukaryota > Metazoa > Arthropoda > Insecta > Hymenoptera > Apidae > Nomada > Nomada goodeniana. The sequence continues at coordinate 15,402,143 of OZ018303.1, forward strand.
TACGAAAAAAGAAGGAGTACGTATGAAGGTCGAAAAATTATTAATGACATGTAATAAAATATGGATACGTTTATACACGTGAATGCGTATATTTTTGTACACGTGTACCTGCGTGTTGAGAAGTGCGTGAATTGAAACACGGATATATTAACTACACGTTCAATACTAGGACCTCTAGCAAAGGAGGACAATTAAACTGTGAACAGGTGATAGTAAAGCATTGCGAAAGTCTGGATGTAATTTTATTCATTTACTTATGTTTGTAAAAGATGAAAATAGAAGGCAACTTTTATTTATCTTTCTATCCTAATAAATAAACTTATAGCTTCAGTGAAAGATGCATATATTCCGACTGTTTTAATATAAAAAAAACGTTACTTAAGGCATTAAAAGTACAAATCTTATATTTCCTCTTATCTGTTCAAGTATGAAAAATTACAAGAAAAATGAGACGGTAAAATTAGTACATTTATTGTTGTGGGAAGCTATCAGTCTTTACTTTAATCTAAAATTAAGTCATGAAATACTTTCTCGTTCACAAAAACATATTCAGCCCGCATTTGTACTAAAAACGTGAAACTTTCCATATTGTTCGCGGTTAACAAAAATTACCATATTCACAGTTTTATCATAAGCAGACGATATTGTAGTTGTGCTGTTGGCTTGTTTCGTTTCTCAGATGACCAATTGCACAAACTCCGGCTAACGTTCTTATGTTATATTGGATTTTTAAATTGATACACTACTGCATCGCGTATATGTATACCTTGCAGTATCACTTGTCCCGTGCCGGCAAAGTAAACAGCGTGCAGACGTGTCTTAATTATACTCAATGAATCAAGGCAACGTGCCGTCATTCTTGGTAGTTTGCTTTGTGTGCGTTCGTCTAGTAAGCAGGAGGCTTTGAAACTTCTGCTACTGATGAGTGCAGATAGCAATACAGAACGTGAACCGCCGGATTCACATTGTGCGTTTACTTGAGCAGAAGATAGTAATGAAAGGTGTTGGAAGGGTTCGTTCGATACAAGAATAGGAATTGCGGTGCATGTTCTATGGATATTATTTTAATTGCGTTTTCATTTCCTTCTTAAAACTTTTGCGTATCGAAAATTGGACAAAGTTTTTATCGCAAGTCGGTTAGAGGAAAGATGGATATCCGAATAAGCGTTGGGTGGGATAGTCAAGTACAAGTTCATTCACTGATCATGAGCTTTTATGTTTAAAATCGTGTACTGTTGGATAGCGAGAATGATTTGTGCTCAAATGTAAACCATGAATATCTGCAGTGAAGTAAATATTTTCTTTCGTCGATCGCCAATATTGCATAGGAAGAATGAAGAATAAGGATACACTTTTGCAACGAAAGCACAGGTTCGTAGGATGCAAAGTGTAAATGGAATCAAATTCTTGCTTCCACCGATAAAGTACATTTTAATATAGTATTTAAACAGTAAATGTCAGGTTTCCTCTTCTCGTTACCAATAGTTTTAGACGAGAACTCAATTTTCAAACAAGATCCACATAGATATAATAGCCGAATAAATAAACACAAAATTAACTAGAAAACACAAATAACAAAATTATTATACCGAGTGTGTCAATAATAAGACCTGGAAAGTGAATCGTGAAAAATCGATATTTCGTTCGAAATTAATATGCAAAATTGTTACAAATGATTGCACACTTAACTGAAATATTAACCGAATACACGCGTGAGAAATATGATGTCTGTGGTCGAGCAAAGGGAGCAGCTAGTCATAAGTGAATTACTAATAAGAATTTTATTGCCATTAGGTTACCTAGGGCGTCGGATGCACCGGTTATAAGTGGTGGATCCATCTTCTCCTGGGGTACAAAGTTTAAGTATACTGGTAGAACAGAAAAAGAGATTTTAGAAGAATCGGGTCCACTTCGGAAAGAAGAACCACCTATACAGCGATGCCAAACTACGTGTGTTCGAAGAAAAGCTAGCAGTGTGCCGGCCACGCCAAGTACCCCTAGTCAAGACCTCGTTGAAATAAGTTAGTACTTTTTATTTCCACTGTCAATGACATCAACGTACGCAAAAAGGATTCTTCTGTAAAAATAATTGTTCGGTAGAGATTGGAAGCAATAATTGGGAGCAATCGTTTAATCCTTCTCACATAGTATAATAATATTTTTCAATTTGGAGCATAATAATATTTTTAAATTTGAATAAATGTAGAGTCGGAACAGATAAATGAATCCTTTTCGCACAGTATGTAGAGTAGCCAAATATTTAGCCATTTATGCAATGAAATGATGCAAACTGGTTAACTCCATTAAACAAAAAGTGAAAGTGAAAATTGATAGAGTTTGGTTTATATTTTTAATTTCCAAGATATTGAATCTCTTGTTAGCCAATAATCGAAATTAATATTATCCGAATCCGCAGTCATTTTTGGTTGTTAAAATACTTTTTAGCTTGGATGGCTTCACCACTTTTCAAAGTTTATTGCTATGAAAACTGTTATATGTACTTCTTCGATATGCTAAGTGATACCAAACTTTGGTTGGTACCGTGCATACGAATACATCCATGCATCATAACAAAAATAAATAAATAACTCTTTATTGTGTTAAATCTCTCGTTAACTGAATTAGGAGGGCAATAATTTAGTTACAAAATTATTGCTATAGTTCTATTCGAAATTATAACCATCTATATCAATTTTTCGAACAATTTTTTTTTAACTGTTCATTTCGGAATGCTAAATATACTTTACTTCATTTTGATCAAGTTTATATATCTTCTGCTAATAAAGGCATTTCTTCCGCTTCATTTACTCATGATGTATGATATATTCAGATCAGCTTTCAGCCCCGAAATCAAATTATTCGAAATTATTTTCTATATGCAAGCAGTGATATGAAATCTCCTATAAAAGCAAATCAAAATTTTATTACCCACCGTTCCTCCCAATTCTTCTTTTAATGAAATGTTGCGCAACGTTAGAGCTGCAAATACCGAAGCTGCTATAATCAAACTCTCATAGTCAAGCACTTTACTAGATACGCCACGATCTTTCTTGATAAAGCGTTCTATTATATATTACAAGAGAAAGAGAGTGTTTTCAGGAAAACTTTAGCAGTAATTGTGTCGTAAAGTATTAACCGTTTACTACAAATCACGTGCAATCCAGTCTGTGGAAATTTACTGCTAAGCAAAAAGATTAACCCTTTGGGTACTATTAGTCCACATATAATACAAAGCTAGAAGCTTGATTTACCGGGCATTTCAAGCTGTACAGTTTGACGACTGATTAACAATTTCAATTTGATAATTTAAGAACATTTCTACGCTAGAAAGTTACGAAGGACAATTTATTACTCCCAATTTCTATATTATTAATTTCGATTTAACTCGTTCCTCTCCAACGTTGCATACGCAACAATTGGGGCAATATTTTCTTCCCACCGAGTTTTTTCGTCGATAAAAATGATTTCCCCGGCTTTATTGGAGAATGTATTTTGCTATGCATCAATATTTCTCTCGCTACAATTTCATTACTGGCAAGGAAATTTGATAAGAAAATAAATTCTCTTAGATGTTGTGTATACTCAACGTTGAGGGGAAATAGGTTAACAAATCATTTAAAATTTGTTCAACTCAGGCAGTCGTTCTAAACTGTTGGTCGGCAGAATACACACATATGCAACGTGCTTGGACACAGAAATTCATTTTGCTTTGTTGTCGCACATGTTCGCAGAGAATACGAAATGCACTACGAAGAGCGTTTCTTCGTTGCGCTTCTCAGCAACCGAAACGGTTAAAAATATTATTAACGCTTTGAGTGGCGTTTGCACATACTGTAGACTCATTGTACATTGTACATAAACAAATTCATGGTAACCTGTTGGCACATAGTTATTTATATGCACTCAGGCTGCTAAAGCGTTTGTTTCTACTACTTACTCTTCATTACACTGTTCCGTACATTTGGGTCAATTTCACTTAAAACTGAGACAAGAATTCATATCGTAAATTAAAAATACTTTTATAGTCTATGATTAATATATACTTACAAGTTATATTCGAAAATATCCTTTGTAAAGAATCATTCTACATACTTGAACCTTTATGTGTCTAAAAGTATGAAAAATGTTCACGACTGGATGTAATCTTTAGTTGGTGTAAGATTTAGTCTTACAGTCACGTAAATTTCTTTTCATTTCCATCGTTTTTAATGCACCGTTCAAACCATTCTTTTCTATTCAATTAAGAAAATAAGTTTTTTAGAATAATTATAATTATAGCTGTAATGATTCTAAAAAAAAATATAACACAATGTAACGATGCTACATCGAAATTTTCATATGAACTATACATTAATTTTATATTTGTTTCCTGCGAATAATATGTCAGAGTGGATTATTTTTATTCAAAACTTCTTATCTCTGAAACATTTATTTTCTTACGAAAGCTCAAACAGAACATTCTCTCATTAAAAGTCAGTGCATGCAGTACCTCTTCTGTAACTATCCATTTCAAAAAAATACCACGAAAAATGCAACCGTAAAATGGTACGAATTTCTCGAATTACTTTGCAATTTCATTTTTTTCCTCCCAAATTCTTTCCAAATGTTTTAAACTGATATGAGGATACGCCAATCAAATAAGTTCATTTGGCAAAAGACCTGTACGAACTTCATAAAACCTTCATTAATATTATTTGTTTTTGTTCCTTTATATTGTATCGCGGTTCGCGTTTTTATCAATAAATTCTGGCACCAGTAAGAATTTAGTCCCATACCTCATAGTACCAATAGTTATTAATGCTAGTCGACGCGACTTTAAGCTCACGATTTTAAAAACACCGGAGAAAGTGAACCAACATATCTCTTCAACATATTTAGGTTTTCATTGTGTTTCGAATTCACAGGATATTCCAGTTTGCCACGCAGTTGTCACAGTGCAGGCTTAGATGGTGCTGGAATGGCAGAGGGTAGTACAGGCGTTCCGTTCAGTTCGCCCTACTGCCCAGATAATACCTTGCCACTTCTGGAAACCGTATCGGAGGACCAAGAGATCTATGGGAGGAGAAACAACGGTTAGTCACGTTGAAATTTTAATGAATGGCGATTACCCATTTTTTGTTATCGTTTACGATTTACAATTTCGATTTCTATGCTGATTCGAGACGCATGGCTTACGTGCAACCAATACTAATATTCGTGTAGGTTTCTACAATAATTTTCTTCGGCTCATCATTCCATGCGCCTGCAGAGAACGCATGGGGGCAAATTTGAATGGTTAATTGAAATGATTTTAATTGTTCGCGATTATTAATAATACGGGGGAGTCACGTGTTTTCAAACATCAAAAATTATTTGTAATTCGTTTGGTACAATGCGAAACTGTTTCAGACAAAAGAGTGAATTGAATGAACTGGATTAATTGTAAAGGATTTGTGGCTTTTGAAACTATGTAAGAGTCTTGTACATAGAATTAAAGAAAAGAAGGCATATGGCATCGGGGGGAGCGTACAGATCCCATATTTAGAATAATTAGGGTTTTTTAATAACACTGAATACATCCATATACAATTACTACAGTTATTCATATAAATTATACCTCGGGGAATTAAACAGAGCATCTAAGTTTTCGTACGTCACTTCCAAGTGTTTTTATGGCATTGGAGTGAAAGGGTTGACAAAATACAAAAGGACTAAAAATACTAATTACTGTACCTTATGTTACCCTTGATGCGATTTACTTTTCATTCGAAAAAATTTGGCATGTAGGAAACGGATTATAAAAAAGAGATAATACTAAATGAAACTAAATATTTTGTTTCTTTCTTGCTGATTCCGATTGATAATGTGGATTATTTAAGTTCATTTTATGTTAATGTACGTGAAAATTCACACTCGTACGTAAGAGTACATTTATAAATACATTACCCATGCGTCACGACGGAATGCACTTATACACGCATGTGTAAATAAGTGTAATCGATACGTTTCAGATTGAAAAGTTATATTTCTGTACAGGTATTATCATAATATATAGCTTGTAATCATTGCGTAAAGCAGACCCGGTAAATTTTATACATTGTGATCAAGGATAATAACAACTGTGCCTGTGATTACAAGCTGTGTATGATGGCATGTAAATAACTGTTTTCTTTATAATACTTTCAATTACAAGTATTGTATGAGTGTTCTTGTTCCTGGATAAAAGGCTCGATTATTCTATGCGTGATTCATTACGCTACATATTATGCTTCTTTATAAATAATTTAATGACAGGGTGATTAACACAGCGGCCAACGCTCTAAATATATAAAAATATAAAGTATATCAGTGTCGTGTCGAAGAAATAATTTATTTACGAGTTTTACAAATTTAATATCCTTATGTAATTATATTGCACGTCATATTAATTCTTTTTCATTAGTTTGTGTTAACCTTTATACAGTTATTGTTACTATTGTTTGTATTGTCTAGAATTAATCAGTAATAAATAGTAATAAAAACGCCCTGAAAATTACTTTCGAGGACATCCTCGCATTTAAGAACACAGATTTTGTTTAAACTAAAGGTACCAGGAACATTGCTTTGCGCTGGTAAGCGTCGAATTCCATGGATCTTTAATTAGTAAGAATTATTTTCCATAAAGCTGGAAATTAATTAAAAGTTCACCCATTTCATCTGCAACAACCTAATATCATCGTACTCCTTGGCAATCATTTGTACGAAGATAATTTGTACATCCATTTGTACGATTTAGCTGCAGAAATGTATAATAACTTTTTCGAGCGACTAACATTGTGGCTTACATTTTCATTCGAATGATTTCGCTTCAATTTCATTTGCGTTTTGAAAGAGCCTTGCATCCAAAATAATTGTACTCTAGTTTAGAAATTTAACGACGACGTCAAGGACACTCAGCAATACTATAATAGTATGTATGTACTATAACGTAATGTTAAAGAAATACATTGTTATAATTTTCGGTTCTCTTTGCTACAGACGCTTGCATATCTCCACGTCAAGTCTAATTTATTATAAGAACTTCAGTTAAGTTTTCAGTTTCACCAAAAGCTATTTATGCGATTGCAACATTAAACGACATTGTCAGGACTTACAACAATATTCAAGACAGATTTGAAACGGACATCTTTTAATTCCGTCTCGATAGTATAACACTTTAGTTAAAGAAACCTCAATGATTTTGAATTATAAGTCTGTAAATAATACCCGACACTGCACAAAACGATTGCCTTCGTAAAAGGAAAACCAAACAACAAACAAAAGCACAGAATTCCTACATGAAAGTAAATTTATTACACCACCGAAATATTTCTTGTCTCTGAATTTTTCATACGACACTCAGTAATAGAACATTATTAGCTATCATTAACGAACGATCAGTAGATTCCTCTGAAAGAACGAACGAAAATAATTGGTGGTTCGACGATTAATCGTTTACACGCCATCTATTAAAACAAGAAAAACAAAAAAAAACCAAATCATTTGGTGAACGCCGCTTCTTTGGCTTTTTAGATCGTTGATTTGTCTTTTCCTTTTCTTTCTGTTCGTTTAGCAGTAGACGAAAAAGATACGCATGTGAGAGCCACCCACTACACCACCACAACCACCACCACTACCACCACCACTTCCAACACCACCACAAATCGTACGAAAGTTAGAATGAAATATCCCAAGAGCACGCTGAACCGACCGCAACCGTTGTACAGTCAAAAAATAGTGATAGGCTCGGAGGAGTTAGTCGGCCGTGACATCGATAACGTCGTCAGGCAACGTATAAACGCCCTTGAAAAAAGCCCGAAGGTGGTCAGGTCGACCGCCCTGATAATAAAGAGTTCGAAAGCGCCAGCGAGGTCGGTGAACGTCGGCAAAGAGATCGCGAACGAGATGTACGTATTCCCGACGGCCGATTCCGGGACGATCATCACGACAGTGATAGACGGCCCGTTCGATTCTAACACCGGTAAGACGATCTTGCGCAGGTCCAACGAGCAGGTAAGCATGCTCGTTCGCCAGGAGAATGAGATATCGTACCGCGGCACCACGACCACGACGAAAACTGCGAACGGTTGCGTTACAACGGCAACAAGTGGCGTCGAGCACGTTAGAAACGGAGTTGAGGCCACGATACGGCGGGAAAGGACAGGTAAATTAGGCGACGGCTTCTCCTTCATTCATAAACAACACATACGCGAAACAGACATTTTCATTTGTAACGCTCCCAGGCGGATTCTTATCGTTTAATCGTCCAGGTGGTGAATACGTTCATCCTTACGCAATTACACCGCGGGTTGTTTCAAACGGTTTTGTCAGGACAAAAATGATTGGCTGAGATGTTAGAAGAAATAAGAGATTGGTTGTCTGTTGGTTTCATGGCCACGCAGAGTTGTGCGTTCATGGGTTAATAATTGTCATTGCTGTCAGTTATTAATCGGACGAGTTTGCGAAGATTTGAGTTAAGACAGGCGTTCAAGCGTTCGTCTGCAGTAGTATAATATTCGGGGCGTCGAAACAATGATTGACTGTGCCTCTTGGCTGACTTGGGTGTAATATGAAAATAATTGTAAGGGCAATAGTAGTAATAATGTTATAACAACTGGAAGCAGGAGGGCCATAACGTCATTAAAGAAGAACGAATCTTTTCATTTCTTATAACTCCTTAACAAATAAACTTTCTCCATCTGCTTCGCCACACTGTACCAACTTGGTACCAACCGTTTGAAACATCCTGCACATTAATAGCTACAGTACCATCTGAATAAGTCGTCACGAGCAAGATCCATTTGTGATCTCCTAACTGGAATTATGTAACTATCACTAGATAGATCTAACCTGTTACTATTATCTGAACAATTAATCTTTTAAATCACTTATTTACTTGTTCAATTGCTCTGAATGAACTAAGCTTCGAGAAGGGAGGTCGACGAGCTGCACGTGATTCGTTAGAGTTCCTGGCAACTCAATATGTTTTGTTATACATATTGAAGCAATTAAGGGATTTGTGATTCAATGCTTTCTATTTAACACTCTCCGCAAGGGACTCGTCATAGATCTGCAAATTACTGCAAAACTTTTGTCCAATTGCGACTGATCGGTTTCAAGTGTGATTTCCAGTTCTTTGCCCGTCGGCTATAGATTAGGATCGTATGACGAGGGATAATTTATATTACAAATGTCTGGTATATCAACTATCCCGATTCTATTTCATGAATACTGTTTGCCGCAGATAATAGTTTTCTGGATGATGCGCACATTTATTCCTCGCGGCTCAAGGATGGATTCTGGATATTCATGAGGTTTCTTGCATAGATTCTGGGCAGAGGCAGGATGAATCCCGGACGCACATTCCATGTGCAAATTGTCGTACTTTCGTCGCTCGTTCCTTAGGGTCCATGCTTAAGAGAATGCGCATCATTAGTTGTCGCGTGACGATCGAACAATCTCGCCGCCCTCGAAACAATTCACACGGGTTTCAATTCAAATCTCTTGTTCCTAGTTGTCAATCGATTAAGACCAACGTTTCTCGTATCTGAACGACTTGTCCAACATTACTCTTTAGTGACGCTGTTTCCGTAAGGTTTGATTTTCGAAGCTGTGTTGTGGGCTAGACCTTTTCTACTGCTGTTTTTTATTAAACACACTCTGTATGTTATCTATATTACGGCGTACTGAAATTTGTATAGCAAAAGTGAGATTGTGATTTTTACACAGTTCATCCGTTTGTTGTCATAGACAAATAGCAAGTTACACCTGAACTTTATACAGAAATTCGTCCATAGATTATCCTAGTCTGGAATATTGCTATTGTTCATTCTAATGTACATCCGTAAAAGCGTGATAACTTATTCAGGTAGTACTGTGTATACGTAGTATGGAAAATGCGTCATAATATGTTTCACTACATCCATATATTTCGAATTACATTTCAATCTTCCTTTTAATTCGAATTGCATACGATCAGCATGAACTTTCGCATATCTTAAGTAAAAAGGCATGAAGCTTTTTATGAGCTATTTTATCTATTACACGTGTAGATTCAGGCAAACACTCACGTTGAGGTGGGTAAGCATCATGTTATAAAACATTACCTTATAAATTATTTAAATGGTTATAGTAATTTTATTATGTGTATACAGTCAATAATACTTTATTAATCCCCAGTATTGTTTTACAACGAGCAGTAAACGAATTCTGAAAATATGATAATTTAGTCTTTCTCGGCGACCTGTGCTCTTCCAAATATCTAAAATTAGTTAAATTTTGGTAAAGATATCATTTTCGCATTTAGTTCAGTATGTAATAGAATTCATTTTTATACAAAATTGATTTTCTTATGTTTCAAAGAGGAAAGTTAACAACATAAATTAAAAAAACGTAATAGGATTTCTAAGATTTTGTAGTCTTATTTACATTTCCATTTGTATGGTTTAAAAGAAGCACAAAATTTCTCAACATTTTCGATTATATGATAAAAAAAAAGATAATAACAGAAAATTAGCATTGAGTAGGCAAGACCGTAAAAATGACATACATTCTGGTAAGGTACACACGTAAATAATTTACATAATTATATTATCTTGTATACAAGTTGAGCAAAATATATACATATGACATAGCAAAAAATTATGTACATGTACATAGTAGCAGCATGGAGCGACGAAAAATTTTCAGACACGCAACTGGAAAGGGAATAATTATTTACATTTCATTTTAAATATATTTTCCTTTGATTTTATTTCCCAGTATTCAGGGTGCAAAGCGACAAACAAATTCAATTATTTATTTTTTTTAATTCACGTTAGTACGAAAGAAATTTTCTTGTGATACGTTTTTGGTGATGGTTAAATAACGATATACATTAGTTGTTTAGCGTGCAGGAATAATATTTCTCACATGTTAGTTATTCTGTATTCTTTGTACATACTTGTTTCAATGTAATTGTTAGTCCCGCCGCACATAATCGCAAACTATAAAACCGTAATCTATTTAAGCGGCTATAGAATTGAAACAGTCGAACATTTTTGTTCCACAATTGGAAACCTTGATTTCTCAGAAACATTATAAAATAACTGATATAAACCCACACCGGATAACGTGTACGTGATGCTCTGAAATTTATTTCCATTCATCATTAAATGTACACTGGCCAAGGAATAAACAAGATATCAAGATTTATAGATAAAATATGTATTTACTGGCGGAGTCGTTCGTGCTAATATAATAATTGCAAATAACATTCGCGTATGCTGTATTCGGTTTCGCAACGTAATTAACTTCGATGCTATCGGGACATTTCTGTTACAGTAGGCCAGAACGAAGGCGAAGTTAACGACTACTACTTTAGGGATTCCTTTGATCATTCCTCGTCAGAAAGTCAGCTACTGGATGCGTCCGGCAAACCGCTCAGTCGTTCAGTGACCCCAGTGCCGAAAATGCAAAAACTTCAGAATTCAAAAGTTTGCCTCCAACAGCAGCAGCAACAGCAGCACCACCACCACCATCACCAACAACAACAGCAACAGTACCAGCAGCAGCGACAACCTAGTCGGCGTCAAAATACTAAATTTAGGCACAAAAGTTTTCGAATAACGAGGCTTTTCATTCCAGCTTTCATGCTTACGATCACTGTTTTGGTTATTATGATTGTTCTGATATTCGAGACAGATACGACACTTTTCAATAGCTTGCGCAAGACGCCAGAAATGGTGACCTTAAGGAACCAATATTATGCCCCGATCAAGGAGTTCTTGAGGACAAAACTCGGCCTATTTTGATGCGATCTGATAATGACCGAGACGAGGTCTCTCTTCGTCGTTAAGTACACTTATCTCCCTTTAGTGCCAAGTTGCGAAGATGCCCTGGCCAAGGCCGGGGTGCGATAATGCATGAACATGTTCCCTGTCATGTGTCCTTTTTTCTTTCTTATATGAGCATACCTGCAGACAAACAAAAGGATGATCTGTTTTTCGTTACTTTCTGTTGTTTATGCCTGACTTCTTCTTATCGATACCGATGAATCTTTGAGAAGTGTCCGCTGCGACACGGAATATGTACCTTTTTAAATGAAGACCTATATTTAAATATTAATAACTTAATATATTTACTCTGTTGATGGCAAAGAGATTTGTACAAAATATATTTACAGTGAAGGTTTTCGTGTTTACTAAGTTACCTGTAACTTTACAATGTGTTAGGAAACTTTGTTATGGTATCTTTATCGAATTTATTTCATAAATTCGGATCAAAGACAATTTATACATATTATTATTATTATTATTATCATTATTATTATTATTATTATTATTATTATTATTATTAGGTAAAATATGTCGCAGATCGGGAAAATCATATTTGTATTGAAATACGAAGGGTAGATGGTATGCAAGTATGTACGTTTTGAACTTACAATTAGTACTAGATCATGGGCAAGAGTATCACAAGTAGCGCGTTGCACAATATAATTTTACAGTTTATGTAGGATCGGGGGATATTACTTGTACTTTGACTTTGAAATGAGAAAATAGCATGTATCCAAATTACTGTATTTTCTAATGGATGCTATTGTACTTCATTCGAATTTCAATATGCATCCTTCAAACGATTCTTTTATTATCAACTATTACTAGTTCGTTTCGTTGATAGTTAGTGTCCTCCGTACGTTCATAAAGTAAACTTCCAAATAGCCGTGATAATTTTATCCTCGTTCGTTAAGGTGCGATGAAAAAACGATATCCATATTAATTGTTACGTAAGTTTGAATTAAAAGCGCGTACAATTTGGCCCATCTTGAATCGTAAATTTCTATAATTTCATATTAGAAAATGCAGTGATCGACCGGCTACTACACATAACGTTCAAATCCAGTACTTAACCCATTCGGTTTCAATTAGCATACACATTAGAGTTCATCGTGCGCAATCGTGTGAAATATGCTGAATAAAAAGATACGTCTCTCGTTTATAAAGCAAGTAAACAGGGCTAAGGAAAACCATAAGCGTAAATTTTACTTTTGTACTTTTCATTTCCGTAACGTATTTGACAAACTTTTATACGGTAATTTAATAGGACTTGTAAGGTAGAAAACCGGCGACATAAGATACAATCAGATAATATACATATAAACAAATGTTTCTTATACTTTTATTCTAATGTTACCGATATTTTCCTACGCTGTACGTACGTATAAGGAAATACTGCATGCTTCCTGACCTTTTGTATCGGCATGCAACGGACGGGTACCTATATACCAAAAAAGTCGTTACCGCCTACCCCATTGGATGACAAAAGCATTCGGTTTCTATCAATTCTTCTTAACTCTGATTTCTCGATTTTGCCGAATCATACAGCAAGTAGCAGTAGACGTATATGTACAACGCGATAAATCGTCTAACATTACCATGTATATTATTTTCGTTTTCGGTGATACTAGCAATTACATGTATATAACCAAGCAATGTTTATATCCAGCGAGTTAGTACGAGAGAAATGATATCTCCTGTTACGTTACGTGATACGTGATTTTGAAATTGCTGATACAATTACTGACATTATTTAGACCGACCTACGTATTTTTACAATAGCATCAACAATAATGCTGCGAATTGCTCCGATGCATCGAGCATTTTAATAAGTTGCATCTACTAGATTAGGATGTGTATTGTAGCAAGAATATGATTCGTTCCGTAGTGATTACCGCGAAGACTGGTTTTGACATGCCTGGAAACGCGTTTAAATCGGAAGGAAAATCTGTCCTGCAGTGAACTCGTCTGATTACACGCGTCCATATTTCTTTGCACGAATGAACGAAGCCAAATTGATTTTCAAATAGAAACATTGTACCCTTCCGATCTCAATTTATTGCCAACTCTTGCAAACACGTGAGATAGTTTTGTTGTATTAGTAAAAAGGAACTTGTGGCTCTGAATTTACATATTGATTGCACTAAAAAGGTCGAGCTGCGAAATATTTTGGTAATTTATTAGAAACAATGAGATGCGATTTATATGCGGCTTTACAGTTATACTGTAGGTGTATTATATTCGAAATTTGTGTGAAGGGCTGATAATAATTGAAAATTTTACGTGAAATTATGCGTATATTAACTAGGTCGCGATTACTCTTGGTGCGCATTATTTAGTGTCTCAATCGTCTAGGGTCTTGAGGTTAATATAAATAGCTACATACATACATGATACAGTTGTTTCTTATGAGAAAGCCTGTCAGTGTTGAAAAACTGACGCGAGTGCGAATAAGTATGATAAAAGGAATGCAAGAAAGTACACAGGAGCCGATATAAATTAATATCGATTGCTTATATGAAATACATTTTTACTTATTTGTCATCAGATCGTGAATCGAGGGTGTGCTCTATAGAAGAAGACAAAATTAACACATAAGACTATATCTCATTTTAATATGAACCGATCGAACTTTCAAAAAATTCTATGTTAAGAGACTTATACATATTCTTTACGTTATTATAACATTAACGTGATCCGGGGGAAAGATTTTTCTTCCCAGTCGTAGGTTTGCGTCACCAAAAACCAGCAAAGTAATTAGAATTTAATGTCACACGATTTGTCCTTGATGCAATTGCAAAAGCTACTCCCGGTGCAAAAGATGTTGGATCGCTTCCAAGGATTGTGCAATGGATCATTAATACGATTGCCCAAACAGAGTAATCTATTTTCGGATTCGAATACGAATAAAAATAGGATTAAATCTGCTTTTATAACGAATGTTTGTGAATTAAGTATTTCTGAATGTGATGGAGCGAAGAGGCAAAACGAAAACTGTATATACATATATACGGTTCTCTGTGTCAGATCTCCGGTTTGTCATTACAATGATACACCGTTGGATAATTTTCCATTCCTTACTTTTTAACATTTATAGTACCTGTGCCAGTTGATCATGTTATCGAAAGTTGTACAATTACACAATTGCTTAATGATCTCGATTTAGAATGTTCATTTTCACACAGCAATTTCGCCTGGTCGCATAATCTTCTCATGCATATACCGCGAGAACTACAATATTCTGCTGACGTTTCGAGCAAAGAAGCGTAAACAATTTAAAAGAACATATGCGAACAATGGAAATCTAGCGTTTGACTAATGCCGAAGACAAATCACACGATAGAAGCAAATATACCTAAAATGAATCGCTGTTTATTCTCGGAACAATATTTAACACCCTTGTTATCGCGTATTAAGCAAGTACCTAGTTGATAAGTACGTTTCAGCAATTGGTTTAAGGAAAACGAGGATAACAAGCAATGCGACCTGTCATCAAAATTGGGTTTTCGATCGAATAATTTTAATTGGATTTCCTGTTCCATCGGGTACGAAATTTATACATTCGTCGATGTTTCGCTGGTGTAGCTAATCATTTTTTGGTACGTACGTACATAATGATGTGCATGCCGATTATCAATTCCCAAACTTCTACTGACACAATGGCATTTGAAATTGTTTCTGGGTAGCGCCAGTAAAATATAGCTTCTCGCTGTTTCATTGAAAAGAAAACAGAAATGAACGACACGATTTCGTCGTTTTCCAAGTAAATAAAACGTATAGGTACACGTGCACACACATTAAAATATATCACTAGCCTGCAAGAAATCGCTTATAGGTGTTTTGTTACGTTGCTGTCGACATACCCATTGTAAAAAAAAAGGAATGTGCAAATGAAAATTATACTCGCCTCCTAAGAGCACACACACAGCACTTGATGAAATTATACTATTACGTATGGTAATTAAATACATTGCAAGTAGAAAATACCGCGGGAAGCAATGAACTTATCGGTATAAGAGTTATAACATTCTAAGAAATCGCTTGAAAATTTACATTCGTCTCTTTTCTAACGGTAAAGCAGGCAGGTAAAAACTTCATCGTTCGACATCGAAACATCTG
This sequence comes from Nomada goodeniana, assembly GCA_963969485.1. Classification (NCBI taxonomy): domain Eukaryota; kingdom Metazoa; phylum Arthropoda; class Insecta; order Hymenoptera; family Apidae; genus Nomada; species Nomada goodeniana. Next base: position 15,418,075 of record OZ018303.1, read on the forward strand.
GTACATGTTATGAAAACTTGAGGAATTTCGTTGCTAGAAGAAGAATAATTGGATAAAATGATTTGAGTAATGCTCGTCCAGTAGGATTCATTAATCACGTGTTTAGCTATCTTCGCTGTTTCATTGAGGGACCTAAACGTGATGTAGCTCATTCAATATCTGTAGGAATTACATTATTATTAGGAATTAGCGTGTCACGGCATTTATGCTTTACTTTACCTTAGTATCGTCCAATACCTTTTACATAAGACTGTTTGGTATGATTGTGTTCACTAACGTAAAGATCGCTGATAAACATTAACTGAGATATCGAAGACCAACAAGTATTAGAACTTAGAATAATTTATTTGAATATTAAATTGAGAAGATTCGCGAACGATTGACGTTAACAGCTGATATATTGTCGCGTTGGCGAGTACTTATCGCAATGCAACGTTCGGAGCCTTTTTAGACGAGATTCTGTAGACTTTAAATGGCACTTTTTATTGGAAAGTTTCCAGTATGTTGTACCCCAATACAATTGTTATTTCCGTTCCCGATTAATTATTATGGAATCTCGTCGGAAATGAGTATTCTATTGAACAATTTATATGTATAATCCTTGTTTTTTAAATCATTCTTAACTTCCTCCATACCCCTCGTCAGTTATTAAAAGCCTAGAAATATGAAAATCAAAATTAACCGCTATTTTTACTATTTGCGTAAGTTTCGTTCATTGTCTTTATATTATTTATATCTATAAACACAATTGTTTATATATTTAAACTTACACCGTTTATTTGTTTCTCGTTTGCTAGCGTCCCCGTCGATCACCATCAGGTATTTTAATCTGCAAATGTTCATTGAGACCAAAATTTAGACAAAGTGCGTCTGTTCGTACTGTTGTCTTTTAATTTCCTAATCAAATTGTGTTTAGATGAACTACCTTCGATCTTGTTCAGATATGGGAACAAAAAAAAATGCAACTTACCTTTCAAAGAACTTGACACCTGAGTAATCTTGAAGTCAACCCTTCAACATCTGCAATGTAAGCAGTTACATGTACATAATTTTTGGACACGTTTAATACTAATCATTTTAAGAATCTTATGGATGAAAATGTTTAATATTGTTCCTTTATTGATGGTACCATGGTGTTATCATCCACTATTTTGCTTAACCGATTTTGTGAATGAAAAGCAATACATTGTGAACAAATTTATTTATTATCGTAATCACTGCCATTTTCTTGGACGTTTCCTTAATTTTTTATTAAGTTGAACGTGTCAGCTGCTTAGAGATTGATTCTTCGTTTATGATAATGTGATTCGACCGTGATTGTCAATTAAATCATTAAATTAAATTAAATTAATGCTGGCCATTATACGGCCAAACTGATAACAGAACTTATATTAAAACTGTACTGCAAACGAAAATCAATGTTTCTACTAAGCTAAAATTTCCAACATTGTAGAAGAAGTAAATAGAGAAAGTTCTGTAAAAATGGTGATAATTACTTTTACGACTGAATTATGTTCCACTGCGTCGATAATAAACCACGAAAGTGATTAAGAAACAATGGATTACTGATTGGTACATCTAATAAATTAATGGTGCTAGGTCCTATATTCTTCTTTCTCAAGTAACGGGTGTCGTAAAATTTTTACGACATCCCATTATCTAGCTAGTTATTCCAAAGTCTTTGTTCTCCGTTCCCTTTGCCGATTCGGTTTTGTGAAATGTTCTAAATAATAAAAACCCGATATAAAAGATCGAAGAATCTATCGCGGGTAATAATAGTTTTATTACACTTCTGTTCCAATTTAATACCTCAAATATTTATTACAAATCTGTTGCAAGAATGTCACAGATCTGAATTCAATGAACCGAATGAATTAAAATTAAACTACGGTTTCGATGGAATAGATATATTAATATTGATCTCGTCTGGAAAGGCTTTAACAATTGGCTTCATATGGCCTATGGTATGTCATTGTGAAAATGATACGATGGGGATGGATATTCACTCAGATAGACATAGACATTCGATGAAATGTGTCAGTAGGGAGTAATGCCCATACAAAAAAGTATTTTACCATTGAAGGCACATAATAGAGAACTCGGAGAAATAAGCATGTAATATATTATATAATAAGCATCGCTAATAAGCTAATCAGTTTGTATTAATTGTTACAATGATATTAGGCAATTTTGAATGGTCAACGAAAAGCAATTATTTCATAGTTCAATGTAGATAATAAGCGGACTTAATGAGTGGGAAGATAAGTGTGAAGTCTTCAGAAAAAATTTAAAGAAACCAAAAAAAAAATTGGCGTAATGTGACATTGTGTAATTTTAGGAAATTTTAAATTGCTTTCGTGTTTAAAAATAATTGCATATCAAAGATCTTCGATTCACAAAATCATTTCGATTTTTCATTGTTATTCATTATTCGTGTTACTAACAAAACGTTACTGAACAAATATAATTTATCGTATTCGATAGCAATTTAATATTTAATCATAGCTCTATAATCAACAAAAGTTGAACAAATCTACATGTTTATTGATGTGTACATTTTTGTTAATCAGTCAATCGTCTACTAATTACAATTCTTTTAACTCCGTTGAACACAGATTTCAAACAAAAAATAAAGATGAATATATGCCAAAAATAAAGTTACCAATATCAAATGGAGAAATATCATTTTCTTTGCAATTTTTTCCCTGCGGCTCAAAGTTTTCTAACGTTCAAACGACTATATCCATATTATTTTAAGCCACCCTTTTTAATTATTTATCACTGTAAATTGTAGCCAGAGCACGACATCGTCCACGATGCATTGAGTATTGATCGATTTATCTTACATTGGAATGACTAACTTGCGAACGTGCATCTGTGCAATTTAATAAATTGTATTATATATTCCGATCCAGAAAAAAAGAAACACAATAATAATAAGTTCATTCATCGTACAGTATTATTGACAAAAATGGGCTTTTGTGATGAGAAGGTCTTTGTAAGTTTATACATTACTTCCTCTTAGTCCTAGTAAATAGAGAAAGAATATGCATAATGTGTATTTCGAAAGGTGAATGAAAATGACAGAATTCACAAACCGATCAAATGTGACAAGGAACAGCAGTAAGACGAAACAAATTACTGATCGATTATTTTTAACAGATGTTGTTTCGTAAAATTCTTCGTTTATAGACAAAATAATTATGCTGTTAAAAAGAGCTTGCACCACAGAAATTTACTTTGCGCCATTTATAAATGATATTTATCTTACACATATTCGACACTTTGCAGTTTCATCGCACCTTCATTTACTTATACACTTTATATTCTAGTCGATCGCGCAGATAATTATACAAATTCAGTAATAATTACGTTCACGAATCGGGCAATGCTTTTATAAAATGTTGAATATACAAAAAATTGTAACGAAATTTATACTCAACCCTGTCTTGCGAAGGTGATCGAATCTTTTTATAATTATTCGTAAGTACATGGTAGTATCCATCGTACTGTCCACTGTATAAAAGTTTCTCGAAGTACAATAGAAAGGAGTTTCGTATTAACGTAGAAATTTAATCGTTGCTTAGAGATCGAAAGAATTCACAATCGTAACATTTCTCTTCGCTGCAGTGTTTGGTTTTCTCGAACCTCGCATAAGCGGACGCATATCTTATTGTTTACTTTAGGTGTGGGAACAACGAGGAAGAAAATGAAACAGGTGCCCGCTGAAAAGTAACAATTCGAAACGAATATTGATCTTATAGTTGTTCTTGCGTATTAGTCCCACTATCCTAAAAGTGCCTACGCTGTCCTGATCTCCTTTAACCCTCGAAGGGTTAAATAAAATCACGAATGAAATTTTACCCCCAAAACAAACTGTTCTCTCACAATTAGTCAGAGCCTTCCACTTCTGGACTGCTGCCGCCAATTTGCTTTCCTTTCGCTGACAAAAAATCAGCTCGCAAATGATCAATCGCTAGCCGCTTTTTCGCACCTGCATTTTTAAGTTGCACTAATTGAATTCTGAAATAAAGAATAGCGTTAACGTGATTGCTCTGACGATAAGCTTTACAGGGTTAAACGCCGCGTTTCGCTAAGTTTGCGGCAGATTCCACTGTCCCCTTGAGTTTATTCGATACCGGCCCTAAGCTAAACGAATTGTGGCAATTCGAAAACGGCAGCATACATTATTACACCAGCGCGCACGCGATGTACAGCTCTTAACAATGCTGATATTTTATCGTACGGCGAGTGTAACGTCCTTTCAACGTACGAACATTCAACTCGTTGCGAAAAATTCTTTGTTCTATATCATAAGGAACATCGTGAATTTATTCGACGAGGATCGTAGACGCGTTTGACTGCACGACCGATTCTGAGAAATTAGAATGGCATCGGTGCGAAGTGTTCAATCGATCGATTAAGGACGATACACGCGGATCGAAACTGAAATTATGTATGAAGGAACAAATGTCAATTGCAATATATAACATAAATTTAGGTATAATGATGTAAGAAGAGCCTCGAGGACATTCAACGCGACAGTTGTGCCGATCATAGGGCCAAAGCGGTTCACTTCACTTTTTTCATTTCTTCTTAAATTTTACTGGCAAACTGATCGTCATACTTAATTTTCTATATATAAAATTTCCTTGATTATTGCGTTCAACGGCAACGAATTATAAAACTTTGTGCGACAGTTAATTAATCTGATACTGTACCATACCATTAATTTGATGTACACTAATGCGATTAACTGTACATACGTTAAAATAAGTTCGAAAACTCGAATCGTGACATAAAAGTTGCGCCTCTAATAATACGTTTCACAACGTACAGGTTTGAATGTATATTTCATAAGCAACTTGAAAATAAAAAAAAGGTAGCTATATAAATTTATCAATTTCCCCGAGTTTATATTTTATAGAGGTAATCGCTCTGGCAATTGAACGGCCCGGTTCTAGATCAGAAATTATACGAACTTCTGAAAATTCATGTAACGCAGAGGTTGTCGAATTCGCGGAAAGAAATTAGCGAATTGAAAAGTAATTGTCTTGCAGGAAGTTCAATTGAAACCCTACGCGATGGCGAATTTAATGACCACTTTGCGTTTAATGATCTTTTTGTGTTCTACCAAACTTTTCGATAGCTCTAATGTCTATTTAAAAAGCGATAATTAATCGATAGTCGATCTTTTTATTATTCGATAATGCTGAAATAAAAATCGGTATGTATATAGGATACACGAGTTGCTCAGTTTGTTAACGCGAAAATTTCAAAACGCATGTTATATATTATATATACATATATAACTTGTTCATAGAAAAACCAATCGATACCTTGTATTTCGCACTAACGCAATCAAACTCATAAAAATGTATAAATAATAAATGTTTGAATTTCCCATTTTGTAAATTTTTTGTGTGGAGCCGTGACAATTCATTCTTGTCCGTTCTGTGTATTTATAGGAACGCTGAATATTGCAAATCTGTTAATTCTACGGGCGATAATTTCTGTATAAAACTTTGTATACCACGTAATAGATAGGTATTTGATTTGGAAAACGCCATTTCTATCGTTAATTATCATTGTCAATTCGAAATGTTATTAGCAAATTAAGCTGATGCTGTTAAATGTTTGTAATTCGTGGAAGACATGGCATGAATAATGGAATTAATTCTACAACTTCGACTCTTGATACGTTAAGGCGTACACGTTTTATATGTCCCATTGCCATAGGTAATCAGAATAATACTGTTTTTTCATCGAATTGAAATGATACTTCACTGTCATTTGTCTTTGCTATTTTATTTTATTTATTTTACGATAAATTAAAATAATAAATGGGTGGATTCGTCTCTATAAATCGGTTTTTCCCTTTGATTTAACTCATAAGGTAAGGTGAAATTTTGTTCTGTTATATAGCTTAACTAGTTTTCAAATAAAGTAGTAAGTGTAATTGAGTGACACTCAATAATACCTTTCTCTTAATTCTTTGAATAATATGTAAATTTTTAAACAATTCTGTGAAGTCCTGTGAACAGCACCACACCGTCTACATGACAAAGTGACATCACAAACTATTGACCAACACACATATTTTATAAACCATTTAAACATTCGTCTGAGCATTTCACAGTAACTATACACGTTCTTCCTTGAATGCAGAGCTCCCATTTAAGCGGTCGCTGGCCAATATCGGTCTAGCAGAAGCCGAGATAATTGAATTTGTTTAAAGAAATTATAAACAAATAAGGTTTATTTGTTATAAACAATTAAACACTTGATATTGTTATTACGGCCAACTGCATACAGTTAAAGCAGCGGCGAATTTTTTATCGTGCAGTTTATTGCTTTCAATTTCATTCGAAACGTTGTTGGTTTAAATCGGCCTAGTAGAAGCCGGGATAATAATTTTTAAATATTTTGTCGGTAATCATGCAAGTGGCGCCATCTCGCGTTGGCGGCCTTTTTCTCAGTTTGCCGCGGCTTCAAAACCGAAATCGTGGATTACATCGTTAATTTAAACAATTGCGTTTTACTCGGCTTCTACTGCGTATTTCCTAACCGGACTTGTCTTGAATAAAAGCTACGATCCATAGCTATCTTCGCCACATGTTGCAACAATATGGCATTTGTGGTTCGAAAGTTATTAACAATTGAAAAATCGTCAAAAATGCACTCCTGGTCACTGCAATTATCGCCGCTTGTGGTGGCGCTAGATTAATGACCGAGTGCTGAAACTGTGCTGAAAGTCGAGAAAAACGCAATTGTTTAAATTAACGACGTAATCCAGGAATTCTGTTTTGAAGCCGCGGCAAACTGCGAAAAAGCCCGCAAACACGAGATGGCGCCACATACACGATTTTTGTGGCGATCGGGATTTACCGACGTTAGTCGCGAAGTCGCGACCTGTGTTACCGTGGGTGGGCATAACTAGATTTAACCAGGTTAGTGTTATTATAGTTAGTTTTAAGACACTAGTCTTTAGTTCTAGTTGTTTAAGTACGTTAGGTTTGTAACACTAGGTTTAAGTTTTTGAATCTAGTCAATAGCGCTTAACTTTACAGTTTAGAAAGAGTTACCGAAGTGGTAGGAGTTCCTCCACGACAGTAAAAGTGCAAGAGTTTCTTTTTCCATCACATATCACCGCCACATTTTCGACAAATTGTTACCGCAAAATATATTTAAAAATTATTTTATTAGCTTCTGCTCGCATATGCAGTTGGCCGCAATAAAAATTTCAATCGTTTAATTGTTTATAACAAATGAAACGCACCTGGAATAATATTCACAACATCTGTTGGAGATGTTAGTTGATACTCCTAGCTTTAATTTATGTCCCCTGGTCATTGATGTAGATCGCCTGGAAGTGGCAGTAACCGCATTTGTTTATAATTTCTTTAATCAAATTCAATTATCTCGCGTTCTACTTGGCCGATTTTGATCAACGACATCTGAAATTGAAGCTCCTGGTTCAAGAAACAATCTGATTCATGATTAGATCGGCCCCCGTGCATAGTTTCTTGGCAATACTCAAACGAATTATTAATTTGTTTATAAAAAATAAACAGCGCATGTAGCATTTGTAAATCGTTTATTACCGTGTAGCATTAATCTAGCGCCACCAGAAGGCGAGATAATTGCAGTGACCCGGAGTGCATTTTTGCCGATTTTTCAATTGTTAATAACTTTCGAACCTCAAATGCCATATTCTTGCAAGATTTGGAGCAGATAGCTATGGATCGGAACTTTTATTTAAGACAGGTCTGGTTAAAAATTACGCCCTAGAAGCCGAGAAAAACGGATGTAATCCAGAAATTCGGTTTTGGCGGTGCGGAAAAATGCGAAAAAGGCCGACAACGCGAGATGGCGCCACATATTTTTGTTTTCGTTTTCATGTAACCTTTTAGAATTTGATTTACTTCTGAGATATCTTCTTTCCATACTTGAAAGTAATATTTTTGTAGTGGCATTATGTTGAAAATATTACAAGAGTGTATTATATAAAATGACTGAAAGGAAAAGAGAGACAAAATGTCTGCATTTGAAGATTTAAGGGCCTCGCTAGTATGTTTGAATAAAAGTGTGTTCAATTTCCCTATTGGAGCAATTTCGTTGGAAGATTTGAAACCTGTTGAAGAAAAAATTAGAAACACACGAGATTCATTGAAACGTCTAAATGCCAGGTTATTAATACTTAAAGCGCAAAATGAGTTCCGTATGTTACCAATGTATTACACATGAAACAAATGTTTTGCGATGTAAGAATTACTTAATAATACACTTTCAGAAATAGCGAATGGAGAACCGGAGGAAGATATAAGGAACACAGTAACGAATTTGCATGAAGCGGCGGCAAATGCTCTTATAAACAATGCAGCAATTAAAATATGCCTTCATTCTTATACTATTCAAGCTATTCTAAAAGGCAAAGAAGGTGACAGTGAGAAGCAAATGTATGATTTAAAATAACTTGAGCTGTAGAACTTAAGATAGATAAAGCAGTCCAACTACAAACGGTATTTCTGTCTGTAGGAACATTTATGCCTGTATGTGTAAATTATTTAGCCTCTGCGATGATATTTTATCTACCCAGAAGGCAATAGAAAATGCATTACAGGAGCAATTAGAATTAAAAATTCAATGCCAGACTGCCCTATTTGATTATAAAAATTTCTTAAAGGAACAGGAGGAAATACGCAGTAAAAAGTTACAGGAAACAAATCCAGAGCTGGTCAAGTAAGTGCGCACTTCTATACAATAGATCATCTATTAGTTTGAAAATTACAACTATATCAAACTTTTTTAGAAATAAGGAGAAAACGGAGAAAACCTTAAAAAACATAAACATAATGAAGAAACTGATTATAAATTTTATTGCTGCTTCTAGTCATCTGTTATCCAAAGATCCAATTCTGGTACAGATGTTGGAGGATCATAGAGATACAGTCAATATTGAAACTATTTTAAAACTAACTCAAAGCAATGCAGAGAACAAAGATATGCCAACAAATGAATAGTATTTACATCAGCTTTTTTATTAGCTATTTTTTTTGTATTACACTTTTTACTATGGTATTAATAGAAATTTTTTATATATTTCGAATGAAACATTTTAGAAAACTTAAAAAAAAGTATACCCATTAGTGATCACCACAGCTGGATTTATGTGTAAATGTGTTAATAATTTTATTTTAATGATAATGTGTCATGATTTAAATTTGTTTTTTAAAACAGAAAATTAATTTTAAACATAATTGCGGTTTTTTACATTTGTATCTGTGAAAATTGGACTTAGTTTGAAAGGTTAAAAAAATTGTACATGAAACGAGAACTCTCGGAACAGAATAAAAGTGTTGAATATTTGATATTTTGTATTCATTCTATTTACCGCACATTAATATAACTTGAAGCTTTGGAAACAATTTTTTTTCTATAACATACGCAGAAAAGAAAAATGAAACATGCTTAAAATGTATGGAGAAAGTAATAAATTTAAAGAAAATGTACAAGAACTTCGGTAAGAATGTTTTCTTTTGTTTATCTTAAGTGCGCAGGCACAACACATATTTACAGGAAAAAATGTTCGCGCATTTTCAATGTCTTTTCGAATTCTATTAAAGCGATTTTGTCAGACATACATATATATATATATATATATATATATATAAATAAATAAATATATATATATATGTATATGTATATCTATAATTAGTCGATAAATAACAGTTTGTGTAGGCTAGTGATTACGAGTTGAGATAGGATTTCAATCACAGCTTACAAGTACGATAGAAATGTATTATGTAGGGAAGAGAGGTGCACATTTGTTGACGAAACTAATGGCCCTATGATTCCGTTTCATAAATTATATTACGTGAATATACCGCATTGAATTTGTATGGTTTGGTGTATCATTCAGTCCCGTGCTATTCACCATTGACATGCAAATTACTCTCCACCCTTCATATTCTTACGCTTGTAGCGTAAACACAGAATCTATCGGAAATAGTACTCAAACAATTTAATTTCTATGTACATTAATCCTCATCGTTTGCGTTTAATGGATTATTGGTGTTGTACGCGGAAAGAAAACGAATCCACTGATACAGCAACAGAAAACACGTTAAAAATGAAAATAATGTTGAATACGTTCTCGTAAAAATGTTAAACGTTTCTCGGCCTTATGATTTTCTAGATTCACACGAAACGGACAAAGTATTTCAAAGCATATCGATATCGATATTAAATTGCTACTATAAATTACTGAATGGAATAATCAATCAGCACTCTCATGCTTTTGTTAAGAATACATCCGCTTTTCACTTGCATTGTAAAGATTACGTTGTAATAAAATTAGTCGGTCGCTGCGTGGCAGTGGTAATTACCGTAGTAATAATACAGCTTATTAATCGTCATTATTTATATAGTTTATGTATATATGTATATGTATATATAATTTGAAGCTGATACATTTCCTCGACTTCTGACATTTCACATTTCATCTTAAAACTCTCCTCGTGTCTTTTCGTGTGCGTACAACTATCCGTTCCAATGATTTCTATTTACAAAAATTAGTCTATACCCGATTTATTTCACTTTTCCACAGCACAACGCCTCCTCCTCCCTATATAGATAAACTTCTCAAAATTTCTATAACGTCAGTAATCACACTCATTACAAGGTCACACTATCATAACGCACATCAGCTGCCAATTCCATATAAGTGGCAAATAATCACTGAACACAAGCTAAAATAATCCTTTAGCAACGAATACATGCTAGAAAAACGAATAATAATTAAAACGCGCGTTAATCGCATATTATCTAGATCACCTCCGTAGAGTAAAACGTGTCGTGTAAGTAATTCACTGCAATCAGCACGACACAGTGACTAATATGTATAGATGTTTCAACGGGTTCATAAATAAATGCCGCAAACATTTCAAAGCGGGCATTTAAAAAAAACAAATCGAAATTCAATTATAATTCTCTTGCTTTACAATGAAAGCGAATTGAAAATACAATAGAACAACTGGAAAAGATCCCAATTTCATGCATAGAACGTGCACAAAAAATTGGCGTCGCTGAAGACATAATACGAAAAAAATTGATTGCAGATGTAGGAGTGTAAAAATCGAATAAAATTGAATGGTCATGACTGATTAAAAATAGTAAAAATGATTCACGTTTTGTAACATATACAAAACTAGGACATTAAAATAAAACAGAAAGGAAAGCAACGTATCTTCTATGCATTGCCTTGCGATCAAATCGAGTCTCGCTAGAACATAAACGCGCGTCGTTTTCGCGAAACAAATAGCACGTGTCACGTTTTCTTGCAACTTTACAAAAGCGAGGAGATGAAAGACACATACGTACATTTAATTCGGTCCGATCTATTCGCACCAATTTACAAATATACAAATAATCGCTTTAAAGCTCAATCATTGTCCTATCATTAATAATGAATAATTTCATTCGTCATCGGGACGAGCGTAACAGCCTTCCTATACGAAGCAGATGAACAAATGAGAAACACAAATATAATTATAGATAAAAAAAATGAGATGTAAATCCTGCGTAGCGTATACGACTACATTTTCTTGTTCGCTCACAACCATACTTAACCAGCAGTCAGTCGTGTTGCATTTAAAAATTGGTGACGCATGAAAAATGGACTAAAAAAAAGCTACAGGCTAAATTACAACATAGTCGCGGCATAATCACGCTAACGATGTATGACAGGGTAGCGATATAAATACAAAGGTCCCAATTTTCATAATATTCACACACGCGCATTTTTCGTTATCATACTACCTTTCTCTCTCACACTCTCTCACTCTTCTCTTTCGTACAAGCATATGCACACACACGCGCGTGTGATTCCTCCTCACATCCATCTGTGAAGATACTGATTTCATACATTTCAATTTAATCGCAAATATATACCCCGGTCTCGGAATTCCATGTGTGTAGATGCGTGTGGTGTACACGTGTACACGAGTATCGTGTATGTTCCATCAAGAGATCATGCTTACAGACGATACCGCCGACGACAAATAATAAAACGAAAATGAAACGTAAGGGACGTTAACTTCTTAAGCATTCAATTAACACGAAGATTCGTTCTCTTTCCACGCGAAAGCATACATACACTGGAGGACAACGGGACCACCCCTTTCAACTTTGCTACCTGTCCATCGCTCTGTTGTCACTTTCATTCGATCGCACAGTCCCGCGTCCGTTCTCTTCTCTTCCCACAGTTCCATTCTTCGTTCGCTCTATTTTTCTCGCCACTGTATACAAACGTGACGTCCGATTGTTTCACGATTGCTTGTACTGACAAGCTTACAAAAGGAACAATACTCTCGGCGCGTATCCAGTGGGCAGATACAGATAATAACGAGGGAGGAAATCCACAGAAGTTAATGGTTTAGTTCTTATCTCCATTTAAGCGTATTTACTTCAAGACATCCGACGGCCCAATTAACAGCATGATACACACAGGTGTGAAGAAGTGCGACGTAACGCCTTTTGCTTGTCATTTTGTCTTTTTTCCCTTCTATACAAATTGTGATGCGACCCCTCTTTTAAGCTGCATCGAACGTTTCGTCGTCGGATGTGCTTGGCCATAAAATATTGGATACAACGCTAACACGGTACATTGGTACATGGCTCGGGAGTGGTACGCAATCGTGGGCCAGACTAGTAAAAGAATTTCGGACCTTTGTGCACGACAAAGTTAACGCCCGCCGCCCCCAACGCGCAGAGAAGTTAGTCTGTCGATGATCGCACCGTCCGTTAAGAGAAACATCTGTGCTGACTAGCCGATTAAACAAACTCGCTCCGCTTATTTGTTGATCGAACGATTGCGTTTTGTTACAAATTCGTGTGGTCGTAAAGTTGAAGCACTCCGCCAAGTTAATTTTTAGAGACTATGCATTTCAAAAAAGAAAAGAAAAGAAGGGAGAACAATGCACATCAATTGACACGTCCAATCGGATCAGGTAATGATATTACGCAAACAATTTCTTCTCGAAATATCATTACTGGTTTTATCAGTAACGCGGTATATTCACTGATGTACTTGCGTTTACTTTCGAATAGCAATTTTTTCTGCATAGATATACGTAGTACAACGTTATCAATAATGTTTGCACATCTGAATAATTTTGCAACATTTCTTTCTCTTCGAAGTAATCTGCCCTCGATACAGACAGTTGGAAAAGAATAATCGGACGCTTTTACGAAAACACGTGGCACTTGGTAACAACCTCGAAAACCGGAAAGTGGGGTTCTTATCTTAATATCTACACCGTGCGACGATTATAACATGTACAGCCAGGAAATTTCGACTAATATCGCAGTGTAAAGAACTTATGATTATGGTGTATTTTAATCTCTTTATTATTGATCAGTCTGTAAATAAACGGACAATACAAGTATTTCGACTCCCGACAAAAATTTGGTCGAGTCTAACAAAAAATGTCTAACTTTCTTCAACGACGAGATATGAACTATGTTACAAATTTGTAACAAAACCTCGCACAGTCAACACTTTAAACGTACTTACGTACTTTCGCTCGTTTAATCGACAGGGCCGACAAAGATGTTTTCCTCCTGCGCCCTTAACTTTGCGCAAACATTTTCGCGTTAAGTATCTATCTCTTCATTGCCTGGGTGCATTGTTCGAAACATCCACCAGGATTCGAATATATCACATCGTAACGCCCTTCTTCTCGTAACTTCGTAGGACAGACACATTTTAAACAAGTCCCCGGTGAAATTCTCCACAAAGTAAGTTCACCGCACTGTACAACTACATCGCGTACAGTTTTACATTCTTCTATCCGTTGTTTGACTGGTGTTTGTTTTTTGTGTTCATTTTTGTCTGCTATGTGTTCCTTCTTCTCTATTTTATATTCAGTATCGTTCGCTTTGATCTAACAAATAACGATTCAGTTGAAGAAGATTCTGTTCTGCAATGTGAAACAGAAACGGTTTGTATTGCTTTAAAATGAAACCTATATTGATATATATAATATTCAATTACAGGCATACTTTGGTTCTCATTTTGTTACACTTCTAATAGTTATCTTTGTCTAACACGCGTGTTTCCAAGAATAAAACTGTTTCGCCGAAATGAACGGGTCTTCTCCGCAAACGATAATGTTCGATTCGAGAAATTCTCCCGAATCTACGGGTTTCTATGTAGAACAGGGATCAACTGTATCGATACACGCGTATAATTTTGTTGATCTACGCCCCAGCTCAATTTTCACGGTAGATATCAGAACCTACATGCAAGAATCTTTCAATTTCTCTTTTTTTCCTTCTGTTTGTTTGTTTGTTTGCTTCGATATGTCATGTAAAATGTAACTTCAATGATTTTTACGATTTACAGCATTTTTACTTGATTATTTACCGGAAGGCATGAAACCGAAATCGATCTTCTTACAATTACGATCACTTTGAATTACCACTTAGGGATATTTACGAAGCTCGTTAAATGATATACGATCAACTGAAACACTTGACACATGGTGCGTGCGTGTGTGTGAAGCTTCGTAGCAAAATAGTTTCACGATTCTCATTTATGTACAGTCGGTGTAATAATTTTCATATTATAAACGTGTGTACTTATATAGATCAACGACAGGCAGTGTAGGCGTAAAAAAAGAATCGTTGTGAAACATAAAATTAGTTAAAAATTGTTAACTAAAACACGATCGGTGCGGTACAGCACAGATTCTCGCGGATACTTATAGATATAGCGTTAATACTGTTATACATTCGTGTACCGTACGAGACGAACATAATAGGATACTCTTCCATTAAATAGGGAAACGTTTACTTTGACACTCGTTGCCGGTAAAGGGAAAAGTCACAAAAAGAACTGGGAGGAAAAAATGAAAAAGCCTTTCGAACGTTTCGAACAGGAGATAACAGTTGGCGACACGCTTGGAACAGATCGGTGTAAAGCGCAACATTAACGCGTTTATCCTTTCAGTTTCATGCCTTTCCAGTCGATCAGACATCACAAGTGGGTTCATAAACCTCGACTACAAGCAGAAGTACGCCACGTTCGTTTATCTGGGACTTTCGAGTAAAATGAGATCTCAGCTTCAACTCTTTACGATTTAATACACGTATCGTAACACATTTCGCAATAACGGCGTGTACAAACCGTGCGCCACCGCGGTACAAGATGAGAGGGCCGTAGGTACAAGCATGTTCTTTCACCATCGGCACGTCAATTCCTTACTTTTACACGCGTATACAGGTGAGACCGATTTGCCGGTACTGAACGGTCGAAGCCGATATCACGACTGTCCTCAGTCAGCAATGAAAAGTTTTACAATACACTCGGTAACATCGGCATTAACAGCGACGTTAATTCGTTTTAAACAATGATTCGTTCACGAAATGACAATGACGATGAGAATAATAATAATAATATAATAATAATAATAATAATAAAATAATAAAATTATGTAGTAATGTAATAATAAGAAGAAGAATCGTAATAATAATCGTAAAGAAGAGAAAGAAGAAGAGCAAAGTTAATCGTGATAATAATAACGATAATAATTATAATTAATAGTAGCAGTAATAATGATGGCTGTGTTGTGTGGTTTAACTTGTTAACGACGGCGGCATGTCGTCGTGACGATGGTGTGTGCAGCACCGAATCTTGAGAAGTGGATCGACTTCCGGCACGTTGCAAGATAAATGGCCACCCATCTCATTCCGAATCGCTTGCAGCATCTTCCCTTGTCCACGGTCATCTAGCGCTTACCGATTCGCACTTCCGCGACACGTTCCCCAGAACATCATCTGCACTTCTGTTACACGCGCACTGTATTGCCCCCCCTCCCAAGGCTGACAGATAACAGAGAGTCACTTTTGTCTTCCACTTTTCTTCTTCTTCCGTTTGAAGAAGCAACAGCATCTGCAAATAAACCAAACACTAATAGGACTTAGAGTCGTCTCCTTTTGATCGGTTCGCGCTATGACACCAACATGCAGCACAACAAGGCATTCCAAAGCGGCGACAAATCACGGCTTATTTTCTCAAACCAAATTGCTAGGGGCTAGGGTATCGTCCGGGCGTGCGGCCGATGCGTGAGTCACTTGTTAAATAGAATGCAACAAAGGGAACGAAAGGGATGAAACTGTGCTCCCGGGCGTTGCGCATGGTCATAAACGTTCGAAACGAAGATTTATGTAATTGGGAAAAATAAGAGATCATTTTCGTAACGATATAATTAGAAGTGACGGGGTAACGATCATTTTCAGCTATTGTATTTTGCCTTAACGTTGCGCAACAGAAAATCCCGCAATGGCCACTTGTACTGGAATATTGAACCAAATTCAGGGATCGGTCTGGGATCGGCCGTGGACGTAGGAGGGTATAAACTTCGATGGATGATCTTTCCGCATCCGCGACAACGCTTTTTTCCCGGCGGGCAATGCTTTCTGAAATAGGACAGTTCAGGACATTCAACATGTGTCACACAAATGACGGTGTTCGAATTGTATGCGTCGCAAAGCAAAAGAATTCTCGCCACCAATGTAAATTGACCGCTGCAATTGTCTACTAAATTAATGCACACTGTTCGACGATATATCTTTTTCCTTCATTTCTTCGCGGCGTAACATTCTGATAAGTCACGTTCACATGCACTAGTTACAGAAATTTGTTTGCTCCAATCGTAATTTATCTCCCGCCGGCATAGCGAGGATTAAATGTCCGAGTGTACGCAAAACCTGTATTCTACTAACCATGCAAAAAGAATGTGATACAATCGTAATACTAACTTGGTTTCGTCGACCATGTCCACTTCTTGGGGTGCTGTAATTGGTGTATTCGAGTGTCCTGCTGTAGGATCATCATTCGCTAGTTCTCCATTCGTCGAGGACACCACCTAGATACATAGCACGTTATCATAATTTAGTCCAACAGTAAATGCACGAGAGTATGTTACATAGTTACATAGAAATGAATTGAATCTTCGAATGGAATTTCGTGTGTCATGAGTTCAAGGTACACATACAAAGATATTCTACTAAACTATAAAACATGAAATACGTGATGGATACACGTACATACTTATGTACAGGGGTACGTATACATAAACCTCTACTTCGAAAAACTAAGTCCATAATTTACATGAAACAAGCGCCACTTTATATTTACGGCGCATTATTAAATACAAACGACGTGGAATTCTAAAAACAGAGCGTAGCTAATCAACTCGGTTAACAGATTACTCGCCAAAGAACACATCTCGCGAATTACGTTCCCGATGCGCGCGTAGCAAAGAAGAAAGATACTTTGGATTAGTAAGATAGCGATTGAATTGTTATAGGTGAATCTATCAACGAAACAAACTTCCGCATGCGGCACAAACCAATTTTTTCGTATACTTCTAACTGACCATTATCCGTCGATGTTTTGTCTACAAACAGATCGAACGGTACGTGTACTTCGTAAACGTGTCTGCGCGTCTTCTTCTTGAGCTAAGACAGAGGAAGGCAAGGGGGACAAGTAGGATAGAGGTGCGTTTGTTTCTTCCGTGAAGCGTTAACCCGGACGAAATGAATCGAATTCCAAGTATCGAACAGCATTGCTTTATTTCGTTGACCTCTGCAGCGATAGGACTAAGCACTTATCGCGAGTGCGGGTCGAATAATTATTACCGCGTGACCATGTGCTCGTTAAGCGAAATGAAATCCATGAATCGAACGCACGCAGGGATGGTACCTTTGGACTGATAAATGAAGTGGACGGTACAGAGGTTTCGCAAGGTTCACTCACCTGTACTGAACCGTGCCTATCAGCGGGTGTCAATGTACCACCAGCTCCAGACTGCTTCACGGTATCTTGCCACGTGGTTCCCACCCCTTTACCTCCCCCGCCTCCCGCCCCTGGACCTGTCACATCCTAAAGGAACAAGCACTAGAGTCCAACCGCGTTAATCAATTAAAAAATAGAAAAGAAAAGGAAGAAGGACAGAATACAGTAGTGCCTGCTAAACTGTCGCAAATTTTCGTCCGGTTAACTGCACGCTGATCAGCTCTATCATTTCGCGAAATTTCGTTGTCCGCGGAGAGTTAGCCGTGTTATCTTACTATAAAATCTTTTGTGAATGACGAAATACGAATACGAAATGTTACTAATTGTTAAGACGTTCTCAATGAAAATGGGCACCAAGTACTGTGCAATGTAGGACCAGAGTGCCATTGCTTCTCTTCCATTTGACTCGCATCCAACGTGACGCGACCGAAACCGAAATGACGCCTACCTCCACGGATAAATGTCGCACCGCGAGCCTAATTCAACGTCAGTTTGACGGGCATTACTGTGCATCCAACACTCGAGACACCGTCCTGATATGAAAATCATGTACGACATGTGTTGTTTGTTTTGTCTTCCGCTTCGCACGGCAGGTTGCAACTTCCACGATCGTTTAATGTGATGTACGCCATACGTGTAAAGTACTAATTCATACTCTGAATGATATTTAATTACCTTGAATATACATGTATACGGAATACTCATTATCTACGTAACTACTGGCTACGATGATGTTTGTCGTCAATGATAGAAACAATACTAGAACGGTATTGCCGACGGGCATTTTACAGTACGGCACGATGATTCTAATTGCAAGTCGCTTCTTCATGCAAGTGTTAAACATAGATATTTCGATTTGCAAATATTGCGCTCGCATTAAGGGGGAAAGCAACTGAGATTTATAAGAATATGAGAAGTATACGATAGACTTTAGAAACATTACGAACGTATCCACGACGGGATAGAATATGCATGAAGAAGTGAGACCAACATATTACAAAATCTTTAATTGGCTTACATAGTTGCCTTGCATTTCGATGTGAACCTCATCCAACATGAGGACTACATCCTCCTCAAAATCATCGCATTCCTATATACCGATGATTTCCATGTTTCGCATTGAAACAGAATCGTTTATGCAAATATTATCACGGAGCATAACTAACTGTTTGCTTCGAACGTTTCTGATAATATGTAGCGTCCTATCGACATTCTTCTGTTCTTCGTTACCACAAAGTTCAAGCAATGTTCCCACTTGACGTTCAATTCAAACAGTTCTCGCGTTTTTTCAAGTTATCAAGGAAAATATCTATTTCGTTACTGATCAAGTGTTTACTCATGCTGTTATTTGAGATAGTAGAAGCTTCCACACATCCATGCTACTTTCTCTCAAAAGAATGGAAAGGGTATAGAATAAACCGTAAAATCTCGTGCGTACCTTGTATGCATGCCGGTCACGATTTGGTGATACAACAATCTCCTGTCCTGTCTGCAACGATCCAAGGGGTGTAGACTGTAAAAACGAAAGGCAAATGTTAGAAGAGGGGTTCCCTTACTAGACGTATTAACATATAGATGAATTTCGCATAACGTACTTGAAGACAGGAATGAAAGAATAATTGACGGTAACATTCAATATGATTATTTCGTACATTGCTCTTCAAACTGGAGAGGATAGAACGAAACATGTAGTATTATTAAAGTAGGAACACATTTAAATTGATATCGCCTCGTTGCACAATTCATTGGTTACCAGCACGGGGGCAAAATATTATCGTTGAAAGGATATTTAAATGTACATACATCAGGCAACTAAGCTACGTACATTCATTACTGGTACCGGCTTACGATGTTTTACAAAAGATGAAAAAAAGCTTCGCAGAAAGGGAAGGGAAATAATGCTGTATCGATCGGCATGCATTTAGCAGTCATATACCGCGTATACATCGCGAAAGGCTCTTACCCGCTGGTGTAAATTAAATAAGTGAGCACAAGGCGTGCGAGAGGGGAAAAAAATGTACGTGGATGCTAAGTGGCAGCTTTGCTGCGTTTCTAGCGGATGTAGAAGCGAATCTCGGTCGGAACAAGATATCGCGTCTCAAAGGAGAAATAAGATTTTCGCGCTCGACGAAATAAAAGTCGATAAGCTCCCAGTATCGTTCCATGGGCTTTGCGGACTCATTGACAAACTAGTTCGGCGCAGCGTTGTCTCCCTTCGTCTTATTAACGGGTACGCTGTACTTCTTCTTATCTTTTTTTTTTGTTCTTTCCAATAGCCCTAATACAAGCGATCGAACACCCAGATGTCCGTGTACAGGTGAATAAGAAACGCGAGACACGCGTACCGTTTACCACCCACCTTATCGGATTTAGTCTTTCCAATGTGAGAGGGGGGAGCCATCCTTAGGACTCTAAGTTGCTCGAAGTTGGGTGGCTAGAGATACATTGGGGGCAGCATGCAAATGTTAAAAATCAGTGAAATATGAATTTCTTGGTTTCTTTTTGCCGAAACGACGGAGAGACGACGTTGACAACAAATACTCGGGACGACTTACTTACCCAGAAGAGACGATATCTCCGTGTTTCTACGTAATATGAGCTTAAACTACTTATGTACAGTGTAACGATCCGGAACCAACTCGACTCAAAAGACAGTCATGTACGTTGTGAAAAAAATCTTTTAATTTACGGAATTCTAGTAATAATAATAATATCAACGTCGTTTGTACATTTCTATTAATCGTGAATGAGAATCGTGAATATCAGAAATGAAAGGGGGGAAGAAAAGAGAAAAGTAGAAAGAGAGATAGAACTCCGCTATCGGCATTGATATCGGCTCTTGGCTATACGTGCTTCGTCCCTGGTCATAATCGACCATCATGCAACTCTCCTATTAATTCTGTCTTCCTTTATTGCATGCATTGCGAAAAAGATAAAGAGAAAGTGACGTATACTCGGATCACTTGATCGTCAATGGATCACGCACCACCGTCTTGCCAGTCCAGTCGAACTCGCCGTCGTTGACGAAGCCACGCTTCTCGTACAGGTCATGGAAGAGCTTCCTCAGGTACTCGTAATCGGGCGTCTCGAAGAAATCCAGTCTACGGACATACCGCAGGTACGTAGCCATTTCTTCGGGATGACCATCGCAGAGAACCTCGATCGCCGTGTTCCGCTTCGTGTCGCCGATTTTCTGATATCGTTCCTTCAGTGTGTCCGCCTTCAATCCTTGCCACGGAAGGCTACCGCGCAGGAAATACATTAGCATGTGCCCCAACGCTTCCAGGTCGTCTCTTCTGCTCTGCTCTGAATGTTACAGGGGAATAAAGATCCATATTACATCCGCGTGCTTTCGCTCGCAGCGATACGCAAAGAGTACATACGAGAACCACCGCGACATTTTGTTTTCGATCTTTCGTTTGCGCAGAATAGAGCCGGAAATGTTGGCTGCGTAACAGTCGTCCGCAAGGTAAAATTGAAAAGAGCATAGAACCATCGCGGGATAAACACCGCGATAGATCTAACATAGCGTATCAGAACGGTGTGCTCGCCTACAACTTTCTCCATGCTGTAGATCGTGGCGGACGGTGAAGTTTCAAGACTTTCTGCGAACGGTTTGGCCGGCAGCGGTCCTCTTATATACGACATCTAAGCAGCAAGAAGTAAAAGTTACCTTTTCCGAGGTGCGTGTTGACGCTCATGTAACGCGCCGTGCCAGTCAGGCTTTTGTGTTCCCGATACGGTATGTGTTTGTTCGTCTCCAAGTCTATGTACTCTTTGGCCAGTCCGAAATCTATGATGTGAATAATCTTTTCCCGTTTGGCCGTGGATCGACCTATCAGGAAGTTCTCCGGTTTGATGTCGCGGTAGATCAAATGCCGACTATGAACGTATTCTATCCTATGGAGCTGAGCAAAAAGGAGCAACGTTTCAGTGATTGGCGATTATTCGGCCGGCACAAACGATTCATAATTAATTGAAGGATTTGGAATGTCCTCTGATTACGTGCAATTCCATGTTGCTTCTACTCACAATTTGCGTAGCGATGTTGAGAACTGTTTTTAAGGTGAACCTCCTACCGCAGAGGTCGAACAGGTCCTCCAAACTCGGTCCAAGAAGTTCCATCACCAGGGCGTTGTACTTCCCGTATGGGCCGAAGTAGTATACCTCTGGTATACCCTCTGCGAAAGTATTCGTCGTACAGATTAATACAGAACGACCGGTATGCAAAACGATTCGAACGAATTAATTGAAAAGCCACTCACCCGGAGTACCTAATAATTTGTAAAACCTATATTCTAAATGTAACTGCGGTGCTTTTGTCCTCATTGCTTCCTGGAAAAAGGAAAGGGCACATCGTTTCAGCGTAACGCGTCGGGATGGGGGGGGGGGGGGGTGAAGCTCGTATGAAGCTAATGATTCGTACAAATGGAACAAGATTTCTCTCGGGGCTTGTTAGATTTAACGCGGGGTCAAATTGTTAACGGCAATTAAACAACGTCCTCGTATCGTTTGCTGCCGTTGCAAAAAAGAGTATCGCGCCAAGGGATTTTGAACACACGGTGGACAGTCGCGAAATTTTAATGAACTCACCAGTTTAATTGCTACATGCTCGTTATTGTAGAGGTTCTTCCCTGCAACAGAACGAAAGGTAAAATGTCTATGTGTGCATCCAACAGCTGCACTGATTATGCACATCGATCGAGCATCAATGATTTTCATAATACATTTCGCACGCGGCGCAAACGCGTCGTGGGCGTAAAAGGAAAATCATCGAAAAGTTCGCGAATTTGTAGCCAAGGTGAAAGATCTAATGTTATACGCTTAATGATTGGTCGAATATAAATTCCGGCAAACAACAGTTACTAGATTTTCCTTGCAAGTCCGCGATATGTCGCCTGCTGTTCCAATGCATTCCATGTACCGTGTTCGCGCAACTATTTAATTATGCCCGTTGCAATTGTTTATGCAACTACACGGGCCGATCCGAATCTATCTGCGCAGGGACACATTGGTCCAATTGTACATACCGAATAACTCTGTATAATTACGACAAGCTCGAAAAAGCCGTAACTTCGCGCTAGTCCCGTCGAGATCGCCCCCGCCACCGTTTCAACGGTATCGTAATCGGGCAATATGTAATTCTCTATCGAGGGAGGACTTCCTCCATCGATTGCCCTTCGCGTGAGAAATTTGATTGGTCAAATTTGTTGGCCTGGGGTGTGCGGTCATTGTGGTATAGTGGTTAACGGTTATTAGCGTCCACAAAGTCCCGCAAACCGCTCTTAAATTCATAATAATTCCATTTCCACGCGGAGAGATCGAAGCTGTGCACACTCAAGCTTGATTGCTCATAGGGGTCGCAGTGTCCTGTTCGCCAGGCGATTTCGTATTCGTTGCACCGGACTCATTCTCTGACCTTAAAAACGTCAAACTCGTGATGAGAATCGCGGGGTCGCGAGGCGAAGCTTCCAACAACTTCGCGCCGCAAACTGTGCACGGGCATATCGTCGACGAGCAGAGGAACGGGACGCGCGAAAACGAAAGCGCTTTCGGTATTTCTGTATAACGGGTAGAAACTTCGAAGCTAATCGTATAAAAGTTAAATAGTATAAAGGGAGGGGTGGGTAACATGCCGTTCGTTTCCCGGCACGCGAACGTCGGGCAAAGTGAAGAGCTTCTTTGGAATATTGGCTGACAAGTAGAATGCAATCTCGCGAGCTTTCCAATTATTCGGGAAAATTAACCGCCGAGGTCGCTTAGCCAGGGACCTATAAAGTTCGAGCGTCGGACCACCAATTGAAACGGTGCACAGTTTCCAGGCGCTCGTTTAATCACTAATCAAAGTATATACAACTTCGACGGCCCAAGGAAAATCGATTGTAGTGCAGCAATGCTGTTAGGTAAGACCTTGTCGTGTGAACTGTTCCTTATAGTAATCGACGGGGAACAGGATCGGCCGTTAAAGAACAGGGTATAGAATTTATGCAGCTGTTGAAACGAACATCGATAGCGCATACACATACCCGAGTAACCAACAGACGTAACATCGCTGAATGGACGAGAATCTGGACCATAGAATACCATAGAACTACGATAGAATTGCCAAGCTCACGCGAACTCGAGCGATTAAGAACGACAATTGCGACCGCGGTCTCGAATGGAAGTCGCGCGGATCGCGAATGAATTTAACGGGAATGTAATTGATTAATCAGTGCCGGATCTCACGTGTCAACGGTGAACGGCCCTAATAAGCGCGCGTGTGTACACGCGAATAAACGTATCGTGATTCACAGATTGTGTGACACGTGACTTTCTGCCGCGTTGCTGCCGATACTCGCGAAGAAGGAAACCCATGAACGATCGATGACTCGAGAAACCTGGATTAACGAGGAACCCGTTTCCTAACGAGAAAAAAAAAATTGGATTCATCCGCTGGAACTTCCGTTCTAATTCACGACGATCCGTCGTACAGAGGCGCTGAAACCTGCACGGCCATACCGAAATGCAAAGTTCAAGGGGCGCAAGATTTCTCTTCGTTGCGAAAAACCACGGATGGTCGTTATAATAAAAATGCGAACGAGCAGTCACGTCTGCTTAATTAAACAATTAATCGAACCGAGACGCTTTACCACGATGCTGTTAAGATAAGTGTTAAAATAAAGTGTTACGGTACCCGTTTGCAAATCTTTTCGTACGTGGACTAGCTACAAGTCGATCGAAATGCACTAAATGTATGTGAAAATCGGAGAAACCCATAGAAATTACGGTGGCTCCGAAAACTGTGGAAGAATTGATTTGTCCCCGAAAGTAGGCCGACGCCACAGCGCGACCAGAAATTCCCTGAAATATTCCGGATACGTAGGCAGGTCAACAACACGTTCACACAATGATGCACAAATGAACATCCTATTCTGCGGAATCAAGCATTCCCCTCGTTTCTGGATGTTTAATCGCTTATCCGACCGATTGCGAATCGTGATTCTCCAATGTGAACTTACATGAACAGTAAACGGCGCAATGTTAATAAAAATTTGCTATCTACGAACGAGGAAAGGTATCGTATTTGTTTCTACATTATTCGTAGGAAAAAAGTGAAAGTACAGGATGGGTTCTCGAAACGCGACTCGCAAGATGTTAAGGTCGAGCAAGTAAAACTACCAGCGCACGTCTCAAAATCAAATCGCCGTAACTCGTGGTCGCTTTCTCTCGCTTTCATTCCGAGCTTCCCCTATCGACGGCCAATTAGATAAAGCAGCAATTATAAAACGAGCTCGATCGTCTACTTTACTTCTCGCGGCGGAAAAACCGGTCACACAGTACGCATGAAACCCATTTAAAATTCGCCCAAAGATTGTGTGCAGATTTTACATCTGCCTATACACGTTCGCTCGCTGTAACAACACATTGTGGATACAATAATTGAACTTAACAGTTCGCTACGGAGAAAAGGCTGTCGCTTTCGGAGGGGGCCCGATTAATGGCGATGGCCGTAGCAACGTAGGAACAGGGGAAAAACGTGTTTCCAGGCTGCCCCAATCTTTCCAATCGTATGGCTTTTTGTTGGAAATGAAACGCTGGCAACAGGTCACCGGCCTATTCGTCGTTTCGAAATTTTCTCGACGGCCGAACAATCGCGATGCAAGTTCCAATCACTGCAGGCTACCCGGATAGACAGAATCGATCCCTGTCCACGATGTCATGATTATCGAGGTTTCGCGAAATTCGCAACCTTGTCCGCCAAACGATTTCGTTCGGCATACCATTCTGGCAAATTACAGGGGGAAGATTGTTTTAACATTTACATAAAGGACGGAGTAACGTAATTCAAACGTTCAAGGGTTAGAACTGCAATTCCGTTGACTCTTGAAATAATGCAATCGCCTCGCCAGCTGCTCCGTTCAACGGGTACCAATAATAGTCCCCGATGATGGCTCGTTAACACCAAGATACCGGGGTACAAAAAAAAAAGGTCTAAAGATCGTCTGCGAACCGCGGGGGTGTGAGACTTGAGCAACAGACTGTTACGTACATAGATACGAGCGCGAGATACGCACGATTCGTGTCAACAAACGTGCGCGAAACACAGCCAGCCACTGTTCATCAAACTAGTATTTGAAATTAATAGGGGCTTATGCAAGGGATCGGGGTCAAGTAATCATGTTGAAAGAGCTATTGTTTCTAGCGTTTCAGCTGCGGACGGAACAAGATTTTCAACCACAAACACCTGGTATGTCGCTTGGTTTGATGCGCGACAAAACCGATCCCGGGGGCGTTTGCCGTCTGTATCGGAATTGCCACTCGCTTCGAGTTCGTTCGGTATGCACTTGACGTCTTTGACCCAGTCCACGCCGACGCACACCGAGTGCACGTATACAATGAGCCCTTTGTGGCGTCTACCAGACCGATAATTAGAGTCAGAGTTAAGTGTACACGCTTGATAATTAGAGTTGGAGTAAGCCGGTTACGCGCGCTGCGTCTTCAGTTGTACCGCTTAAGTATCGTTGTATTGCTCTCCCGTGCACCTTGGCGCACGTTGCCTCGGTACCAGAAGATTCCCACCACGAAATGGCAATCTCATGGGAAACTTGACAATGAAAAGACGGTGCTGCGCTCGCTTCCATTAGACACATCTGACTAATCGATGCCAATTGCGACTACAGTTTATCTCGCGTCGATCGGGATCCCGTATTAAAACCGAGTGCAAAGTGCTCTAAATACTTGCCGGAAGTAACCTCGAGTTGAATTACGCTTCCTCAGCCGCGGACAATTGTTTGCGTTAATCTTGTTACGCGTCGGGGGGGGGGGGGTTTTACGAAGGTTCGATGAAATAAACGGGGGTAGGTTGGGAAATATTCGTAGGGGAATGACGGTCAAATTGGTTGATTTGCAACAAGTAACTCCTATTGGAAAGATCGGGCAATCAATTTGCTCCGGCAGGTTTGTATTATGGGTCCATGGCAAATTCTCGTTGCCTTTAACACTCCCTTTCTCCACGTCGACTGGCTGATAACAGCATATATAAAAGGGCTACTGAAGCGGCGGATAAATGCTCGAGGCGAGAAAAATTCCTTACGCCCTCGCCTGGTCATGCGGAAGACCTGATCGATCCGGGGCTCCTCGTAAATAACTGAGTGCATATCTCGAGAAATCGTTGGGACGACGATCCCCTTTGCGAAAGACGTTCACAATAAAACATCTTCGTCGTGACGCTTTCGCGTGTAATCAGTCTTTCCTCCAATAGGAAATTCGATACGCGTTATCGTGTCTCGTACGCGGCTTCTTCGACATGTTTCAAAGGGCAAATGGATCTTTTATACAGCCTATATGCGCAGATGTATCCAAGGTTGCTGTCATTTAGAAGTTTCTTGGAGGGCTACCCGAATCTAAACGGGACTTGAGCAATGCTTTCGTATTCTAACTCGTGTTCCTCTTTCCAAACGAACTTATTTTTTCACCGCTTTATTCCCGGCTATATTTTTGGCAGAGTTTCCTAATGTGCTTGCTCGTGGTATTCCATGCATACCGGACACGTGAGTCGTGACGAAACGTGTGACAAACTGAACCCCGAACAACACAGAAGCCGGCTAAGCTTCGAAAGCCTCGTGTTCGGTTGGGACTGCAAAAGGTTTCGGAGAAAATCTAATAAATTGATCACCCCGAGCGATGCTAAAAAACAAGTCGCAACTTTTTAGCCTGTTGATTTTCGTTCGCCGCGACAAAGACAGATAGAGAAAAGTACGGAAAATCATTTGAACGTTGCTGTTTAAAAGTTTCAAAAGCAGACTTGCGTCAACTGTATCGCAGCCATGAAGATTCAACGAAACAAATGTAGGCCTTACGGTCGCGTCTAACACCGAGTTATATATTTTTCCCTGCAAAAGTATGTCAAGCATTGGAATCTAGAAACAAAAATTCTTCCTCGCAGCTTGATCAATATAAATATCATTTTTCGAGAATTCCTCTCTGTCTACATCTCATTTTGCACTCTTTTTTGATTCAGAATATGACAATCTTCGAGTAGAACTGGAACAAACGAAAGTGTCTTCGCAGCTGTCCGCGTAATCTAGGGTTGAGGGCGAAAACGATCACGAGTAGTGTAGGATGCTTGATAATTTTATTATATCGGTAGCATTTCCTTGGACACGTTACGCGATATTCCCGGGCACTGGCAAAACTGACGAAAGTGAACGCGTCCACGTTAGTTCGAAAGAAGTTCTGGCACCGAGCCAGAAAATTCTGAATAAGATATTTCCTACAATCGAAGTCGTTATTCAACTACCGCTCCGGTGAAGAGGAAACGTGAAAAATCGCTGCGCGCGACGAAGAAAAATCCCACGGTGGGCAAACGAACGACAAGGCGCACAGGTAGATATCGAGAATTACAAATTTCGGAGCGGATTCACCCGAACTCTGATGCACAACACAGAACTAGGTATCCCTACACTTCCCCCATAAAACGTATTCCTACATGAATACTCTTCCATATTATTTGACTGGAAGACGAAGACGAATGTGCTCGAACACAAATGCAAGACGGATGTGTACAAGGCAGGAGTATCTTTGTTCGGGACCATCTGGAACATCTGGAATCGGCATTAGACGCGTTCGCAGAAAGAAACGTCGAGGTGAGCTTTCATTTCGCAATTCCACAATCACAATGGAAGGTCAAGGAGGGAAGTCAATGATATGCACCTTGCAAGAAGATAAGTCAGTATATCGGGAGGGGTGTGCAGTCGAAGTCGGGCAGGCGAAGGTGCTCGAAGGTGCATAGGGCACGTAACGCGAACTTCCACGCGAAATGCATCCGCGATTTAGCGTTACATTTCGTCGGAACGATCATATCGATCGGAACTCCTTCACTCGCGTGGATCTCTAGCGGCGAAATATCGCACGGTTCATCGCGCAAACCCCCGTGCAGAAATCGTGTGTGTAATTTCGTGTAATTTCCTCGCGATGATTACCAATACTCCATTCCGTTCGCGACGTTATTGGAAAAGCGTACTGAATCTCGCGGACATATTATGCCCGGCAATCCTTTTTTGTTTCCATTTCACAAGGGATCGAAAACGAAACACGCCGCGTCGAACGTTGTTTCGCGTTCGAAAAAGTGTACGACGATCCTCGGATCGTTATCCGTTTCGATTTTCTTCTTCTCTCCCAATAGTTTGCACGCGCCCCGACCGGAGACATCGCGAGGAAGAGAAGGGCGTGAAATTTGATGGCCCCTGAAGCGGTATTATAGCCACGAAAGGTGCATCATACACGTTCTCTCAACGACGACAAACTACTTTGTCGGAGTGGCGCTACTCCCGTCGACAGATTGTTTAGCGACGAAAGTATGAAAGGGGTACCATTTTCTGTATCTCGGAACGGCGTACGTCACGCAGCATGATTACGCAAAACGGAGACACCAATTCGTCGAAAGTATCATCGCCGCGGCCACTCGACGTCATAAATTGCGCATTCCTGCGTTCACTTGTACGACTGTCACCGGACACAAAAGCCACGGCCGAGCAAGCCAGAACCAGATCCGCAGATGACTCGGACATCTTACAGAAGCGATGGTCGTTGACTCGCGGTCGCAATTAATGCGACCTGACAGCGATTTCTGATAAACGCGCCACACCCTTGCTGGATCATCGGTCCTCCTCGACGGAAGATGATTGGTGGGCGGTCATCGCGAGAGCAATAACTTCGTTGAATCAGGCATTTTTGACGCCAGTTCTAGGAACGCGCGTCTTTGCGCCCTGATCCAATGAATCTGTGCGAACTAAACGGCAGACGCAATCGGATTGCAGCACGACAAGCTGTTATAGAGTGACAAGGTGAATACAAACTGGCAAACTCATGCGCATTCTACGGGAAGGATACCCGGACGAATTGAATCGCGCGTTCCTTGAACAATCGGGCCTAATTACGCGAACAAACGAAAGGATTTGCCGTAGTGGCAAGCGTAATGGGTTAAACACCGCCATAATCTGCAGCGGTATCAGGAGGAGTGGGCGTGAGGTTGATACGACAGGGGAAAAAAGAAATTCTCGATCGACGTACGAATCGATCGAGAAAGTCGGGACGACGGGGGACTAGTACGTATACATGGGCGTAAGAAATCCTGTGCACGGGTTACTCGATTCTCGTCGAGGAAATGACCGATCGAGCCTGCCTACAGAAAGCTGGTGGCAGAGATTTTATCAACCCGTGGGGTTCTGGATAGATACAATTTGTCTTGCCGGCGCAAACGACACTCGGTGGAGACGAAAATCGCGGCGACAAGCTGAAAAGGAACCGAGCTGACGTTGCAGCCCCCCCCCCCCACCCCACGTTCCAAAGAGAGAAGAACATTCGCAAACGGGGCTCGCCTTGTTTATTAATTTCGCTGTGGAGTAAAATCACAAAGCACAGTAACGACGTTATCGGGATTATATAAAAGTAAAGTAAAGGGCAGCGAAGTAGGTCACTAGGGAGTCTAATAGTCGCGTACATACGATTCTCATTTCAAAGGTGTGCGCAATGTCCCAGTTAGGAGGTGGAGGGTAGCCACGTTAAACGCGAGAATAAATTCAGTGAGGCGAGGAACACGTGGAAAGAAAAAGAAGGAACGATCGTGAGCGTGTCTGCGGGTTCCGATTGGTATCGTCCGTGCGGCGCTGTAGAAACGGACCAGCGCCGACTTGAATTCGAATTTCAGGTTGACCGTGTTCCAGAAAATCGATATACCGAGCCCTCGACGACAGTAATGCTATTTTAAAGCGCAACGCGAAAGCGTAATAATAACAAGCGCCATCCCATGACGCCGCCCGAGTATCTGATCGACGATTATTGAGAGAAGCCAAACGACGATATCGTGAAACCGGATGACCAGGGGGGAACGCGACGCCGGAGCGCGGCTGGACGCTAAATGCAACGACGGAGGTGCAATACATGTATGCTGCACGAGTAGGCGGTGAAAGGGAAATTATGCTCTAGCGTGACTCGAGTCGGCTGGAAGCAAAGATGCACGTGTTACAGACACATTCGACTTTCCATGCAGCCGATAACCACGACGAAATCGTCGCCGAGGCTGGTGCGGCGCGCACGATCGCGATGCGAAAGGTAGAACAGGCGCAGCGTCGGTGACCGAAGGTAGGCAGAAGTTAGGTAGGCAGATAGGTAGGTACATGGTTGACACAAGGAGGCGGTTGGTAATGAGTGGATAAAAAGTGGGCCGGTGGCGCGTGTTTCACGGGGGAAAGGAAAAGCGTCTGCGGGATCCACGTGTTGAGAACTCGTGCGCGGACACTTTTAACCCTCTAACCTAGTCGAGAGGAGAGGTGCCTTATAGAAGCCATCAGCCAACCAGCGTACCGACTGGTCGACCGAGCAACCGAGTCGACCCGGCCTTCCAGCGACTAGAAAATCGAAGCAGAACGTATACGAGCGGAGGCAACATCGTCACCATCGATCGCTGCCTACCAGGGTGCCTATTCCACCCTCGTGTTTCTCCCTTTCGCCCGCTTTCTCGATCCTTACCCTCCTCTCTGCCGCCCCCCCCCCTTCTTCTAATCTCATCTTTTCCCTTCTTGCAACCTTACCCCGTTTCCTCTTACGTACACATATATGCACGTGTGAGTATCACCGCTGTGTACTCTCAACCCCTACACTATTCTTGTTTCCCCTTTGTTTCAGCCTCTCTTTTCATCGCGTTTTCGCGCACTCCATCCGATGGTCCCTCTATTTCCAGTCACCTCTCTATCCGACTGCTCCCGCAATAACGACGCACGCGTGCCACTCCATATCGGACGTTGGTCACACTTCGGACGTGTTGTCTCTGTTTCGCTGATCCTCCCTTCAATCTTCGCCCCCTCTTTTTTTTTCATGAACTGTACGGCCTCTCCCCTTTCAATACATTTTCCTCCGGCGGGCGATCACGGGCGCGTGCCGTTTATTCCGGTGCTAAATGATAAACCATTTCAAACTGCACACCCCGGAAATCGAATTCCCGCGCGAGAGACGTCCGGCTATTATTAAATCTTCCGTGAATTTTACTGGGCGATGGTGTACAACTGCATGTGCGTTTTCTATGTACGGCATCGAGGGAATTTGCGCGATTCGAGTGTCCCGAATTGTGCATTCGTATGGGATCAACCACCAGATTGTCGTACATTTTTCGTTCGCGAATTTCCGCGTCGGCGAAGCGCATTGCGAGATCTACGCTAGTCAGCGCAGAAAACGGGTAATGGAAAATCTTCGTTTCCCAGAGAACTCCGCGAGAGAACGAGGTTGTATCGCGTGACACGAACCGAGCACCTCGGAACCAAACTTCAGGGATCTCTCGCACAAATTGAATTGTTTAGACAAGAATGTCGTGACCGGTTCTATGGTAAATCTGTCGTGCAATTGGATTTCTTTGTGTTGTATTTCGGTCAACCGAAGGATCCCCAGAAATAAATCTTCGGGGCAAATTCCGTCGGGATGTTCGCGAAAAAAACGAACGCTCGACACACTCGACTAATTTCGACTAACGACGCCGTGGAGCAATTAACGGAGACGAACCAGTCTGGTCAAAATTCACGTTTGGGCGCGCACTTCCGTTGAACGTCGCTTCGTTCGATTGTTCCGAATCCAATTAACGCGTTATCTCGTCTATCAAATCTTCAACGTTAATGTCCCGGACAATAATTTCCATTTTTATAAAAGACAAAGCTCATTGTAGCATATAAATACGAGAGAGAGAGGGGGGGGCGGAGAGAGAGAGAGCGAGCAATGGAAAGTAACTCTTAAAATAAAGTATTTTACCAGGTAGAGTATGAGTCAGTACGATCCATCGTTGCATTGTTACACTGTTTCACATGGTGGTGTTTATTGGCAAGAACACTGTTACCCAAAGAGATTAATTCCATTATCGTCGTATTCGTGTTAAATTGCGTTTCGATCAGCGGAACATCATTTCCCAAACATCAACTCCCAAACGAAAATAGTTTCCAGACCCTTATGTATTGATTTATATATTACTCTCCGCACAGCTCCAAGTTTATTGGAAATGTCAATGAGCCGAAAGTTCATACTCAATCCTGCATATTAAATAATTCTAATCTTACCATACGATTAGGTAAGCAATCAGGTGTATTATATTAAGCATCCCTGTATCAACTTCGGTCATAAATATTTTTCTAAATATTGAACCGCCTCGAATTCATTGCGATAACAATATCAAGAAGTCCACGGGGATCGAACTAAAAATAAATTCGAAAAGGCATCGTTCCCGAGGAAGGGGGGGGGGGGGCTTATTGCTAATGAATCTAAAATAGAGCTGCCAAATACTTGGAGCGACGAGGATGATACCTTCGAAGCAATTAAAACGAAGACCGACCGTTTTTGAACGTAAAATTGACAGCAGCATCGAACAGCATCTAAACATGCATCCCCGCGCATCTTGCGTAAATACCTGTACGCATATAACGTGCACACCTGGAAGAAGCTCGCGGCTGACGGGGAGAATTTCCCAGAACCGTGGTATCCTGGAACAACAGCATGATCAAAAGGAAGAATTTGGAAAGTGTGGCAACTGACGGAGGACCTTGGAAATCCCTCGTCGAAGATCCCCCCCCGACCGTTACCAGGGACAGCTGTCTGAGCAATACCGCAAACCAGCATAAAGTGCGACCGGCTGACGATGTTCACCGTGGACTACAGAGAACGAACGAAGGAAGCAACAACAGAGAGGTAGGAGGAAAGAGGAAGAGAGCGAAGAGACGCGCAGGTGTCACGATCGGAGTTGAGTGCACGATGCAGCCCGGGCTTACACATTGTGCGTTGCACTTTACTCCTCAACGGCACAACACCGTTCCTTGCTACCGCGCTGTTTTTTCAATCGGTCTCTCCTCGTCTCTAGACGCTCCCTTCCTCTCGTTCTAGTGTTTCTTCTTACACCATATGATGCCCGGTACGCGCTGCATGTATACGTACGTACGTGCATGTGTAGTTCGACAGGGCAGGCTTCCTGGACGACATCCTTGGAAGGCAACCGACACCGGGTCAGAGACGAGAGAAATGTTTTCACCGGTCTAATTCCTGTTTCCACCGTCGTGTTCGATTCTCAACCCATCCTAAATTCACCGTGACGATCGGGCATGAACGGTCGCCGTATGACGGATTCACCGAGGTAATTCGCATGAAAGGAGTGAGGACAGTTTGCACGGGCGGAAAGAGAAAGAAATAGTGGAAAATCCTCGACTGGACGTCGAGAAATTTAACGCGGAACAGAATAACGTGCTTTTGGGAAGGAGAATGGAGTCGCCCGATTATAGGATATCGAATACGCTCACAAGGCGCAGGGAGAGACATGCCAGAACACGTGTTGGCGAAGCCCCAGAACATCTTCGAACCGAATCCTTAGGATCTTGTGGTACAATTCGCCCAGTAGGCGTCACGATATGGTGCGCGTGAAAAGTTACGGGAGGGGACATAATTTTCCGATCTTTGTTGGACCTGAATGAAAAACAGCTTGTGTATGCCCCGAATAATAGGGTCCGTTCGCCGGAAGCTGTTTCTCTCGCGGTGGAAATTCGGCCGACCTAGCCCGCGGAAAATCTGCGCTGCGCAGATAACGAACGTCGGTTCGTTACCGTGACGTAAACGAATCCGTTCCAATCGGCAGGTATCGAAGATGGGAAATTCCGAACGATAAAATTTCATTAGGCATGCAGAGGCAATTGGATCACCGCAGGACGCCGACGCACGTATCGTAACGGTAATGAACTTAGAAATTTGTTTAACGTCAGCCCATGTAAATCGTGTTTTCCATCGGGCCGGTAACAAGATTTCACTGGCCGTGCGCAAACATTTTGTTGACATCGGTGTAATCCTGTTGACGAAGCGCCTGCAAGAATGCACATTGGCATGGGTATGCGGCTGGATAATTGTCGAGATTCTCCGCTGCGCGTCTCCGATAATCCGTGGAACAATCCCAGAAACTCGGTGAAATGGCGCGAAAGCAGCGTTAGAAAATGATATTTTCCTTCCCCCCCCCTCCCCCCTCCCCCGTTCGTCACGAAACTTAGGTGAACTGAATTACAAGTCGGCTCGCGAGCAGACTGTTTGGTGTAACGTGCGCGCGAATTAATTCACGGGCTGAGGCCATGCGAAGGATTAGGCTAACTGATTTACGTGGAAGTTTCTCGTATTTTATCCTGTTAAGCAAATATCGACGGGTGCGTGTACGGCGATTGAAGGGGCCCGATGAAAATTGCGCGCACAATCTGGGGCTGAAACCGGGGATACACCATTGCTTACGAAACCATTGGGAAGATGCAAATAACAAAGCGTTTATTGCGAAACGCGGCAGACAGATAGAACAGAATAGCTGGTTAATTAAACCGATCCAATTAGTTATGGCAGCAACTGGTTTATATGCTAAAGCAATTAGTCGTTGATATCGCGTGTTCGATTCTATTTCACGAAGATGGTGAACGGGAAAAGACGGGAGAAGTAACGCGACGAAAGTTGCATGCCTTTAATTTGAAATTAGTCCGGCGCGAAAGAAGAACAATTTCGCGTCCGTGTTAATTGATATCGAAACCGACTAGGAAGCTGCCGATTGATAGAGTTCGCCTCTCGATCCGGGACCAGACGTGCCCAGAACGAAACATCGTCCACGGTACATTTTAAACGGGTAAGGTCGGGCGATAAAACATTACCGGCCAAGTTTTCGCCTACACGTAGTTTCCGACTAATTTACTTACGTGTAACTCGCGTAACTCGTAAACTAATCTGCCGTGAAATTTGTTAAAGTGCTATCGATGTGCGGCCGATAATTAACAAAATTCCAAGGGCATCGACGCACGGCGTGCCTCGATAAGAGGTTTCCTCGCTGCTTCTTTCCTCCCCTTTAAGATACTGCGCGCGTACAACTAAGCTATGTTTAACTGCGAATGATCGCTATGAGATCGAGTTCCCCGCTAATGCACGTGGGGTGAGGTTGAGTGCTAATTAAACTCAATATGTACTCGACCTATTGATGCTATAGTGATTCGTTCGAGAGTGCTTGGCGCCACTGAGGCAATATGCTACTCGGTTTATGCCTTTGTCCTTTTATTAAGTACACGATGTTTCCTTCCACGCGAAAATGGAGAATGAAATTGAGGAATGAAGCTGCAGCCTCTTTAGAGAATTAAAGGAGAGAAGAAATGTTTATCGTTTCAATAGCACGATCAGCGATATGAAAATTAAATGGAATTCAAGGTACATATTAATAAGGAGATCTCGGGAATGATGTTCGCGGTATCGTGTTCTCATTCTAGGGAGAATATGAAAGAAAGTCGGATAATAAATCAATCCGTGTTGCCAGGACGATAATCAATGCCCTGCGCGTAATACATAATTAAAAGCGTGTACTACTATTTGGAATCTTAATCGTAGAAAGAACGTCTCCTTTAACAAGCATAGCGTTGCTTCAATTATTCGTTCTATTAACAAAGCTTGCAACCCGTTGGTTCGACGGTAGACGAGGACTCCTCGAGGTTCGATTTATCGATCTTCCCTGGCCTCTTTTAATGCTCCTCAAAAGTAAATTTCAATGTCGCGATGCGACGTTATCGGAACGACGAAACAGGAGCTATCCAAGAACATTTCGTTAAAGAAAAGCTTGCGCAAAGTATAGTTTTGTCGCCATAACGAGAACCCTCTGCCGTAGTAGCTTTATTTGCCTCGTGTTTCCTCCCATTTTCCTTCGCGGTACCATCGAGAAAGTGGTTCACCGTTCGCAATAGCCAATATTAAGGCATTCCAGAGACTGGCGGTTCGCGCTGATATTCTGATTAATTGACAAGCGTATTTTTAATATTGCTGTTATTGTTCCGTGCCGCACGAACGAGAAAGAGGAGCTACATTATCGATTTGGCTTCTCCCCCTGTCGATGCACTCGCTCTTTACATCGTAAGCCTTTGATCCGGCGGGGAATTACACTTGCACGTAATTAATGAAACTAGCGACGGCAAGGAACCGGCTACGATAGTTCTGCCCCTAGTTTGAATAACGATCAGCAATTACGCAGAGTAGAGACGCTTCCGGCGAAGAACTACCGGGACGTGACAACGAAGGACAACTGTCTCGGAATTTCAAAGAATACCGGCCAATTTCCACGCGTCTCCATGAATCAAGGAACTCGCAAAACTGGCGCGCTAATGCGAATGCAGCAACGACGGAGAATAATGCCACAGGCAAACCTAACCCAGATACAGGCTGAAGTGTGAAAAATATTCCATCTCTGTAAATGGCCAAACGAAACTATTAATTAGAAAAGATAGAACGCGCCGCTGGCTAATTAACCACTTGCTTCTCTCCGCGGCGGGATATCGCTCAATATCGTCGGGCACGAAGATTCGAAATAAAATCTTTCCAACCGGCAAACGACTCGCCGCGCCGGCTACTTGTGCACAGTGCATACGCCCAGGTGATGAAAAATCTCTGCCACGGCGACGACTTATCGGCGGCCGACGAATCGACCGGCAAGCAAATAGTCCGTTCTCGTTTTCTCGCCGTTTCTATGCTTGATAGAACGGATGCAACAGGTTCGATATGGACTGCGGTGTAAAACTGCGTCCGCGACGGGAATATATACATGCACATAACTTTTTCAACGGGTCAGCGCGCGATCGCCGCGCGCACCGTTCAGAATGTACGACACAGTCCTGAGGTAATTTCGAAAATATTAAATCAGACCGCCCGGTTGCCAGGCAATCGGCGCGGGACGGTCAGACGATCGACCGTCTTAGACATAGGCTTAGACGTAGGTGTGAATGTAGGTCAGGGTACCAGCACGTGCAGCCAGCCCGTTCGCAAGCAAAAGAATACGTCGCGAATAGGAAGTTCGTTCACAAGAGCCACTTTCGACAAGCTCTCGGGAGGCTTCCTCGCCGTGCTCGACCATTTTTGTTCCTCGGCCTCGAACCCTCGCGATCACCACTTTCGAAGCCTTGACGAACGACCGCAACCGATTCTACAGAACCACCGATGGCTGTCCGATTACAAAAGTACAATCCCACCCTTCGCCACGGGGTCGATAATATCTACGGCACGGAGAACACAAAGCGGCGTGATTTGATCATCGACCCAAGCTTGCTTTACGTACGTGTACATATACGTATGTATGTAGGCACACGCATACCTATACGCGGTATACGTTCAGCTGCAACTCAAAATCTTTCTCCGTGTTCGACACTGTCTGGGATTAATATCGGCGCGCACGCGGTAACGTTTACGGAGGCTCTAGCGGTTGCTAAATAATTTGTACGGGGTGCGCTCGAGAGAGATGGTATTTAGGAAATAGCTGGGTCGTGGCTGGACTCGGGAGGGGTCTAGGTTGAAAAATGCGATTCGGGGAAATTGAGAGTCGTAGCTTCGCGCAAATCTAATCGCTCGCGAGTAATTGAAAATGTCTTGGAAGGATTAAACAGTGGGCCTCTATCCTCGATGTATTAATCGGAGCGGCAGGGATCTTGTATTACGATTTTTATTCGTGCATACCAGCGAAATCTTTTTAATCGTCTGTGGGAAAAATTGCAGCCTCGAAATTGGTCACGATCGGCAGAAAAAGGAAATTCAAGGCAAGTCTCAGTTATCAAATAGAATTACCGGCCCCGAGTAAACTTATTTAACGAGTAATCCGCCTTCGTCAACTCTTTCCCCGTGTAATCCGCCGCCAAGGCTAATCCAGGTGTGACGAACTTCGTAATTCGTAATTTTCCACGAGAAAACACCTCCGCGATCTTTATTTTCTTCACTGCCACTTGAAATTTCACGGCAGGATCCATCGATCGCGTAGGTCGAAAGCACGGCACACGTGGGACCGAAACTCTGGCCGACATAAACGAATAGCCGGTTAATCCGACTCATGTACGTACATAGACTGTAAATATTGTATGTCTGTAATATATGTGTAGTACTTACGTGTATGTACACAGTGCATAACAAATAATACACATAAATGGTGAAAATTTCGCAAGAATAAAATTGTGTAAATGACACGTAGTTCAATATTTAACATGTTTCGTTTACGTTCATTTATACTCACTTTTATGCATCAAATTGAACACAAATATCTGCTTGTATCAATAAGAACGTGTGAAAAACTTTGCGTTGTCGAGCTAATTCTCGACACGACCGATTGTCAGAGATTTCGAGCTGCGAGCGCCCTAGCTGGGCATCTGGGGTATGGAAGCGCTGGACCCGATGGCGCGCGTACCCAGTGGACACCATAGAACGTATGGAAAACGTGACCTAGGCCCCCGAAACCATGGGAAAACCCCCCGGACAGCGGGTCTTTTTGGCGATCACGAGGCAGCGAGGGGATTCTTGTATCGATCGCCGATCGGAGCAGTCCTGACAATAGTTTAGCGGAATATTTAATCAAGAATAGCTGTGAATAGTTAAGCGTCTACGATTGAACAGCGTTATCTATTCACGTTCGGTTACCTTTCCCGACGTACTTTTACTCTGCTCATATTTTAAAATAAACTCTTACACGATGATGAATTTGATGTGTAACTGTTGCTGATTGTCTTACGTCGAAGTCTTTATTGTCGAAGCCGAAATATTGATGTAGAAAAATGGCAATCCGACGGCAACCATTGCAATTGTCCGGTTAACGCGAGTCCGGATAAGCGGGAGTCTACTGTACGACGCTGAATTTCCGCGTGTAATAACGATAGGTAACCCAGGTGCGACACTCGCTAAATCAAAAGGGTCCGAGTCAACGCGCATAATTATTTCCCTCCGCGCGTTAATTACGTTTTGAACTGACGTTGAACCAAGGCTGGTTTCTCAATTGACCAGACTAAATGAACGCTCTATCGACATATTTGTAACCACAAGTAGCAAACGGGTACTAAATGGCACGCTAAAATATTAACAGACGTCAAATATCCGTAACTAATAATAGTCTGGTCATTTTTCGTATTACACAGTTGCTGTGTACGATCTTCGGCGTCTTGCTCCGCTACTTTTAAATAGAAATACATATACATTATAAACGTTGCGTTCGAAGGTATGACCGCTTCTGCTATTGGATTCCGAACTTTAGACAACTCTGATAAGTTAACTTTGCATAAACTTCATTACAGCACGAGAATCGTGATTATTCTCTGCCCCCGGTACTCGCTGTAGAATATGTAGTGCTGAAAGTGTCGCGTCGGTGCGATTCCACCTTTAAATTTAAGCGCATCAAAAATTTTCGTGATCCTCGGTACCATCCGAAATCTTTATTACCGTGACCCTGGCACCGGGAAAGCAAAAAGAGAAGAAAGGAATCGTTGCAAATCCTATGATCAATACTTTCGTAGCCCCGCAACTCCTTTGACTAACCGGAAGATGAAATTTCATTCCCGCGTTTCGAATAGAATCTCGCTGGAGCGTTGACGCAATATCGCAAGTTTCGTTTGCAATTGAAAAATCGAATGACGGACTATACCGTCGTTGCTGATCGTGTTGCACGGTAATAATGCCATCTCCCTTTCTAACGGGCGCCTCTGTTCGTTAAACCGTTCACGGACGAATTTAAGCGTTGGTTTTCTCAGATCCCCTTAATTATGTTTGCAACGGAGCGACAGTGACGCTAATTAAATGCAGATTGATAGGGCGGTGGGTGTTCGAATCGCAGGATTAGATCTAATTAGGAATGAGCTCTGCGCCGGCCTAATTGCACGCGAATCTTCAAGGAAGAAATGCATACCACTCGAAGGTGACTAACGTTCGAAGTCAGTACGGTCTAATGCATTCAATTATTATACCGTGGAACAATTGCTGCCTTACGGATCTCCACGTTAATTGAGCAATGGTTCGTGGATAATTAAACAAGCCTGAACGTTCCTTCATCCTTTGACAATAAACGGCTCACTTTTTTTCCCATGCCGAAATGATGAACGTTTTCGGAGAGGAAGTACATATATGTGTATGCGCATACAAGTAGGAGAATCGTTGTGGAGGGAAAAATTGCGGAAAATCTTGAGGAAAGGAGATCATACGGGCACTTGCAGCACTTCAGATTTTTTTTTGTCTCCTTTCGTCGACAAAGCGTAGCGTGACGCTGGGTATGCGCAAGAAATATCTTTCACGTGTTGACATTTTGATCTCGAATGCAAGGTGCGCAGGGCCGACCCTCTTTCTCGAGATAAAATTTCAGTGGAAGAACCTGCTCTTGCGCCGAGGTTAGGCTCGTTAAGTGGCTCTCGAAGTTGCATTTTAAAAGGCAGAAACACCGGTGTACGTACAAATATATATGCAATATACTTTCATCGTTTTACCGTTTCCATGCGCGATGCAGAAACAATACAGGGAACGGAGGAAAAACGCAAACAATATGCGAAGGCCGTTTTCGTTCGTTGAAGTTGGTAACCGTGCTAATTAACAAATAGAAAGGACACAAGGGGAGAAAAGTTCGTGCAAGGTTCGTACGTGTGTGTTAACACGCCGTTGTGCGCAACTTTAATAAATTTCCGCAGAGATTAGCTTCCAAGAAGGGAGGAAAGCTTGATCTTGCTTCATTGAGCCTGTTCGGCACAAATGTTGCCTGGTTGAAACGGAAGGAAGAATTGAGGAGGTTCGTCTTATCCGAACTTCTAATCTTAAAGGGGCGTTATTAATGTGCGAATAGAAAATTTTAAAAAAAGGGAGAACGAACTTCCTGAACATTCAGTGCCTGAAGTTTGGAGTTAACGTTTGAACGATACAGCGAAAGTAAGAGCAGAGAGAACGAGGGATTTTCAGGACGAAGGAGTAACAGAAGAGAAAGTGTAATAATATATACTCTGACTTCTTGCATTTCCCGTCTATCGTTAATAACACTGTACTCGTACCCGGTCGGGATTAAATAGCTCACGATAAAGTATTTCGTCTACCTTCTTGGGAGTCGGGAAATTTAGTACAGTCGTCGAAATTTACAGCAACATCAGTGCTCACAAATAACAGGATAGGTCGGGGCACAATAGAAAATCTGTCGAAACCGTGAAAATTGGAGCTCCAAGAAGATACAATGGTGCGCTTGACCTTACCTTAGAACGTCGCTACGTATTTCTAATGAAGTTCTTGACCTCGGCGCATCCTCAAGGATCGATACGGGTAGATTATATGTTGAATTTGAAAAAGAAAAGAAGAACGCGACCTGTAGCTTGAAGGCGATGGTTGATGCAAGGCTTGGAATACGACGTGAAATCCAAGGACAAGTGTTAGAAGCGACGACCATTAAAATATAACGATCGTACGTGATTTATATATTTATTGATGGGTTTACTCATCCCCATGAATATGGAATGGACAAAACCAAAATCTAATAATACCAAGGGAATTCTATCACCGCCGAGGTATCAGGGGGCTCCCGCGGAATTCTCCAAGGATTCCATTTAAATGGCATTAATCGAAGGACACTAGATCCTAGGAACAGGCCTGAATCACCGAAAGGTAAAGTTTACATCGCGTACACCGAGCTGTGTACCCTCGCCTTGCATTAAACATCAGCTGGTTAGTGTAAACTACACGTGTGCCCTCGTGTACAGGGTGTTTCAGTGACTCTGTCACTTACCAGCTGTGTACACCTATTCATAACATCGTTAAGCGTTTTTCTAAACCCATTGTACGACGACGCACCACGTAACGTACTTCAGTACGTTTTTATACCACTTTTGCACCCCTCGTGACTTTTGATAATAGTATCAATATTGGAAACTATGCGTATATTATACGGATACGTTTTCGTTGACCCTTCAAACGGAAATAAGTGAAATAACGCAAAGGGCAATGAATCAGCAAAGTAAAAAGAAAAATCAATTTCAACGCGATACTATTAAAATAACTGAAAGATTTGCAAATAAAGAATACGATCCACAAATAATTCGGCTAGTAACTCGAAAATTGAACGCCAGTCCAACTGCTGCCGAACGTTAAATTTAAATCCTCTGTCACACACTGAATAAAAAATTAACGATGTTGCGTTCTATTCGCATAGCCGGTATTATCTTGTGAACCAACAATGAACGAATATCTCATCTACTCCAATTCCTTTGCTGAAGTTTCCCCACTTAAAGCCGGAAGCACCCTCCGGCATGAATGAACCCTTTATGTCGCGATAAACCTCGAAACAACGTCGTGCCGGTGTATCATAATCTCATCAGAGCGAAAGAGTGGAACGAATGAACAAGCCTGCGTACAAGGGAGTTCGCAACTTCGAAAGCCAGAATTCTATGCGTGCCCGTTCACGTTTAGGAGCCGAGCCCGACTTCGGCTAAAGAGGCCATCGTCGAAGACCTCGCAATTGCACGCTCCCAAGAAGTAATTCGCCTGTTGACACCGCGTACACAACTACCCCCGACCAAAAAACGAACGAAACCGACCGCGTCTATCGCCCGCGTTTTCGCTTAAAATGCCAGTTTGTTCCAGTCGAGACACGAGGCGGGGCAAGCATTTATTCGTTTGTTTTGCTTCTTCTAAATTTCCGATATTTCAGAGAACAAGTATCCGACATGGTAAAGACGATTGGAGGAAATACTGTACTTTGATACAGTATACTTTAGTTGACCAAATCCAAAGTGTATCCCCGAACGGAACGATGATAATAGAGAGCGGCCAAAGAGCGTAGGGATACCTTTATTATAGCGAACTAATAATAGTGACGCTCGGTTTGTAGTTTCGCGACTCGAGATACGAAAATATTTCAAATCGAGTTGTATTTTTGGATCGCCGCTAGCTTCTGCATACACGCGCAGGTGCATCGGGCGAGTGCAACAAAAATCCGCAGCAAATCGTTTGGCGTGACTCAGAGGAATGTTAAAAATACCACAACTCTTTCGTTCTCTCTCTCCTTTTTTTTCCTTTTTTGAAGGCCGTTTGTCAACATAAAAAAACAAAGAATAGCGAAGGAAGCGTTTCATAGGGCGTCTAATTTGAAGTACCAGGTTTTGCCCGAGTCCCTAAGCACCTACTGGGCACCGAGTGAACGAGTTCACCAGGGAATAGAAAGAAAGATGCTGTCCAATCTGGCGGTCGGTAAACGCCGTCGCGGGAAAATATATGTGTCGTGCTTTCACGTTTGTTTAGAGGCAACGAAACGAAGGCCGTCCGCAACTCGTTAATAATATGTATGTACACTGCAGATCGAGCTTTACCTTTGCAACAATGGCATCGTTATTTTCGCGATTAAATAAAGACATAACGCTCGATGTCGTTACCTTCTAAGGCAATTACGCTTAATCAGTGTAAGCCGAATTAGCTACACTTTGCGCGTTACAACTTTTGCAAGCATAACGAGTATCAACCCATGGACTCGCTTCACTGCTTCACGCCATAGTCAAAGTTGCGGCGCTCTTTTTTTCCTCGAAAGCTTAGGAAAACCGCGTACCACCTATTCATCCTACTTGAAACGCAAAAGAGCCACGATAAAACAAATTGCTGGTGCTGCTGATAAAATAGGCTCCTGTTTTTCTTTCCTATCGGATGCCCCCCAAACAAAAATAGTCAGCTACGAAACATCAATATCGCTGATTGCATGTGTTACCCGCGTCTCCGGATATTGTTTTACGAATTGCTCCGAACGAATTCCACGGGACGCACGCGCCAGCATAGATATTTCCACGCGTGCGATCCAAAATCCGACAAAAGGGATCGCGACGAATTGAAATAGCAAATAGGAAAAACGATACAGCGCACATTCGCGTGGAGCATATCGTTTTTTCACCTTCCAGTTCTTTCGTGTGTTTTTTTCTTCCTTTGAAGCACGATAGTCCCGTTAATCGGAGCTCAACGCACGAACGGCCTAGTTTTTTCCACCGCGATCAAACGTTTTACCGCGACGTTTGGCTAGAACT
Source organism: Nomada goodeniana (assembly GCA_963969485.1). NCBI lineage: Eukaryota > Metazoa > Arthropoda > Insecta > Hymenoptera > Apidae > Nomada > Nomada goodeniana. The sequence continues at coordinate 15,462,769 of OZ018303.1, forward strand.
TTAAACAATAGGGAAGAGTACAAAATCCGTATGGAGGGCGCAGATAACCGAACGCCGACGCAACTACGCCCCGATCAGGTAAAGGGATAACTCGATCCTTGATTTCGGGAAACGATAAATCCTCGGGCTTAATTGTTTCGCCATTTTTAGCGAACGGGATAAATACTCCATTTAATTGAAAAACTTTGCAACGATGGAGGGAGCAGGTGTGTCACACTTTTCCCCGGTCCTCCGGGGAAAACTTCTGGCTTCTCTGTAGTGGCATACCTTCGCCGCAAAAGCCCATTCGCATCACGTTCCGCCACTTGCTCTTCGAGACGATTACGTCTGTAATCGTTTCGGTAACGTAACGTTATGTATTTGCAACGACCTCCGCACGATAAATCCAACGTGCAGCGCGTGTTCTCCCCCCGATTATGTCATAAAGTAGAAGTCACTGGTGTGCCAAGTATGTAGTCTGCGCTAATAGCAAAGATTCTTGGAATGTATTTAGAAGTAACGAACCGGGCGTGGACGACGAGCGGTTTATCTTAAAAAAATTTACACCTTCCTGTTGCCGCCGTTCGTGTATACCGCTCGATACACCCGACGGAACACCGTTCCAAAGAATTTCGTTATAATACCTGCTCGATGATGCCGGGAATAAAAATGAAATAAGCGGAAGAGATGTCTGAGACACGTTGCCCGATCGAACTTTTGTCTCTAACAGAGAAAACTTGCCGGCCGAAAAGCTTCCGAGAAATTGTCGAAAATCCCGAAGAACTAATCCTTCGGGGGATGCCGAAGCTATTCTTGCGAACAAAGCTCGGCAAACAAGCGCGAACCTTGCGCAAAAATTTTCAAACGAATCACAATGTTTCCGCAATGAAGTCGCCCCCAGGAACGAAGAGATCGAGCTGCGAAAAGGTACACGTATGCGGAAGTATCTCGTCCTGGCGCCAAAGTATAGACACGTTGCAGGGTAAATAGACTGTATGTGCACATACGTTGAGATGTGACTCGTTCCCGCGGAAACAACGTAGCCCGGCGAAACCGCGGAACCTCTGCCAATACGCGTGGCCAGACATAAATCATTGTCAGCAGTTCAGCTCGGCAGATGAGCACAAGTTAACCAGCGGAACCATGCGCGACGAACAAAAGGGAAGGGACCATTCGCTGCGCTCGCCGCATAGCTCGTGACGACACACAATGTTTGCCGACGCCTTTCATTTCGCACGTGTGCGATAATACGCAACGAGGATTCGAAGAAAATATAGAAGGCCGAGATAGTCACCGCGAGGGGGAACGAGAATATCGCGGGTGCAGGTCGCCAGGCGTTTGGTAAATGGCGACCACGATCCGCCATCCGCGTATCTTTCTTCGAAGAGCTTTACCTATCGGGAACGTCTCTGTTCCGTGCGCGTCGTCGGTATGATTTACGCAACGATTATCGTAAATTTTCGCGAACATTCGACGGAGCCCGAACAACAGCGCCGGTGGGACGTGCGCGCGTTTCTTCAGGAATGAAGGGTGACGAAATTTTGCACGAGTTGCACATAGATACGGCGCGAAGGAAGGTTCCTTCATTAATTCCCCGAGACTCGAATTTCATTTCGACGCTCCGTCGCGCGGCGCCGGCAGATAAACGCAGAGAAAAGGGTGCGATCCCGTGCGTCGAGGAAGGTTGGACGGACGGGAACGATTAATTATCTCATGTAAATGCAGCAACGCGTATCGATTCTACGTGCTTCAATTTCACGCCAACGCGACGTCTCGTCCCCGCCTAACTCCATGCGTTTCTGGCGCGTTTCGTTGCACAATGCACATTCGTCGTATCTACAAAATAAATGCAACGCGAATCTACACGAAGAGCGAAATATGTATGCGTGTATGTACAATGTGCGAATAGGTTGTCGTCGAAAGACATTTTCGCGAGAAACCAGCGAGCTCCTTCGAAAGGAGCAGCAACGAATGCATGTATACGTGTAAACCTTCCGAGCAACGATTAACGCGGCGCCATGTTATGAAACAGATCCAAATAACGAGCGGTCCACGCTTCTTCTCCGCGCTGGAATTGATTTACGATCAGGCTGAAAACGAAAACGCAAAAAGAAAAAATCGTTCGTTCTCGTCACGATGAGTCAGCCTGGAAAAATATTTGAAATACGTCGTGTTTTCCCTTCCCCTTATCGATTCAGTTATTAATCGATGGTGTGCGATCCGTGGGACCGAGGGCGATAGGGCGCTAACTAAAACGTAAATACGACTGACGCGTCTGCAATATTGGTAATACGTATCATCGTGATTACTCCAATCATTTCGGTGTCACTAAAGATGTAATTAATCCACGAACGTTAATACAGTACAACGAAAGAGAAGCAATGACCCAGCCGAAGAAGCGTGTGCAACTGTGACGAAGTACGAGGACGCGCGACATCGGGGGTACAAAATTATTAATTCTCTAGTCGTCGCCCGGAAGAACATTCGCTGCAAAATGCAAACGCCTCGGCCTACGCCTGCTCGAAATGCCCTTAAAGGGAAGAAAAGAGAAGAAAAGAGCAAATATCGCACGAATATTAGCGCAATATCGTGTCGTTGAACCTCGAACGATGAACGCAACGGACAACGAAACCGCGTCGAGCCCGATTTATTGTTCGCCAATGCGACCACAATCCTTGCGCCTCCTCCATCCTATCAGTTACGTAAAGTGCATTCCACCTTGGATCAGTCGCTGTTAACCGTCGCGCGACACGTTACACCGTTCAATTTTCTTCCTGCACCGCGGCCACGGCCATCGATAGGTTACACGCGCGTCCACGGTCAATAAAACTTCTGCAAAGATCACCGGGCGGGTTAGACACGCGTGCGACACCGTTAAATACCGCGTGGGTCAAGTCCGAGTTGCACTGTCCAAAAGAAGAGGCTGTCTAAAAATATATCGCGTTTCCGTTGGCGAGTTGGCGAACGATCCCGGCGGCGTGTGTGTACGCGGCCACGAAAGAGAATAGGGGACGGGAGGAGAAGCAGAAGGAGACAGAGGCAGGCATGCACAGGCAGGTAAGCAGGCAGCGACGAGGCGGCATTAAAAGGACGTTGCACGGTGTGCGGCTAGTCTAGCCGGATCCGGGGCCGAGTTCATTTCACTTTGCAGTCATCAGGTTCTCCTGAGTCACTCGAGCCAGCGAGTCAGCCGGGCAGACAGGTTGCTACCTGCCCTCGAACGCTTCGAGCGACAGTGTGCGTGCGACACGAACGCGCGAGCGTGCGTTTCCCGTCGTCCACGGTTGCATCAAGAATTCACCGATTCTTGGCTCCCGGGTACCGGTCGTACCGACCGTCCGGATAATGGAAAATTGCGAGGATCGCGGCAACGCCATCGCTCTTCGCCTCCCTCGTCGTCGTCCGCCTCGCCCCATGCGACACCGTAGAGGAAATTAAGCGGAGTCAGCTGGGCAGCCGGTGTGAATCAGCTGACCGAGAACTTGGGACGTTACCGTCGTGTTCGAAAAGTGGTTCGCGACGGATCAGCTTGCCTCGGTGTCGTCGGTGGTTCGGTGTTCCCTTTCCGCGCAACGGATCGACAAAGCGGATGCGCGACGAGTTGTAGCGTGCAAGCTTCGCAGGAGTTTTCTTTGGCTTCTGTTTACCAGTTCGAGATAAACGTATGCCCTGGAACGAATGGTCTGTATGTTTCGGGAAGTTATATAACTGCGGCGCCTATGCAAACGGTGAGAATATCGAGGCTAGAAATAGCGCTGTGCAGCGAATGGAAAAGTTATTTGAACTTCGTGGAGAATGGATTTGGTTGGACGTCAAATGGTATGTTTAATTGAGACGCGTTCAATTTGGAGCACGTTTCTACCTACGAGCGAATCGATCTATTTTTCCAGAACGTGACCGTGGGAACGTTATAACAGTCACGATTCACCCCCTCGGGTACGACCGGAAGGCCGGTCTTACGTGCACCACTTTGCGGCCTACGGTTTGGAATTTCGTACTTCCCGTCGCCGAACGCGCACCAAGGTTCCGCCCCAAATAAGGGATAAATACTTTATCCATCCAGCGCTAATAAACTTATCGAAAACCTTCAGCGTTTCGTCAAACGAAACAGAGAAGAAAGGTGAAGCACTATAGGGCGCAGTTAACGAGAACCCGCTTCGAAATCGTAGTGAAACGTCGAAGGTCTACATTTTACACGTGCAGATGTAGATATAATACGATACGATCCCATCCACCGCAATAAAATCGATACGAACGCTTCGCAAGAAGTTGTGTGTACGTGACGAAAGCGTCTCATCAAGTAGGACTCCAAAGGCGTCCAAAAATGAATACACATATGATCTCTACGTACACAGCTTTACACCGCAATGACGCGAGTGGATCAGCTGATGGAGTTTTCCAGCGGACATATCACGAACGCGAGAAAATGAAACTACGACAAAGTTCGGTCGGGTCGTGCATGTTTCTAAGTTCAAAGGCGGAGTGCTTATTACGAATGCCTTACGACATGTACAACCGACACGTGCGCCCCGCAAATAACAGCCGTTCCTCTGACGTTGAAAGCGGAAATCAATGCGAAAGCCGGGTTAAAGAGTACCACATGGCGCCTGAAAAAGATATACCGTTTCCTTTGTAAACAGGCCGTCCTCGGCGAGGACCAATTTTCCACTGAAAAGTATTCTATACTCCACGTATTATAATAATATTTATCAGCTTCTTCTCTCTTTGTATCGTTTATCCTTGACGACGGGACTAGCCTGCCCTAGCCGGGCATCGTGCATCGCTCTCCAATCAATAAAACGCCGTCCTCCGCGATTTATTCCACGCGAACAGTCCACTGAACGTTCCCGCGATGCACAGAGGCCGATACAGCAGAATATGTATAATATATCGCGGAAGATAGCACGGAATCGGCGTGCACGTTTCGCGACGATCCCAGGCCAGTTTTCTCCGGCTGGCGCGTAGACACGCTTCTCGATTACTTTGAAAAGCAATTTAGCTGGCGGTGTACGCGGCCGATACCCGCCTTGCCCGACGTCTTCTGGCCACCACGATTCAAGGAACACCGGTGAAAGCACAATGACCGCATCTTCGACCGATGGTCCCTTCGCACCAAAAGCATTTGCAGGCAGCCCATAAGCGACGGGCTGGGAATTATGTATATCGACGATAAAATGGCCACCACGTGGCTTCACTCGGAAGACGATCGTTTTGCTTGCACTTTGCGCTGAAGTAGACTCGGTAGTTGATCGTTAACTTGGCGATGGAATATCTGTCGAGTGCCTTCTATAATCTATTAACGAGCGAATCACATGTGTGCATCAATTTCTTGTAGCACGATTAAATCGCGACGACGGAAGTGTTACGTGAATGATAAGGTGCTGTCTGAAATGATTCCGAAGTGTGTGACCGAATAGAGAAATCGTTAGAGATAATAATAATAGTAACCGGTCGATATGGAGAAATGAAGCATCTAATTAATTATTCGGCAAAGTCAAAACGTTGGACCGAAGGATTATCGAAAGTAACGGAGAATTAGCTGATTGCATCGGTACTGGATAAAATGGAAATAGAAACTCGGTGTTGGCCAATCCGTTGTTCTATGGAATTACATTTCCGTCGGTGCGCTTTCAAAGAAGCTCGCGTAATAAATGAATCAGTTCGAAAGTTTGCGCAAAGTGTTTCATTAAAACCTATCAATCAGATCGAATATCTTCTGTCTGCTCATTATAAATCGAATTATTCTGTACAAATGGGTGTGATATCGCGACGTTCCATAAATTTGCTCGCAGCCTGAATCGTGCTTGCTAAACTGTATTTTATCGAGTAAAGCGAAAGAAAATAACTAGCTCGAGGGATCGTGCAGTGAAAAATCACCTGGCGCATCGCCAACGATATGCGTAAAAAAATAATTCACTTTGCTCCTCGAAATCAAGAAACCCGAATTTCGCTAAGAAAATTTCATAAACGGTTTGGTAATCGTAATAGCAAGCACGGTGGCCAGCCAATTCATCAGATAGCTTTATCCTCGTTGCAATGAAACTCTGAAGAATATCCAATGGCTCGTTCGTCGTGTCAATGAAAGTGCATCGTTGAATTCAAACTACGAATTTGCAATTAGTATTAATGGAATAGCTGACGAAACTTTTGCCGCATCCGCCGTCATAATCATTCCATTAAGATAATGAGTATCACTTGTTAATGGTTTGCGACTTAGATGCAACGAAATGGTAATACACTTGCGGATTAAAAATTAAGCAAACCAGTTAGACATTGGAAATTAAGTAACAAACGTTTGACTATGTTTTCACCACTGCAGTAATGATCGTCGTCAGCATCAATGCAATAATATCGTTTTCGAGGCTGAAGTAATATTAATTTATTCCCCTCGTTTAACGTTGAATATTCAACGAACTACGCGAAATTGCTTCGTTTCTCAACTTTTATCGACAGGCATAAATCTGGCAAAGAAATTTACGAGCCCGTTGCAGTTCCTCGCGGATCCGTGCATAGGAGGAAAATAGAAACGAAAGTTAAGAATAAATCCGCCTGAAAAATAGCTTATGGACCGTGTGAATCGAACGATTGTTAGAAGACGGAACTCGGAGACACTCGACAGCATCGACAGAAACGTTCACGGACTGCAAAGGAACGCTTCACACTTCGGTAAGTTACGATAGTCGAACGACGGATGTCCACGACCAAGTACGACGGTATTAATATTGCTTTATCGCTACCTATGAAATCACTCGAATGTAAAGCGGCCCCGACTCCAGACGTTGAACCGATCAATACAATCGACGATTTCTCGATACTTAAGAATATACGTATCCCGTTCGGCGGTATTACCGAAGATGCACGGACGGAAATTCTTAATCAACCAACGCTATACGAGAACGAGTCAATGATCGTTCGAACACCGCGATGTACTTTCTTCGTTGCACTATTAAGGTCGCGGTTCGAATTCGCGCAAGGGCCATAAATTATGGAAGTCCTAAATCACGGATTATTTATAACGACCATTTGGCCCGTGCACAAATCGATATGAAGTCTCGCCCGCGGTACGGAAACGTATCGGGTCTGACAAAATCAAACACCGGCGAACAGAGCGATGCATTCGGTGAACAACTGTATACATGTGCATGCAACGCAATCACGCGACGTTCACTTTTAATATTAAGAATGAGTCATAGAACTTCGACAAGCATCGTTCTAAATGCAACCGAACCGAACCGAACCGAACGTAATACACCAGCGTTAACTTATCGGGAGATAATGTCGCCAAATCGTTCCTACTGCCGTTACGGTCGATCGTAAATTAACAACGCTGCCCGTAATTACTATACGCGAACGCGACACTGGTTCGTAACAGCCGCCGCGTTTTTTTTTTTTCTGCGATAGATAATGGATTGCCAGTCAATGCGTATGGTGAATGCACGTATCGCGCATCTCGTTGCCTGCCCATTGATGAATCGACTCCAATTTAATAGATCGTCTAGGTAGGGAACGTTTAAAAGATTATCGTACTATGTATTTCCATCGTTCGCTGACCGATCACAAAGGAAAACGAATGACTAATCGCGGCGTAGAGATTACAGGGAAACGCGTAAACAATTTCTAAAAGGATAGACGATTCAAAAGCGGAATATCTTCGAACACAATTAACCGCAACAGGGGACAGCTTTTGAGCACGAAGCAAAGGTACGGTCGCAATTTGTCGAAGGGATCATAAGGAATCGTCGAGGCAGAAGAACTAAATGGGGATTCACACGCCGCTGATCTTTCGGGGATGATTCACGGGAAGAGGCTAAAACTTTTCAGCCCCGACGATATGCATACACGGCGGTATGCACCGTGAATGCATACCAGCATCGTGCCCAAAGGAAACAACGGAGCAACGATACACATACATACACACACACATACGTATATATATGTATGTATACGTATCTCGAAATTGCTATTTTCGATCGAAGACGAGCGCTAACGAGAAGCACGTCCATCGGGACCAGTTTCTTTAGAAAAACAAGATGTATTTTGGAGTAAAGGATCTCTGTTGCTTCCTTGCTTTTGGAAAGAAATCGTTTGTTCCAAGTACCGCTGGCAGCTTTAGCACTCTTCGATCAACCCGAGCCAGTATACTTCCTATTTTCTGATTTTTCCGAACATTTTTATCACTGAATAACTCCAAACACTCGGTACAGCGTGTTTGATAGATTTATCAATCACGTCGAAGCGCCACGCGACTGTTGTATGCATCTTAATTCTGAAATATCAGACAAGCGTGCACGATGTATAGCGATAAGGCTAGCGTCCCGGAGCCGCTTGCAGCCAAGCAATAATTCAGCTGATAACGCGTAAACAAGCCCCAATGCACCGGGGGCAATCTATATTTGTCGAAACGCTGGGTGATGTTCAAAAGACAACGAGAGAAAAGTCGTAAAAGTAATCACGCGTATATACTATCGGTCGCATAGGCTTCAAACCTTTTGCAATATTTGTTACTAGATTACCAGCGCACGTACAAAAGTGCAACTGCAAGACCATCGAAGGCTCATCATTATCGATCTCAAAACTCCCGCAGAATTTATAGATATGACAAAGAAAAAAAGAGCAGCAAACTTTGGGACGATGAATCGCCGTTCACGTATACACGATCGTGCAAAAAAAACTTTAACCCCGGTCCCGAAAGTTCGACAATCACAGCAGATCAACTTGAAAGGTTGAGCCACCGAAATTCTTTAAGAACTAACCTTCTGCTAAACGCACTGTAGGTATTCGCACTGCGTCAAAGTGATTCATTTCATTCGCGCGTAAAACTTGCACATCATTAACCCTTCATTGTCCGGAAAACAATCTGCCGTATCACTTATATTAAAATACTGCCATACATTCATAAATAGAACGAAGCTTGTATTTATTTGAAGCCTTCCAGCTTGCCATGCTGGAAGGCTTGCCAGCAAGCCATGCCACTATTTATAGTGAAATCTTTGCGAAAAATGTTTATTGCTAAAATAACGGCAAGGTAAATCAGACCTTAAAGAGTTACGAACCGCTAAGAAACTCTTCCCGGCGAAAACGATGCAAATAGATAACGAGTGAATGGTTTCGCCCGGCTGTTTGTTCAAAAGTTGCGGTAATAACGAACCACAGTTAGCAGTGGCGATCTTATAAATAAAACATTTATAGCTTGGTAAAGCTGAATGTTTATCGAAGGAGCCCATTTAACTAACGTCACATGGAAGACCAGCAGACACCGTGTCGATTGTTTAACATTTTCGTAAAAATACTTGATATTTTTTAATGGATCCCGAGAATCCATCGACCAGCGCTCGTTAATTGCTATGTTAAAGTGCAGCCCGTAATATACGTGCGTACTGAGTACATATGCACGTGTATGTATAATAAAATCTACCACGGTGGCTATGACGAATGTGTAAACATCTCTATATTCGATGCACTCCCTCTTAGCATAGATAAAAGATATAAATTTATCGCGGCAGTATTACATCATGCATAAGACGCGAACTTGTACAATAACCAATGCGTTCGAAACGTTGGAACTTAACGTCATCCTTCTTAAATAATATATCGAAATTATTGTTATATTTTTCGAACGTTTCGTAATATGTAAAGGTGAACCCCCACGAGGAGGTGAAACCGAGAGAGGAATAATATATCGTGCGAATAGTAACAGAGAGAAGGATAAACGATCTCACTCGCTGGCGAATCAGCAAGATCAGCTGGAATGAATTCCATTAAAAGATCGAACGGAATGAAACTTCGTATGTATGGTATTCTGAACGAGCCGAACGTTCCGTAAAGGTTAGAAAGGACTTCCCGCTTATGAACGGGGACAGGAGCACATAGGATTTTCATTTTACACGTGTGGCTTCATTTTGTATCATTTTACATTGTCAAAGAACATAGTTTCTCACGCAAATATCGCTGTCCCCCGAGGAGTCTCTTTTCAAGTGAAAAAATTTACGAATAAAGATCATGATTGGATCATGTCTGAAACGTACATATGTACGCATATTAAAAGGTCCAGGAGGTACGCGGCGGTATTCAAAAGAGATAGAAAGAAAGAGCAAATGCTCACGGAACACGTATGTAGTAAAAATAGGAGAGTGTAAATTAAAAGTAAAAGGAAAAAGACAAATTGAGCTTACCGAGTCGAAGTTCACCAAAGTTGCCCGAACCAATTTTTTTGCCAACACGGAAATTAGGACCGATCGTGATTTCATTGGAGGAGGTGACACTATGCTTGGAGGAATGCACATTTGATCTAGTAGCATTGCCGCTACCACGGGACATCCTCTTAGTTGCTTCCTGATCGCGTTCGGAGCTACGTGCGAGCTCCCTCTCGCGAGTATCTCTACCGTCTCTTTTCTGCATGGTGCAAGTGTCCTCTGTCGTGGTTCGAATATCCGCGACAGTCTGTTTAACGTGGCAGAAGGGCTAGATTGAACGGTGAAAAAATTGCCGATATCAGTCTCCACGGTGGTCGATTAATGGTATGGGGGATGTACAGCGTTGTATCGGGGATCGATCCCCATTCTTGACATATTTTCTTCTTTGGTCTTCCCTTGAACGGCCGCCGATGGATATAATACTCCAGCGGCTTCCTGGGAGAAATACACACACACACGCAAAAAGCACACACCGTAAACGGTGGTCAGTCGCCAGGTATTCACGGTTCGTCGATCGATGCCTTCAGGGGATCAATCCCCGTGCTACCCTAACCTCGCAGCAGATTTCAGGAAATGTTTACACTTAAAAAAAACGTGATGAAGGGGGCAGACGATAACACGCGCGAAACCACACACAGCTATCTCTCTTTTTCTCACTTCTTCTATCTCTTGCTAAGCGGTTAGTGGTTATCACAGACGAGAGCGAGTGTTCGTCGTACCGAGGACTCTGGACGATTCCATGCCAATTTCGACCTGCCTCTCTCGCCCGGCCGGCCGGGAAGAATAGGAAGATAAATATCGTGTCTCAGTCAATACGGCGTGCATCGCCGAGACTGTTCTGTCGCACAAGAATACACTCGGAAACCTCCTCCATTACAAACAGCCCCGCCGCGTGCGATCGCGATCGTACTCAATCGTGGCCCGATAGTGCCGCGGCTCACCACCGCAGACTCGATTCTGCGGTTAGATTTGGGAGCGCCGCCGAAGCGGCACTGAACTTCTTTACAGTCACACGCACAGAAGCACATGCACTTTGCGAGCTTCGTATGTTCTCTCCTGTCCTAAGGAAAATCCGCAGTCGTGTCACCAGTATGCCCGATCGGCTATTGTATATGCCCACACACAAGCCCCCTCGAATCAACTGTGCAGTCGTTCTCTCACGGTCACCGTTTCGTCGACCCCTCCCAAGTTTTTCTAGTCCGAAAACTGACAACGAGTATTCAAATATTATTAACCCTAGCTCTACTGTCCACGGATCACACGCACGCTATTTAAAAGATCCGTTGAACGCGGACAAACGAACGCGGACAAGCTTACGCTCCTGTCTCTCGCGCTCGACTCGACATGGGTGAGATTTGTTACGAGGACGACAGTGCTGCCAACTCGAATTAAGGCGGCGTTCCCAACACACCGACGACGCTAGCGCCGAATATTTCAAACTACATACTTAGCAGTATTGTGAATGAATGATGTAATATTTTCTTTGTAGTTTTTTAAATATGGGCCCGCAAAGAAATAGTCTTGAAGAATTATCAATGTATTGTTACTATTTTTGTAAATTAACACAAATCTTGTACCACGACAAGCGGTAACGTTTGTTACTATGCCGTTATATGGGGCTAATTGTCTGTCTGCATCTAACTAAGTCAGTGACAATAAATATGGCGTTGATTTGAATTTCCAAACGGAATTAACAGAAATCTAATAAACGTAACATTTTACCTGCGGTAATTGTGATATTTAATAAGTTTAGAAATGTATACGCAAAGCTTTTGCACGCTTTGTATATTATTTCGTAAAATCGACGCATGACATCTTAAATAAAAGTGTTATGACATCAAACACCTGCGTATCCATAGTAACGAATTTGAATTATGTGGATTTCTTCAATATTCATTAAATATATGAAGAATTTATATTAATTATTTTTGTATATCAGAGTACGATGCAATGGAACAAGTAACGAATTCTGACGCTCGAGTTGTATTGAACGTAAGGGAAGGTAATGTTTATCCTGGATTGTTTATTAACCTGTTATTCCATTTTTTCTATGTCATTTAAGAAGAGTAATATATTTACATAGGGGACTGAAAGTCTATTAAATAAACAATTGTATATTACTACGTTTGCTGCAAGTGAATTTTTTTATGGGAGAACAATTGATGCAATTTCCAATGTGCAACACATACATTTTTAACTATTAATAACTATTAGTAATAAACTGCACGATTATTCTAATTTAAATTCATTGTATCTCTGTACAATATAAAAGTTTAATGTTAATATTTGCAGGTAAAGGTTTTGATCAGATTCTATTACCTACGTTAGTAATCGCTACTTTGAATGGACATTCCTTGGAAACTGAAATAATTGAACCAAGTTCAAATCCTCAGTACGATCATGACTTAGTTTGGGAAATAGATAAAAGTAGACTACGAAAGTACGTACTGTATGCTATATATATATGAATGAATAAAACCTGCTAAAATGCAATGCTAAATTAAATTTTTTTAGAATGAGGTCTGGACAAGCACCGTTAAAATTGGAATGTTTCGCTGTTAAAAGTAATGATAGCAAGGAGAAACTGGGATATCTTCTACTTAGTTTAAGAACAGCACATGTTTTTAGTAGGAATCGTATTAACAATGTGACATCTAATTGGCATAAATTATTAGGTTTGAAAAGTGAACTGAAAATACATAAACCTGAATTGCTTCTTGCTTTAAGTGTTCAAGATGCTTTTCAAGATGCTTCAATGCCAAACAGTCAATCAGAGGTAAATTGTTTTTTATACGCTGAATACAGTTTTCCTGCTCTACAAAACTAATAAATATCTTTTAAGAAAAAATTATATTCCATATGATATTGCAGTCGAAAAATTTGGTAGAATTTCAAGAAACAGATGTTCAGTTAAATAATGTAACACCAGTTTTACTTCGTGATGAACGTCTAATACAATTGGGTCCGTTATATACTTCTCATGAATTATTTTTGATGAGTATCACAGCCATATCTGCGATAAATATAGATTCATTGGTGCCTATGAAATATTATACCGACCTGCAAAGTAATTTATATGTTTGGTGCAAAATATTGGAAAATGAAGTGTATTTTAATCAATCTAAAAAAGAATACGGAGATCATTGGCAGCTTAATGAAAAAATTGTGATAAGAATCAGAAGTTCATTAAGACTTTTCAAGGAGTACTTGCAACTGAAACCACTTTTGTTTATATATTTGAAATATAAAGATAACATAATAGGCCAATCAGAAGTAAATTTGCAACCGTTAATCCCTACTGATAATATAGAAGAATTCCTTAAACTCTCAGAAAACAATAGTAGCATTTTGAATCATAGGTGTTATTTGCATAAAAGAGACCCCTTTGAAAATGATGAAACAGAACATACGAATTCATACCTTGAAATACAGTTAAAATTGCAATATGTGGGTGATAAAACAGATATAGCAATGGATACAACTGGTACAATGATGAGTGATTTAATTATTCCCAGTCCTATTACAGAATTAAAGAATAACTTGACACAAACAGTAAGCTGTTATATGACAAGTTGTAACGTCGCGATATGAAAAATAATTTCTATTTGTGTTTTAATTAAAATTCACAGAATTATAGGGAAATAGACTGCCACAGAAACCCTGCTGGTGACTTTGGAAAATGTGTCATTGGATCTCAGACTGTCCCTTACTCACACGGATATAGTAACATAAATAAACACTCCTTAAGTTGTGATGCTATAAAAAGTCAACCAGTTAAAACTATGTGTTCGCACTCAGTTGATGCATTACTGTATCCATCTAATACTAATGATTGTTCTAAAAGTGTAGAAGCTTATCATTGTTATTACTTGAATATCTTATTGACTGCGATTAAACCAACATCTTCAAAATTAACTGTGCCAAATATTGAAATTCGGTAATTACTAATTTATCAATATATGTGTATTATTTTACACCACTAACACTATACAGTCCAAACGCAAATTTCTTCTTGACTACAGGTTCCACCATCCAAAAAGTGAAGTCACTTCTACATTTCATCCGAGGGAATTATTTTCATTAGGTGAAACAACAAGGCTACAAGATATAGGATGTAAATTGCAGTTTATATCGACAATAGAAGAAATCAAGCAACTGTTATTTACTTTCCCACCTAGAATTAGTATCTGTAAAATGGATGGAAGTACTAAAACTTGTATATCTCAGAACATAATTAATACAAGGGATATATTTGTTCAAAATAAGGTAGTATAGTAGATTTAAAACAATTCTTTCATTCATGAAAACATCCATTTATATTTATTAAAGTGTAATGTATATGCCTTAGGCTGAATACCAATATGATGTACGATTATTGGATATGGAACAAAATAATATTGGTAGTATAATTGTTGTATTAAACTTAGAAGACCATGGGCCATATTATAGAATTAAAAAGACACTACCAAGTAAGTTTTTAAGAGAATTTTGTGTCTACTATAAGAATAAAATGTTAAAAAAATGTTTACTCGTAAAATAGGTGAAAATTTGGGCCCTCCAATTTTAGATGATCGCTTAGCATATCAAATAGTGGACGAACTAGAAACGTGGAAAGAACGACAAATGGAGATATTTAAAGTTGAGGTACAATTTTATATATGTAACAAAAAGACGAATGTATAATAACTCCAAATATATTTTTCCTTAATAATAATTCAGCTAAAAACAAAGGAAGAACGACATTTAAACTTGCTAAGTCAAGAATGGCAAAAACATAAAGACAATTTGGAAACAAAATTGGCTTGTAGTGTTGAACAATGCAAAATGTTGGCTAATAGTTTAAACCATGCTACAGAAGATTTAAAGACACGAAGACTGAAAAGCCTCGAAAAAGAAACTAGATTGATTAAAGCGAATGAAGATTTACATTGGCGATATGAAAGAAAACTGCGAGAACTTAAAGAATCCTTTCAAACGATGCAAGAAGAACTTACGACAAAGGTCGGTAAAATGAATTGACTTTCTGTGATCAGTAATAAACCATAAAGATTTTACGTTCCCAGGTTAATGTTCTTGAAAAGAAGAAAATATCGGTGGAAACACAAGTTGAAGAATTAAGTTCGGAAAATGAAAGATTACAAGTTCTGGTAACAAAGCAGTCTGAAGAAATAGAAACTTACCAAAAAGGCTCTTTAACCCAGGATCAAACGGCCAATTTGTTACAAGAATTAAAAACGCTTGAAGAGAAACTACAAAATACCCAAGAAAGTAAATCTTTCTTTAAACAACAGTGGGCGAACGCAGTTCGTGAAATACATAGCATAAAAATGGAACATCAACAAGCTATACAGGTTCACATAAAGAGTAGTAAAGAAGAATTGCAAAAGTTAGAGTATGTATAATTTTTATAAATTATATGCTAATAATTAAATAAATATGCTAAATAACGAAATATTTTCTATTAATCGTCTTTTTATACAGCCTAGAAGAGATACTATGTACAGATTCTACTGCTCTGACAAAAGATCAGATATTGTTAAATGAAATCCAGAAGGAAATAAACGTGATCAAACCAAAAGCACCTTTTATTGACAAAGATGCTTACTGCTCAGTACTTACACCAAATTCGATGGGATCTAAACTTCTACAAAATACTAGCAAAAGTACATTCAAAAGATCAGAAGTGCATGACGAGCGTCTACAAGCATTACTTGAAGAACGCGATTCGCTTTTAAAAACTGGAAGCTATACAATTGATGACACAATTATTATAAAATTAAATAATGAAATCAGATCTTTGATGATGAAATAATTTTTGTTATACAAAGCATCTATTATACATACATCTCCCTCTCTCTCTATATATATACTTATTTAAATAAAGATATTTTATTTATTTAAGCACCTTCTATTTATTTTAGTTTTTAGCGATAATATTAATAATCATATCATAGTTAATATAAAGGAAGTTTTATTATACAGTTTATAGTACAATTTATTTCCGTCATTTGGCACGGTTTATATTCTAAAAGAGTATCACGATAAAGAAAATTGTTTTGATCGAACATCTATTGCTTCTACCACACCTTTACCAAGAATATAAAAGTCTTGAATCATTGACGAAATGTTTAAGATCAATCGGTTATCATTATCATATTTACGACCATTGATGTTTGACACCTTAATGTCTTTACTTTCCAAGGCTGCCGGTTTAAATAAGACTCCAATTACTGTTCCCCCATATGTATCATGGAAAAACAATACGAATTCATCGTAACCGTTCTAAAAAAAAAAAATAGCAATCAAACATTGGAAACATAAGAATATTATACGTAATACTGTATAAACTTACCCTCAGATCTTTTAAAAAACATTGTACAGGATCGAAATCTAGAACGGGTATCTTTTGTGCCGAATGCTTTTTGTACGGATGCCATTCAACAACTGGATAGGAATCGCTAACATCAATTGCCTGTAGTTTTCTAGGAACCATAGACGGTTTTAAATGTATTAAACAATCGTATTCTGTCAGTGGTGGCCTAAATAAGGGTCTGGTATCTAATATAATATTTGTAAAAACTTGATCTTCAAACAATTCTAAGGACTGTCTGGCTAATGCTGTAATACGATTCAAAATTAAAGTTGTTGGTGCATTTATAGTCCATAATGATCTTTGTTGATCATAAGGAGTAGAGATGAATAATGGCGGTAAGGAACCGCGAGATGATCCAAAAAGGGTTTCCACGGCTATTATCTCCTCCCCTAAAATTTAATATTTGCATTGAGAGCGAAAATGTGATAACTTTCAATGGTTGTATAAAAACTTACTGGACATTTCATTGTTGAAATTTACAATAACTGGATCTGTGTTCCAATGGCCACGTGAAAAAATTTCTAAAAGTCTCAAAAATGCTATTTGTGGCATTTGAGTTGACCTATAGGGTGCAGATGTTAGGTACATCGAAGCCACAAGTAGTTCTACTACTACGTCTGGTATATGAGAATTGTCCAATAGCTGAGCGGACAGCCAACGTTTTGTTAAACAACAGGTGGCTCCAAATGACGGTTGTTGAGTATGCAATCTGTAATATACATAGTGACATATTCTTTTTTTTCCCCAAGTCGAAAGAATATTGTTTCAATTATAGAATTTACAAATACAGTAGCCTTACCCATGTAAAGCACCATTTAATTTCGGTAATTCGAATAATTTACTTTCCAACTCAATCGATTCTTCGTTATCTTTGTACTGTACAACTCCATCCTCAGACATTTGTTGTTTTAAGCAGCCAATTTCCTTCGGATGTGCTACTCGCAACCGAAATACGAATCCTTCCTAACGAACAAATGATTATTTTCTAATAAATCGTCCAATACTTGATAGTGTTTTATCATGACGCAATAAACATTATTTAAAAATAACAACCTTGTATACATCGATGTGTGAAAAACTTGCATTTGCTACTAACGTATATTGTTTTCTAAGGCATTCTGCAATTTGTATATGAAAAGCAGCTTTCGTCTTCCTAAATGCTTCCAAATCATCTGGCCACTTTCCACTGGTTGATAATTGCAAACTCACTTCAAGGGGACAAACATATTTAGGAGCCGCAGCTACACTCGATAGTAGCAAACAATTTTTTGTTCTTTTAATAAGTTGATTATCGGGACGATAAACCGTGGCTAGTGGTGGAAAAACGTCTGCATATCGAAAAACTGGACTAGACCCTTGAACTCCGTGTATAGACAGAGGGATATCCTTAAGAGACATTAGTTCTCTTTCAAGACTATTAAATACGTTTACTACTTTCAGTGCAGCTTCTTCTCCAGTTCCATAAGCGAAATGCGTTATTTTGACCTAAAAGCATTGCAAAATTTTCGTTCATTGGAATAACTAAGAAAAAATGATGAAGAAATAAAAACGCATTACCTTCCACAGTTTTAAAAGATCCTCCATTTCATCGGCAATATACATAAAGTCACTCTTAAGAAGATGTAATTTCTTTGTCAGTAAAAATGATACAATCTTCTTGCATATTATTCTTTTTCCGGATAATGTTTTGCCTTTTGACCAAACTACTGCCTCCCGAATAGTTCCGTCTTGAAATCGACGTAGTTCGGATTTGTTTTCCCAGAATTTTCTAAACTCTATCGCCTATAATGTAACATTCATCTTATTCTCCTTACTTTGTAATAATAATTAATGCTTTTCGATTATATCTGAATAGTTTACATACTTCTGGTAAATTTGCTTCTGGTCCTTTATCTACTATATTAAAACAAAACTCGGGATTTAATTCTACTCCAATAAAAATCTTCCCAACATTATTACAACTACTTTCAGTGCATTCCCATTCCGCAATATCATTCGGTAAAAAGCAAATTTGATGCACTCTATTCGTTAATCCTTCCTTCACGGTGTTAGAAAGAATTTTTATTGCCAGAGTTCGATAATCAGGACCGTGATCGAGTTTATCATTAATACTCGAATTAGCGTCTACTAGATCTCTTAACGCCTGAATATTCTGAAACCTACACATATTTTTAATAACATCGTTTCGTACTATGATTTTTATTTTAACCGATTGTAAAAATAATTACCAAATGTACTGATCGAATGCTAAACGAAATGGTACTTTTCTCATGAAAAGTGATTGGAAACTGTCCGCGTGTACACTGTCCATGTGATTTAATGAAAGTCCAGCTTCTTTTTGTACCCATTTATAAGTTGCTCTAAATAAATTCGATGTAATGTTATAATAGCCGGTCCTATCCAAAAAGACGCAATCGTAATAATTATGGTAGCATGAAACTCTATTTTTGCTATCATTATTTTCGTTCATTGTTGCTCCTGTTTCACACCAATCAACTTGCACTGTTAAACATACCATATCAATTAATAATAATGAAGGAAATATCGTGAATTAAAAAGAGTTTACCGAAAGGATATGATACCTAAATAACTCCAGACATTTCTGACTATCTGATAGCTACTCATAAATGTATTTAATTTTTTAATAGACAATAAGTATACGGTAACCATTGTTAGGATGTGCCCATTAAAAGCTGAATAGCCTTTAATTAATTCACGTTGAGCTAACCATATCTTTAACAAAATAATACCATCTCTCAGGTTTGGATATTCTTTTATTATCTGCATTTTCTCTGAATGGTTCCTCATAATTAAATCATGAAGAATAGCAGAATTATAATGCGCCGTCGGTGGTAAATCTTCTGTAAATATAATATGTATAAATATGGAAATATTTACAGAAGAAAGAGTATCAATAACATACCATTGTTCTTTTCAGTGAAAAACCATCCAGGTCGAACATTATTCTTTTCTGGTAAAAATCTGTTTAATTTAAAGCTTCCTTCTTCTGCCGATATGTGTATCAATACATTCATTTTTTTACCCAACTTTCCACTTGGCACAATTTTTAAAATTGGCCTCAAATTGTCGCCTATGAAACTTTTGTGCTCTGTAATTTCATCAGTAATATTAGATGCTATATGTGCCAAATATATTGCCTTCTTTTTCATATATCTATAATTTTGATAATCTTGGTTTTGGAATATTCTGGCAGGCATTTCAATCATAATATCTACAGTAATATGCGGGCCAATAGCAGCATCGAATGCATAAGATCCGATAATGGATATATTCGATGGCTTATGGAATTTAAAAACCCCTTTTGTTTCTCCTGGTACGTCAGGCATTGGAATATGCACGTTCAATTTTTTTGCCAATTTATCATCTGAAAGCTATAATCATAAACTCAAATTTGAAACCTCTATCTATATTTTTTCTGCTCTAATTAAGTAAAATTACATACGTGATATTCATCTGTTTCTTCTATAGATTGTACAATGTTCTTGAACTTGTTGAACCAAGCCTCAAATAAATGTTTATATTTATCTTTAATTCGAACTTCGTTCAACACTTCCTCTATTTGTAATCTAAATAAATTGGAATGAAATAAATTCTCTGTTTCTCTGAGTTGATTTAATTCTTCGGCGGTCGGTGGTTTGTATAAATCTTTCTTTAGTTTCTTCTTCTTTTTTGGCACAGCATCCGTGGAATCTTCAGCAACTTTCCTCCGTTTTTGATCAGACACCGAATAAAAATCTCCCCCTGCATCATTTACATTTATTTTCTTTTCTTCCTCGTTTTCATCATATTCACCGTTTTTACTTTCGGACACGTCGTCACTAAAATAGTGATCACTTTCAAGTCGTGTATCACCAGTATCATTCTGAAAATCTTTGATATTTGCCTAAAATACAGATATTTCTCTTAGTAATTAGCAATTTGTATACACGAATATTTAAGGTTATATACACATCGTAAAACTTCTTTATAGTATTATAGACACGTACTCTGCAAGGTGCCTTCATTTTGTATTTCTATTTCTTCAATCACTGTTACTTTAACACTTTGATACAAATAAAAGGGCAATCAAACTACAAAGAGTATTTCACAAAACATAACATTGCATGCTGTCGTTTTCAATTGTGGTGGACCACGTGAATTCATACCGCTATACATTGGCGCTATCGTGACCTTACTGCGCACACTCAATTAATTAATGCTACTGCGTCGGCGCACGCGTCTTTAAATATTTCAAATTAAAAGAATGAAAATAATTTTCTTATTAAAAACAAACACAAAACACAAAGACACTCGCATTCACAATTTAAATTAATGTTTAGATAGAAACAAATCTTTGGACTAGTCTTTTATGAATAGGATAACGCGTTATTCTTCTTGCATTTATTACCATGTACTTATCAAACATGTCAAGACAATCTATAATAAATTTTAAGATATTAATTACTATTTGTTTTTGTTTTTTTTTCATCGTAGGCAACGCGTATATCATAAAAACACATTTTCCGAATCATTGTTTAACTTATGTCTATCGCTAATTACGACGCATGAAGTATATATCGTACCTGTTGCAGCGCGTGAACGTGTATTCGTAGTACAATTCAATGGAAGAGTTATACATTAGAGTTACAGCTTCATAAAAAGAAACTGCCTTCTGTTAATTAGAATTATCCGAGTACAAATTTAATAGTATGCGGCTAAGTAATTACTTTGTAAATGTCTTACTGCTATGTACATACAAACATATGTATTTTGTAATTGCAAAAAAGAGAATAATTATCTCAATTCTTAACATCTTAAAAATATATTATTTATATTTACAAGTATTCCATGATTATACTGGTACAATCAAAACAAATTTAATACACGAAGTGACTTAAGACAGAATATTATTCTCCCTTTTGCAATTGTAGAACCAAAGAATAGAATAGTCATTGTGAATCTTAGAAAAGAAAAATACAATATTACTACCTTGAAATTACAATGATCTTCACTGTGGAAGCCCATTTTTATTCAAAGAACAAACACGAAAGAAGATATCCATATCAAAATAAGATGTAATGATACCATACACATGCATCATTATACATATTTATAATAGGATTTAAACATTTGCAGGCTGTAAATATATTATTTTTACAACATAAAAGTAAATTTGCACCATGTTCGGAAGAATTAATCGCTCGCAATGAAGGCCGTAGCGCTACCCATGTCGGGATGAAAAATATTTAGCGCGAAATTAAATTATGGTCGCATAATGATTAATATTTGTATTCATTACGAAATATTTTAGTCTTCCTTAACTCCATTGATAGTGATAGGATCATAAGAATGGAAGCAGAGAAACTTTATAAATAGCACCTTTCTAGATTATTAAAATAACATATTCAACAAAGTGCATTTCAACAACAGTAATGTGCAAGCATAGAATTATTATTAATAAAATCATAGAAACCAATTCTTCATAAAAAGAAATGTTACATTTCATTTTGACAAAATTTTTTCTTTTATATATTTATCACACAATATGTTATTTTTACTGCATAAATTTTATGGAAATGATATGCAATTTGTATAATACAAACCATATCTTATATTTCTTAAGATATTAATAGAAATATTTTCGAATAATAAGTACCATAAAAAAATAATGTGAGATTCACCTCAACAAATTATGCAGTCAAAAATCCAAATAAAGTTAAATATAACTAGAACAAGTACATAGAAGCTAATTTTAATATCGTAGATTTTTACACGGTTCATAAATTTATAACAGAATAACAAGCTGCGCAATCAAACAATATAAACATTCGAACAAGTACAAATTACAAATTTTTCGCCAGTGTTATCATTACATATTAATGAGCTCAATACGACCTCTAGATTGGATACATAGATCAATATCAATGCATTAATCGCATTAATATTATTAAGCAAGTATGCAAGGTAGATTTGTATTACTAATCAATTCGAACAATTCCCTAATATTTACAGACATAATGGAAAGATGTACAAGTGAATTGGTCAATAATAAAATATAATACTTTAATATATTCTAATATCTTAAAGCATATTACGATCACATTAATTATTAAATTATTTAATATAAAAAATAATTGTAATAACTGATTGCACACTTTAAGAGCAAATATGTAGCATTATTTCTTTGCATACATCGATAATCATACCGAAACACAGAGAGCTTGTATATTAATTATGGAAGTTTCCATAATCCAGCAACATTTTCACTATTGTACTGATTAAAAATTAATAATTTACCGGTTTCAAAATCAATCAGACTGTTGATTAAAATAAACTATAGAGAGCACGCAATATCATTCAGAGTAACACGTACAAATGAGTAGGGTAATATAATCAAAAATAATTAACTTTCTGAATACTCAGATGCAAGGATATTAACGTCTTAACATCATTATATTTGGTCCAATTACAATTAAGCCAATTATAATTTAGATGATTTTTTTGTATTCAGTGTTCATTACTCTTATGCTCTGACATTGGAACGATGATACTTTTCGTGAGACAAATTCCACAATATTTTAATTTGTAATTTCTTACGTACATATGGATTTCCTATGTAAACGCAAAATGTTAGTATGTACACAACCTGATTTTATACCACTATAAAACGAAAACAACGTGGGAATATGCACTCATAAATACTATTTAGTATGCATCAATTTTGTTGAACATTAATACTTCAACTTAGCATAGTACTGCCAGCGACATAGATCAATTTTCAGTTCTTAATGTTAAATGTTGCAAAAAATAGAATCTTTTAATACAGAAAAGATTTTTTGAACATTCTCCGCCGTTTAATGTAACTTCAAATGTATAGAATTATTTATAGCGCAATTCTATAAGAAAGAACTGATCTCCCTTTTTATGTACATTCATGTAAGTAATGTTCCTGCAATTGGGTTCCTTCACCCAATACCACTAACAATTTGACCTTCAATATTGACCATCGTCTGCAGATATAGCCAATTCTTCATCGCTCCAATCGCTAACTCCAAACCCTGACGATCCATGGAAACTGCGCGATCTTCCAACATGGCTGAAAATAAAGGAAATAATTACTTCTTTATTCATACTATACGAAGAAAGAACCAGTTAAATAGATTCTTGTAGATTCATAGCAATGACTCAACATGCTAGTGCTTTATAGCTATATAACATAAGATTCTCTAGAAATATTAATTTGATTTCAATTTCCATAGAAACCTTTGTAGAGACAACTTGAAAGAGTCTTCTTCAACGTTTTCTAAGTTTCATTGATTACAATTTCATGACTCATGAGAATAAGAAGAATCTTTCGAAATCTGTGCAGACATGGACATGTTTTGATATGCTTGGTTCTTTCTTAACTCATGCAAATAAAATAAATTAATGAATAAGACATTAATCTAGCTGTGTATAATATTAATAAGCCACAACAAATTAGTCTGATAATTCTGCTTCACACACTCATAAAGAAGATAATATTTGTTCACTGACTTTCTAACTATCTCGTTCACAAGTAACATTATTTGAATGAAAATGAATAACCGTGTCTTGCAGCTGAATTCACTAATATACAGTCATGAAAATATGCTATGGAATAAAGAATGAATAATATGGACTTTTCTTATTCTTTTGATATAGGAAAAAATGGTAAATTATGATTTTTCACATGCAAAACTCAGATATTTCGAATTGTGATATACCCATAGTATTCAGTACTTAATAGTGAACTGGCGATGGATTAATGTAAATAATAAATAATATCAAAAAGCAGCATTTTTTCGCAATATGATTTTTCAAGAGGTCATAGAAAAATTGGTAAAGACGATGAAAATTACATTACTTACAATACCTCTTAAAAAAATCTGAATTACAAAATTAAACAAGGGATTTTCGTACCACTTGTATCGATGGTCTCTATCATTAGATTATCGATCGCTATCGGTCCTAACAACACAGTGAAATAATTACTTTTTATATTAACCGGATAATACAATATTTTTGTATTATTCTTTGTTAGCACATATATCAAACAAATTACTCACCTCGGAGACAAATTGGCATTCGTGCTTTTCTTTGCCAAACCTGTTTTTTTCTTCCCTTCCATTGCAGCTTTCATAGGATCGTAACTCTTACGACGTTTCCAATTTTGCATCTCAACTTCTCTCGCATTTGGTGCTGCAGGTTTTTTTATTTCTTTTGGCTTGATTTTAGATCCCTGGTAGAAAAATATTATAAACATTTCACGCTTCTATTCTATTTACATGGAGACGATTTTAATTGAACAAAACTACACACAGTATTGGAAGTTTTGCTTGATCGCATGCTAAAACGTCCAGAATCAGTTCTGCTAATACTTGTAACAGATTCAGATTTTGGCCGAGTGCCCTGTGGAATTGCCATTTTTTTATTTACATTTGTTGGTAATTTCGACGGTTGTAGATCTAGTCTTGCCCTGCGTAAACTGTAAATTCAATTGTTAGGACGTCCGTAGTTTTAATGCCTATTGATTCGTAGGTTTCTAAATTTTTACCTGAATGCACGGTTATATTTGGTATTTGAAATAACAGCCTTTGCATTGGGATGCCGATCCTCGCTACTCTCTGTATCACTAGGCTGATGTAATGTCTTTGATACACTTTTATGTAAGCTATGACTAGTGTCTTCATCGCTATCATTATCTGAATCTGCTAAGGTTGAGCGTCCGCCCGTAATACGTGCTGACATAGCTGTTACTACGTTTTGTGTTGTTTGTAAGTAACAAGATGTCTCTATGTCGCTATCACTTTCCTAATAATATAAGTTCATATAATTATTCTTAACAATTACAAGAATCAATATAATATACAATGATATATTTACCAATTGTGGGCTGCATGGAGGAGGTATTTGATTGTCATCCTGTGCAATACTTATTTCGTTATCAGACCATTCATTTGCCAATGAAAGAGCACCACCTGTGCCGTGAAAACTTGCCGAACGTAACACGGAATTATCATGACTGGAAATTTAATTTATTAAATTAAGCATACCATGAATATTTATTGTAATATATTTTAAATGTTATATACTCACTTCCCTGAACTATCCTCTGTACTGTGATGTTTCTTTGTATTATCTATTAATTTTTTTCTACCTTCAGCAGCTGCTTTCATTGGATCATAACTTTTTCTCCGTTTCCAATTTTGAAATTCTACTTCTTTTGATGTCAATGTCGAATTACTTCTAGTAGATTTCTTTTGTTCTTTATTAACTTTTTGAGTAGGTCGTTGTGTAGTGGAAGGGAGCTACGAAATATTATAAATAACCGAAATTTATAATTTAAACGATCATGTGAGACAAATTTAAAATAACTAATTGCAATAAGTAGATTTCAAAATCAGTGAAATACTTACGGGTGACGATTTTGGTACTCTTATACTAATTCTGGTACTATCAGTTCTTGATATAGATGTAGCCCTTGGTTTTGTAATTTCCGATTTCTTTAAAGGTTCTTTACTCTGTACATTCATATTACTTGCACGACTACGGTGATAATTCTGTTGTTTATTTGAAGCCGCTGTTTTTGATTCATTTTGACTACTTCTACGTTTCTCTTCAGGGGTTGTATTTGGAGTCGTATCAGATTCACAATTCAATCTACATGTCATATAAAAAATATAATTATAGACATACTGTTCTAACATTAGAACCGATATTTTGTTATATGTATTAGTTTTAAAGTACCTGGCTCGTCGTATGCTAAATGCTCGATTTAATTTAATTCCAGAAGAAATTGAACCTAGCGACGATTTTGCTTGCTGTTCACCAGTTTCGCTGCTACTATCTGAAGCGACAAAATATCTTCCACATGGGGATGTTCTATCGACATCACTACTGTTAAAACTACTGCGACGTGATGACTGGCTTTGCGGCTTTGCATTTCTAATATTTGCATTACTACATGATCTTTGGATATTTAAATTACGTTTAAGATTTGGACTATTTTGGAGAACACTGTCAGTTATGGTACTAAAGCCATGACCTCCTTCATGATAAGTTGCAGTACTATTAGATTTTCTTAACATATATGGACTGCAAAAATAATTACTGTTAGCTTGGATCTTGTAAGTGGTATATATATATATTTCTTTTTTATGCAGCATTCGTACCTATTCTCAACGCACGTAAAGTATCCAATATTTTTCGCCTGAGGAGAAGACTTTGTTAAATGTTTGGTTCTTTCCAGCACCGGTGAATTAACAATTTTGGTCACTGTTTTACGAGTTACAATAGGACTGTTCGTCAATTTTGGTGTAGATGGTCTTAGACCAGTTGATACAGGACTATTTGGATATTTCATTTCATCATCTTGATAATACTTGTTACTATTTCTGGACGTGTTACGTTCGGTCGCATTAGATGTATAATCTCTCCTGGAATGCAATAATGAACGCAATTTTAAATCTTTCACAAGAATAATAGTTTAGTCATACATTTTCAACAATAAAAAGCGTCTGCCTACCTGTCCAAGGAACTACTTCGTCTTCCTATACGAAGGGAAGTAAAATCTTTGGACGGACTACCTAATTCTGCATTTCTATCTTCAGTCTTTGATTTATTTGAATTTAAATATTTGCGAATACTTTTTCCATTTTCATTGGTGTTAATTCTTCTAAAAAGAGATTCAGATAAACTTCCTCTCCTTGTCAAAGCACCGTGCACTGGTGTCCTTTGGGAGCTTTGTGGAGGAGTATTATAACTATTACTGGTATCGTCGTCCGATTCCCCTCCGGAATCAATAAGAATTTGTTGATTTGAAATTAGCCCAATTCTTTCTTTTATTCGTAAATATGATTCTGCGTCTAAACTACTGTCACTTTGTTCCTAAAAATATATTTAATTATGTGCACAATTAAATATTGTGATTGTATGTCATTACAAATAATATGTATGTCATACGTTGCGGCTACGAGCCTGTCTTTGAGATCTGCTATGAATAGGAGACGGTATTTTGGATGGACTAAGCGGAGGAGTACGGCCAGTTGGCCCACCGATTGCAGGTGGAAGAGAATTATGTTCTGCTACTTGAGTGGCCCATTCCGATATCCACGTATTGTTATCTCGTGAAATACTCATCTTTAAAATAGAAAACACTTTAAGTACCAGGAAGAAATGATATACTGCAATAACAAACGCACAATTAATTTACCTTAAAATTATGTATACACGGTTCATTGTTTTCATCTTCAGTTAAGACGCCGACACGAAACACTTTGTCAATATCCATTCTTGCTTTTTCTTCGTCGGTGTAATCTTTGTGAACGGTATACGTCCCTGCTTCGCTAACTGCACCATCTGATCCTCCGTCAACATTGCTGACATTAAACGCATCTATGTCCGTTTCAGTCGAATCATCTGGATTTACTTCCATTGTATAACTGACACTAGATAAATTGTATTCTTTCCCATTCGTGTCCTTGTTTCTAACGTATTCAATGCTGGACATTATCTCACCATCATCACTACAATTATTTACTCGAATTTGATTTAAATCATATATAGTGGCAGATTTATGTGGCACCCAACATGATGATACATTTGTTTTCTCTGCATAGCCAAGATCCAAAGAAAGGTTTTTGTACGAAAGTTTACTTTGTTTCGGCTGCTCAAAAGATGTACCCATTTGATCTTGCTTATTTTGAAAGTTTGATATTTTTACATTAGGCTCGGATTCTTTCGTTACATATGCTGGTTTTAAAAGTGGCTTTGGGCCTAAAAATAAATAACATTACATTCGAGGAAGGAAAATTAGTTTTAATAAAAAACTATTAGCTATAAGTTTGAAATAATATTAATGTCAAAACTTATAAGCAAGCATCAAAATATTTCAATCTAGTACAGCGTGAAGTCTTTGTATGAATTTATTATATGATGTCAATCATTGACGCATGCAGCCTACATACTGAGAATGTATCGAAGATGCTTGAGTAGAATATTAAAAAGCATTGTAAAGATGACTTCATTGTGACTCATACTTTACGTACATATATGGCCAGTCAGAATATACAATTCGTTCTTCAAAAGGTATTAATTTTTGATCATTGTAAAATAATTATTCAATAGAAAAACTCCAGCATTACTTTATATATTACATAGTAAATATATACTTAGCACAACGATTGAATAAATTACATTCATGACAATGTTCTCCTCTTGATCTCATTATAAAAGCATAAATTGAACATTTGCAATGAAGTTACTCATGCAATTAATATTATATTCTTTACCATAAAATATAGTACGTAAATTACAATTCCAAAGATTTATAAAAAAAAGACATTTTTTCAATATTTAATTTAAAATCCTATATTAATCAAATTACCCAGTTGTTTCATTTTCTCCGATAATTGATCTGTTTTGCGCTTTGTATCATCTTCACTACTAAAATAACCTTCAGAATGTGTGCTAGATACATTTTGCTTTTGTTTCAAGTTAGAGGATACCAATGTTCCAGACTTCTTAGCATTTATTTCTACCTAAAATTTAAATCCAAAATCTTAATTGTATTTCTTCCACACTATTTGTTATCACCAATGATTCAAGTACAAAAATTTGTTGTAGACACTGCAATACTTGAATCTGAACCTTTCCACGGAGAAATATACAAATACGCTTACCTTAGATGTAGACAAATTTCGTCTATGCCTAGCATTATATCTTTCAAATAGATTTTGATATTTAGTTGTGTCAACCCCTTTGTTGCCAAAATCAATTGTGAAAGCTAATGGAGCTTGTGATACATAACCATCAGCGGAATTTTCCGACGTTAATTCGAGTTGTTTAATCTTGCAGTCACCCTTTAAAATTTGTTCCTCATCGAACAACACTTTTTCTATATTTAAATCATTCTTTTCGTCGTGTTCATTATCCAATACGCGATTATCTTCTAAATTTTTCGTATAAATTCGAGAACTTTCAAACTGCTTGTATATAATAGAGCCGTCGTGTTTTTCATTATCAATCGTTCTATTTTTAAGGGACAATAATGTGTCTTCGGTGTCTTTAATATTTTCGTTGTCCGTTTGAATATCGTCAACGAATTCCATTGGATTATTTGGCGAATGTCGAGTGTCAACCTCTTTGGATGTGTCCTTTTCTACTTCCATATTCACAGCCATTCAACATTTCAATTTTAAACATTCGTAATTAGAATCACGTTTTCTACCACACTACTATCTATTACAATTAATTCGTAAATGCCACTCCTATAATTACATCGCACTGCTCGACAGTAACGTCATATAAAATCCAATATAGTATAAAATTTCTCTAACACATCGACACAGGTGAGTCTAGCGTACGCCATTGACGGCAAAAACTGTCAACATTCACAATTGCCAATGCGCGGAGGGAAATGTTACTAACAAAAATATTATTACACCTGTGAAATTATCGCTCGAATAAAAATGAAGATCACATCATAAAACGGGCACCTTATCGCAAGGAATAGATTATTTTTGTACGCTTATAAATAGCGCACTATATCAGTATACGATAGAGTACAATGTTATTGGCTGAACTCTAAAAACTAGGTTGTTGGGACGAACGGCGTAGTGTACGCTACTGTGTCGGCGTTGATGCTTAACGTCTTCGGTTCTACCGCGGTCTTCCTAGTTTATTGTATCTTGCATGACGTTAGAGCTATCGTTGTTAGGAGGGCGTGCAATTTTCACGATCTCCGTTTACATATTATCGTGACAATGCCAAAGAGAAAGAATCAAGCACTTATAGATTCTGACAGTAGTGGCACCGCATCGGAAAGTGGCTCGGATTTGGATAATGTAAATGATATAACCTTACATAAAGAATCTCATGTTGTGCTGCTTCATACTTTTGTTTAATTTCTTCGAACGCAAAGATCGTACAGACCAATTTCTATAATGATGTTAGTTATCTTGATTAATATTTCGTTCTTTTAAAATGTATTAGAAAAATATGGAGAAAATATTCTCCACATAACCTTTCACCGCTATTTCGATTAGCCATTGCATAGATTTTCGTAACATTTAATTTATCTACGTGGGTGTCCGAAACATGTTCATTTTTATTGCAAGGATACTTTCTGCATCATGTATTTAGTGAAACTTTTCATCGAGATGTTTCTTTTCTTATATTTCGTTTGTATATTTCGATTAGGATTTGTTATCTCTGGCCAAAAAGAAGAAAGGCAAAAGCCAGGACGATTCCCAGTCTAATGAAGAAAGCAGTGCAGCCAAGAAACACAATAAACATGATTCAGATACATCAGATTCGGACGATGATTGGGGTGCAAAGGCTGGCAAAAATAAAAAGAAGAAAGTGCCAACCAAAAGAAGCAAACGAAAGATGACAAAGTCTAGTAGCGAATATAGTGGTAGTGAAAAAGAACCTGAAAAGGTATCTGAACCAGAAGAAGGTAAAAATTCATATTAAGCAATTGACACTAAGCTCCATTTTTTGATTATTTTAAAGCATTAATTTCATAGTATTAAAGAGGTAACTTTGTATTTTTAGGAGAGGTCTCAGATTCGGATGCTAGTGTTTCCGATTCTAGCCAAGAAGAATTTAATGATGGTTATGACGATAAATTAATGGGAGATGCAGAGGATCAAGCAAGACTGGCACAAATGACAGAAAAAGAACGTGAACAGGAAATTTTCAAACGTATTGAACAAAGGGAGATTATGAAGACGAGGTTTGAGATTGAGAAGAAGTTGAGAATGGCTAAGAAGCAAGAATTAAAGAAGCAAAAGGAATCAAGAAAGAAGGAGAAAAGTACAGAGGAAAAGAAAGTTGATAGGGCACCAGATCCTAAAGAAAGAAGTAAGGACAGGAAAAAGACAATAGAAGAAAAGCAAGATAAAAAATTCCATGC
Source organism: Nomada goodeniana (assembly GCA_963969485.1). NCBI lineage: Eukaryota > Metazoa > Arthropoda > Insecta > Hymenoptera > Apidae > Nomada > Nomada goodeniana. The sequence goes on from OZ018303.1 coordinate 15,494,252, forward strand.
AATGTCCCTTTTGAAAGCTCGGCGAGAGGAGAAAAAGGAAAGAGGTAAAATATAAAATGAAAAATACCAAATTTTTGAGCTCAGGTACATTTAGTGTCTTTTTTATTTATTAGAAGAGAAAGAAAAACAAAGGATAGAACAGCAGCAACAACAATCAAAAGATATTGAAGAGGAAGAATTAGAAGATGACCACAAAGGGGGATCAAATAAAACAAAACTTAAAGCATCTGATATATATTCTGATGATAGTGGATCATCTGACAGTGGTGAAGAAGAAGAAACCGTTAAACAATCGCATCGCATATCATCCTCAAGCGAGAGTAGGGATAGTGATTCAGAGAATGATAAAAAGTCAGTAGACGGATTTGTTTTTTCCCATTAAGAACATTATGTTAAAGTCCATGATTTTTTGTAGACATAATCAAATGTATAATTTTACAGATCTATCACCAGTACCAAGGTTAAACCGAAGAAGCCAATATATGTCAGTAACAAGGAAGATCTCAATAAAATTCGATTATCTCGGCACAAAATGGAGAGATTTGTGCATCTACCTTTCTTTGATAGAGTAGTGCAAGGCTGTTTTGTTAGAATTGGAATTGGGAACAATAATGGAAAACCCGTATACAGAGTAGCTGAAATTAGTGGCGTCTGCGAGACTGGCAAAATCTATCAACTTGGCGGTACTAGAACAAATAAGGGCTTAAAGCTGAGGCATGGAGCACAAGAACGGGTTTTTAGATTAGAGTTTGTATCGAATCAAGAATTCACAGAATCTGAATTTTTTAAATGGAAGGAAACTTGTGCTTTGCAAGGGATATCGATGCCTACTTTTGAAGAAATTGAACAAAAATTAAAAGACATTAAAGAAGCTTTGGTATATGAATTCAAGGAAGAAGATATAGAAAAGATGGTGAGGGAGAAAGAAAGGTTTAAACAGAACCCGTACAACTACGCTATGAAAAAGGCACAACTGATGCGTGAAAGGGATGCTGCCAATTGCAGAGGTGATGACGAAACTGCCACTCGCTTGAATCAAGAATTGAGCGAACTAGAGGAACGTGCTTCCGAACTAGACAAAATGCGCACAGCAACGATATCTAGTATATCTTACATTAATGACCGTAACCGAAAGAAGAATGTTGAAGAGGCAGAGAAAGCAATCATGGTACGTTAATAAATTATCATTTCCTGTAAAGGATCAAATTATTAAAATATATAAATTCCATTAATTTGTGATCTACCTTTTATAACAGGAAGAGATTAAAGCTAACAAAGGTAAAAAGGTAGATGATCCATTTACTAGACGAAGTACAAAACCGAGAATGGTATTCAAGCCAGAAGAGGAGGACGTATCATCTACTGCTCCAGCAAACGATAAAATAAGCCCCCAACAAATTGAAGCAGTGGTAATAAACAATGAAAAAGAAAATAATCAAGAGACGAAGAAAAAACAAAGTACTGAAGATTTATTTAATGCTCATGACTTTGATATCACAATAGATTTAGAAGTACCAATTCCAAGTAAGTCACGTTCTCAATATTATATTTGATCAAAATGTCATACATATTTAATGTGATATGTGCATATAATGTATCTATTTTCAGACAATCCTGTTAGTGTGTTACCGAAACCTATTAGTAACATTAAAGATACTGGACCTCGGCGATCTTTAAATTTAGAAGATTACAAGAAAAAACGGGGGCTCATCTAACGTTCTGTTAATTTAGAGTTGAACAAATCAGTCCTTCGTGATCTGGTTAATTGTAAAAACAAACAAGGACAAAGTCTTATAACAGTGGACTGAGAAACTAGCTTATGTATAGTTCTCATATAACGTTACTTTTCTGTTATGAACAATGACTCCTTCTTTTAGGAAAGATATAGGTGGTTCCTACCGTATAATCAATTTATGAAGTTATAATTATTGTATTCATTACGAAAGAGTACAATTTCAATGTTCGTTAAAACATTTTTGGTTTTTATAGAACACTGTTAAGTAGTACTTAAAAAAGAATAGTATTATACTTTTAACTATTTAAGAACTTCACGATTGCATTTGTTTTTCTCTTTCCGTAATACGACTGTCTGCAATTCTATTAAAAGTATATTTACCGTTTTATTACCAAGAGTACAATAAATTTAATATTCAAAACTATTCATTCGTTGATGCTGATACTGTACAGTTGACTCTAACAACAAAAGTGAATGTGAATCATAAATATATTAATCATGGTTTGCCTATATTATTATATGACATTTTTCTGTGTTCTTTCATGTTAAAATAAAAATTAGTAAGCGGCCACCTCATGACAAAAAATAAAGTTCGAACTGGGAGTAAATGTAACATTTCTACTATTTATGTTTACAATGATTCATTGCTTTATATGAGAACATTATGAAGACTACTATACTCATAGATATTTTTTTATTCCCTGCAGTGTTTTAATAATGTTATTATACACTGTTAACTACTGCCAATATAATTTGGCCACGGATGCTTCGAAATGTGTTTTACTATACAAATTTGTACATAGTCGCTAAACGATTCAAGTAATTTAAATTACGAAATTACGAAATAATGACAAGAACATATTTTTAGATGTATACTTTTCTTACGTCTAGTTAATTCAATTATTATTGTTATCTTTCATCTGTCAAGTTTGACACAATATTACTATTTCTTATATGATAATAAAGCTGACATCTTGAATGAATAAAGCTTATATCTTGTCGTTAAAAAATATGTATTTCTTTTTTGTTACAAAAAATTGATTTAGTCGGTATATGAACTAAGAAACGAATAAATTTTTAATATATAACATGGAATTCTATTTGTCCAAGATGTCAAAAGTTATTCAAAATAATTTATAAGAGACATAATCTGATAAACAAGAACACATCTGAATATAAAATATTAATTAACATCTATCATTATTCTACCATTAAAATGAATCATGTGTTTGCCATTATTCAGCATTTTGTCAAAATTGTACATACATATGTACTTAGACAGTAATGTTAGAGAATTCTAGATCAATTCATTTTTCTATTTATGTAATGAAAACATTGCAATTTACATTATTTTTTTGAATGTAAGATTTGCAATTTCCTTCGAAAGCAAATCCTCAAGGAATTATTTTTTCTTCTTGGTTGTTAAAATTCTTTTAGGGATGCAAACAACTATGTTTATGATACTCAATTTTTATATTTAACAAGGTATATAATTAAATAAGTTTTAATATATTTTTAGCGACTTGCAGTATATACTAGAGTATATAGAGGTACTTTAATAATGTTCATAATCATTAGTTCAATATATGTTGCTTTGGTATTTTCTTTTTATAAGTTATTCTGCTTATATGATATAAACTTATTTACTATTTTGATTACAACTATGTATTATTATGTACTAAGGTAATAATCTAAGACTAATTGTAGTAAAATTAACCTTGAAATATAGTACATATGCTTTCAAGCTGTACGATTGGCAACAGTATTAAAATAATATACATGTATACGTAAAAAGTACTTATATTTCGAATTTCTCCAACCAAGCACTTTATGCAGTCTTCAAACTATGAAAATATTCTATTTTATTCTATTTTTGGCATATCAAGATATAGTATTTAAGGACAATATATTTGAATGTGAATATACTAATTTTTAAGTTTTCGTGCTTTAGATACTTATGTTATATCTGAAGCATAAATATAATATAACTGACATATCCATTTATAAATGTTACTTGAAGCACCTAGCTTTAAACTTAATCTATTTTTTTTTATAACAACAACATAATTTCCGAAAGTATTTCTAAAAGAAACATTAACAATTATTTAGTACTTGCAATAAATGTGAATGCTTGCCGACAGAGTTACGTAGATTTTACTATGGATTTGATATCTTACTGTCATGTTTTTGAGTGTTTTGAAACTGGCAATTATATTGCGCGTCGTGCGCACGCAATGTCTGTACCATGCGCACAAAACGACGCACGACGTCTATATGCGATCGCTTGCATGCCGCTGCCCATATAAGGTAATTTCCCCACGTCCCTATCGATGATTGGTCAGCATGACCGGCAGGTCACGTCGATGATTAATTTCTACAAATTTCCTATCATTGCTACTCAAATGGATCTTATGACAGTAGTGTGACATAAAGAAACTAATTTATCGACCTTGTCAGTAGAACTAGCCAGAAAAAAATCGTGTTCCAGTTGAAAATAAGTGCTATATAAACGGCCGGTATGACTGTATCACACAACGCTTGCGCATTGGAACAGCCCTACCGGTTCCAAAATAAAGTTCGTGCTTACACGAACTTAGATCGTTGATTTGTCACCAAAAGAATAGAATGATCGGAATATGCAATTTGTCAATGAATTTCTTTGGAAATAGTATTCGCGAAATCGATCATGTTTTTTTGTTAGCTACAAATTGACCAATCAAGAACAGAGTTAATCAGAGTGCGCGCGCGCAGGCGTAGGGATACAGGATTCGCAGAAAGCTGGCTGAGAGAGGAGCCTCCCTTCCCGTTCGTTTGTGAGCCGCGACCCCCGCGACTGGACACTGCGCCTATCCAGTTCTACCAGACCGAGGCTCCCGTGAAAGTGTAGGTTAAAGTGCTTGTTTACGTGATTCTTCTCACCGGCTACGACATCACGAAATGGTAAGCATCATACTGTGCATGTATCACGCTTCCGAAAAATATCGGCGATCCTTCGGTAACCGGTACACTTACTTTGTGGTTATGGCCGAAGCAGACGCGCCGGTCGCCATTTCTGTCCCGGCAATACGCTGCGAAAACGACTGCTTTCTTCTTTTGGCCACGCCAATCGACTGGTATCATTTATTCCTTACCTGCTCATATCGAGTCGCCTGTGGCAAGGATTCGTCGTATTTTTAACAATGCATCCATAGTATTACTCCTTATCATTTAGAAACATTTTTATGTTTCAATCGCGGTTCCGCGCTTCCAGGAAACGGATGATTCATTTCCAGTTTCGCGATACGACAGTTAAACACTCGAAGAGCAACTGTGATTGGTGACGCGAGAAAATTGTATATTGTGGATTGTGGATGACTAGAAACTCGCGGTTGTTGTAACGTATCATCGCCTGGCAATCGTCACTGTGAAATTCTTTTCGGTTGCATTTAATTACTAATAACGGAGTATCTTTGGTTCTTTCATCAGGATAATGTATTCCCGGTATTATTACATCGACGTTTACTATATTCTCCTTCTTACCACATGTTCTAATTCAGTGTAAGAGGTTGGATTCAATTTTTATGAATTCTATAATTGATAAAAGTATAACAGTATGTAAGTTTTATTTACACGATTATAGTAGTGTTTAATGAGAATAGATCTATTCTATGTTATTTTGTATATTTGATATCAATTTCATTTGTTGCTACAGTATACATTCGAGTGCTAATATCGGTGTACAGTTTCGTTCAAAGCTCACACGTTTCTCGACTTTGCGTCTAATTGCCAAAAATTTATATAATGAACGTAGGTTACGCTAAACTGATATTTCAGTTCGCTTTTTGCATCGAAATATTGAATTCTATTATCAATCAACAATTCCCTCTGCAATTACACTGCCGTATATTTTTTTCTTATCAAGGAGCACGAAAAAATATTCATATAAAACTCATGGGATCTAATAAAAATGTTATTTGTACAAGTGTAAAATAAATAAGTAGCAGTCGAAAAATACAATCCTACATTTATTCTCTTATATTAAGGAATAATTTTGTTTCGTCGTCCCCCCCCCCCCAGTACAGTGCAATCTGTTATATTCCATAAATATAAGTATTGTCCAATTTGTTACATACATTTAAAATGTATTAATACCGATTAAGTCAGAGCTTGCTGAAACTTTTTCCAAAATTGCACCTAAAATTAACGATATATACTTCGTGAAACGATTCATCATACGAATTATGCATCTGTCGAAGTTCCGGAAGAATTCATTAAGTAGTTGCGTTCGTTTCCGGCAAATTGGCGACAGAAAATTAACCATGTGTAACTGGCACAAGTAGTAACAGCCGTTCCCCAAATGCATTTTAAATATTAATGCTAGTTACCGATAGACGCTGTATCCTTGGTAATGAAGAACCCGAGTTTCCTTGCGAAACTAACCCTCCCCTCCCAATACCCTGTGTCTTGCTTCGTGGATGACAGTGAACTACAAGAGTTCTGGTAGAGAGGGAAAAATTCAATGAGCCTGTAAGGAGGTCGGTTCTTGCAGGCCAGTGGCTCTCAAAGTTCACTGACGCCTCCGTAAACGTGGTGAATAAGCTGATTATACTCGGAAATATGATGATTAATTGTGCTTGTCACATTTCATATTCATAATACTCTAACCTTTATGCGTTCGCATTATCGGTTAAAACATGGCCTTTCAACTTGTTATTTATTTCGTTTCGTCGCATATTTTTTTGTACATTCGCGAGCTTTCTTACATAGTATACGCCTAGCTATCCTTAGAAATCAAGGCAGTCGGAGTAATTAGAAACTAAAACTAGTAAACGTTAGTAGAATTTGAAATAGTAAAGACGCGCGTAATCGTTACCGACCACCACGCGCGCCTTCGAAAGGCACTCTTCATCTTCCGTGCAAGGAGGGTTGCATATCTGCTGCTCTGTGCATTATTACCGAACTCAGAAATATAAAAGAATCATACATGTAAACCAGAAATATATTCAGCAATCAAGCATGCGAGTATGCGTCGTTTCTCGTTGGTGAATCATCTTCCGTTTGACCTTGTGCCACACACAAGAGACGTTTACAACAACGCCCTAGAGGGAGCCAAGTCTGGCCCTAACCGGCATCCCCCTGTCGTGTCAGAATATCGACCGAGGAATTGCATCCTCCATCCACTGGCTATCCTCCAACCACGTTACACTTTGCGTCGGACCCTTTTGCACCCCAATCGACCCTTATGTTCATTATACCGGGTTAGACAAAAGCCGTGACCGTTCGTTCAGAAGTATTTACGCATGAATTTAATGCTCGGCATTTGTTCAACGACGCTTTTGCTTCTATTTTACTAACAACTGTTTCTACATTTAATAATTATTATTGATATAAAACGAATCGCGATCAATTCAAACAGCATTACGTAGTCAAGACTGTCTTTATTATATGTCGAATAATAAAATTTAAATGAAAAAGACGAATATACACACGATCTGGCAATCTATTCACTTAACTTTAAATATCGCATTACGTTTTGCACAACTAATTTTAGCGATTTAGTAATTTCTTGTTTATAGTGATGAGATTGTTTATTTTGTCGAATTTCCACGCGTTCTTCACAGGATATGCAAAAGCATTTTTCACAATTCGAATAGACTTCCCGACTCTAAAATGAAGTGGTGATCCTAGATGAAAGCAGTTTCAAAAATAACCGTCCCACTACGAAGTTTTCTCTCTGTGCGTGTCGCCCATCTGCGGTATTGCCTCCCTCTCCCACTCTTTCTTTCCCACCATTCTCTACCTATATCTTTCCCTTTGAATTCTCCTCTATTCTCTCCCTTATGTTGGGCGCAATCTTTATCCGTGCGTCGTGTCATGGTCGTATTCTACAAATTTCCACAGAGTGGATGGAACAAACAGTCGATTGGACCTTCGTACCGTGTGGCACGTGCCCGAAGGCAAGGGATAACTTTAGAAATGGACGTCGGTTCTCTTTTAGCATCGGATTCGTGCGTGGGAAGGCTTTATTTCGGTACGTCCCGTAGGTTTGTCCGCGAAATATGCTTAAACGGCCAGACTAACACAACGCGCGCAATACTGATAATACTGATAATACTGGCACGGCCTCCTCATCCGTCAACCACACTTCGTCGTATATCGCAATGCAAAAAGATTCCCGACCCTCGTAATCTGCATTCGCACGGTACAGCAGAAAAAGAATACTTCTGGGGGGGGGGGGGGTGTAACGTGAAAGTGGTTAGGGAGGGTGGCGATGTGCTAAGAATGCACTAATTAGTTTGTATTATTATAGCAGTGTTTGAATTAGCTTCCCAATTTACAAACGAGTAGATCGGATGAATTTTTATATTGCGATGGATCGCATTGACAACACGTTTTGTAAATCGTATAAAGAGCAACAAGTTTCTTGCCATCGATATCAGTTTCAACCAGTACGATGAAGTTTTATAAACAGTCGTTTTATCGAACACTTATGCAATCTTGTGATACATACTCACTATTACGTATACCTGATTTCCTCTTTATCGTACTGACGATTGCGAGGTTGCTTGAAATAATGGTCAATCACCTATCCAAGGAGAGCAAATTTTTTCCAATTTTAATTTCAATTCTAGAATAAGAAAGATTTCTTATATTTTTAAAAAGATTATAAAATATGGATGAACTTCTACTAATAATTATGATTATTTTTTGTCTGCTTAGGCATCCGGAGTAACAGTGGCCGACGTTTGTAAGACAACGTACGAAGAGATTAAAAAAGACAAAAAGCATCGATATGTAATCTTTTACATTAAGGACGAGAAGCAAATTGATGTTGAAGTCATAGGACCTCGTGATGCAGCTTACGATGCCTTTCTCGAAGATTTGCAAAAGGGTGGTAGCGGAGAATGTCGCTACGGCCTCTTCGATTTTGAATACACTCATCAGTGTCAGGGTACATCTGAGGTAATGTTTTATGTTACTTGAAACTCGAAGATCATTGGTTGCAGTTGAATTGCTTAATTGTAATGTATTATTTTCTTTAGGCTTCCAAGAAACAAAAATTGTTCTTGATGTCGTGGTGTCCTGACACAGCCAAAGTTAAGAAGAAGATGTTGTACTCCAGTTCTTTTGATGCTTTGAAAAAGTCACTAGTTGGTGTGCAAAAGTACATACAGGCAACAGACCTTTCAGAAGCCTCTGAAGAAGCTGTTGAGGAGAAGCTCCGAGCCACTGACAGGAATTAGGAGTATTTCAGCAAATCCAAAATTATTAACATTAATGAGAGAAATCAAGTGAAAAAAAAACAGTACGCAAATTCCCTTCCCCAAAATAATGCTCTATACCATCGTCGCATCGAACGTTCACGTTTTTACACATTTTTCACGTTTAAACTAAAACGATTACTAAGTATTTGCGCTACTTTTATTAGTCATTGGGGAGCGTAAACATTAGCAGGAAGGAACGTAAAAAGAACAAAAAGTATATAATGAGAAAAAAACACTTTTCATACTGCGAATGTTGTGTGAACCTGTCTGATATAATATTAATATTATACTATTATAATTATAAGATACTTGTAAAAGAATAACAGTCTACAACCAGAGTCAGGCAGTAAGAATGAAAGCATTACACTTTTTGTCATCGGCTGTATAATGTTTAAATTAAATTCATTTCATAATGATTGCTCGTAAAATCCCGTCAGTAAGTCCCATGTTTTCCTAACGTTGTGTGAAATTTAATTGTTTGGTTTCTTGTAAAGGATAAGGTGATTAATATTGTCATTTGTATATGATAAGTCAATTAATCGTTTTATATACAAAATAAATTCTGCTCCGATTATTTTCTACAATCATTTATGTTGAACTTTTATGCAAGAGCTTAATATAAAATCGATTATTATGGTTGCTTGATTCCTACGTTGAAAATTGACTTTATTCTGTTGATTATTAAAATTTTCTAAATAAAATAAATATCATTCTTACCACCTTCTAATGACAAGTCATAGATCTGGAATGGAATAAAAGGATACAAAACTCGGGGTTACTTTTTCCATCACGTGCAGAAGAGAAAGGCTACAAAAATTTTATTCAATCAATCAATATCTTATTTGTCGATCAGGTAGATGCAAATTCCAACGTTATCGACGGTGTTCAAAATTTGTGACCGGAATACAGACCACATTTTTTGTATAATAATACAATATTTAAATATACATAATAGCGTTACATGCTACTTTTACTGGTGCTTCTAATTGCTATACAAATTTATAATAAATTATTAATTTGTATCTTTGCAACGCAGACATTTCCCCTTTAACTGTAGAACATCCTGTGACAATTTTACATTTGCAATTGTTAATTAAATTAATATTTGAATCATTGATTTTAGAATCTGTATCCTAAATATACAATATTATATATCTTGAAAAAATTACCCCTTTCAACTTGTTTCCTATCTAACAAAGTAGTGCGTCTTACGTGAAATGCACACTGATAGTGCAATGCTGCGCTCTAGCAGAGTACATATTTGCTCCAGAATCATTTGCGTACGTTCTGCACCGATTTCTATAGACGTGATGATTTTCGTTTAAATAAATATCATTATATTTGTTAATTAATACTGAAACAGAGTTACAGATATGTTATATACATATATTGTTAAGTTTTTATTTTCAAATAATTGCAAGCTCCTTTTTTTATCTTTCGTATATCTCTGTACTTTATATACTTTTAATTCCGTTATAAATATACCAGCTCAATTGATACTGAACTCGGATGAATAAAGTTTATCATAAAAAAAGTTTTTACTTAGTCACAAACACATGTATACTATCTATTCTACATGTGACGTGGTTTATGGTATCCAAAGGCGTGCACTGTAAGCTAGCTACGAATCGCCGAAGTGTCAAATAGTGAGTGAAGTACTGCGATGTTTATTAAAATGTTATTATTTTACGCAGCACGGTGAACAAATCTATGATTTGTTTACTTTAATATTTTCCAGGAATCACATTAATTTTGCAAAAAGGTATATTGACATATCGTGTAACAAATTGATTATTATAATGTTGGGAATACCCATTGTGTATGTTATATTTTTCACAGCAACAATGCTGCTTATAGTTTCTCAGTCCTAACAAACAGAGTATTACACACATATGTAAATTTATATGATGGAATCTTATTAAGATCGAAAAATGTTGGTTAAGGATTATTTATATTAAGTTCATAGTACTCTTTGTTATTAACTGGTCAATAATATGAATTAATATCTGGATTTTTGTAAATACAGCAATACAATGACAACTCCTATGTGTGAAGATGGAGGCCCATTGCGGGAATGGGCTCCCCTTGCAATACTTTTGCAACAGATTCCTGCAAAAATTCAAACTGGAATTTTTACGCATAACATTAATTTTACATGTATCGATGCAGTGCCAGAATTCATAGTTATCGGAACCAATCATGGATTAGTATATTGGTTTGACAGAGAGAAGCAAGATTTACAAAGGCTTCGTTGCGAGGTATTGTGTATTATTTTATGTGTCGTCGAATAGGTATTTGATGTTCATATATAAACTATAACTTATTACTTTTCAGAATGTCAATTCGAAAATTACATGTATTCAAGTAATATCAACAGTAGATTATATGGTTGCTGCTGGCAATGAACACGGAGTCATAACTGTGTTTCAAATACCTAAGAGCCCTCCAGATTCATTACCGGACAGTTTAAAACCGAAGCAGAAAAAACAAGTGGAAAGATACAGTATTAGCGGTTTACACAATAGCACAGTAACAACAGTTGAATGGTCTAAAAATGGTATGAAATTATTTAGTGGAGATCAAGACGGAATGGTGGTACTTACAGAAATCGATTTTTACATGGTATGCAGTACAAATAACCTTTTAGCTGGATATTTACATGTTCTTATTATATTTTACAAATTATTCGACAGCATTTATCAAAATCATCGGAATTGTTAAACGAAAAGTATTCGGTAGTGCAATTAAGTTATCAACAAGGTTTATTATTAGTTTCTTCAACATTACGTACAATATTGGTAAACAGAAATGAAAATGGGAAGGTAACACAAATTGGACAAAAGGAGCGTAAAACGTTAGTACTTAATTTGAACCAATATTAAATGTTGTAGCAAATAATGTGTAATAATGTTGTTATTAATGAAAGATTTCCAGCAATAAATATATGTTTTAGATTAGGAAAATTGGGAGCTGTATTTGGTTGCAGACAAAATTATGTACAAGATTTAGTAATATATGCTAGTAGGCCTGGATTGCGTTTATGGCAAGCTGATAAAACGGGAACTGTATTAAAAACGCTTATTTTCAAGGTCTTTATACATTATTAAATGCGTCATTACATCAGGGCTATATGCATTAATTTTTTTCCATACATTATGCTCCGTAGGATGCCGTTCGATCTGCTCATACGGAAGTTGAACTTTTGAATCCAGCACCAGAATGTTCGAAGAAAAATCGTGGGGAGCCTACATTTGGTGTCATTTTACCCTTTTGTGACGACTTATTAGTCACATACAGCGACGATATTATATATGTTGTTAATCCACAAACTATCGCCATAACATCCATCGTAACAGATGTGCGTCGTGTTAGTGACATTGCTTGTACTAAAGATGAAATATTTGTGCTGGAGGGAGAAAGAAATATTATCCGAATTGCGTATTATCCTGAGACAAATATGTTGTCATCAGGTAGACATTGGAATATCATGTTAAAAGTTTTCTTTAATGTATTACTTGAATTTTAAAACTTCCTTCAATTTTCAGAAGCAAAGAATACATTGGATCCCTTGTCATCGTTTGCCGATATTAGTAAGCCAGTTACCAATGGTATATTAGAATTGACTTCAAAATTAAAAGAAAGTGCGATAGTACCAGCTATTCCTTTTCACAAAATTAATCCAACTAATATCATTCAGTCTGTAGGGTAAAGTATCTATATGTCGAAATTTATTACTTTTTGTTTATATGTAATATATACATTATTGCAATTCAAACTACATATTACTCTTTAGAATTGTACCTGCTGTTACTGGTGACACTGATGCAAATTCAATTGCACACGCAGAGGAAGCTATAGAAATACCACCGGTAATACCGGCGAACTTAAATAGCGCTCTGGTAACAGATAGTACTAGAATGACAGAATGCAATGATACTTCTAATAGAAGTAACGATCAAAATGATAAGCATAACGATAGAAGGCAAATTTTTCAAAAAATCAGCCAACAAGAATTTGAAGATGTTGTGTTCACTCCAGAAAGAAAAATGAAAAAGTCACGTAATAAAATAATAAATGGAAACGGAAATTGTTCGTCAGTATCCGATGTCGATTGTGACTTGTCCGTCTTAAATACGGACAAAATAAATGCTAATGATGCCAAGACTACGCATTCTTCTTTATTAACACTAAGTGTCGATGACGATCTAATATTAAGAACAGAAAGGAATCTTGAATCAATTCAACGTGATGTAGAAAACAAAGAAAAACTTCTGGCCGATGTTTTGGATTTTGATTTGTCGAAGTATATGACAAGTAGCCAAATCAGCGGTACTAATTCAAACGTATCTCAATCTATCGATACAATTACGTATATTGATTGTAAAGTAGATTTTAATGATACTTACGCGGAACGAAAAGATGAACAGGACGAATATAATGAACACAGTGAACACACAGAAACAGAATCTGGAGATGAAGATGTTAGTTATCGTACAGAATTAAAAAGGTTAGAAGATTTAGGTGAATGTAGGAAGAAGCTTCTACAAGGTAAATTAAACCAGCCGTCAGAACAAAGTAATCATGTTGATGGGAGGAAAATGTTACAAACAGCAGGTAGGAATAAGTATGAATTAAAAGTTGAGTATTACAGGCAGTTGAATAATATTAGTTAGGAAAGTTATTCTTTTCAAATGCAAATTAGAAACAATTATTTTCAGTTTTGCCAAGTGAATTTATGATATCAACTACAATCGAAGACGAGGATTGGGTTTTCGTTAAGAATGATACACTCCAATTGCAATGTAAGATAGAATTGAAGTAAGAAACTGCTTTGTATAAAAGTTCTCACAATTTTAACTTATAGTTCATTCCTCAAGTTTTATGAACATGTGCCTTCAATTATTTTTGCACATTCAATTACAGTGAACTTTTTCTTACAACTAAAGAAAAATAGTTTTATGTGTACAGTTTATGTACAAACTTTTTATTTTGCTTGAAAGCAACGTATTTTCTAGTTTCGCTTTAGTGCAATTTGTATTATTTTAAAGAATTTCGAAAAACAACTTTTACAATATCCAGTGAATAGCAATTATTTTTGCGAAAATGCAGCATATTTTATCAAATATTGTGGCCCATTTTTATTTATATCAGTAATTTAATCAGCGTTCATTTTCTTTAGTGCCACACACAACTTTACAGAAAGTGGTTCTAAATCTTTTTTTAGATTTATTATCATCAAGTATTACATGTGTATTATTACAGATTTTAAGATATATTTCCAACTAATATATAAGCATTTTCGTAATGATCACTGTCCCTTTTATCATTCCAAATAGGATTCTTGTGAAATGTAGTCAATTTCCTTGACACTTGAAAATTGAAATGTATATTGATAACATTAGACTATCAGTGCTAATTAAATTTTTCGAAAAAGTGAACTATTTTGATGTAAGGAATTTTCATTGCTGTATGTTTGTAAACTTATGCGCAATTATATGTAAAAAAAAAACAACCAAGAAGTAATTTTTTTCATTTCTTTAACTGGCTAAAAGAGATAAAGGTTATTCATCTATAAAATAGTTGAATGAAATGAAGACTTCTTTAATAGGAATAAATGGATTTGGAATAATTTATTCTATAATGACATACATGTTACTCATGAAATGTTGCATATGAGTGCTTTATCTCTGTTCGTATCACTGACTTTTATAAAATGTGATTTTATACTGTGTTTGCAATAATTTCATTATATTTCTTCACTTTCGTAGCAACACTCATATCTACGTATTTATCGCCAACTGATACAATCATACCTCCCATAATGGAAGCATCAACTTTTGTATTAAGCAAAATTGTTTGATCTTTAGTTAAGAATCTCTTCAGAGCTGCTTCCAGCTTAGATTTCATATCGGCGTCCAGTTGTTTTGCAGTGATTACTTCACAAGAAACCTCACCTCTAGTAGCTGTCATTAAATTTTTGAATGTGTTGATGATAGTGTTTATATGACCAAGTCTACCATTCTCCGCAAGTAGAGCCAAGAGGTTTACAGTTTCGTTAGTTAAACTCATTTTTCCACCAATTGCTTTCAGTGCTTCTACTTTCTCTTTACGCTTTATCGATGGATTTCTCACGTACTCTGATAGCTTTTGATCTTTCTTCATGACGTCCTAATATAACATGTTTTCATATGTAATAATGATTATTCCATTGCAAGTTAAATGTAAGACATAACATGAACTATACAAACCTCTAATTTAATAAGATCCTTTTCAACATTGTTTAATGATTTTTGTTTGGAAGCCGCTGAATAAAGTGCTGTAGCGTATCTTCCATATACTCCAAATACCTGAATCGGAGGCTGAAATAAGAAAGAGAAGAATGGCTAAGCGTGCTCTATTACTAAAACACATTATTTGGAAGGGAAAATTAACTGTATGATTTAAAGTTATATAATTTCATTTTGTAATATGTGTGCACAAAGTACCTTAACCATTTGTTGAACAGCAGAGCTGCTGGAAATTGATCGTACCTGGTAAATTGAAAATATTTCTCATGAATTGTGTGAAGTAATTTTTTTTTTACCGCATAATGTTTTCATTCGAACGATTAAAAAATCGGCTTGTCAGAATACTTAATTTTACTACGAATAATTTGAGTAATACACATTCTAACCGATTAGTAGGGAGAAATATATAGCATGGATTACATTATTACTTACTATTACTGTGCTGAAAGACATTGTTATAAAATTCGAACAGAACTGTATCCAAATCCGAGAACGACAAATGTGGTTCTACACGACCACCATTATATAACGTGAACTGATCCGACGTTTGTGTGAGTGAACCACTGTTCAATTCCAAAAGCGACATCTCTAGATGGAGCAAGCTGGGCATACCCCGGATTTCATTTGAAGAACATTTAACAAGTACAATTCTGCAATAGTGTATTTTGTTGTTCAAGCCCGTGCTTTTATTTATAGAACTATAGCCGTTTGAGTTAAACATGTTTTTACGGATTCGTTTAATTTAAGATGTCATTTGGATTTTGCGCCGTTAATTAGTCTTCCTGTGACACTTGCAAGAAGGTAATAGAATTGAAAAGCTTTAATTACAGCATGTAAGGCATAATTTTATTTCCTTATATTTATATTTTGTTGTATGGCGAAAGTGTTCGGATAGAAATGACGACTAAATCGAATCTGTAGGGTGCAGTGATATATTTATTATTTGCCAAACACGATGTGATATACAATAAAGTATCTTGTATCGATAAAGGCTACGGGCGAAACTTTAGGTATAACAGAAGATCTTTAAGTAAATGAGGTCTTTATAAGTACACATATTGATAATATGAATACTGTTTTACTCATGTTGCTCTTAACTTTCTGCAATTTGGTGTACAAGAATAAATATAAATATAACCGATTCGATTCATTCTTAAATCTGAATATTGATGTATGTATTTACGCGGAAATTTTTCACGCGGCATTCAAACCAATCAGACTATAAATGGCGTCAAAATGTATATCAAAGTGTTACATATAAAATAAAAGAAACTAATGGAGCACTTTTATTGATGTGTGCCGTAATATCAACACTATATGTTCAGACGGATCAATTTAGGGTATAATGTGTATATTTACATACACCGTTAAAATATGCATGTTTGTATGTATATATATATAGATTCCACATATATCTCTCTTTGCTTTTCCAATATTCATATAACAATATATATTTAGCATTCAAATAAATCGTGTACACAACTGTACCGAAAATTTGCTATAAAAGTGACACAACGTAAAGGTATTAAGTATCTTCTGCGCTCGTTAAATACAAATAAAGGTACACAATAATATACGCATATGATTGACAACTAAGGTATTTGTCAAGTTAATTGTCATTACAATTTTTTAACCTTGAAACACTTCCATTTGTGTCACTTCCATTGCCAACGAACGTTGTGATTCACGTTGGTCCACTATTGGAATAGTTAACATCTATTTTGATTGGCAATTATTTGTCTACTTTCCAAATCATTTTCTTGCTTTAACTTTGTTATCTGGAGGTATGCAAATTGTTAGACTCAAATTAGCAGCAATTGCTGACGAATTAAATAGATTCATCAATTATTTCATCTCGCATTGCTAGATTTCTTTCGCAACATTAATTCTCTATTAATTGAATGAAATCCGGTAACTAGAAAAGCTTCTTCGATTGAGAAAAAAGATATGATTATAAGAATTTAAAGAGATGTTTAATACAGCAAAATCGGAAAATGAAAGTTCCATCTCAAAACTAAAGGTAGCAATAATTTAATAATTAAAGAGAACTATTTCTCGGGGATTCTGCCCTTTACGTGACGACAGGAACTAAAATAGTTAACGATAATTACGACGTATTTCTATACAAAAAAAGACGAATTTTCAACGAGCTGCCAAAGCTTTCAGTGAGTTTAATAGTTTGCACACCCCTGTACCGTGCGATCAGCGAAAAATTTGAGCTTGTAAGACACAATTCGGATTTCGAACGTGTTTTGACGAATAAACGACTATGTCACATCTATAATGATTGTTTTTACATTGACCTCTCTTTCTAGATACAGCGGTATAGTTATCGGCTTAGATCGGGAAATGGCAAAAGGCGTAATACAATCATCGCGGCAATCGATTTATCTCCATCGTTCAAGGAAGAGACCGGACCGATCACCAATGCGAAACATCCATGGGATTGATCATAAATTCAGGTTTGGACATTTTTATACCTAAACAATTCCGCTGTAAATGAAACTTGTTTAAAAAAATATGTTTACGAAGTATATAACATATCTATACCTAAAGATTCATACTTATGAACTAAATAAAGCTTCAATGTCAGGTTTACACATGTCGTTGAATCGACTAGTCGAATGTCGATTTCATGTCGACAAATGATATCTCTCGATTTCTTACGTGTTCCCAGCTTACAGAAGGAAATCAATAAAACTTCCTCGTGGAATGGTTCCTCCCAAAAAGGAACAAAATTCGCAATCCTTTCGGCACACAAATTATAGGGACCTTTTTATGCGATTAAAGGTAATTAGCTCTCGCGGTGCAACAGAATAGATTCAGTGCTCCGCGAAAGTAAGACGATTGTCTAGGAAGTCTGCTAGGTCTATCTTTGGTACGATTACCCTTGTTAACGCCATTCTGTAGAGCCGTACACTTCTCTGAAAATAGAATGCACAGGATATTGTTCATGTTACCTTTTTCCTCTTTATTTCGCAATCTGAAATGTGCAACTAGGCCGATAAAGGCCAAATAGCGGCAAAATTTCAGACACGCGCACTATTAAGAAGTATGCAAGAAATCGGTCGTCACTCGAGGAAACTCGAGGGGCGTCGATTCTCGTAATGCTCAGCACTCAAGGAACCGCCAAGGATGATAGTGATATTTTTCGAGGTCCGCGAGGAGGACTTTTCTTTTCTCGAAGACGTATTGCTTTCAGCGGTGACAGCAGAAGGGTACGTACGTTTGAGAAACGAGCCCTTGAGCCTCAGCTGGGCACTGTATAGCCGTGATGAATGAAAACGCGAAAGAAAGAAAAAAAATCGTCGGACAATTTGTAGCGAAATGTGATGCAAGCATTGCTTAGAGTGAAATATCGTGGCTATTAGCTCCATAGTCACTAGAAAGTGCGATGGCACTTTGCGGGATGGCAAAGTAGGGTGGTATGGAAAAATCGTGCGAGTTCACTGCCATGCCGTCTACGATTGGAGGGAGGCGTAATCTTCCACGGAGCGATGGCAATAAATTACTATACTCTTGTTCCCCGTTTCCCTTTCGACTTTGTATAACCAGGAAATCCCCGGGTAGTTTCACTGAGCCCCGAGAACCATTCGTAAGGAACAAGGCCGTGGGATTGCATACAATGAATTAGTTCGGGGATGAGTTTCGAGGTGGAAAACATCGCGCGAACGATAGTCCAGTTTGTTCTTTCAAGAGTCGCAACACGAATTTGTTTCTATTGACGAATGGTGGCTGTAACTCTCGATTACGCACGCCTCCTGTTCGTTTCTCCCTCCCCGTCATTATACCAAGCAACGAGACACATTTGTAGTTGCCACGGGTCGTACGGCTTTGTTCTTTTTCTGGGAAAACTGTGGGCGCGTTATAAGCGGAAAAATGAATTCCTCGCGTCCTTGACCCCGTCGTGGGCTCGACGTTGATAATACGTGGCCAACGTCCATATTAATTTCATCGTGACAAACAAAGGATACGGGGAGGGAAATGGAATAAAGGGCGGTCGGTGGTGCATGTGCGAAGGTGGGCAGGTTCACCGTGTCGTCAGATGGAAAAAAAAGGTTTGCACGACCTTGCCCGGCGTGATTGTTTCGCAAATCGTGGCTCGAATTGCTTTATCGGTTCGCGGTCGGGAATATTTCCATCTCCACCCTCGATTTTCCCACCCTCTTTCCGCGGCCAGCGAATTTCTCGTTTCCGCGGCGAACAGAGGGAACGCAGGAGCGGTATCCGCGCTTGTAGCCATCCTTGACCCGAACTTTGTTTAATGTTAAATAACTCTCTCGCGTTCCACCGCCCACGTATTTAATTCACCGTCGCCGTTATGCATTCATGCGTCTCATGGTTATATATTTCGTCGTTACACTGTGAACGTTCCAAAGGCCTGAAACATATTTCGGGAATTTGAGGAAATAAAAGAAAATGCTATGTTTGCGTTACGCTTTTCTTTGACAGGGTCGTCCTCGCCGTCTACTTCGAACGGGGAATAAACTGTGCGTTTCCTTTTATTCGCGCTCCGTTTCCTTCTCAACTCGCTTCTCATCGGTTCGCACCGTTTCCCTCAAGAATTCTCTCGACGTGCCGTGTGCACACCACCACTCAACCTGTCCCTTACCGAAATTTTATTCCATTTTATTTCATCTACGGCCGCCGTTGGACGTTTCAGCTTGTTTCTTTATTTCTCCTTTATATCCAGGCGCGAACTCCCTCAAGCGTGAATTTTTCGTTTGTAACATATGGGGAATGGAAACCTTTGTTTTGTCACGTCCTTGGCCCGATAGCCGTCCAATGTGAAATATAATTCTCTCGTGTTTTCTCGGCATGCCCGTTTGGTTATGCTGTTATTCCCTTGCCGAGCAAGCAAAGTTCCGAATCGTCGCTTAGAGAATCGTATGTCGTGCGGCGTGTTGTGACTTTCGTGCGATATTCCTATAGTCACAGGGGTACGTTCGAATTTCGTTTATTATATCGACAGATAATTAAGGTCACCGTGTACTATCTGGCACGAGAAGTGACCCTACATCGCCCTTAGATAACTCTATAGCGTGCTTGATCCTGTCGGAAGGTAATACGTTTGTTCCGTAGAATCAATGGGAACTAGGGAGAGCGACGGGGTAAGATGTACTGAAAGAGCCGAATGGAGAGAGAGAGAGAGAGAGAGAGAGAGAGAGAGGTAGTAGAGAGAATTGTGTTCTCCTTTGAAATCCAGACCTTGGCCTCCGGAGTAACCGGATTAGAAACAGATGAGCAGCGGGCCCAAGGGAGAGGGATAGTGTAGAGCAGAGCAGTGCAGAACAGAGGGAAGGAAAGCTAGGGAAAGAAGAAGCAACGGAGCACGAATAGATATTAGGGGGTAAATAGAACAGGGACGTGTTCGCAGAAATGCATAATCGAATTATTCAACGGGCCGCGCTTACAATTCGAGTTAGATTAACTGCTTCGGGCGTTCGATTCTCATTCGTTTGCAAAATAGCTAATGTATCCCCTGGAAAGCGCACCGGGCAACAGGGGGTTTTATCTTTTAAAAAATCGCCACCAAGTTCGATAGCCGATAGCGCTTGTAATATCATCCCTGGAACGCGAGCCCGCGATAAATTCAGATGCTTGGTGGAAAATTGGTATCGAGCGGATCGCTGGGGCAGCGAGCGTTGCTGTCGCGAAATAAAATTCTACTGTACTGACGGACTGGAAATATGACAGTACCTATATCGCCGTCCGACTGGGGCATGAACTCTTGCAGTTCGTTGATCAAACCTCGTATTTCCTCGGAATCCTTTTGGATGCTGCACAACTCCTCGATGTAAAAGTTCGGCGTGATCTGCTGGCAGAGAACTATCTGTGAGATCATGTTGCCGATGTTGGATGGGCCGGTTCGAGTTTCTGAAACGGAAGGGGAACGAAATTTGTGCTCGATCCTTACTATGAATTCGCTGATTGGGCAGAAATGAACGCTGTACAGACGCAAAGGCTCTCCGGGTGATATATTTACGAGGTAAGTGGGGATCGATGTTGCGTGTAATACGTTTGTTGAGAGCAAATTTGAGAGGTCGATGGAGTTGTTAGCCGACGTGTTTGCCTATCGAAGAAATAAGGAGGGCTCGTGAATGTTACCGTAATATTCCGTCATGTCCATCGGCACGGTGCGTATCAGCTTTTTACTCTTGCAGAGTTCACGCAGGAATAGTTGAGCGACATGAAATAGCAGCATCAAATTCGGGCATTCCACGACAATCCCGATGTCCGTAGTTCTGCAAGCAAAGGCCATTTACGGGCTTATTATTTTCTCACTGTCGAAGTTTTCTCGTTAAGGGTCTTGTTGCCCGGTCACTTCTTATCCCTTCATTTATTACTTTTCTCCCCCTTCTGTTCGTTGCCTATAACTCATTTCGTGGCGGATAATATCGTGACCTCTCGCCTTACAGTTTGTCGTGCTGATTACTTGAGGAACACGACTACCGACGCTTACGAAACCTAAAATGGAGCGATAAGAATCAATGAAATGCACGAACTTCGAACGTGAACATCGCGGTACGATTGCTCCACGCGAAACAGAGAAAATTTGCGTGCCAAAAGCGGGGCCATAATTCTTTCGCATTATGCTGAGTAGGAAATATTTAATATCGTATACGTACACGCGCCATGAAATTGGAGGGGGGGTCGTTTCTCTGCGAATCGAAATGGATAAAAAAGAATTGAGAGGTCGTGAATTCTGACGAGGTGTATGGGATGCGCGCTCGAAGTAAGTGTCTGCTCGTGGAAGCTTGAGCAAGTTGTCACTGGGGAAAAGTTTCCTCGACTTTTTGATCTGTAATCGCTACTACGGATACCACAGAGGCAAACAGCAATGCCTTAGTTAACGTGAAAAGCACGTCGCGTGACGCCTAGTTTTATTTTTCCTTTTTATTTTCGTTGGCCGTGCTACTTCTGCAAGAGAAGTACATGAGCTGCTAAGCTCAGATTTTCATGAAATTTCGTATATGGCTAGGAAGATATGTAACCCATTTTTGTCTCCCCTCTTCGTGCAGTTCGTAGACAATTTTTCCTTGCTTCTTGGCTCAACCTCGTCCAGAGCCGTAGTTCGAGTATTATATAAATATTTTGAAGACAACGAAAACCGATTTCCAGTTGGATTTAATGTACATGCTTCTGTTAGTTTACAACAAGTATCTTGCTCAGCTGGGACTTATGCGTTCAAATCTCGGTTGAATCGCGACCTGGAATTAACGTCCATGAAGGAATTTGCTCGTACCCGAGAATTATAGCGTTGAATGCGATTACCAAGTCAATTTGGTCCCCGTTACTTTTATTCGCCGCTACGCTATTCCCATCATTTTAATTGTCGCATAAATAGAACACTCCGATCCTACTCGACGCAAAGACAAGTTTTGCACAAACGTTTCGCCCAAATATGTTCCTCACTGTCGCGTTAATTTTGTGTCGACGCAAAAGTAATAATTTTTGTACTAAAAAAAAGAAAAAAGAGACGTTGACGTACTTATTGTAACTGCGCGTGCCGTTCGATACGGCAGTCGCGTGATACGTCTATTGCGAAGCACTGACGTATTGGAAAAACTGTTCGCATGATAAATCAAACGTGAAACGTTCTTAAGTGTTTCTTGTAAAGCGACGAAGCTTTCGGGAGAACGTTGATCCTCTACTTCAAACGAATTCTACGTCAGACGTATATATTCGTTGTCCCGTGTTCTTTCCTCGACGTTTTTTTCTTTATCTATACCTGTACACGGCGCTACGATAGTCATGTGCGTTCAATTACCACGTAATAGTTGTTTAAGCAGCGCTTAAATTGCAATTAGCGTGTGTTTGACGTTTGAAATGTAGCAGAAATTGTGCAGCAATGTGTTACGTGAATGGTGAAGGGCGTAGGGGTAAGCGAGTACTGTGTATATGTTGTATTCGCGTCATAATTAAGCAATTATATAACGGAGAAACATGCAGTGAATGCACATACAATATCGGATAATCTGAGGTAAGGAGCTGCTGCTGATAGGTGAAAACAATTACCGGCGAATACCCTTTAACGAGAATAATTTTCCCTTTGATAAATGAGGCATTATTTTGAAGAAATATCAAACTGAAATAGGTTGTTACTGGTCCAAAGACTTGACGTTTTGTAAAATTGAATGGAAATTGTACATTCCGCCTAGTTCATTCTCATTGTTGTATATCTTTCAAGACAGGAATTAATTGGAAGACGATCGAGAAGGAAACTCGGGGAACATTTAGCTCTTCATTAGAGCAGGCAAACGCGCGGAAGGAAATTTTTCAACCGCGGCACCTAAGAATCTTTGTAGGTGGACATTGGTCACTGTTCTCACCCTCTGCGAAACCAGCCCCGTGGAATCGATAACATTCTTTGTCACCACCCTTCAAAGTAATAGAAACTCTCTCGTGATACTATTATTTTTACCTTTTGCCTTATCTGATTTTAGAGCACGGTACTCCTGTCTGATACGCGGTTCAATTACTGTAGTGGGAGGGCTGAAATGAATTTAGCTATTTAAACAAAAAATAGCGTTGTTCTATTCTTGGGAAATTATTTTAAATACGATAATTTTATAAGAATAATACGCACGAAAAATGAATGACTTTCAGGGACTATTGATAATCGCGATTAAAGAATGCTATTTTACGAAAGGAACAAAATCATCGTTATAATAAATTGTTTGCCGCAATGGTAATTGAAAATAATGTGCACTGGGAAGTTCTGTACTTATGGTGATGGATTTTCGAGTATCGGGAAAATCGTTGGTTATTTCACATTAAAAGCGGAAACTAGTAGCGAACGTGTTCACCATCGTGGCCGGTTGGCTTCTATCATAGCAACCTATTTATCGTGTTAATTGGAATCACATTAACCGGAAGCAATTCGAGTTCGCTCTGTGCGACGTCTTCGTTTAACGTTCGATCGTCGTAATTGGCATAAACTGTTTAATCAAGCGGTCGGTTTCGAGTTTCCCTTTTGTATCTTTCATCTTATTTAACAATTTTTTGACCCCTCTGACCGAGTGCTAATTAGCAAGTTTAATAGCTCGTTTGCACGGTAATTCCAATGTCCCAAGAGTTGCGTAGAATTGGAAATACCGTGTCAAGGACGTAAATTGTTTTCCCCTTTTTTGTAAAAAGAAAAGTGCGAAAAAAATTGTTCGCTATGTGTACCGTACCTTTGTACTTTTGGCAGTATAAGCTGGGACGTGCTTTTACACGCATCTACGCAATTTCGTCGTACACTCCGAATTTTCTCCCGAAGTTCTGGGCAGTCCCGTGATTGACCGATGCTTATCAGTAGATCCCGGTATTGCGCTACTTGGCTGTTGATCTCCTGAATTTGCTGCGAAATAAAAACGGAACACGTTATTAACCCTGTCAGCCTGATGTTAAATATGAAGCTAGTATCGGCCGATCCCGCAACGCGCTCTAACATTCCCACATTCGGAGATCAAGCTCCCCGTGAACATAAACCAAGCAATTTGTTATGTGACTGAAGATTATGCCACGATGAACGAAGTAAACGACTCAGCTACTATTTCATTGGATTGTTTGTTCTCTCCTCGCGTTCAATTGCAAATCCAATTCGTGCAATGTTTGTATCGGGGGCGGATCAATATTGTGTTACGACAGATTTTAACGTTAATAATAATGGTTGTATTGTTGAATTACCAAAAAGACAGCCCTTTCCGTCTTCTCGGTCTTGTCTTCTTGAGTGTGAGCTTGAATTTGAGATTCGCTTGGGGCATGAGTTTGATTGTGAGGGTTGCTGGCCGACGGCATTGGCGATTCCGTCATTATTTCGATTTAAGCCGTACTGCTTGATTGCTAATTGCAACGGGGAAATTAACAGGCCGATGTTTCCTACACGAACACCAACAGGACACCGGAAATACAGAGCGTAATCGCACTCCTAAACACCGATATTAAAACACATAGCTTGTTTGTTTCTAGTTCACGTACAGTGTTAACCCGTCAGTGATATGTACGTGTATATCAATGTTACGTTGCTATGAATGTTGATAATTTTCACGACTTCGTGATACCAATATTCGTGTGGGCCAGCGAATTGCGATTTAAGGTAACGTAGGATTTCGTCTGTTTTATCTCTGGTTTTAAATGAACCAGTGAATCATTATTTTCCAATGGGCAATGCTGAAAAACGACGAGAAATGCGAACAACATTTTACACTCAGCAACTCGAACACCATAATAAGTAGGACCTTTCTCTTCGACAGAAAGAAGAACGAGGATCATCTTAGTTAGTCACAGAATACCGAGTGCCCGACATTAACATGATCCCTGCGGTTTGTCAGCAGCTGTATAAATAGTTACAGTGCATGTGCAACGCCTTTCAATTGTCGAGGCGACGATGTCCCCTTTCACGTTGCGTCTTTGAAAAATAACGAAGACACTGCATCAGATCGGCCGCACTCCACCATAGCACAAAACGTGCATTTAACAAACGAATCGAGCAGCGGCAGTCGAGGAAAAAATGTTCCCTGGAGTTACTGCTTTTGGCGACGGGGGCGAGGCAAAATGTGCCAATTAATTGCCCGAAGTATTCTCAGTATGAATCTCCTAAAATTCAACGTGCCGCCGTAGTTTCGCGAATTCGTACCGGTATTGTTACTCGTGTTCGACGTGCCCCTTTTCGCTCTGGACGTTGACTTCATTTTTCTCTGTGAAATTCACGTGAAACGTAACGCATGAGGCACGTTCGCGTTGCACGCGTCCCTTTTCGATAATACAATCAACACTTTCCAGGACATCGTTTTACGTGTTTTTGCGGAACGATATGCGCGTCGTGCCAGCACACGCGACAAACTGAAACGTGGGTTTTGCTCTCGAGCTCTTTCACTGCCGCGGTTCCCCATTTAAGAGCGCATGTCTGACTCGGTCTAGCAGTATACTACTGTTGCGTATCTATTATACACGTGCCTCTCTCGTTTCGCTTACATGCACGCATAGACCTACGTGTACTGTGCTGCACGAAATTTCAGAACAATTAATATAAAGTATTTACACTGCACATGAAGACTATCTAATGTTGTCCCTGTACAACGTTAGCTTCGTTATACGTTTTTACAGGAGCCTCTGTTTGTCCACGGCGAGTAACTTTCCATGCCCTTTATATTTTCTCTCGGTTTTTTTCTTTTCTACTTCGTACTATGCATGCATAATGCAGTCGAGAATAAATGCGATGCGGTAAAAAATGTTAAAGCGATGCAAAAGATTGCCGTACATATGTATATTTTTGTACGGGCAAGAAAGGAGCCGGGGTCTGGGTTTTATGGAGCAAGACTCGAGTCCTCGGTCAAAGAAAAGATTAATATCGCATCCGTAGTACACGAGGAAAGGCATGAAACGTAACTGCAAGGTGGTAATAATCCTTTAGTCTTTTTCAATGTTCCCGTGTAATAGTAGATGCTCTTCAGAAAATAATAGAAATTCTCACGGTTTTAGTGGTCCCGAAGATATCCAATTTTCCTTGCCGTTTGATATTGCTGAAATTTTTAACTCGGCGAACGAATTCCAAATTAAAGCTAGCTCCGAATTGTCTACGTACGAAGCAATTACCAGAGGAATTCGTATTATTAACGAATATTATTCCTTAGTAGTGTAGGTGCTATGCATGTATACCTAAATAGATGCATACGATAATTGCTACAATTATATGAAAACAATAGGATATCTTTATTTCCAGTTCCCAAACAACGAATTCGTCGTTATTCATTTTTAAATAACGTTCTCGTCTACATATCAAATATTAAATTGATCAAATAAATATTAGAAGCCCATCGAATTACAGTGCGCTTTCTACAATTAAATCTTCCCAACTTGATAGCTGTTTAATTCTTCACTTACTCGCGAAATGTTATTTCTCAACGATGAAACGAGTTGCCAATCATTTCTACGTACACACGTACAGTTGAAACAGAATGAAACAAAGGACGCCTTCTGCGCCAATTTGAACAGTGTCGTTAATTGTATTTTGGTTGATAAAATGTTACGCTCCAAAACTCAGCGCACGAACTTTGCCACAGATTTCTTGTCTGACACATTCGTCATTGTACTACTGCGGCCTGAAACACTTCAATTAGCAGTACACTTGCCACATCTTTGCCTCTTCGAAATCCGTATACATTATGAGGTCTCGATTGTGCTGTAAAGTGTATAATCTGCATCCAAATTTTTCAAAGCAAGATTTAAAATTTCATTCCAACTACAAGAATGCCTTACATTGCGTGTTTTACTTTTGCTCAAGATATGAATAAAACCTTTCTAAGTTCCTTGACAGTAAACGCACTGTCCATTCGACAGCGGTACCTTCGCCAAAATAACACATGCAAGGCAGTATAGGATAGTTCCTACTCGTCTGACTCGCTCGGCACTATACTACTGCGACTCTGGCATTCGCTAGAGTTGCACAGATCGTAGGAAAAGGGAGGAACGATAGAGCACAAATATTGTGAGCAACACAATGGGATACAGTGTTCGGAGAATGATCAAGTATCGAATGTGCCATGACTGTAGTAAATCGAATACTTCTGATTAGATCGCTTATTAGCTCTATATATTACGGTAACGTCTGCGTCGATCAAATCGAGACGAAGATAGACGGACAAGTGGAGGATGATGATGTACTAGAAGCAATTTTAATTGGACGTAGAAAGTTTCGTGGAGTGTCGACGTTAGCCTGTAGCCTTTTCGAAAATCTTACACGCGTATTCTATTCCATCGTGTGACGAATTGAAATGTAGATACCATAGATTGCATATATCAGATAAAGTAATAGAAGGTAAATGTTATACATAGTAACTAAGAATATACACTTGCGATCGTGGCCCCCCAAAAGGTCGAACAGCTTTTTCGGTTCCGATCGAAGACACTGATCGAAAGCAACTAAACGGTTGCACTTCCGAGTAACAGGTATACCTGCGTAGAGAATGGAGGGGGAGAAACTGTGTCATAGCAACAGGCGCGATGAACTGACAGACCAATTTCACGTTAGACCAACATCGCTGAGTGCATGCGCGATTAAAAGCACATGGCACGGACTCCGCATACTACTGTTTGAACGATAGAATTATTAATCGATCGTAGATAGTATAATCATTGTTCCTTTATTGATACGAAGTGATACTAATTCCTAATGGGAATTTTATATCCTTTTACTTTATTATAACTTTCAGGTCGTCAGAATAGCCCCGTTGACGAGCGAAATTTGTAACAGGCCCCTAGAATTTATGAGTGCTCTTAACATCAAATATCGCCAGGTTTCGCAAGTAAACGTTCGTGAAACCAGACCTCTCATCCTTATTTTATTCGCTGGTATCAAATACCAGTTGCACTGTCTATCTGGATCCGAAAAATTAACCCTTTCGCCGATCGAAATAGATCTCTTCCTTTATCTAAAATGTTAAGACACTTTCCCACATGTCAATGTACCCCAATGCATTGGAGTAGATGAAAAATAATAGAACAGATCGTAAACTTGATTGCGTTCTACGTTTAATGAAATTGAAATTTATAGTACTAAAGCTACCGTTTGTAATTTATCGAGAGCGAAGTTTCGTCGTTATTAAAATGTCCCCCGGTTACCTGCACAACCTCGATGATTTTTAATCTTCAAGAGCATAGAAACAGGATTCCTGCGATGCTGCGGGTGACGTCAATTTCTAAAATGGAACTCGCCGATGAAGAAGCTTTTCTGAGCCTTCCTCGGTTATACTATTTAATTCCAGAAGAGTAATTTAATTCGGAGAGAAGTATCCGTAAAAACGTGAAATCCATATCTTTCCTTAAACGTTAATTGCATATTTGGGTAGTTAATGAACATTTTCAAAGCAACGGTAATAAGAATCCCTCTATCTTTGACGTTTTAGAAACACGACGAAGTTTGATTGTTCTCTCAATAGGAGAGAGGTTTCCATTTAACGATCACAGTGAAGATAGAAGTTTAGAGACTGGCAATGTCGTTTTGTGGCTCTCAGGAAAACGGATATCTGCGGCAAATTTCGTGTCATAAACGTCCAGCAGAGAGTAGATACTCTCGACCTCTAGAGTGTCGGTTGCAGCGCGATATATGCCTCTTTTCAATATTAATTTAACAGTGGTGTTAAGATAGGCTGCACATTTTTTGCCGTGTTCCCTAAAAAGTAAGATCCGAAGGAAACCAATCCCTGGCTAAATGCTGAACGATATTAAATCGAGCAATTTTCAATCTACAGGCGGGATGGAAATTTTAGCTTGGCGCAATTGGTCAGATGACAATGATCTCATTGTCAATATATTTGCAGAAACGTATGACCCGCAAATATTCGCAATATTTGCCGTTACTTTTTTTTTTAATCGTTTTTATTTTTCATTCGGCAATATCGGTATCGTTTCTGCTGAAATTCAAAATGCAAGAGACTTTTAATAAATAGAATGGGCGACGCACGGGCACAAAAATTGGTATTTATTGTAGAACCGCCAGAAAAGTGTATTGGCGGGAATCGTCAACGAAATTCGTGTTTAATATTAAAACGAATGAGCGCCCAACGGCTTTGCGTAATATACGCAAAGGGAATACGCAGGACACTAATAATTCACCGGAAGTCTATTAATATCAGTCCTAATTTTCGGCGCCGGTGTTTCGTTGATGCACGATACATCGACGCCAGATGTCGATTTACATTTACATCAACCGGATTGTCTTGGGGCGGCTGGCCAGAGCGATTATTGGCGAACGATAACCGGTGAAAAAGTTCGACGGTGAGGTTCGATCGATTCTATTACTCCCGGGTGCATCAATTAAATACTAAAAAGCATCTTCCTCGGAGCGGCAATTTTTGCCCGAGGAATTGTTTCGTTGCCGGGTAAATTAATGTAGCCCAGCTGACGTTAAATTGGATTCCTTTCCTCTCATTCGGGAATTTCGTCGGCACATCCGGATTTTTATTCCACCCTTGAACGATAAACCATTTGCCCATTGAATCGTTCGACGCGCATATATCCAGCAAAACGTGAGAACTCTGTTGTATTCCGCGATTTGCATACGTGCATTCGATTTGCATCGATTCGAAATCAGGTTGGAAGCCGGCGATAATCTAAAGGTGTAGGCTACACGATGGAAATTAAATCTGGTTACGTTTCGTGCAATTGTTACGGTCGTGCGATGCCATTTGCTAGCCTGGGTCAATTTTAATCAGGCCTCTTTAAAAAACGCGAAGAAACAGAGTCGGCGGTTGTGACCCGACACTGGCTGAAGAACGCAAGAATTTAGATTCAATTCGCCTACTCGAGAGGAAACGTGCGACCCTGTCGAATTTTCCATCTCTAGAAACCTCAAGGAGAGTGTACCTGATTAAATCAAGAATGTGCCAGCACTATATCCCGCGACTACTGAATGAATTATTAATGAGTTTCCTGATTATTCCCTTATCTTTTAATAATTCCGCCGCAGAAAGCATAACTTTAAGCATTCGTAACGAATGAGGTTCGCGAGGAAAAAGCTAATTTCCCGGCGCGATTCTGGCAGAGTTCTGCCCCCAGGCATTTCTTGAATATTTTTTTTATTTCAAGCCCTCGTACCGCTGCCGGCACTATTTGCATAATTTGTCATCGATCCTAGGTACGCGAACGCGGACGAATTTCCACAGAGTCGATACTCAACCAGTTACGGGCACGCGGAGATAGATTAGCCGGGAATATACACGAAACACTGGCTGGATACACAGATAATACTTTGCCGAAAGTTACGGGAAAATCGCTGTCTATTTCATATGGTCCTGAGCATGCCACAACTTGAGTCATTGTAGAGGGAACCATTGTGTCGTAACCAGGAACTTGATTGCGTGGGGATATAAGGTAAGGATAATCGAGGGGGAAAGCAAAAACGTCGGAGACGCGAGACTGAACAAAAACCTTTGGGGGGAGGTGTGAGGTTCGTGCCTAAAAACGATAATGTTAGGAGGGTAGCGGTCAATATATATATATAGAAAGTGGAAAGAAATGCGAGAAGAATTGAAACTGGGGTGTAGTAGTGAGCCGATGGCAAAATCGGAAGTATGCTTGCTTTGTTGATTCGTGTGTAAGAAATATCATTTTATTTCCACGATTTTTCTGAAGTTAATAGCCACGGGATATTATTCATTTAGCGTGACTGTATGAAAAGTGCTTCACGCTTTAACCGTATATCGTTCGGATAATCGTACTATCTTTTAATACAACTAACAAGGAAGGTTAGGCAACCCGAAGATTCAGAAACGTATGAAACTTTGCATACTAGTAAAGTATGTCATCCGTCGTGCAACCCTATTTCCCGTCCGTGCCATAATTTAGTTTTAAGGGATGAAATCAGCCACGGAAAAAGATTCAGGATGTTCCTTTTCGCGCCATATCTCTTTTCAAGGGCTCGTAAGTGGCATTCAACGTGATTTGCGGGAGCGCTTGAGCAGAATGGTAAAAAGAAGCAACAAAAAATCAAATCGGTTATAAATTTCGGCGTCCGTGAAACAAATGTGTTGAGGTTAATCGAACGAGTGGCATAGAAGAATAGGAAGGAGCTGTCAGTGTGTCAGTGGGTCAATAGGGGGTAAGATGAAAGGTCGCCGTCGTCACATACCGTCTTACCTATCGAAATGAAAGGAAGCCAACGGAAGTATTTCAGACAAAGAGGCTGACTTGATCAAAATAACAGAGAAACAGGAATAATAAAATGAAGAGGTAAATGGTATCGTTGGAGGGTAGAGAACGTGTGTGGCAGTTGGTGTTGCGACTGACAAAAATTGAATAAAAAAAAAACAACAAAAGGTTTGAGCCGCGACTGGATGGTACGAACACAGAGGAACAAAACGGGACTGCTTAAAATTTAATTAACGCCAGTAAGCCATGCTTGTAAACTTTGTAGTATTCATATCTTAACCCTTCTCCACTTTAAACTTCGCCGCCGGGTGCCTACGAAACACCCTTTCTTCTCGGCGACTTTCATTCTAACATTATTAACCACTTGCAGTTCTGCTCAACCTTCGCATTCTTATTTCGCTCAAAATTTCCTTTCCCTATTGTTATCTGTCGAGACGCCTGGTTGCCGGGTGCTAGAAGTATCAAATGGAGAAAATGGTCGATCAATTTACCCAATTTAAATGCTGGAAAAATAAACGAGACTCTTCCATCTCGTTTACGTACACGTCAAGGCCAACAATTCATGGAAAAGAACAACTATACGAAGAGTGTTCTTAAAGTTTCCCCGATTTCAGGACCACGCTAAGGGGAATCAGTTTTTCATAATTGTAGGAAAGTCTGTCTGTGACTGGTATTCAATTATTTCGAATCGCTTTCGATGCATCTTTAACCGTGCCGCAGGCTGCAGAGTTCGCTGGTGCAATTCTCATCGTCTAGAAATAGGGCTATATATAATTAGTTTGCTTCAACTCGTTGCAGCTAAATCGTCACTCAACGGTGTACACTTGCCGATCGCGTTAGTTTGGCAAAATAAACGACAAACTAATAATTTTCAAGCTCACGTACGAGATTATCCGAGCGAAAATGTATCCTAATGAAATGAGATCGTTCAAGAGACAGTTCAAGACTCGAACCAAACACTCCCCCGTTGTTTGCACACCGTCGATGTTCTACTTCGTTTCCATGAGGATGTTTCGACGAGCCGGGACAAATTTGTTAGAGAGATCTCTCGTTAAGAGATTAACTGTACAAAGAGAATGCTCGCCTTCGTTGGCCCCTGACGATGCATAAACTTTACTTAGCGATTCGCTCTCCAGCTGGAATTACCGATTTACCCGCTGCGACGTCGTTGGAAATAAGCTGCCTCATTATTACTGTCGTCGTTTCGCGCTGGATTATCGGAGCATCTTTACACCGTAACGAGCGCGTTAATTGAATTTCCCGTCGTTTTGTTTACTTGTTAATTTCCATTTCGACCGTGCTGGAATTTCTCGGCCTCTCTTGTACTGAGATACGAGTGAAATTTGAAAAAGTAGCCCTTTAAAAATTATGGCGTTCATTATAATCTTACCACGTATAAATATTGGACTTGGACTCCGGTATTGAGTAAAAGGGTACTTTGCTTGGTAAAGGGACAAGTGTCTCTGGAGGATTTCCACGACAGCCTTGTCCTCTTCGGACCGATCGATAGTGGCTTTCCTAGTTACTTCCTGACACTGGTAGTGAAACATAGGCGATCTCCGAAGATTCAATTTATGGCGACAACCGTGAGAAAACTGCCCAAAGGAAATTAACGACGTAATTAAAAGCTAAAGCAACGAAATTATCCGCGGTTAAACAAACATTTTCACGAATAAATGAAACAAGCGAAAACTTTAAAACAGTATGATTGATATCAAAGTTTGTCCACAATATTTCTCTCGCGATTCCTTTATAAAATCTACTGACGTTATGAAAGAGAAACACCGTGTTTACATTGTTCTCTGACGCTTATATAGTACACTGTCCCGTATTTGCCGTAGTAATCTTGTCTTTATTATGTTGTAATCCTCTTGCTCTGACAAACATGCCCACCGCAATGCTTCGGATTAATCACCCGTCCACCAAGCTTGAATAGACTGCTGAGTTATTCAGCAGCGAGCAGACCTTGCTTCGAGTGCTTTCAGAACGGTTATATCGTTAATTCGCGTTCATCGATGGCAGTACGCATTTATTATGCGGTGTATTTGAGGTTTAATCCTCCGAATCGCGCGCGATATATAGAAATTCTACGGTAATCTGGTTTGCGCTCACAAGTTCGGCATACGGTCTATTGCTGAATTTAAAATTTTTCTCTTGCATATTAATTGGATTTCATATCGTGTCTTATTAGTCGATTGGTTTATAAGTTGACATGCACGGGACCGTTCCAACGGCTTTTACAAGCAACCTTTAAACGATCCCGAAGCTACTGTACAAACCAATACACTCGCAGTAGGTCACGCATGCGACATATTAAACGTTTTGGGCATTCTCTTTGGGACGATTAATACTGAACTAGTATTTACGAAATGTTAATACATATTTTCATGGAATTATTCATTTATGATATTAAATCATTCACAGACGACAAGGAAGACATTGGGTGACCGCAGAGTTCTCTTTTTAAATGATATTACAATTTGTTATGAAACTTCTGTAAACGCAAATCTCCTCACGATTAATGGTATCGTTGATTAATATGTCGGGTCCGTCCTGTGTCCTGCGATCGATGAATTATTAGGAGTCCAATATCAGAGGTATGTCGGAATGCGTATCATTCGAGCATGCAATTTTTGTAGTACGACAGCGATTAATTAAATTCGACCCCTACGAATATCACAGACATATACTTGTTAAATTTATGTAGGCTAAATCGAATAGTCTTTTGCAAACGACAGATAGGGGGGGGGGGGCACGATCCATTTCCCCTTGTTCGTGTATTAACTCGTTATTTCACGTAATCATGCGGATTGTCCCGATAAACGGGAAGACGCGTATCGATCACCGTGAAAACGAAGTAATCAGGATAACTGCAGGACGGATAATTGAGATGTTCCTAAATATCGTTTCGGGGTAGTTTAGTCGATAACGCGAGTATCCCAGATAGGAAAACAATATCGCGACGTCATCGACGATTAATTAACGTCCATCACACATTCTTGAATGCCCTGCTCCGGAAATTATGCACTTTGCTCTGATGCGACGCACTCGATGCATGGCGATAATCGATATGCGCGTGCTATAATACAGCCCCGTCGCATCTTGCGTCGATTTAATGGTCCCGATTTGACATTTCCATACACGGACGGCCACGTTCCGTCGGCATACGAAATATTCCAATCATAAGAAATTCATGGAAATTCTAAAGGAGAGCTCGGTGGAAATTAAATACGGATTGTAGTTTAATGACCACAGGAGGGATTCCCAAGGGGGTACATTTTAATGAAACGTATTTTAATTTCTTCTTAATTATGCTTTCGTCTACTAAAGCCGTTATTCGTAACAGAAAGGAAACTCGATGTTCTTGAATAATTTGTGAAGAAACCTTTCCAGAAAAGTCCCCGGTTCGTCCGGACCAAGCAATACGATCGCACACAGCCATGGAGAACAAACGAGCAGTGAGTTAATTAGTCTTTCTTAACTTTGCTATATCGATTGAACGAAAAGCGCGTCGTCGGTGAAGTAGGCAACGGTCGTTTCACAAAAAATTTTCGAAATTATGTTGCATGAAGAAAAATGCCTGCGAAAAAGGTCAGGTACTATGATCGTAGGTTCATTTTAAATCACGGTCACTTATTGAAATTTACGAGAACCGCGTTATTCATACGCGTGGCACGTTTCTTTAAATACATCGGGATTACTTATGCCGTAGGCAGTTTTATTTACGCGTTCGCGTGTTCTCTTATTGCGTCCAATGAAATGAACAATGAATTAAACTCGCGCAATAAAATCCAAAATATTATTCACGTTACCAACCGTAACGGAGCGTGACGTGTAATCCGGAATGCTGATAAAATCTAACCATACCGGATTGCGTTAATTCGTGGCCGAGGAGTTTAATCGCTTAGTTTCCCCTAAATATTTAACTCATTCTACGGGAGAACATGTGTCACTCCTTTCTGTATTGTTCTGTATTTACCATCTCTTTCCATACATTTAAATTAATATTGTTTTCGGCGAATGTACTACCACTATTCCACGAGAATAACAATGCTTCTTCAAATATGAATCGCCGACAACTCGAAATTCGAAAAAGAGAAAAGAACGACACTGCTGCAGTATCATTTTTTTCTCGATTATACCGAAGCTTGATAACCGACATGAAAACGAGCTATCGAGGAATTGATTGATCAACATTAAACGGAACTCGCTCGTTCTCGTTATAAATATTTCTCGTCTTGTTTCATTCAGCTTTACCATATACGTCCGCATATTTTTACATTCGCGACGATTAATTCACCCACGATTCGGTGCATGAAATAGTTTCCGGTGTGGCAACATGACCTGCGCAATTAATCCCATTTCCGACCATAACTGGCAGATATTCCTTTGAGCCCTCCGTAAACACGCTTTGGCCGACGATGGCTCGCTTGGGGTTAGCGCTTCAGTAAATTAGCGTTAATTAAAACATGAGTTTTTAGACACTGCCTTGTCCGCCACGAGTGCCCGACGAAACGTACAGTTTTCTGTGAAAGTATCAATCGTGAATGAAGATCATGAGCGATGCGAGCAGCAGGCGGACGAAATGTTTCATTAATAATTAATTGATCATCGTATTGATGACGGTTTTATGCTCGAAATAAGGACAAACTAATACTTAGACATCGGCAAGTATTAAACATTGAATAAATGTTCATTAATGTAGAGGATTAATTATCGGAACAAGTATCCCATTGTTAGTACCGAAAACGCGTAAATGTTCAGAATTCGTTGACCTCTCGGTAAACAAATTTCACAATCAGCTTAATAGGCCTTCTATGCCACTCCAGTGGATGTATCAGGTAATTGAGAACCGCTCTAAAGTGTCTTCTTCACGTTGGATTAAGCATATTCACATGGATTTGCACGACCACGCATACAGAAACGTTTCGACAAGGAGGGGCGGGTTATTCTCGCCCTACGTTTCAGACCGCCGCTTTTTCTCTTCCTTCATGGTCACTCAAAAGTTAAGTCGAAGGTGACTGGGAGACAGAATATCACCTTACATCCCTTCCACCGGAAATATCGTATGTGAACGGCGGATTATCCAAGGGAAGTATACGTAATTGACGGTCCCAAAATCATAAAATGTTTTTACGATACCAGAACGAAAATTTCGAGATGAAGCGTAGTAAGTTGATTTAAAGAAAAAGCACTACAAAACGGTAAATTTAGATGTGGGGCCATTTTCCGATTCCACGA
Source organism: Nomada goodeniana (assembly GCA_963969485.1). Lineage (NCBI taxonomy): Eukaryota > Metazoa > Arthropoda > Insecta > Hymenoptera > Apidae > Nomada > Nomada goodeniana. The sequence goes on from OZ018303.1 coordinate 15,531,394, forward strand.
GGCGCTTATTACGCGAAAGTGCTTACCTGGCTCACCTTTCACTATTTAAGCGATACACGAAGAAAACAGCTTCGACCGGCCGAGGTATTCACCCGATGACAAGCACTGCATAATAAAGTGGTTAAAGTGCATGACGCGCGTAATTCTCTTCAAGTACTGTAATTAAAGCGCGGAAGTACCCATTCGAATTCGAGCGAACTGAAAAGTGCGATAACGAGGAAACGAATCGAATATCGGACCAGATTTGTAATATTCTGATCTAATATTTCGCGGAAACACTGCCCCATTAGACTGTCCAAAACCATTGCAAGTACGTGAATAAGTAACGATACGTCGTACCTTCTTTGAGACCAGAGAAAGATATCACGAGATAGGAAAGAACCGCGAACAAACATCGCTCAATGACAGCGCGTCGCTGAATCACCAGGACGAGACAAACGCACTCGTTTTCGGGGCGAGATAAAAGCAAGAAACCGCGTGTCGCCGTGGGCGGTTTGAACAATTTGTCAGTGGTAACTGTATGGCACGCAGAAGGAGATGAAAAAGTGTTGGTGGTGGCCGACGATATTTCTCCGGTTTCACTTTGCAGGAACGAATTTTATTGCGGCGGCTGGAGAACGATTGTGAGAATATTCAGGCGCAGAATAGACGAGGTGCATTCCCAGGTGCTATTCTTATTGATGGAATTAACATCGAAGCCGCCCGAGGGAAAGGCGTGAAAATTCATTATGCTCTCGAAATGCAACGACGGTCTTGGGAACGCGGTAATCGAAATGTTCGATGCGGTTTCAGGTAGCACGGATAATTTCGAGCGGCAATATTTCGTTGGCAGGACGGGGTTGATTCTCCTTTTATCGCGTTTAAATAGAAAAAAAGAAGGTCGATGCCCGCATAGAACTGGGGAAGATGACCGTAAAAGGTTTCAGGCGCACACTGGCGCACTGAACCGTCATGTCTGTGCATAAAATAATGCCAGCTAGCTTTGAATTGTAAATTAAGATCGACATCTAACGGCGGGGGGGTTTTAATAAAATGCGGCGCACTGTTGTGAAAAGGTTTCATCACTTCTGCGTGTTATGCTAAGTCATGAATCTTCTTATTCTCTTTCATCTTTTTTTTAATTTATATCGTTCACGACCGTGTATTTTCGTAGCAATATAAAGGAAAATCGAGAACCATTCAATAATATCCGCGAACGACTGTCTCCATAGCGTTGTCCTTTTATTCCAAATTAATTTCGCGTTGCACGATTGAAATACACGGCCAATTTAAATCTGTCAGTGAAGCACAACGTGTCTGCATGGATCTGCTCGAAAGGCAACGACTCCGTTGAGTGACGTTTATCAAAACGTTCTGTTAATTTTGCTTTATTTGTAGAAACAGACAAGCAATCGTGAACAGGTTTCCCGTTGATCTGCGTAGTCGATATTTCAATGATATTCATTGTAGCCAGCATCATATTATCGCCGCATCGGATTGAACATTGGTCAGCCCTTTGCTCGGACCATAATGCGTGAACAATGCGATCCATTGGCATGATCTGCGTTGACAATGCCCATTAAACTGGCGTCCACTTTTATATCCTTTATGTCTATATATGCATCGTACATAGATGCGATCATTTTCTTGCTACTCTATTTATTCTTGATTGCCGTTGTACAGATAGAAGCGGTCTTCGAAAATAGAAAGGCACTGGACAAGAATACATTTTCAAATTTTCAGCATCCTTGACAATTGCAACAACCACGGGAAACGCCTCTGCGATTTGACACTATGGAAGTGAAAAAAAATATTCTCACTTTGCGATAGGGAATCGCGTTGAACTGTTGTAAAAATTCGAGCGAGGCGAAATATTTACTACGGCAAAAGATAAATGGAAATTGAACTAAGCTTACGTGCAAATCTCTGTGCAGAAGTTTCGTTGCTGATTTTTCTTATAAAACCGCTTCAAAGCACCCGGAAACTCAATTTCATTTCATCGCTTATCCTCGATGTTTTCTTATTTCTTCCATCGGGGGCAATTAGAATCAGTGTCGTCGATTTATTGGATTACCTTGGCTACGTGGCAAGGTTGCGCAATTCAAAATGCGCTCGGTAATAATCTTTTCTTTCAACCACAAAAAAGAAAAGAAATTTGTCGTAATGCGACGAAAGTGGAAAGGTTGTTTCACGACTGTTTGTCACAAGAGACGAGTTATCCCGTTTACAATCCATCGCAGTTAATTTGTACTCCCGCTGACGTTGCATCAATTGTTTCCCGAATACACGGCTATCCGTGACACTGACATTCTCATTTTTTTATAATCGTGAAAGAGGGCGCCCGGCTTGTCGCCTGCTTTTAAAACGGGCCGTCGATTCACATATTAGATTAACGATTTAATGGATAACTCGATGAATGACTCTATGTATGGTACGTGTCGGTGCGTAAATTGAACAAATTATAGAAGAATGCCTTTGGTGTTGGTAGATGGGCACCCTATGCATGCACACATAGTGGCAGCTTGCAATAGGGTGCGATGGTTCTCAGTTCGAATAGGAGATCCCATGCTCTAATCTTCTTACACATGTTACCGAGCAATTTCATCCTTTTACATAAAAGCCGGAGATTTCATAAAAAGTAAGTTTTACAACATAGATTTTTTATGCTACTCATATTGAAACACTCTTGGTATATTTATGTTACCGTGGAAGTAATGTAAAGACTACAATATTTCGACTTAATATTGACAAAAAAAATATCGACACTCTTTTGACATATTATTATCATAAAAATGTTTAATTGCCGATGTAATGGTGACAAATGTAGACATGGGTCGAGTCATGAGCATCCCTGAATCATACAATGGGCAACTGGTCATAATTACGCTGGACGACAAGTATACGTGAGCGTGCGTGTGTAGTGTGTATATGTGTGTTAAGATCGCAGGAACACGATCACCAACTTAGACCAAGATCAGTGTCTCGTGAAAAGTCGGAGTGTCCACGCGTATACTACGGGCACATCATTCTGAATCGTTTCTCTCTTTTCGTCGTTTATTTCGTGTGTTCGAGAGTGGTGAAACGTACATATATGTTTTTATAACATGCTGATCTTCGCTTTAATGCTTTGCAATTTTATCATTGGTAAGCAGTAAATTATATATATATACTTTGCAGAAAACACGTATCCTTTTTCTTCGACTGTCTGCATATGTGTCTATGGTGTCACTGAATTGTACATAGTCCCTATCAATTAAAGCATTACTTTTTTCGTATCGATTATTGGACACTTTATCCGTTTCTACGTATTGTATTTTTGGAGTTGGTTTTCTACATTATTAATTATACAACAAATTGTCCCTTCATTTTTACCTGTAAAAATCGGATTTACACAGGGCGAACCGATCGTACAATTGAACTCGTTCGTTTTTCAGGCAACTTTCTTAATTTTCTGCAGTAGTCGTTACATCAATTAAAATTAATTCACCCCCGATACGATTGTTTCCCGGTTTGCCTGTAATTTACTTCGGGGCGGCACGCTCGGGATTATTAAATTTGTTACCCGCGAAATCGGGCATGTGACGGCTTCGAAAATGAGTTTACAATGGCCCCTGTAAATTTCGCCAAATTGCTTCCGCTCTGTTTCTTTGCTTCTTTCAATCGCGTACGTTCCAAATCAGTTTCGGTCCTCCAGCTCGTATTTTTTGTTTTCTCCCTTTTTTTTTAGTTTTCTCTCTTTTCTTGCCTGCTTTTAATTAGAAACGTAAATGATTCACCGTGGGGCCGGAAATACAGCAAGACCAAATGATAAAGTAAATTTTAGTTCCGTTCGGTTACCCGACACGGTGCAACCTTGCACGTAGTGCGAAAATTGGGCATACATAATGCATAGGAAATCTGCATTTAACTTTTCACGAATGCGCCGCAGTTGTGCCGCTGCTTTCGCGCAAACTAGAAAGTGAATTTCATCAACGAGCGCCGAGAGTTCGAATCTCCCTTATAAATTATAAGGAAGCTCTGTTGAAAGAAAATTCAAAAAATATCTACCGTACACACTCGCAATCATCCGACCCAAAGACATTACTAGCCGTCTGATGCATACATTTTTGCATTTACAGCGGCGGCGAACAATGGCTTCAAAAGTTACCCAACAACGGTGACGACTTTCGAGAACGATACAGTTTTGCTGCCGTGTTACGTCGAGGATCTTGGTAAGTCACCCTCTGAAATCTTCCACCGTTAAAGCATCTTTCAACCGTCAAAACGGCTATAGAATTAAATCTGCCAGGGGAAAGCCGACATGGAATTGTGACAAATAAATATCACCTGTTTCATCTCGTAAACTGCACCAATGATGTTACATTGACTTCAGCTGTTTCCGTGTCCCCAAACAGACCGCGATCCATGGCCACGTTGATCCATTCTCGTTAATCCCATTCATTATTTCACCGGGAACCAAATCAAATTGAATATTCGATTATTATTTATGACGGTAGATACGGTCACGATTAATTCGGCCGGGCAACGTGTGAACACTGTCGCAATTTCAGACTACGATCAATGCTAATTTCCCTAAGCAGAAGCGCGTTCACCCTCGGCACACGTGTACGTACAGGTATAGAACGCGAACAATTTGCTGTACATACAATCGATCGAGCTGTCATCAGCGGTTTCGACTAACGGGATTGCCTGTCGGTTATTCGCTTTACCTTGTCGCAACTTTAACAGGAGGTGACGTACGCCAAGGCGATCGTGCGATCGCCGCGAATTAAGGACTTGTTTCGACTAGCGTGTACATACTACCGCAAGCCGCTGTTAATCAGCTGTACAACTTGGATATTCTGTCGGGTTAAGATTAACGGCGAAATTGGTTCAGAGTGAAAGACACCCGATTTACTTGTTCGGCTGCTTATGAGTTTCGAATTCATTAGAGTGCCCGTATCTAGCGGATCGGCGATGCTTCTAGACGATTGGCTACTAAATAGAGCAGGAAAAATATGTTTTTAGTGAAAATAGATGCGGCTGTGCTCGATATTCTTTTTCATCGAATTTTGAATAGATATTTCGACTTACTCGTGTGCACAGATAACGTCCAGACGAGAGTGAGGTGGTGGAGAGATGGCATCCTTTTGGCTGACAGCGGTGAACCGCGACACGAGCCACCTGAAAGAATTAGAATGTACTCGAACAGGAGCTTGGAGGTTTCCCAGGTGAAGCGAAACGATACAGGAGAATATGTATGCCAGGCGTCTCGACCAGCGCCCTGGGGACATGCAACACAAGTGCACGAGATTGAAGTAATGTGTGAGTACCTCGGTATCGAAATGAAATGCGGCACCTTTGCAAACTGGCAAAGATTTCTACTCCGTAGTTACAGGAATATCAATGACGCGTTACCTTTGGGCTATTGCTTAAAACATTTCGAAGGAGATGTAATTATTTCTTTCCCGTCGTTTATAAGTGCAAAAAATGGAACAAACAGATGGACGACGTGAAAGGCGCGTGTTTCGTGGAAGAGTTAAACGCAGGTATCGATTCCATCACGTATCGCGCGTTGACGCGAAATTATGGATGTTCCGAATTCACCCGCGAGCAGTACGCCGCCCCGCAATCAAATTCGGGAAAGTTTCCCCCTTCGCGGAATCCTCCGCGAAGTTTTTTCAACAGCAAGAGTTTCGGTTCCATTTCGCGAAACTCGTAGACGAGGTTGCGGATAAAAATAAGAAAAAGGATCCATCTGACACGACCACTGTTGCCGTGAAATCGAATTTTCCGATGCTTTCGTCCCGTACGCGATTGGAAACGACTGGGCATAATCGTGGAAACTTGAGTTACTGCAGTTCATTCACAGCTAATTAATTGACAGAGTTAGGATTGGCTATTGTTTGTTCTTGCAGATCCACCAACGGTTCATCCAGTGCCAGAATCCGGGAAACTCGAAGTGAACTTGGGAGAGGAAGTGGATATGGCGTGCGTATCAAAAGGAGTTCCTATTCCTATTATATCCTGGAAGAACAAGGTGAACGATACGTTCTCAACCATCGAGAATAAGATATAAAAGAATATGCGTGGCGTATTTTCAGCTGACCCGATATCCTGCGAGTGTTCAATATTGGAAATAATATATGTATTTGTACATTCACAGGACGGCGAGATACCATTCTTGTATGATAGATCACGTTTGAGATTTCACGCCGAAAATCCGAGCGACGCTGGTCGATACACTTGTGTTGCAAACAACGATGTTGGCGAACCAGCCACGGCCACTATAGATTTGTTCGTAAGATGTAGGTATCCTTTATCGAATCTCTTGTAGAAAAGGTATATATGTACACAGCACAACAAATGGTCATACATAAGCGGTATTGATTTTATTACAACTGTCTGGGTATATCACGGGTTCATCGTGGTCCACCTACGTTCGAGTTAATCAATTTTGTCTGGGCACGGAAGTAATAGCGCTCGCCATCCTGTACGTTCTCTTAAACGGGCGTAATCAAATTAGGAAATTGGACACGTCTCTTTAGTATTCCGATTCAGTATTCCGAACATCCACACGATCTAATTGTAGCCACGCGGTGCACAAATACATCAAACCGTTTGTGCACACGATAATCGTTCGTCAAGATGATTGGAACTTAGCTTTGAAATCGCATTATCTCATTTATTTTCCATTGTTATTCTGACTGATGTGGTAGCGACTCGGCCAGTCTAGAATTAAATTTTTTAACGGTGGAAATTTTGTCAGTATCGAACACTGAATTTGTTATACTTTTTCACGGATTCCATTTACCATTGATCAACGATTCGGAACGGCACAGACAAGCCCAGGATCGAAATGATGAAAACATGGATACACGCACCACCTGGAATACGAGTTCAATTGCATTGCGGGGTGACTGCTTGGCCAGAGGCAACGGTAAGCAGACTTGCAAGGATACGAAAGATAGGCGTACTGAATAATTGAAATAACAAAAGCACGTAGGATCAAAAAGATTGAAACACTTTCAACGTAGGCAAAAATATGTTAATACGTTCTTTCCCGTTACCCTTTTAAAAAATAGATATTACATAATACAAACCCAATTATTGTTAGACGTAATTCATGCAAGGTCCTTTCAAAATTGCTACGAACACACAGGGTCTTGCTAGCCCGGTCTGCAGAGCAATTCCTCTCAATCTGTCCCTTGGAAGCAGTAACATGTGACGAATCGATTGGCGTGAAACGTGACTCGTATGTACATCTCTGTGCAAAAAGTAGCTGCTAGGTTTGAAGTTGTCGATATCGCGGAATCTGCCCCCGACTTCTTTCAGACGCGAAAAGTTCAGTGTGTCATAATGCATTCTGATCAGCGTTTGTCTACGTTGTTTGTCTAAGTTGTCGTCCTATCGATAATTTCGCTTAAACCGATACTACCAATCTTTCAACATTATAAAACGTAACAATACATCTATATCTGTATCCCCCCATTTTTCATAGTTGCATCTGTATGGAATGTTGTTCACAGGTTGAATGGTATTTCAACAACAAGAGCGTAAAATATTCCTCGAGAATAGTGAAGCACAACGCAGGCAGCGATCACAGTTTAGTGATAAGGAACGTCAGGACGACGGATTACGGTTTCTACTTGTGCAGGGCTTCTAACTCCTTAGGAATCACTGAAGCAGCAGTTGAATTATCGGGTATCGCGAACCCGGCCGTCTTTAAAAAGACGTCTCACAGTCTCTCTAAGACATCGTACAATTTCGTCTGGGAGGTCTACAGTTATAATCCCATTGTTCAATATGAGTTCAGATTTCGTAAATGCGTGGTGAGATTCCAATAGTGAACATGGTTTAATAGTAATCGATACTAAATTCATGTTTTATTGTAATTGCACTATTTCTTTTTCTTTTTTTCTTAGAATGGCGTTCCTGGTCAATGGCATAAATTGTACATACCCAGTGGAAGTGATGGAAATAGCTTTATACACACGTACTCGTTTAAATTAACAGGATTGGAAGAAGCAACGAATTACGAGGCACTGGTTATGTCTAAAAATCGTTACGGCTGGAGCAAGCCGTCGGAAATAATACGATTCGCTACGGAAGGTGCTCGTAAGTATAATAAAAACTAATGGCTATTTCCTTGCCTAGGAAACGGTTTCAATTTTTATCCATTTTGTTTCCATGTTTTCTTAATCTTACGAAATGTGTTACAGCGGATAAAGATAATTATATTACCAACGCGATACAGGATGATAAACTCGCACCGGGTATGCAACTTCTCATTTAATTTTGGCTTATACTGTACAGGGTGCTTGGTATAACAGGGCTGCGCTCAAGTCGTATTATATATTGAAAATTACATTATTTGCAGCAATACAACTGGCATCGATATCGCAACATTCTCCTTTGGATACAGAAAGAAACGAAAGCTCTGTCAGTCAAGGAAAATTGATGACAATTGTGGGAATGATGTTTATGTTATATAATTACAATCGTAATTTTCGTAATATGTAAGATATTTGTTATGACTAGTGTCATCGTACTGAATTAGAGTAGATTTTTCTGGATATATGTATTACGTCGATCAGATGAAAAGTGGTATTTAAAGTAAAGACAAAGTGTGTCCTATATTAGGATAAAATTATCATAGTATTAAGATGTATAAGCCTTAAGATTGTAAATAAATATGGATCCACTATGACAATGATTCACATATTTGTATTACATAAGTATTATTTAATTTTATAATATCTTTACATTTGCTATTTTTTATTTCTATTTGAAACATTTCGCAGTTAAAGATAAAATTAAACCATTTCAGTTGAAATAGAGATAAATAAACACAGGTAAATGACTTACAAGCTTTATTAATTTTATTTTATTAATGAAATAGCAAATAAACGGAAGTACTTCCGCCATTCGTAAAGAATGCTTGAAACTACTCGGGTCCCTGCCATATTTACACTCAATCACAGACGAGATATAGGAATAGACAAGCCATTTTATGGACTTTTGTGGCCCAACGTGACTGACATACCGACTCAGAAAAACCACGCTGATTCGAGCGTCCTCTGCCATGAACAGTGAGCACTTAAAAAACTATTATTTACTGAAGTAGTGTTCGGGACAGGATTCATGCGCTTGTGTGAATATATGTAAAGGCTTTGGGGTGGATCAGGAAAGCTATTTCACGATCATGATTTCGGTAGAAAAATGGACCTACGGTTCCTGATCGCGCGATGCTCTTCGGTTCGGCTCGAGTTGAGTCGAAATCACATCGCGATGCATGGGGGCGGTGAAATTGACAATGAGATGCGTGTGACATCAGGCGTCGCGCCACTGCTGTCCCGCTTTCATTAAGCGGCAAAGACCAAAAGAATTTTTTAACGAGGATCGTAGGTCCAGCTAAAAGTTGGTCAGAAATAGAAAAAGTCGAATAGGTACAACTCTGGCATCGTAGGCTCAGCTAAAACTTAGTCAGAACCCGCAGAAGTCCAGTAGGCATGACCCTAAGGCACGAGAGCACAGGGCAGCGGTCGGAGGCCTACGGAGAATACCACCAACGCCACCGAGCGTTAGCAACGCGCCGGCGTGTCGCGGAAGGGGATGCTCAGTGCGCGGTGCGCGCGAGGTTAGTATGAGTTCAAACGTCGTAGCATGTGGATTGTCTATGCTGTCAAAGATTAGTGACATACATAACCCTACAATGCAATAACATCTCGGGGTCTACTTTACCACCGCATACGCTTGACTATTAGCTTCTATTAATTAATACCCATTTATTTAACGATCGTTTGGCTATCGCGGATGTACATTAAACTCTTTATCGAGTCTCTTTTGCTGGACGCTTGACCGGTAATCCGGTACCACGGATTCTTTGATACGCGATAACTAGTCATTTATTAAAATATCGGGTTAATTAATTTATTAGTTTGAACGGTTCTTCGAATCTTTATTATATTTTGTCACACGATTATTCGGATTCGATGGGGTGCTAAGCCTGCGTTTATTTTGTTTGCAATGACATTTACATACCGATTTCGATTCTGATTTTAGCACAGGTTTATCACGTTGCTTTTCTTTTTGTTGCAGTTGCACTGGATGATTGGTTGGTAGATAATAATATATAGAGGGTGCAGGAATAGAGTATTGAGATACAATTACTACGACAGTTAACAATTAGTCTGACGACTTTTGATGAAGAACTGACAATATTGAACTTATAATTTCAATGATTTATGTATTACTCTTGTTATCTGGCGATTGGTTTTCGACTCAAGTTCATTTCATTCGTTTGAAAGTTATTGAAAGCTTTCATTATTGTAAATAGATTTCAATACTTTTTTCTCCCAATTCGAATATCCACGTTCATTAATTAATAAAAACAGTTCACATAGAACTTACAATATTCACGATTGAAACTAGAGTTAGTATATTTCCTTAATTCTAAACAGAAAATTGAAATATGTTCATGTTTCACAGCACGGTGGTTGCTATTTTTGTTATTGCTCCACTAGTATTTATTAAACACTTTTATTATCTCTGTGACCTAGGCACAAGTACGGTCAAATTGTATTTTTGGCACAAGATTGGCCGTGTACGTATGTACTCGTTGCTATGCCCTTGAAGCATGATAAATAGTTTCTAGTCTTGATTTGTACAAGCAGCTACGAGAATTTATAAATGCGCGATATTGCTTACTTACTAGGATCATGATCACTTTTAAAACTCTGACAAAGAACAGTCACAGTATGCTTTTGATAAGTCATTTATATTAATCTATAATACTATATCTTCAATAGAGAATTCATAATGCAGTAGTACTTTATTAAAACAAAAGCAGTAATTCCTCAACAGACATCAAGAAATAAGAAAGAGAGAAATAAAATGACATGTGTATTGCTTTAATTTCTACTTCCTCTCCTCATTTACTAACTTGTGCAGATTTTCTTTCAGGAAATTTTGTACAACGGAAGGAAGGGGCAATATGCCGAAGAGGCCCGACAAACTGTCGATCAAGAGGGCAACTACTAATGGCTCGCCATTCTTTTTAAGAATGGGGAATCATTCTTTGTTACTACTTTGTCACTGTGCTTGTGTTTTCATTTGTAGAATTTTTATTTGTACTTGGCCGACGTGCATTCCGGCCCAATGATACAGCCCTCCCAAAAATATCGCGTTGCTATAGAGTTACGAGAAACTTGAGAATAGGTCGAATTAAAGTTGCGTTAAATGCCACGCGCTTTATAATTAGAGTTGCGAGCAAATGAAAATCGTGGTTGATTTAGCCTTGCGCAACGATATCGCGATTGTTCTTGCAATTTTGCCGTCCTTATTATTAGTTAAATTGTAGTATTTTATAATATATTTTACGTATGGCAAAGTTTCTAGTGTCACGGAAATTATTTTCGCGTCTTGAACCTTCAGCTAACTTTTCAGGGCATCTTCAATTAGCTTGTTTTTTGATATTACTAATAATTTAATGTTTGCTTTCTATCGGTGTTAATAAATAGTGTTGCGAAATGATTGCATCGCGAGTACCAGTTAGCGTTGCATTAATTAATGATCGCGTCTTTAATTAGAGTTGCGAATACCAGTCCCTAATTGCTTCCAGTTGGAAGCCTGTTCCTGAGCCACCCTAGAGGATGGCACTTAAACGTCAGCCAAACATCATGGCTGACCAGTTCGTTGTCAAGTCTTGTTGTACATCGTGTAATTTTTCTTTTAACTGTTTTATATTTGTATTTCCCTTTATTTTGTTTTCTTAATAATTATACTACCTGAGATGTCTGTTGATGGAAATACTGCTAAAAATTTGAATACATAATAGTAAATTATTGTGTGGACGAAATGAAAAAAATGAAGAAAAGAAAAAGAAGAAATAATTAAAAGAAATAATTTGTAGAATCCTTGATAAATTTATAATAACTCGAGACAGTAGATTTCAATTAGAGACAATACTAGTGACTGCTCATTATTGGAGTTTAACTCTTAAATATTTTCTCTAAATCGGTGTAATTTTATTTTCACCCTTTTTTTTTAGTAGAACCAATGCCCCTGCCGCTGAACAATATGTTCAGTTCTTTACGTAGGTAGGATTTGTTTGAACACACAATCTTAGATCTTTATACAGGCAGGTTTTACACGAATTGAAATTATCAGACTTGCAATTAGGCAGGGTTTATGAAACTAAATATTGATTCTATGTAGGTAGGATATTATTCAAATTGTACTTTCAATTGAACACTTAGATGTTATACTAGGTAGGGTCATACCAGTTTAAGTTGGATCTTTAGTCAGGCAGGGCGCATTTGAATCTAATCTAGTATTTAAGAAGGGAGGATTTATTACTATGCTTTAGAGTTACGTATAAGTAGGTTTCGGTTACTTTCGTGAGCGTCATTACTAAATAAAGGTTTTAAGTCGGTAAAAGTGCAAAACAGTTTTCATTTTCCATCGCGTATCACGGCCACACTGATGTAGGGGTCGTCGGGGATGTTGCCTCGACTTGTTGCGCTGCCCTACGCAGCGGGTGGACCAGGTGTCTTCCTTGGGGACGGTCGGTTAGGAAGGAGGGAACTTACAACACGCCGATACGTCTGAATCCGTTTATTTAACTTAGCCGACGAGGCACGTATAACCTGCTCTCTACGTCTCTATGTCTATTGCAAAGGCTGTGTGTCCAGCACAACGACTAGTAGTGAAGTCAAGTGTCGTCGTGGTGTGTGGAGACCGGGACGGTTCCACCACTCCTGCACAATCCGCAGGGAGGGGGTAACCCATCCCCACACACTCCCCCCCGAGTGCGTCGGAGACTGGCACGATTATAATTACTTATCTTACAGTGTTTTACCCAGTACATATGTGAAGACATATTATACATGTATGCGAGGTGGCAATTTAAATGGTGGTGGTTTTCGCGCCGGGCATAGGCGACGCAGTTCTTCGCGCGTACGTTTTAAATGTTGAACGCGGCGGTGCAATCGCAGGCGCGGGGGCGTCCATCGGTGGACTCGCACCCGTGGATGACGGTTCATCGGCGCATTCTACTAATAAGTATGCCGGTTTCAGTAGATCCGTCGACACACACCTCGAGCTTCCATTGATAAGCAGCTCGAATACTGCATCCGACACTCGCTTTACAATTTTAAATGGGCCGGTATACAGCCGTTCTAATGACTTTTTAGTCATGTTTCGCATGAATACGTGAGTGCACGTCTTTAAGTCTTTGAATACGAACGCTCGCTTTTTATAATTATGTACCACGGGCACCGGGCGAACCTGACGCATATATTCCCGGAAATCCTCGATAAAAATATTCGGGTCCGGAGTCAAGTCCTCGGGTAGGAAGAATTCTCCCGGAAGACGCAGAACTGTGCCGAAGAGAAACTCGGCCGGAGATGCGCCAATGTCTGCACGGACGTGCGAACGCAATCCCAGTAACACGGTCGGCAGGACTTGTGTCCAGTTTTTGCCCAGGTGGCACATTAGTGCGGCTTTTAAAACGCGGTGCCAGCGTTCTATCATCCCGTTGGAAGCGGGGTGATATGGTGTAGTGCGTATACGCTCACAACCTATCAACGACAGCAGCGCGGCAAACAGACGTGACTCGAATTGCGATCCTTGATCCGTAGTCAAGGTTTTGGGAGAACCGTACCGCGAAATCCAAACGTTAAAAAATGTTCTTGCGACGGTTCGAGCCGACGTCTCCGCGATGGGGACAGCCTCCACCCATCGCGAGAAACGATCTATTATGGTCAAACAGTAAGTGAACCCGTCGCTCGGCGGTAATGGTCCAATGATGTCCATGTGCACCTGGTCGAATCGACCATCGGGTGCCACGAAATGCTCTGGTGTGCGCCGGACATGGCGCGACACCTTTGCTTGCTGGCAATCTACGCAAGCTTTGCACCAGCGAGCAATGTCGCGGTGCATGTTCGGCCACACGTACCTCTGTCGGATCGTTCGGTCTGTAATCTTTGCACCCGGGTGCGCAGGTTTATGAAACATCCCAAAAACCGTCGAGCGCAACGACACGGGTATGTACGGTCGAATGGATTCTCCCGACATTTCGCAATAGACCGACGTGTGGGCCGGACCCCACTGAATTTTTACTAATTTTAGCGGAGGGTTCGGATTCTCACGGAGTTGTTTTAATTGGGCATCGGCCTCTTGCTGCTCCGCGAGTTCTTTTAAATTCACCTCCATAGGAAACCTTAACGATTCTATGCGCGATAACGAATCTGCAACGATGTTATCGGAACCGGGGATATATTCTAACCGTGTCGTAAACTGCGCGATAAATGCAAGCTGCCGCACCTGTCGCGGCGACGCCTTATCGGACCGCTGCAAGAACGCATACGCCAACGGTTTGTGGTCGGTTACCACTTTAAAATCCCGGCCTTCGATATAATATCGGAAATGCTTTATAGCTTCAAAAACCGCAGTGAGTTCGCGATCATACGCACTATACCTCACCTGCGCTGGCGACAATTTTTTTGAGAAGAATGCCAACGGCTCCCAATCGCCAGAAATCGATTGTTGTTCTACAACTGCACCTATCGCGAAATCCGACGCGTCAGTCACCAACCGAGTCCCTGCCCCGGCACGCGGATGCACCAGAAGCGTCGCGTTCGCGAGGCTAGTTTTTGCCTTCACGAACGCGGACTCGGCTTCAGCCGTCCATTCGATTTTTCGTTTATCGTTTTTACGTGCGTCCTTTAGGAACGCGTTAAGCGGAGCATGCTCTGACGCGGCGCGAGGAATACACAATCTATAGAAATTGATCATTCCAAGGAACCTTCGCAACGACGCGATGTCCTTGGGTTTCGGATAATTCCGGACCGCCTCAATCTTTTGGGCAGTCGGGCGAATTCCCTTTGATGTTATGAGATACCCGAGGAACTCGATCTCCGGAACGCCGAACACGCATTTTCCGACGTTTAAGCGCAGGTGGAACGATCTAAGACGCTCGAACACCGTACGCAAATGAGCCACGTGCTCTTCCGGCGTCGAAGAAGCGACCAGGATGTCATCTATGTACGCGAACACGAAATCGAGATCGCCCAGTGCCCGATCGACATATCGCTGGAACGTCTGCGACGCGTTACGCAAACCGTACGTCATATACACGTATTCGAATAGACCGAACGGCGTAATTACAGCCGTTTTCGCAACGTCCTCGGGGTACATCGGAATTTGGTTGTATGCCCTATGTAAGTCTAACGACGAGAACACACTTTTGCCTGCTAGATTGGCCGAACAGTCGTGAAGATGCGGAGTCGGATATTTATCCGGAGTGGTCACCGCATTTAAACCGCGATAATCGCCGCATACCCTCCACGACCCTTTTTCCACGTCTTTTTTAGGCGTCAGGTGTATCAGGCTAGCCCATGGGCTCGAAGACCTACGGCAAATACCGGCATCGACTAAGTTTTTGAACTCGGCCTTTGCCGCCTTCAATTTCTCGGGATTCAACCGACGCGCACGACTTGACACCGGCGAACCCGAAGTTTCAATGTGGTGGAATACACCACTCTTTTTTGGAGGGTTTACGCAAGACGACCCCGTGATCCCCGGAAAACTTGAAAGCAATTCGTTGTACGTCGACGTCGGGTCGATCGTACTAGCCGCCACATGCGGTACTTTCTTAATCGCGGCGCACGCCGCGTTCCCCGAGGTCGGGTCGATTACCCGCCTCTTTTTCAGGTTGATTATCAAACCATAATGTTTCAATACGTCCGCTCCAAGAATGGGATACGGAACATCCGCGATGGTAAAATTCCATTTAATCGGGCGATTCAAACCGAGATCGAGAGTGCGAAACGATTCACCGTACGTATTGATGCGCGTGTCGTTCGCCGCGAATAAGCGAAATGTACTCGGATCGCCACGAATTTTTGCATCCGCGGGCAAAAGAGAGATATCGGCACCCGTATCTATTAAAAAACTCCTGCCCGATATTCGGTCGCGGATGTGGAGACGACTTGATAAGTTCCGACCCTCTCCTACCGTCTCCGCGATGGAGGGTCGACTGGGTTTTCCGCCTTCCACGATTCGTAGCGCGGACACCCCTCCCTACACCGCGTAACATTCGCTGGATATTTCTTGTGTGCGAAGCACAACTCGCCACCCCCGCCGTCGCGCACGATGCGCGTGACCAGGTGCATGCGCCGACGCAGGCGCTGGTCCCGCCGTCGCACGCTCAATTCGTTGCAACCGACCCGACAGGGATCTTATCGTATCGGAAAGGCGCTTTATATCGGCTCGCAACCCCGGGGACGATTCGCGTCTCGGGGAGTGTCGCGAGCCCCGAGCGAGCTCATCCACGTGCGCGTCCGGCGGCACGGACTCCTCCGCGATTCTATCCGCCAATCCCGCCAGTTTGTCCAAGTCTTCCACCCCCGATGCAGCTAAGATGGCGCGAGTGCTCGGCGGAAGCTTGTCCATGAAGATCGAACGCAACGCGGTATCGTCGCAATTTCCCGCATCTAAATTGCGCAGGCGACCGAGAATGACGGAAGGTTTAGCATCCGTCGCTACCTGGCCTTTCAAAAGCCTTCGCAACTTGACTTCCGCGGGCTCCGCAAAGGCAGAGATTACGCGCTCCTTGATAAGCTCGTACATGTTCGCGGGACGTGGCACACGCATCATTATATCCCTGAACCGCGATATTACATCATAATCGAGCGCAGCTATAACTATGTCCGCTTTAGTTTGGTCCGCGGTGACCTGCGCGGTCCGCAAGGTCGCCTCCACCTGGAGGAACCAGAAGGCCGGATCGGCCTTAAAGAAGGGAGGGATTTTAGGGACCCGGTAACTGTCCACCCTCGCGACCCCCGGGGGATCGCCTGCCTCCGTGATTTGCGACGTCCCGGCAGGGGGAGTACTTCCGATTAGCGACATGGCGCACAATCCTGGCCCTAAGTCGAGAGAAAATTCGATACCCGGCTAGACGCGCGTTCGGCGATTTATTATCTTACAATGCCAAACGAAACAATCCTAGAACTAGTATGCGTTATTTACAAAGTCACCGTCTCCTTTCGCACAACAGCGGAAGAAGGACGGGAAAAAAAAGGACTCGAGGTAAACGGTTTCACGGACTCGTCCGCTGGTGGCATATAACCATCCCGAGGATAATCGCTCGTTCCCTATTTCTTGCCGTAACGGTAAAAACCAAGGGCAGAGAGACACGAAGCGCCGAATCCGCGTCACAAATACAGAACAGAGGCAAGGGGAGAATCCACCGTTGCCAACTTTCAAAACGCGGCTCGCTCCTCTAAAATATTGCGGAATACAAAGACTTGCGGCAACACGGTCTCGGGGAAGCACGCGGCAACAGCACGCGGCGAACATAAACACCCGGCGACCGCTACGAGAGCCTGGCAAAGTCACACGCAACAAAAACCGTTAGCCCGCCTCTGCGGTGATCGGCACGCAAATAAGACTAACCGACACGCAATTCAAACTAGTCGTCGCGAAACGCACGACAATCGGCGCAAAATATGCTACCGGAGACGCAAGATGCCCTATAAAAAGCGCACATAACGTACGACCGGCGCGAAACCACCACGCAACAACGCAAAACTACCATAATTGCCAACTCGCTTACCGCTTCCACGCTGACGGTAGTGTAAGAGAATGTATACTGATACTTGAATCGAAGTCTCGATTAGGTATTAGAATAATTGCGTAGGCGTGTATATATTAACAAGGTATTGCGTTTATTAATACTGTGCTCTCTCGACCGTAGTCTATACAAGAATGCCTTCCTTTGGCAAAAGCGTCGGTCGTGAGGACGCCTACGTCACCATGGCCCTTTTTAACCATTTTAGGGTTCGCCCCGAAAGAAAGCTACGCTAGACAAAGACAGCGTGCATCGACGAAATGCACATGGCCCGCCTCGGCCGTTCCTGTACCTCGAATATTCTAACATTCGGCCATACTGACGTCAGGTCTGTCCTCAGACTTCACATTTATTTCCTGAAATTTTAATTTCATAATTAGCATTGGTGGCGCAACACGACACCGTCGTATCGGTCACGGCCCACTCCAGATACCGTCGTATCCCCACCTCCCTACTTGAGACACCTCTGTGTCCGTCTGGGTTGGTGTTGACCTGAGGTAATGCCTCTGCATTTCTCGGGTTGCCACGCCCTGCCTGAGACACCGTTGTGTCCTTCTGGTTTGGTGACAACCCCCTGATGAAACAATTACATCTATCAGTTGCCACCGCCCTGCCTGAGACACCGTTGTGTCCTTCTGGTTTGGGGCCAACTATCGATAGCATGCCGTCGTATTTATCAGTGGTCATCGCCTAAGGTACCGTCGTACCTATGCTTGGCCCGTGCCTAAGGACCGTTGTACCTATGTTCAGCACCGTGCCTAAGGTACCGTCGTACCTATGCTTGGCACCATGCCTAAGGTACCATTGTACCTATGCTCGGCCCCATGCCTAAGGTACCATTGTACCTATGCTCAGCACCACCGACAGTCCCCCTGTCACGACGCCCGTTGCATCCTTTCCCTCTGCGACAGTACCCGTTGGCACCCTAGCGGATGGACAGCTGTTGTCGCAATCGTCCACTGTCGTCTAGAAGCCCTTGCCTCCCTTCGGTGGAATTTGCCTGGTCGTCGGGCAACGCCTCTTTGCACCGCTCATTCCCCTCTCTCTCATTCCTCTGCCTTGGCCTTATGCCTTCGGCTTCTGTCTACCCTTCGCTTTCTGTGGACAGAACATACAGGTGAAATAATGCGCAACATTTAATTGCTGGCCCCTAAACAAAGTATACATTAAGAAAAGGATATCGAAACGATGCTATGCATCCTGGCCATCTCCCTGGATCGTGATCCATTGTTTGATCCTGTCGGCTGCAACGACTGTTCTCAATCGTTTCGAGCCTTCTCTCCAATCTTCCACGTCGCAGTGGTCATTCGGCATCACCGGCCGAATCCGGAATGGTCCTTTAAATTTCGGTAGCAGCTTCCGGCCACTTCCCATCGCGAGTCCGCTGGTTACCTGGATCAGCACCAATTCATCCGTCATTCCTTCTGCTTTTGCTGCTCTTCAGAGATGTGCTCGCTCATATCTCCTGTCGACGCTGCTGGGTCTAGTCGATCCATTTCTTCTCGTATGGCTTTTCATATTCCAGTCGATCAATGGTTTCATTGGCGTTACGGTAACAATTCTATTGTGCATACTGTTTTATTACCCTCGGCATTTTTTTGACCTGCGTGTCCCGGTCACAATAATTGATCTGCCTGCTTTACATTTGCGGGCGGCAGCATTTCTTGAACCGCGTCGATGTTCCGTTGACCTGGCTCTACCCCATGTTCACTTATTTCACGACCCAAGTGTTCAATATTTTTTTTTTTTACGAAAGCACACTTCTCGAGTCTAAGTGTCAGCCCATGTGTTCGAAGAGCCCCCAAAACAGTCCGTAGTTTTCCCATGCCCTCTTCTACAGTATTCGGCGGTAATACTATATCGTCTAAGGAATGGCTGTTGTCTCTTTCAAGGGTCGAAAAATCTTTTGGATACACCCGTAGAAACCACCTGGCGCGTTCGTCAAGCCATACATTCGCCGCGTATAATAAATGAATTAACGTTTGTAGTAATATTCTAGATTTCAACCATAACCGGCTCCATTTCATTTTTCAGTACCGGTCGTCCGGCAAATCCTTCAAATATGGTATCTTCATATTTACCTCTTTCCGCGGACAATTTTCTCAACTATGTCCCGACTGTTTGCAAAAGCTGCGTCGAATCCTCGGTTCTGTGCATTCCCTCGCTTTGTGGCCCATCTGCTCACAATTAAAGCAAGTGAATTATAAATCGCTTCCCATTGCGGTTCTAGTTGCTGTGATCAGTCGTTCATCCACCTTCGGTTCCAATTTTCTAAGTCGCGACTCCGTTGTATCACGGCTCGTACCTTCCATCGGCTGAACCTCACGGCTGATCGAATCACGACTCGTATTGTTCAAAATATCGCACAAAAGTGATTGTTTACACAATTAGTAAGTCGCTATTACTAATTATTCACACAGTTTCCATAAACTAAACTCAACACCAACTGCACAGTCTGTAGTTCGACAACAATTACTCAATTGTCTCTACACGGCACTCAATAATTGTTTATGCACGTAGTACGCGAGTATATATGTATATCGTCACAATGTGCACTAAACAATTGGTAATCCCACTTCTGATTTTGTAAGAGAATGTATACTGATACTTGAATCGAAGTCTCGATTAGGTATTAGAATAATTGCGTAGGCGTGTATATATTAACAAGGTATTGCGTTTATTAATACTGTGCTCTCTCGACCGTAGTCTATACAAGAATGCCTTCCTTTGGCAAAAGCGTCGGTCGTGAGGACGCCTACGTCACCATGGCCCTTTTTAACCATTTTAGGGTTCGCCCCGAAAGAAAGCTACGCTAGACAAAGACAGCGTGCATCGACGAAATGCACATGGCCCGCCTCGGCCGTTCCTGTACCTCGAATATTCTAACAGTAGGAAAGTGGTCCGCTCCAGACGTCGTCTTCCGGTCCCCGAAGCCTTCCTTGATCCGGGGCCTCACCAACGGCGAGGAGACTGCGGCAGGGTGAAGAGCAGCATACGTCCGCAGCAACACCGGAACAGTTCGTTCGCCGAAACTCGCCCAGCAGTCATCCACCGGAGGACGTTCAGCAGCGTCCACAGGAACCAACAGCAGCTCACCCGCAGGAACACGTCCAGCAGCCGGCCGCCGCATGGGAGGAGCCTGATACCCCACCAGGTCAACGGAGTATCACGTCGGGGTCACCAATTGTAGGGGTCGTCGGGGATGTTGCCTCGACTTGTTGCGCTGCCCTACGCAGCGGGTGGACCAGGTGTCTTCCTTGGGGACGGTCGGTTAGGAAGGAGGGAACTTACAACACGCCGATACGTCTGAATCCGTTTATTTAACTTAGCCGACGAGGCACGTATAACCTGCTCTCTACGTCTCTATGTCTATTGCAAAGGCTGTGTGTCCAGCACAACGACTAGTAGTGAAGTCAAGTGTCGTCGTGGTGTGTGGAGACCGGGACGGTTCCACCACTCCTGCACAATCCGCAGGGAGGGGGTAACCCATCCCCACACTGATGTCCATGGTATCGCCATCTATACAGAACTCCTTGAAACTACTCGTGCCTGTTACTTACCTTAAGTGTAGAAATGGCAGTTGCCCCAGAAGTTTCAATGAGTTCTGCATAGATGGCGAAACTATAGCCCACTTTGGGTGCAAGTAACACGGGATACGAGTGTTACGTACGTATTTCAAGCACTTCTTTGTGAATACATAGCGATACAATGAACTTCACGAAGTTTGGTCTTTTGTCTTCATTTATAAAATTAAGTTAATAATCCTCGAAAATCGTTTCGTAGTCTCATTTACATATTAATAACGTGTTATCAAATACAGTTGCGTATTTCCCTATTTCTTACTACCTGTCCCTTTTGTGAACATCTACAATATATCTGTCTATTTCGACTTCTTAAACTTTCATCCCTTATTCCATGCATCTGATTCTCTATCTTAACCTCCCCTTGCGGTTTCCCTATAGTCTCTCACTAGATGTTCTAATATTATTAATTTGTCTCTACACAGGACACATCTTTTATTTATTATCCTTTCTCCCAATATCTATTCGACTTTTGAGTGCTGGCGGATCATACCTGCGCTATTAATTGCTGAATCTTTCCTGTTTCCTCTTTATGTTGGTACTACAGTTGTGGTGCTGTTATAATTTATCTAAACCTTTTACTATATCTTGCTCCTTTTATTTTCAGGTTCTGCTCGTGCCATTGTATTTCTTAGTATCTTCTTTTAAGGCTTTACATCATTTCATTTTCCTTCTGTTTTGTCTTTATTCTTGTTTGACGTCTTCCATTCTTGTTCAATTAATCTGCACAGCCCTTAACATTCTTCCTCGCTTCTGTTACATATTTACTAATATATTTTTTGTATGTGTAGGTTTTGCAGGCAAAGAATGAGGAGCATTGATCATCACTTCTCATTGAACATAAAAGCAAGGAAGAAGAAAGAAGATCTCTTGCCACATACTTTAGTTATAGTAAATTGGTTTAGAAGAATAGTTTGTAACAATTAGCGCATAAGTTTAATTTGGAACAATTGTGTCACTAACTGCTATGTATATTCAGTATATATTTTATTTTATATTCAGTTTATTCGGTAGATCTTATATAAACTTAAATATTACTTTCCTTACAAGTTCTACTGATCGTGCTAAATATAAAATGAAAGATAGAATAAATAATTTACATGTGCATAAGGTACACAATTGCTGTAATTTCAAATAAGCTTCAGCATATAAAGAACGTAAATTTTAGTGCAAGTTTTATCTGTAAGATATATTGTAAATTAACTTCAAAGAATAGTATGTAAGTATTAGATTATTTATTTTTATAGTATTTTTTCATTACATAAATGTTAGTTTGTAATTGATACAGGATTTAGTTGTAACACGTATTGTAAATAGATATAAGAGAATAGTTTATAAGTATTAGCATGTAACTTTCAACTGCAAAATTTGTGTTACCTGTATCTCCATTAATTAGTTTAAATAAATTTTCAATGAAAAGAATTCCACTGCTCTTTTTATTTTCATACTTCAAAAATCCTTAAAAGAACCTAAATCCAATTCCTTACACAAGAAGTACCGTGGTCGAACTTTAAATGCAAAGTCCTAAAACGAGGGACTTGTAAAAATGGCCGTATACGTTATTAAAGACAGCAGGTCTTCATTTCTTGCAAAATTTGTTGGCAGAAGTCCACAAAATTAAGCGCTCGAAAATTCCTGGACCTCCTCGCATATCATATTCTAAAGATACCAGTTCACCATTTTCAGCAGAACATTTACTCCAGTAACTCAGAAATTTAAGTGCTCGGAAATTCCGTAAATTTAATAATGATCAGGTCTTTTACAAGTTTTACAATTTTTACAAGTTTTCCGCTTGCGAACTTTGCATTCGAAATGGCTGCACGGTAGTACTTGTTTAAGGAATGGGAATTAAGGTTTTCAAGGACTGTTCAGGTGTGAAAATAAAAAGAGAAGTAGAATTCCTTTCATTGAAGATTTATTTAAACTAATCAGTGAAGGTACAAGTTACAAAAATGCTGCAATTCAAATTTACAAGCTAATACTTATGAACTATTCTTTTATATCTATTTACATCATACAACTAATTCTTGTATAAGTTCGGAACTAACATTTGTGTAATATAAAAAATACTATAAACATAAGACAAATGTTAATATTTGTTTACAAATGCTTAAGGAACATTTTTTAAATATAGAGCCCTAAGTAAACGCACAAAAGTTGCAAAATAAGCCCTAGAAAACACAACAAAGTTGAACCAACGCCTTGCTAAAAGGCAACAAAGTTGCAAACAAGGTCTCGCGAAAAAGCAACAAAGGTACAAACTAAACCGTACGAAAGCGCAACAAGGTTGCCAAGAATCTTGACAAATATTTGCAACAATCTCGTCCCAAAATTTTTACAACAAAGTTGCAAACTAAGCCCTAAGAATAAAGCAACAAACTTGCAAACGAGGCCGCGCGAAAAAGCAACAAAGTTGGAAACAACGCCTCGCGAAAAAATCAACAAAGTTGCAAAATTCTGACAAGTTTGCAACAATGTTGCGCCTAATTTTGCAACAAAGTTGCAAATTGAAGCTCTAAGAAAATGCAACAAAGCTGCAAAAGTCTGAGAAAATTTGCAACAACGTTGCGTAATTTGTTGCAACATTGTTACTTTTTCGCGAGCGTGTTTGCAACTTTGTTGCATTTTTTTGCGCAGCATTGTTGCAAAAATCTCAACAATATTTGCAACTTTGTTGCATTTTCTTAACACTCAATTGGCAACAAAGTTGCAATTTTTTAGGCGCACATTGTTACAAATTTTGTCATGATATTTTGCAACTTTGTTGTCTTTTCGCGAGGCGTTGTTTGCAACTTTGTTGCGCTTTCATAGGGCTTCGTTAGCAACTTTTATGCAATAACTTAAGGTTCTATATTTAAAAAATGTTCTTAAAACATTTGTAAACAAATATTAACCCTTTTGGTGCCGGAGGCCGATATATAGGCTCTTGCTGCACTGGCGAGAAGTGCCAGAGCCGATATATCAGCCCGCGCCTTATAACGCTTTAGTATTCGCATTACGGGAGAACTCTATCTCAAAATAAATTTATAATACGTTATAAATGGTCTAATTTCATTAATAAATTTCATTTATTTCAAATAATAAATTCAAATATCACTATTCGCCTCATCAACATTTGAGTATTGACGAATCGTTAGTCGGCACGAAATGTAGAACGTCGTTGACCCAATATCTTCCAAATAAGAAACATCACAAATGGGAAATAAAATTTTGGATGCTGACTGACGCAGTTAACCATTACTGCTTATCATTTTTTTGCTATAGAGGAGCCACAGATCAAACAAATAAAGAAGAAATAAAAAAAACGGTCTTAGCTACGTCGTAATACATCAATTATTGAATATGAGCAATTATTTTATGGAGGGGTATCACGTAAGGAAACAATTAAGGGAGGTTACGATAGAGGATCTGACGCATGGAATAAGGAATGAAAGCTTTGGGATTCGAAACAGAAAGATATATATATATGTCCTATAAAGAGTATAAGGAACACAATTAATCTGTTACTTTCAAGTCATATTACAGATAAAACTTATATAGCTTTATATTATTTCGACTTGCGGGCAAGCTACATCAATGACCACTGGACATAAATTAAAGCTAGGAGGACCACCTAACAACTCCAACAGTTGTGAACCTCATTCCACGTTCGGTTCATTTGTTATGAACAATTAAACAATTAAAATTGTTATTACGGCCAACTGCATACAGTTACAGCAACAGGGTATATTTTATCGTGTAGCTTACTCGTTTCCCTCCCTTTGGAGACGTTGTTGATTAAATCGGCCCAGCAGAAGGGGAGATAATTGATTTTGTTTTAAGAAATTATAAACAAATGCGATTAGTGCCTCTTCGTGGCTAGGTACATCAATGATTAGTGGACATAAATTAAGGCTAGGAGCATCAGCCAACATCTCCAATAGGTGGGAACATTATTCCATGTGCAGTATATTTGTTATAAACAATTAAACAATTGAAATTGTTATTACGGCCAACTGTATACAGTTACAGCAATGAAGTATTTTTTATCGTTTAGCTTACTCGTTTCCCGTTCTTTCAATGTTATCAGTCCTGCATCAAAAGTCGTCAGACTAATTGTTAACTGTCGTAGTAATTGTATCTCAATACTCTATTCCTGCACCCTCTATATATTATTATCTACCAACCAATCATCCAGTGCACCTGCAACAAAAAGAAAAGCAACGTGATAAACCTGTGTTAAAATCAGAATCGAAATGTAAATGTCATTGCTAACAAAATAAACGCAAGCTTAACACCCCATCGAATCCGAATAATCGTGTGATAAAATATAATAAAGATTCGAAGAACCGTTCAAACTAATAAATTAATTAACCCGATATTTTAATAAATGACTAGTTATCGCGTATCAAAGAATCAGTGGTACCGGATGACCGGTCAAGCGTCCATACTGAACAAATTCTGACCAACTTTTAGCTGAACCTACAATCCTTGGGTCGATTGGCGCGACACTAGAGGCAACATTTTCAAGTGTAGATAAGAGCATATGTAGTTTTAAGCAATTCTTTAGTGACGCCATCTATAAAGATGGCGTCACTAAATATTGATAAAAGTTGATTATTTACTGGTTTGTTTATAAAATCAAATTAATAAAACTTGAAAATCATTTGCAGTGTTCTTTTAAAATTATTCTTTGCATATTGCGATCAGTATTTGATCATAAAATCATTTTGTTGTTGAATGTCCCAATAAATACACAAATTATAATTTAGCAGTCGTGTTAGGCGCTTACAATTTTTAAATTTATTATAGCTTTCCGCACCCATTTCGAATTTAATATTTATATATATTTATGGTTATAAAAAAGATATATCCCGTGTGTGTTTCTACAGCCACTGCTCTAATATCACAGGGGGGCGCAAGGAGATCTGGGATTTGTTCTGAAACTCATGTGGGCATTTCTATAGTTACAATAGTTCTATAGAAAAGAAATATGTCACTTAGAACGTGTTTTAAATTAAACAAAAACATACTATTTGCTAACCTAAACTTTCCAAAATGTCATGTTCATAGTATACTGCAAAGCTTAGATGACAATTCTAGAAATGATGTAGGAAAACATATAAAAATACAGGTTAGCAATAACCTATAATCTTTTTATATTTTTGGACTTTTATTAAAATTTGTAGCCAACATTTTAATTGCGTTTCCCCGACTATATTACCATGTCTCATAATTCATGACATTGTTCGTACAATTTATTAATTTAGGGTTGGGTATATGCGGTGAGGAAAATGAAAAACAATATTTTTTTTGATATCATGGATGGATCGACCCCAAAACCATTACAAGTTGTTATACCGAAATCTAGTAAGCCAGAAAAATTAAGCTATGGAAGTAGTGTCACAGCGGAAGGAAAATTAACTTTAACACCAAATGGTCAAATTGAATTACATGCAAACAGTGTTAGGATAATCGGTGAATGTGATGTTATGGATGGATATCCCTTTGCTCCAAGAAAATATTATTCCGAGGACTATATTAGACAATATTTACATTTGAGGCCAAGGACTAAGAAGTTTTCATCTTTGTTAAGATTGCGCGATATAGCATCCACAGTTATTGAAAATAATTTAAGAGATACAGGTTTCATTAATGTGCATGTACCAATGTTAACTTCAAACGATTGCGAAGGGGCTGGTGAATTATTTTCAGTTCAGCCACATTCCACAGATATGTTAAAAGAAATGAGAAGGGATGGTATGATAGAGGAAGAATCATACTTTAATTGCAAAGCTTACCTAACAGTTTCTGGACAGCTACATTTGGAAGCTGCTGCAAGGTGGTAAAGTCATAGTTTTTTAAATAATAGTCAACCGCTGGGAAATATGTGTACATTACATCCAGTAGACATATACATAATACAAAATGTGTAAAAATTCCAGAGCATTTACAAAGGTATATACCTTTGGCCCTGTATTCAGAGCTGAAAACTCTAAGTCAAGGTTGCATTTGTCTGAGTTTCGTATGTTAGAAACTGAATTAGCATTTATTAACAATATCGATGTTATAATGGATGAAGTTGAATTTTTTATCAAAAATATAACTAAAGACATATTTGAGAGGGGCTTCTCTGATATACATGCAATAGGTGCCAATGAAATACAGTGGTTAAATCAAAAATTTGCACGGTTAACATACCAGGATGCAATTCATATTTTGAAAGAAAATGCGAGCTGCCTGGAGCAGCCTATTACACATGGTTTAAGCTTCTCTAAAGAGCATGAATTATTTTTAGTCAAACATAATAATAATATACCTGTATTTATTACAAATTGGCCAAAAGAAAGTAAGCCTTTTTATATGAAAGAGTGCAAAGATGATGTTTCCAAGGTGAGCGTAGGTTTTTTTAAAATTTAATTTATTATTTGAATTATAGGTATTGTTTTAGATACATAAACTCGATTTGTTTAAAGGTTGCTGCTATGGATCTCTTAGTCCCTACTGTAGGAGAATTAGTGGGAGGGAGTTTGCGTGAAGATGATTATGAAAAATTAAAGTCCAAGTTACCAATGACATCTAATCTTTCATGGTATTTAGAGCTTCGAAAATACGGCAACGTGCCAACCGGCGGGTTTGGAATGGGGTTCGAAAGATTTTTGCAATGTATTTTAGGTATTTCAAATATTAAAGATACCCTTCCATTTCCAAGGTGGCCTCATAATTGCCACTTATAAATACAAATTGGATGGCTACTATGTATATAATTATTTCGAGCAAAGGAAGTCATGCAAATGAAATGTTGAAGAATAAAATTTCTTTTAGTAAAAGAATAGAAACGTTTTTGTATAGAAATATAAGTATAGGAATATATATATTTAAGAAGCTTAGATTAATCAGAGGAAGAATCCTTTTTAATGATTAATTTTATTGCACCCTCTACATACTTAGAATGCCACGAAACTTTATAGCACGTAAAACTGAGGACAGAATAATACTTCAATACATTTCTTTTTTTTAAAAATAAGTTTTATTGAATATTAAGACAAATCTCAACTAAAGAATAACTTTTCTTATGAATACTTTTTTATTTGTTCAAATATTTTTATAGTTAAAAATTTAAACTTCTAAAGTTTCTTTCACCAATGGCGATTATTACAAGGGATATTTTAGAAAGGTAAATTTAGGATCATTAAATAAGCAACCAAAGGAAGTCAGACCCCGAATAATTAACAAGATTTTTTTTACAACAAAATAATCCTTCTCTAATAGTAACTGTGTCTCTTCCTTACCCAATATCGTCGGGATTATTTTTATGCTGGTATTATGTACATTATAATCAACAATTTTATATCACACAATTTGTACATCTAACTGAATTAGGTAATCTTCCGTTACTTTTTACGGGACCTCATTTCCATGTTTTGTGAAATCAAACGGGGATGATGCTTCTAGAAAACAATGTTTCGAATACCTTTCGAATATTTTTACAAAGTACAAACAGTACGAAATTCTCAGCTAGTCCTCTGTGCATATCATAAGACATTTCTGGCATTCGTTTGCAACGAAATGAGATTGCACTCTTATTATTAGGAATGCTACTATACCATATCTCGCTCTAGTTAATCTGTTCCAATTACATTAAATATATACAGTTCTTGTTCTCTTTTCGCCTTAATTAAAATTTAAAAACTAAATACAGGCGCACTTTTACACACTCACGCATATAACAATTTTTTTTTAACTTATACGACGTGATGCTTGAAGTCGGGTGCGATTTATTTTTCTTACCACATTGGCAGATCAGATAGCAATACTTAGATAAAAAGTGGCATATGAAATGCAAAAAATAGAAACGTAAAGTGCAGAAAAATGAATCGTACAATTAAAAAAAGAAAAGAAAAAGATTTCAATTACATTACATCAGGTCGTATAAGCTGTACAATCATAGATGTACAATGCATCAATACTTAATTTAAAGTATCGCTAATCCCAAATGCATTCGAATCACTCAGTCTACCATACACATTTCAAATTACATACACTATTTACATAATTGAACAGAGTCCTGATAACTCTTGTCCTCTTTCCACAGGCGGTAAATTTGAGAGTTTTCTACCTTGTAAAGCGGGTTTGATAGAAGCAGGCACCAAAGGTTCTACTATTTCTTCGATAGGTGTTTCAACTATAGTTTTTTCCTTTTCCTTCGATTCTTCTGGTTCTTTATTAATACATAACGGTTTTGTAATATTAATTTTAATTCGAGATGGTGCTGCTGGAATCGTCGCAGGTGTTGAATCCAATTCTACATTTCCGTCTATAGAACTCTTCACAGCAGCATACGTTGTGTCCACAGTCGCAGGTTCAGTTATTATGCTTTCTTCAGGGTCTACTTGTAAAATTGTTTTGCAAAGTTTTTACAAAATTAGTACATGTACCAATATAGTACGATGCGTAGTAATAAATTTTAGTATTCTAATAATACTAAAAGCATAGTACGTACCTGGTTCCGGTTCAACAGGTTCTTCCTTAATTTCCACGTTACTAAAATCAAAATGTTCTTCTTCTAGTTGTTCCTCCGGTTCATCAATCGGTTCCTCCTTAATTTTTATATTTTCAAAAAATTTGTCCACATTTTCTGTTTCTAATATTTCCGCTTCGGCTGGAATTTGCGTTTCCTCTTTTTCTGTAGCATCCGTATCAACATCTTCATGGATATTAATGTGCTCCGATTCTAATCCTTCTACTTTTTCATTTTGCTCCATATCTACATTATTTTCAATTGCAGTTTCGTTTTCCTTATTCTCTATTTCGGCAGTCTCGTCCTGCACCTTTTCTTCCATTATTTCTTCCGATGGTTCGGTTACTTCAAACTCGGGATTAAGCGGCCCAACGCTTAATTCCTCAGTCTTGCTTTCCTCTACAAAAGTTTCATCAGAGCTTTCTTTCTTTTCATCTTCCATTTCCTCGATTGTCTCTTCAAGAGCAAGCGCAGATTTTTCCAAAGCTCTCTGATGGCGTAAAATAAAAAACAGTATTAGTTTTTAAATAGACTAAATAGTTTAAAATATAAAGTAATATATATATATTATATATATATATTACCAATAGCTATAATCGTGCAATACAATTTTATGCAAATTTGGTGACAACTGTATTATTGACAAATATAATTGACGAATACGAATAAAAAAACATTTACTTTACTTTTTTTAAGTGGCCTGTATCGTAAAATAATATACCTATGGGTTCGGTATATCAAAATGTGATTTAATAGAAAATAATTGACAAAAGTATATGGTTATCCATAACATCTATTTCTATTTATCTACGAGTTGCTAAAAATTAAAGTGCGTGGAGCGAACTAAATTTCGCAAGCATTTCTACGAAACAAATACTAAATAATTCTTTAAATAAAAGAAATGAAAATTACATTGCAGCTTTTTATATTACGTTTGTCAGTGCTTAAATACTTCCACTATATCTATAAGTGTAGAAAAACTTTCTGCAAGTGCAACATATGAGCATGAATTATGAAGAAGCACATACCACAAGACTCTTTTCCTATTATTTGTAAGAATGCAGCAAATGGAAAATTCGTTAATCAACTTATACCGACATTTAATTGATCCAAAATATGACCAAATTGTTAACGTAAAACACAAGAGTTGGAAGAGAAGAAGAAATCATTCGAACCTTGTAATCTTCCAGACATAATGGGTGATAATTCTTTTCTTCGAAGGTAATTGCAGGCCTCAAATGCCATTCCTCCTTTTCTTCGTTGTAAAACTGTTCAAACGCATCATGGCACACTTGACATCTGGAATCTTCATCAGATCCAGTAGGTACACTAGGTTGCAATGTTTCTTGCGGAGACTCTTCCGCAGCGATACCTTCCGTATCAGCTGTTTGTTTCTCAGTCTCAAACCAACTTTGCGCTGAAAATGAAAAATTAAATAAAATTACATTTTCTTTTATGAAATATATGATGAAAAATAAAAACCAATCAAGATTTCTACCTCTATCTTCCAAATCTTCAATTTCTTCGAACTGTATCCAGTCGCTAACATCGTAATACCATGGTCGTGAATGAGCCTTCCTTGCCGAATCTCTTTCTCGTCTGTTTTGCCTGAAATGCCAATCCAAATGATGACTGTACCGTGTTGCTAATTCCGGTGCAAATCGGGCACCACAAGAACTACACTGCATGCCGCTGTACAATGCTGCTGCGATCGCCGGCTGTTTACTATATTAACAAACAATATTTAAGATTAAAAATTAATATGTAACTAACGATTAATTGTTAAATATTACACCTCATATGATTGTATTGAAAGTGTACGTACATTTTAAGCGTTTCTGGTTTATCAAATGAAACAGGAAGAATTTCTGGTTCCTTCTTTTCTTCTTCCTCTTGTTTCTTTTGTTCTGTGAGGTTTGGTACGATACCAGTCTCAACTAATCTCTGGAACAATTCGTTCATATTCAATGGTAATGACAAAGCTGGTGCTGCCGCAGGTGAATTTTCCACTGGTTCCGCTTGATATGATAATCCAGACGATGGTGCCATTGCGGATGGTAAGACAGAAGATAATATATCCAATTGCAAATCTGTAAAGACAAAAATTTTCGCTACAAGTCTAATGAAATATTACCCAAAAGAACATACAATAGTTATCTGTAAGTCTGACGTTACGCACTACACACAATATATTTCTATAAACATAATACTTACCCGGTTTAGGAGTAGACCTAAGATCTGAGCCATCCTGCGACGTCGATTCATGTTCGATTGCAGAGAATTGTGCTGGCGTAGATGTTGTATCCGCTTTTGGCTTTTGTGCCAGTAAGGGTGGCGTTGGCGGTGCTTCGATAGGTTCTTCGCCTTTCATACCTGCGATCTTCACGTATCCAGCACGAAAACCTCTTGGCAATACCGAAAATCTTATAAAATGCTTTTTATCTCTAACGATGATAGGCTTAGGCAATCCTCCGAATTCGACTTTAAATGGTCGTCCATTCAATAGGACTGTTTGCAACGAGTCTATAAATTCCAATGTATGGGCCTTTCCTTCGATTTCAAATCTGTAAATATTAATTATTATCTTGTACAAAGGTATTTTACGTATAATTCTGTAATAGTTTACAACAATACGAATTTCACTTACATTTGAGGCTTTGCATCTAAAAATACTGGAACCATATTTCGAGCATTGATAATGAGATTAATTTTGGCAACCACTAAATCCGTTCTCTTTACGGTACCAATCTTAACATGAGGCGGCGGTCCTTCCAGTTTGACACTAACTTTTTTACCACCAAGTTCTACTGTGACCGGCATACCACCGAAATAACATTCATACCATCTATCGTCCACATACAACTCCCTCGTTGGCGCACCTAACTTAATTCTGAAAAAATAAAAATGGCAGTAGGAAAGAGAACTACGGATACCCATTGTCAATAAATCATTACATTTTATGATATATAGATACGTACCTATGAACTTCACCTTCGTATATAAATTCTTTGTATTGATCGTTAAACGCGCAAGTTATAGTGTCCTTATCGTCAATTAAAATTCGTCGTATACCATCTTGGAATCCAATTTCTCTTGGGTCGTCCCAATTCATAAAAACTACACCAGTTTGTCCATAATATCTAATTTCACGTGGCACGCTGTCAATATTTATAGATTTCATTGTGTCTCTCGCAATTTCGTCCAATAACTTTGGATCTGGCGGTGGCAATTCACGACTATGATTATTCGCGTTTTTCATTGATGTGGTATAGTTCTGATCGTTATCCTCAAGATCATACTTTGCAGACGAACTTGGCGATACATTTCTTGAAGCAGCCAAAGAAGGTATATTTGAGTTTGATATAAGGTTCGTTATCGGTCCGTTATTCAGTATCATTCCAGGACCGTTCATGCCTGGTAACGATATAGGTGGATTAGGTAGACCTATTGGTCCTATTGGTCCGTTAGGTAACAAGTTTGACATGAGAGGACCATTAGGTCCCATGGGGCCTATCATTCCTGGTCCTAATCGAGGACTCGGGCCAATGGAGTGATTGAAACCACCATGGTATTGATAATCAGGTCGCATTGGACCAAAATGTCTTGGATTTTGCCAAGGACCAACAGGTCTAAAGTCTGAATTAAAGTGTCCTTGAGGGCCACCATACGGAGGCCCAGGTGGATGAGCCCATGGTCCTGGTTGTTGCCACGGTTGGTTCTGCCATCTGGGACCGTTCGGAGTTCTTGGAACAGGATGATCCTTATTCCTCATAATTTCTTTATCACTAGAAGGACTAAACGTAGATGCACGTTCTCCTGACCCGGTTATATCCAAATTTACACCTTTCTCCCATACAATAGAACCTACTTCTTTCTCTTTCCGTTGCGCCGCTCTTAATTTTCGATCCTCACTCATGTGTAAAACTTCTTGAATAAGAGTATTATATTGAGTTTTAGTGATAGATCCTTGATTCAATTGCTCGGCAGCTTGTTTCATGATTATTTCAATATTTCTGTCTTCATTCTTCTCGGGTTTGTCATTTTCGCGGCCTCTACGACCTGATCGACCGTCTTGATCATCATTCGATAATGTTCTTCTTCTTTCTTTAGGATCATCCGGAAGTTTATTGTAAAGCCTAAGCCTACCCAATCTGTCTCTATTGCGATCCCTACCATCTCGTTTATCATCAGTATTGTTTGTTTGCTTTTCTCTGTCGTTCTTTGATGGCGTTTTCAGTTTAGCCCAACCATCTTTTCCATCGTCGCCAGATATTACAGGTGGAGGAGGTGTCGGTGGCCGTCCGGCTTTTGGATGGGTCAATGTTCGTAGATCGACGTCCTCATTTCCAAATAATCTGGAATGTTTAAAAAGAATTCAATTAGCTGAAGACTGTGCTTTCTTTGTAAATGACAATATTAAATATACTTACGCATCAAATTTCTCAGCTTTCGTTTTTTTAGCTATATTAGATTCCATGTGTTCTGTACTTTGTCTCTTGTTGGTATTAACTGCTGGTGGCAATACACGCAAGTCTAAGTCTTCTTCTGAAAACAATTTCGAAGCGAAGTGAAATAACTCATAAATTATACAATAATTACATGCGTATTTAATTTTACCAACACATAGGATCATTGCATCCGCTTTTGCATGCTAGTTTTATATCTTGAAAAACGTAAAGTATTTTGTTCAAAACAGAAATAAAAAAATACATGTCCCTTATAAATAGACATGTCTTTGAACATTTTGCCCACAAATGTTTAGAATTACATTAGAGCTGGAATCGTCTTGACACGCAAAAATATTTCATGTAACGAATATCATCAAGCACACAGTATACAAATTAACTCACCATTAAACAATGATAACTGTTTCATACGTGTATCTGTGAATAGTTTACACTTATGTCTAAAAATGCAAGATGTGAACTCACTCTTTTCCGTTACCGAAGCAGTTGCACCTGGAAGAGGTAGTGTTGCTCTCAAGTCTTCATCTTTGCTTGACGATTCCAAAGTTGGTTCCATAGCGGATTGAACGGTCCCAGCATTTGCTGGAGAGCGCTCAGGACTAAGACTGTCATCCTTGTTACGCCTTACGTAATTTCTTTGTCTAGCATTCGGTCTAATTTCTTTAAATGTAGGTGGGTGTGGAGGAGAGACTATCAATGAACCAGATTGCTCCTCCTCGGTAACACCACCGGAACTGCTTAGACTTGAATTAGATTTTGCATCGTTACGCCTGGGAATTCTATATGGAGGGCTTGGACTGCGTTTTCTCGATTTGGTATTCTTCTTTCGGTTTTTAGAGGTTTGAAAGGATTGAGGAGAGGTACGCGAGGATGGTGAACTGTCTCCACTGTCTTTCTCACGAGATTTGGACCTAACAGGACTGGCGTCTCTGTCGATTTTCGGTACCTTACTCGGAGATGTCTGTGGTTGTTTAGATCGCGACTTGTTCCCTATTTTCCTATGCGAGGACTTCGAGGAAGTGGAAGATTTATCGATCGTCGAAGATGAAGAACTCCGAGAATTTGAGTTCTTTGAATCTTTTGACTTCGAATCGTTACTGCCACCTCCTCTATTACTCACGGATAATGAACTATTACTACCCGCAGACAGACTTTGAAAACCTTTGGAACTATTACTGTTTAGGTTACCACTACTATTACTAGACAATCGAGGGTCTTTCTTTTGACTTGTTCGATGCGACACAGCATCTTTATTTGCGTTACCACTGAAATTTTTATTGTTATTATTATTGTTGAGGTTCGTATTAGCATTATTGTTATTACTAGCGTTTATGGTCGCAGTATCGGAGCCGGCAAGATTTGTCGGAGACTTGTTGATAGTGCTAGTCACAGCCTGTTTCGAAAGTAACTGCTGTTTTAATTGATCTGAAAGTACAGTATTTGTATTTGCCGCTAGCTGCGTTTGGCCTTCACCCCGCGAATCCTTTTGAGTTGGTGTACTTAATCGCTGCCGTGGATCCACGCTTGAAACCGGTAGATCTTGAGTCGAAGTGGTCTTTATTCTTGGATCGCGGGACACAGGCTTAGCTGATGCTACTGCTATACTACTAGCCGGCGCAATTCGTGGACCATTGTTCGTCCCTGCATTTTTTAGAAGTGAAGCAGTTGCCGCTGGAAACTACGCACGGAAAAAAGAGAATATTATAAAATTTGACTTGGTCCAACGTGATTTTGTGGAAGGAAACAGATGTACATTTTGAATATCTACCTGTTTTGCTACTTGTTTTGTTGCCTGACTTGGCACAGTAGTTGCAACAAGTTTTCCTTGCGTGATAGTCTCTGTGCTTGCTGTAACATGTGCGGTTGCTGCAACCTATTCGAATAACAGTTGAAATTTTGTTAGGATTGAAAAATATGGTAGAAGAAATAGAAAATTTGGATTATCTTGTTACTTACCAATTCAGCTTTCAAATTCCCAGCTTGTTTATCAAGTTGTCGTTGTTGTTGCTCTAAATTAGCTTTAGCTTGGAGTAATTCTAATTCAATCTTTTTCTTCTGCAATTCTATCAGCTCTCGTTGTTTCTTTAACAATTGTTCTCGCATCGCGGCTTCTGTCGGTGTCACAGGCTCACCTGGCGGAAGCTTAACAGGTGCCACAATTGGTGGCGATACGACAGTTGTTGCAGTTTGTTGGGGCTGAACAAAAATAAAATATTACATAGATACAAATATCGTGAGTGCTAAGATTAAATACACAATTAAATTGTATAAGTCGATGAAACCAACCATTGAAAAGAATCGTGGATTCACATGGATAGATCCTGAAGAAACACTAGTTGGAGAGGCAGTGATTGGCCAGGCAGGATCAATACTTTGCACTCGTACATCCAAAGAAAATAATTTCTTTGCCGGAAATACATCATTCCATGTTTGCCTCAATTTCCACATGCTGGCTCTTGTATTCTCGTCCACCTGTTTGATTATACAAGGAATGTAATATTTTTATTTTGCATATATATTTGTTTCTTCCCCTTTCTTTCATCTAAAGATTGCCAGATACCCTAGAGCCAGTACAGAAATGGAAGATCAATGACTTAATATTGACCAAATGATTATCTTATAGGTGGGTGTAGGATGGCTCATAGTTTCAATGCATTTATCTCTTGGATATGTACAAGTGAATCCGGCAATCTCATTTTTTCTTTTTTACAAAGTAAGGACAAACATATTTTAAGAAGTAAAAATTTATATTAGTGTAATACTTGTATTTACATTCATTTACAAAAAAAACAAACTGGTAAACATACCTTCTCAAAGACTCCACAAAAAGTATTTACAATATTTTGTGTGAAGAGATTTAAATATGCTCCATTAACGTTCTTCACAATTGAGTCAATCAAATAAAGGACAGGCAATTTGATGTCACTTCTCACCTACAAAAACATAATACAATATATCTATGCTTCGATTCAATAGGAAGACTAATTTTTCAATATCAATAGTATGATATACAATTTTGTTATTGCAAATAATTAAAATGCACACAAATGAAATCTTTGTAGAAAATAAAATAAAAAATATATATTTTTAAAGATTGCCACTTCTCAGAAATAATGAAAACTAATTAATTTCAAATAAGCATTTTACAACGTAAACATAAGTATACATTTCATTACAGAGCAATTTAAATTAATCTTGGATAATTACAACAGATTAATAACCTTTTGCAGATGATTCTCAACAGCTTGAACAATTGCTGATGCATGTTCTATGTTGTCCTCTGCCAGCATAGTGAGCATGTTAATCAACGGCTTGCTGTTGATCGTTAAATCTGACAACGATGAGATATACTCATCTGCTATTTCCTTAGACTTTGTTGATGTCATGATGTGTTGCTAGTTGATAAATGCAACTAATTTTCGTCAGATCGACAGTGGTAATTACACTGTGACACAGAAAAAAATCATATGTTAAATACATCTATGTGGTGTTTTAAAATTGTAGGATGGCAATAAAGTAAACGCACGTAGCTTATTGATATTTTATTAAACATATTAAGTGACAAAAATTTATGAATGGTTATGATGTAATTTCAAGAATCACACTATTGGAGCATTCTTGTGTGGGAAAATAATCCCTACAAAGATTTCTTAAAATTAAGAAGTTTATTTTTTAAAAAATATGGTCATCAGTGTTGGTAAATCAATGCAACTAATTAATCGTTATATTAACAAACATTGATCATTCAAAAATTCACATCACAATATATTCAACAATTTTGAATTTAATGAATGATTAATAGATGCTGCTTATTACAATACTTTCAATATTTTGTATGAATTAGACACTTTAAATACATAGAAAAATATATGTTACTCGCGAGAATGATTTACTATACAGATAATGAAAGTAGTGCGAAATCTTTATTCATCATTACATCGTGCCTTTCTGTGGTTAGGCTATTCAATTTTTTACTGGACGGAAATATATATGTATGTAGGACAGAAAAGGCTGGACGCGTTTAGAATTTCTAAAAAAATTTTCTCACGCCAAAGAAATTAGTGTGATTAATGACCTTAAACGATTAACTTAAACAGAAATCGGCACGTTGCTGTTTCTATTTATATAATATTATACGAAATCTTTTTTACGAAAGTTTTTGATATATTATGGATACATATCGATTTTTTTCATTCACTTAACATGTATACACCTTCGAAAAGCATTGACTACACTATTATCGTAATGTCCATGCACGTTCTAGAAGTTTAGCACAAATACCTAGGTGCACACGAATAACTAACACGCATCTGGATTTCTTTAACGCCTGACCAGAAACTTGAACGACATTCAATATTGCAACTTCACGTTCTGTATATGAGTTTTACTGAGAACACTATAAGCGACACTAGTTAACATTTACCTTCTTAAAGCATTTCGAAAAAACTGGAATATCCCGAACTACAATTATTTTGACTTTTCGCGATAATCACGCGGATACTACTGCTACGCCAAACGGGATATCCACGTAAAATGGCTACTATTCCTTTGTACCTTCTAACGGGATTACAAGTATATAAAAGCCTTTGTGATTGGTCAGAATTCTTACTCCGTCGGTTGAATTTCAGGAATGGACCAATCGTCAATTCCGTTATAGAACGGAACATCAGTTGCTTAGTACAGTGGAATTGTACAATTGTCCGCGCGTGGCGCTAGTGTGCAAAATAGGAGCATATAGATGCATTTCCATTATACCGATTTACTTAAGAATCATTTTAATTGAACGTCGCAATGATGGTTACTCAAATTTAATTCAGTAGCGTATACAAAATACGATGCATATTCTACATAACTGACTGTAACAAATATTTGGAATATTTCCTTAATACCTATACTATTATAATGGTACAAAATATCAATAATTACTCTTCGACTTCGAACGACTATTTATGTATTGTTTACAAGTTTTTGTATACGTAATCGAATAATACATAATTATTTTTTAAAAGTGCTTTAAAATATTGACATTCATACATTTGGCGTAATTTATAATTATTGTAATGTCTAAATCATGAGAACGACATGATTCAATGGCGGGGACAAGGGAAAACGTCATTTTGACAGAATGGCAGAAAGTGTAGAAAGTCCGTCACGATTTCAGCCAAGTGCGTGTTTCTGTTTATTTTGCAAAAATGGAACATTGTATATACAATAGATTATAGTAAAACAAAAAACGAAGGACCATGTCATTGAATGATTTCAGATAACGTGAACAAATAAAAGTGGATTTCATTGACCAAAAACATTACAATAGTTTCGAATCCGCCGTTCAAGGTGAACGATTACGAAAATTGTACGTGTCGTGTCTGCAAATGCATCGTTAGTTTTGCACAGGGTTCCTGACCGTAATACGGTACGGATGTGATGGAGGATTACAAATTTCTCTTTAAAGTTGTACTTGTTGGAAATGCGGGCGTCGGCAAAACTTGCCTCGTGCGCCGATTTACCCAGGTAAATACACGTATGCATGTATATTATTAATTAATCAGTTTTATTTATTAGTGAAAACGTACTAATACTTTTATCGCGATTAGCAAGCTATATCATCTTGTGTACTTCTGTATGTAAACTGTGCTCCATCTGTTTTTATGGCACTGTCATCGCTTGTATAGTTCCTTGTGCAAAAACTATAACTATTGTTTCGATATTTTTTCTTGAAATAATTAACAAATTGGCTTTTTACAGGGATTGTTTCCCCCTGGACAAGGTGCGACAATAGGTGTTGATTTTATGATTAAAACTGTGGAGTTAGAAAATGAAAAAGTTAAGGTACCTAAAATGATGTAATACATTATGATTCATCCAATATATATACATATATTGTTTCGAAGCACTTTTTTATATACACAATGGATGACATATCTGTTTGTTTTAGCTTCAAATCTGGGATACTGCAGGACAAGAAAGGTTTCGTTCAATAACACAGAGTTATTATAGGTCGGCTCATGCCTTGATTTTAGTTTACGATATCTCTTGTCAACCTACGTTTGATTGTTTACCAGATTGGTTAAGAGAAATTGAGGAATACGCAAGTAATAAAGTTCTTAGGATATTAGTAGGTAAATAATATGTGTTTAATATGATAATATGTATTGTGCACTCATTTAATGCGGGCATCGTTTAATTGTATTGTCAGGTAATAAAATAGATCGGGAGGACAGAGAAATACCTACGCATGTAGGTGAAGATTTTGCGCAAAGACATGGAATGTACTTTTTGGAAACCTCTGCCAAAGAGGCAGAAAATGTGGAACGGTTATTTATGGAAATAGCAGCTGAACTCATGGAGGTAATAAGAGAAATGAATTTAAATTTTAGAAAATATTTTTTTGAATGACTTGACAATAATTATATTAATGTATCATTTTAGCAAGCACGTAGCAAAGAGCTACCTAGATACGAAACAAATGCAACCTCGATAAATGGAAAAACTACATCGATAGGTGATACAAGTAACTGTGGTTGTAGTCGACTTTCTTAAATAGCTTTTATATCATTTTTAAGTCATCCATCAAGTGCATAATTTCAGTTTCCTAATTACGTATGTAGAATGGTATCATACAGGTTCTAGAGGGCATGGAAGTTGAATACAGTATTAGTCAATCTTCCACAGCTACACAAAAAAAAGTTTTGATATTAGGGCATCTTTGATATTATATGTTAGCAACCACTAGTGTTATACCATGCAAATTATATTGTCAGTTTTGTTGCGAAAAGTATTTAATACTTAAAACTAAAATGAATTTTAAGTATGTTGAAAAGTATTTGTTTGCAGATGTGTTTTTATAGAGATTGCCTATAGCTTTTTCGTTATGGTTTTACCATTACATTATTTGCAGGATAAGGAAGTTGAACCCCTAGATCTGGGCATTTAATGATGTTTCCATAAATGGGCTTTTACTTTATATGTTTTATAGTATTTTTTGTTATGTCGAAAAGTACAAATAGATATTTCATATTTGATGACTGAATATATGGTCATAATGAATATAAGATTTTTACTAAGAATTATAAGCCTAATATTGTCCACAATTTTTTGAAACTTGCAATAACCGTGCAAATATACATTATACTGGTTTCAAGGTCTTTTGAAATTTCATATTAAAGCAGATGCATACTTATACTATACATTTACAATTTAACATAATTAACGAAAGTTTTCATAACTAATTTCATAATCTGTAATTGCTTGTTACAACAGGTGCGCAAGATTTTTAAATTATCTTAGCAGATTATACACAGCCAAAGTTTTGTTGTATCTTTTTTAAGATTTTATTCACAATTTTCGATCTGCGGATTATCAATGCTTGTTGTCTGTCCCTACATTATTTAACGTTATATCTTATAAATTTTTTATTATTTATATTTACAAAGTAAGATATTTGTTGCCCGTACTATTGTACCAATAACACGATTTTCATAGCACATCACTCTAGTCTCTATATGTTTTATATTTTAAATACAATAATTAACTATAAGTTATACTATTTCATATTTTATATAGTTATATTGTTGTGTAACGGTTTATCGATCTTTACATATATTCTTTTATCAACACAATTGACATTACTTGGATGCACGTTCTAAATTACCTACAATTTAAAGCTAATATAATTGCAAAACACAATGGGAAAATCATTTTGACTCACACAATTGTGTGTGCATAATTAGCATAATTATGGTGTTCTAACAAAAGTAGAGCTTCACATTGTAATAATGTTTTACTATTAACACATTACCGACCATTAAAGTTTTGCAAAAACTATGTGACAACAGGCACTTTTGAATGGTTTAATATTTTAAAGCAATATATGTAAGAAACTTAAATATGCTGCATTTAATATCTTTTATTTAGATCTTCAAATATAAAGCACCGTAATAATTTTATTGCGCGTGACATTCCTTGTAAGTAGAAGTACCGCTATCTTAATTCCTTTCGATATATTTATTGCATGCATCAAAACAATTTTTCCTGTTTCTTGTCGGTAACGTGTTAATAATATGACTTTTAAACAACATAAATGGTAAATAAATTTTTTTACTAAAGTATAATGGCAAAAACATATCAGTTTGTGATTAAACCTGTAGTTTAACTTAAGACTTGCAAAATGTTGGATTTGATTTTACTAACCGAAACTGATGAAAATATGTGTCGTGAACGATATAGAATATTTGAAGTATGGAGATAATATATCATACGATATCTGAAAATAATCAGTTGTAATCATTAAAGCTGTTCATTATAAATAGGGAACAATTTTGTTTTCTTTCAATACATTTATCACGATTTTCAGAGATCTGAATGTACTGTAAATGTTTTTTTAGTAAACTGATTCTTTCATTTACCATATACGATATAAATATATTGCAATGTATTAGCAATTGAACATAGGAACAAATATTGTTATGAAATGTATGTTGTACGTTCTCGTCTGCCCAAATATTTTTAATATATTCATGCCACACGAATTTGCTTAGTGATGTTCTATAGTTATAAATAAACTAAAAATATATGTATTCCGTGCAGAAGATTGTTTGTTTCAGTAAGAAATATTTAGACAAATCTACATATATATTTACAACTGTATATTTGCCTTGTAATACACTACTTTCCTAAGTACAAAATGTATGACATTAACAAGATGTAAATTTTCACTATATACAGTGGAAAAAATCACTTATCTGTGCTTGTTTGGCAGATAATTCGAATAAACTTTTTTGAAGATTTAAATCAACGGCAGCCGGGTGCACGTCGCAGGGAAGACAATTGCTAATATATGTACCACCGCAATTTTCAGCTTCTTTGTTTACGGCCGCATACACGATAGCAGTTGCTCCTTGTTCGGGCGTCTAAAATAAAGAACAGTTCAATTATAATTATCCACGTTTTTTAATAATAATATTTTCTTTAATATATTTACCTTAAAGCAAAACCTAAAAAGTGATATGATTATCGAAGTATATGATTGTACGAAAAGATCTGTATGTACTATTCCAGGATGTACAGAATAAACCTGCACAGGATATTGCTTCTCTGTCAAAATAGTTTGTAATCTTTTTGTGAATAGCACCTGTGCTAATTTGCTTTGTGCATATGCATGTCCAGCAATGTATTTGCTTCTGTTTAAAAAATGAGGTTTAAGTAAGAGGTATGATTTACAAT
The DNA here is from genome assembly GCA_963969485.1 of Nomada goodeniana. Taxonomy (NCBI): domain Eukaryota; kingdom Metazoa; phylum Arthropoda; class Insecta; order Hymenoptera; family Apidae; genus Nomada; species Nomada goodeniana. The sequence continues at coordinate 15,574,756 of OZ018303.1, forward strand.
TCAAATGGTGACTAATGAGTCACATTAGGAATATGAATTATGGATAAATAAACAATACTTGATATTAATTTCATTGAAGTTGCTCGTTCCCAGCAGTTGAGCACAAGAAGAAACATTAACAATTCTACTTGATTGATGAGGCTGCCCACCAACTTTTAATAATGGTAAAAGGAGGAACGTCAATAGAAAATGAGACAAGTAATTTACAGCCCATTGATGTTCAAAACCATCTACTGTTTCTTTATATGGGCCAAACATAATTCCAGCTGCAAAGCATAATACAATTTTAATGAAAAAATATTCAATATATATATACTATTTATTTCACAATGATTAACAATTCAAAAATCATAACTTACCATTGTTAATTAAGACATGAATCTCTTTGTAATTCTTCTTTATTTCTGTAGCAAATTCTTTTACAGACTTGAAAGAGGCATTATCCAGTGCATAGACTTTTGGTTTACCAGTCTTAATACCAGATTCTCTGATCTGAAGAATAGCATTCTCACCAGCAGAAGGTGTTCTACAAGCTGAAAAAATATATTTTACGTCTCGTATAAGATAATATAAAAACAGGTTTTGGAAATATATGGTACTTAGGTGATTTTTAAACATACCAATTATTACTTCCATATCAAGTTTTAAAAGCTTCTTTACCACTTCCAGACCAATTCCTCTAGATCCTCCTGTTACAACTGCAACTCTTCCTGTTTGTGCTGTACATTCTTTAAAAAAATATCTATACATATATATATCTACACTGAATTATATTACAGATTTTTGTAATTATTATACAAAGTTTGTGAAAAAATTCTACCTCATATCTTTATACATTAATATAATTTTGTAATATCAGCGATGTTTTGCGTGTAGAAAGTATGTCGACATCAAAAAGGAAAAAGTGAAATCGTAACTCAGTAGTTGCGCGCGACGTCATTTTGAAAATTCCGGGTCATAAAGGAATACGAACATACGATAGGGGAAGGTACTAAAAGTACTCGATGCGCTTACCAATTTTATTATATTTTGCATTTATCCAATCGATGGCGTTTTCTTTGCAAGCTAAGTAAGCATATTTTATATTCCATAATATGTTTACGAGTACAAGAGGCCAACTTCCTCGGAAATTGCGGTAGAGATAGCTACCCGCGATTATACCACAAACGGATCCGATGAACAGCATTCTCCTTAATTAAGTGGCTTCAGTTCAGAAAAATGATAAGCTTTACGATTCACAAAGTAAACTAACAGTCAGGTTAAAGCGTCAATCGTAAGTAACGAACTGAGATTGTAACTTAAATGAACACGTTACACTCCCATGTTCTGTTCTCTCCCGTTCACTCATGGGCTACTTTTAAGTATACTCTGTTAAATGTACTCTGGACTGTTCCACCGTTATTCCGTACGACTCGCATTATTTCAATATGTATGTACCTTTTTTTTGCATTTACTCAATCAAACACAGAATATCCATATATAATCGTTGTACATATAGCTTGACTTTTTTTTCCATTATGATAATATATTTTGACAGTCAGTAAAAGTTGTCAATTTATATTACAATAATTACGGTTTAGAGTGACACTTTCTATATCGATCCACGTGTATGGGGTGTTCCAGTGACAGTATATTAGTCGAAGCATTACTTTTATGACTTCTCAATATGGTATTGTGTAGTAACAGATTGACGCATGAAAATATATTTTTCTTTAAACATTCAGCCCACTTTTCTAACGTGCTCTTTTTTAATTCTTTTTGTTCCTAGGTAATTTTGTGCATTTATTAAGATTAGAACGTTACATGCGCGAGAAATATTAAATGCAGCGCATAAGTAGCATTTTGTCAAAAGGAAGGTTGCTTAAGCATGAAGCTTATCATTTAAAAACTTGTTTGTACTTCTAATGCATTTTTTCCAAAGCCATTAGTAGATATTTATGTACGACCTGAAATAATTAGTTACGTTTATCAATGCCAATAGATAAGCATCGCTTTTAATACATACAACGGTTAATGAATAGTCATTTGAATACATATATTAAAGTATACAAATATTCATAAACAATTATTTCTATTCGGGGAATATACTTATCTATTGTATTTATGAAAAACTACTCATTTTGTATGAAAAACAGAATATTAATGTTAAAACACAAAGTTAATATTTTGCTCCTCTTTAAAGATCGCCGTTTTAGAATTCCATAAAGTGCCGATAGAGTGCAACACTGTACGATGAATCACCCGCCCCATCTGTCAGAGAAACTGTAAATCGGAAAAACGAAACTCGGTGCAATTATTCAGCTACTTGACGGAATTATACGTAGATGGTGAATTTACGTAGACAATCTTGCATTACAAAATTTGGCCCGATTCATGACCACACGAGTGTTTATAGATATTTACACTTTTATTAAGCGTGCAGACATTTAATCCATCATCGTACAAAAAGTAAGTTTGCTTTTGCATAGTTAGAATTGTAGAGTTAATTAATTTTAATTCAATTGAGTTTGGAAGTATGATTTATTAGCATTTGCGGTGATAAAAAAAGAAATAGGTTATATACATATGTAAAATGTTAAGAGATGCAATAAATGCTGCTACTAAAGATTTATCATAATAATGAATTTGTCAAAGTTTTTAAACGGAAATAATGGGTCCCGAGTACATATTTAATAATTATACGAGGCATCATACATTTACTGTTTCATTTAAATTAGTTGCTTTCACTTTAGAAAACAGGACGCGATTTACATTTTTCACCTGTTTTTGAATGGCTGTTTAGATGTATAAGATTTATTGGGAAATCTAAAACAAATTTTACGTAAATGTATTCAAAAGTGAAAAAAAAGGTCCACTGAAGTGTTTTTTTAATACAGGATGGCCGATACAGCAAGTGCTACATCAGACAGCAATTCAGTGCGCACAGAAAAAGGCTGGAGTGCCTTGAAACAACACATAATTGACAATAAGATTAATGTCGGATTATGGCTCACAAGGCTTTTCACAATCATATTCACTATTGGTTATATATTTCCTATATTTGGGTACGTTACTTTATATTATTTTCTTATGCAAACTATAATCAACCTTTTGATTACATCCTATATTATATTTTCCAGCAATTCGCATAATATTTATTACAAAGTATTAATGAGTAATGCAGCGACCAGTGCATTACGCCTGCATCAAAGAGTACCACGTGTACAACTTAACAGACAATTTTTGGAACAGTTATATCTCGAAGATTCCTGCCACTATTTATTTTACTCATTAATATTTTTATACGCAGCGCCTGTTACACGTATCCTTTTAATTTTGCAATATGAAAAGGAAGAAAAGTACTTTTAGCATCAGGGAAATTTATTACAACTGTAACCATTATTTTCCTTAATTTTTTGATCAGTGGTCTTAACTCCCATATTTCTGTTTGCATTAGTACATTTTTCTAGCTATTCCCTCACAATGCTTGATGTAAGTAAAGAAATATTGTCTTGTAATGCTGAATCATATTTTAACATACATCTAGTACTACATGCACAGTCATCCTTATGCAACTGATATTTTATGTTACCTTTTTTAATTGAAGTGCATAGGGCAAAACAGTTGGTGGGGAGCACGCCTTTTAATATCCTTGGTGGAGTTTCAATCAAGAAATATTTTGCGTATTTGCGCATTATCCGAAATAATTATTGTACCATTTACTGTTCTCCTCGTATTTACGTATGTATTAACGTATATCAATTTTATAAAACTACATTTAGTAATAAGTGTCTAATAATTATTCTCTTCTTTTGTAGGGGTCGTGCCGGTTTATTGACGCCATTTATTTATTTCCAATTCTTGAAATTACGTCTTAGTTCGCAAAGGAATCCGTTTACCCGCAATGTTTTCCACGAAATTAGAAATGGACTAAGTTCGGTCTCGAGAAAACCAGCAGTCCCAGTTATAATACGACGAATAATTGAAGCTCTGCTGTCGCTTACACAACAAATGGCCCCTGTTCGCCAGTAATTTGTTCATTTTAAAGCGATATATTAAATTATTGAGAGACGTTTCCTAGGGTTCTAGGGTCCATGTAATTATAGTTTCATATAACTGGATTACAAAATGAGTGCGAATGTCAAAAATAACAAACAGGATCTGTTATTTAACATGTATATTAAAATAATCAAATACCTTTTATAGTTTTAATTAATTATTGTGCTTGTTTACGAACTGAATGAATAGGAACATTTTTCGACCGATTTCATACAATCTATTGGTAACTTAGATTTCAAATATATTTACTACGAACCAAAACATAAATTAGTAATAAATTGGGATTTTAAATATTTTATAATACATAATGCCGATTTGCAATAAGGTTTTAACTATGTAATTCTAAATTGGTCTGAATGTGTGCATGGTATAGAAGCTCATTGTAGCATCCATAAAATTGATTTTAATGTGTTGTATTAATTCATTATTTCTTTCCAACTCGAATGTACCTATTCACGTATTGGGCTAGGTTCATTTATAAAGAATCTTATACATAATAAGAAATGTGGAAACATTGTTTAATACGTGTTACACATTTATCAGATGCATTTTCATATTTTTTAAAGCGTATTTGATTGAATGTTATACTTACGCACGACGCTTTTCCGGAAAGGGTCCAACACTATCGTTGAAAACACGTTGAGTAAAACGTTTTTCTATTATTGGGTATAGATTTGGGGTTATTCTATAGAACTTGTAGTAAAACAATGTTTAGTTATATGAATTGTTTTAGTTATCTTTAAGGGATATTTCAAGGTGAATCTGTTAGAAACGAATATCATTTGCGAAACTATATAAAATAATGAATTACGTTTCAATATAATTTGTCAACTTGAAATTGTGAAAGCAAACATTTTTATATTATGTCGCAATTATTAAACAATGTTTTTTTCTGTATGATGCGTTCTTTTATGTTACTGTTACCTTATGAAGTGTTAGAATGTGGGTATGAAAGTAAAATGTTTTCAACGCTCATCTTGATAAGACAACATATATGGAACTATTCGTTTTCCGATGGTTCTGTTCTAAGCATGCCACCGGTTGTGCCTGAGTTTTTTTTCTCACTTTTATCTTTTGCATTTGTGATTCTTATCGTAGAGTAATTGAGATTTCGAAATTAAAAGGTACAATTAATTTATATTTTCTTTTAGTAATTTAGGAAAAAAAAATATAAACAATATACATAAAGGTAGAACGTTTACACTGTAAGTGGTGTTGGTTGTGGCATATCTTTAGATGCCTTTACTTCAGACGTTGGTTGTGAAGGGAATACCTCGTCCTTAGGTTCAACGATAGAAACAGAATCTGGTAGGGGTTTCTTAGGACCAGTCTTTCCATGTGGGTCGTATGGAAGCATAATTTTCACCTTAATGCCAAGTACACCTGATACAGAACGATAATTTCAATTAAATGCATTGCTTCGTTTTACTAAATAATATGTCTATTACTTTAATCTGTATACCTTGTCGAAGTAGTACATGTCGGGTAGCTGTGTTGACATATTCATTTGTGGGTTCTCCAGAATGAATCATTAATCCATCAACAAATTTCATCGACTTTGCTCTTTGTCCACGTAATTTACCACTAACTACAACCTCACAACCCTTTGCCCCGGATTCCATAATGAAGCGAAGGACTCCATAACAAGCTCTATAAATATATCATACATATTATAATTTCCAAAATATTTAAGTAATTTAACAAATTTTATACTCACCGTCGCACAGCGAGCCCTCCGATCAACTTGAATCGCAGAGATTCTGCCTGAGCAATGGCGCACAAGCCACGAGTTGCAACTTTTTCTGCGTACAACTCAATATTTTGAGTCTCTTTGAAATTGAAACGTTTCTGGACAACAGAGGTCAATTCTCGGATTCTACGACCTTTTTCACCCAGAACGCTTTGGGTATGGGTTGCCAGCAGAATGATTTCTGTGCGATGTGGAGTAACACGTACCTCGACACCTGAATATCCATCTTCGGAGAGTTCACGAGTTAAGAACTCGTTCAGTTCGGCTTTGAAGACGCCGTCGCCGACAAACTAATCAAAACAAACATAAAATAAACTATTATTTAATAACCTATAAGGAAGTATTTGTTTATCGACCAATTGAGTTGACTAAAAAATATTAGAATTTTATTCTCTGTTCAATCTGATAGCAAGTACACAGTATTACAGCATACATAAAATTGATATGACTGGAAGCTTCATAACACAATCGGTACAAGCAGGTAAATCGAACGAAGAGACAGCTGAAATCATCCATGTCATCCACATATTTCACGTGTCTTTTATATTTACATTGCAGTAAAATATTACTTTTCAAACTTTAATTGTTACGATTGCAGTTATATTTTCATTAAGGATCGGTTATATCCTGTTAAAATTTACGAACCTTCCTTTTCTTTGATATAGAACGATTGTCCATGTTTTATGCTGATGCTTCGAAAGCGGTCGCAAATCCAAAAGACTTGACTGGAAGCGGAAACGATGCACTTGCCTGTAGTATCATACTAGAGTCTAAATAATATTTTTAGTAAAAGGATATCGTTAAATAATATTGTCTATATCTGTCGTTTCTTTTAATAAAAAAAATATTTATTTGTGGAAAGAAAATGAGAATTATATTGCTTTAATTTTAAGGCTAGTGAATTACTATATTCCTAGGTATACACATATAGACACAGCCTACTAGAGTAGGCTGTGATATAGAGGTTAGGGAAGGCACTAGACAATTCAAACAGAATTTTTAATTAGCAGAATTAAATAGTGAAGTGCACTCTACAGTATAATTGTTTCAATGCAAATATTCATCTCATTAAACGATAAATTAATTCGATAACCTTTGGCCCTAATACATTGTTTGATTAAACAAATGTTTCTGATATCTAAATAAGCAGTATAATTACTTATTTAATATCTACCCTAATCTGTTATGAAAAATGATAAAAGCATATTTTAAATGGTTTTCGAACAAAAAAGATTTCAGTTAAGCATTATAAATTTATATACACTATTTGAATCTATCTATTTAACTGTTCATCATTGCGGAAAATACAAAGGTGTTGACCTGCATCGTAAAACTAATTAGATTTCTCTCTTACGGCCCTGATGATATCAAAGCACACATGCACGTTGCGTTACGCCTTTGTTATGCATATATATTATAGGCGCGTTACACATATATAGTACACGAGTCATGTAGCGTAGCCACATTTGTGTACGCACTCATTGCTGTGGCGTGAAGTGTACCGTGTTTTAGAATTATGTTCCACCCTCGACATGGAGTGGAAAACGGTGGCGCTTACTGTGTTAATTGTGAGTCTATGTTTTTTGGCGATTCCGATTAGAGTGGAGCCCGATGCCAGCAATGAGGAAATCAAACTTTTTCAAAATTATGTCACGCGCTACAACAAATCTTACAGAAACAATCCGACGGAATATGAGGGCAGGTTTAAAAGATTTCAGGTATGTTCTGAAGATATTTTTTTTTTTGTGAAAGCATTGAAATGGCTATGCTGAAAATTACTATTTTCCCGATACGCTACAGATCATTTAATGTTCGTTGACAGGTGAAAGTTTCAAAAATTTCCCGCGGTATCGTAGGATTGCCCTTTTTCTTTTTATACTCCGTTTTCACTATACTCATTGCTTTGATATCCGTTTAGATAAGAACAGATGCTTTTGATAACTCGATCTTAAATCTATCCACCGAATCGATAATTGATTAATGAAACAATAGAAGTTGTTATCAACCGCGCACGTTCGATAAAATTAAAAACTACGTAGTTGTTACAATGAGGCGCATGTACATCGCGAAGCAATAAATTCACGAATCTGCTTTATAAAATGGAGAAAAAGGATAGCCTATTAGATCTTTATATAATCCTAGAAGGCGCTTAAACACAGCTGCGTCCTTATTGCAGAGATCGTTGCGGCACATAGAAAAAATGAATGGCCTTCGATCGTCACAGGAAAGTGCTTATTATGGACTCACGCCGTATTCCGATATGTCCGAGGATGAATTTGTGGCTCAGACTCTCTTACCTGATTTACCTGTAAGAGGTGAGATTAAGAACCGCACGAAAGTGAACCGATTTCGCAAAATCGACGTCGAGACTCGGGTAAATCGAAACGGGTTCATTCATGTCATACTAGATGACACTGATGGTATTGATTTCATTACATTCGTACGAGCAAACAAATTCAACGAACTCCATATATAAGAAAACACGTTAGCTATATGTTAATAAGTAGATAACATTTTAGGAGAGAAGCACGTAAATGCACCGTATCATCAACGGCATCATTCACGGCAGTCTACTAATCGTACGAAGAGATCGATTATCGCACCCTTGAAATTCGATTGGAGAGATAAAGGGGTAGTGACCGCAGTACGAAGCCAAGGGTCTTGTGGGGCCTGTTGGGCCTTTAGCACTGTTGAAGTCGCGGAATCGATGCTTGCGATCAAGAATGGCAGCCTGCATACGCTGAGCGTTCAAGAAGTACGGCATTTAGATGTCAACATTTGTTACAAATGTATTATATACATTTATTATTCTTCTAATAGATGATTGATTGCGCGAGAAACAGTAATTTCGGGTGCGAAGGCGGAGATATTTGCAGCCTGCTCTCGTGGTTACTAACATCTAAAGTTCAAATATTCGACGAATCTGCTTATCCGCTTGTAGGACAGACGGGTATGTGTAAACTCGGGAAGTAAGTACATATGTATACGTATAGAAATGATAAGATACGCACACGAATGGCATGAAAAACGAACGACGATTAATACTACTATGATATTTTTGTTCGCAGAGCTTTGGACAAAACATCTGGCGTAAAAATTAAAGATTTCACTTGCGATAGGTGAGAAAATTGCAGGGCCGAATTGTTTTTAACTACTTCACATAAAAGATTATCTTTGTGCAAACGCGAAGGCGTCTCACGTATTATTCCATCAATGTGTGTTTCTTTGCATGCAATTGGCTGTAAAAGCCTTTCTTATATAAGCCGACTGGTTAGTGTTGTTCTTGCTAATGCGTAAGCGACGATGCTATTTAATTATTCATGGAACATGAATCATAATCTTCTTTTCTATAATCTAATTAATATAAGCAATTGTCTAGAAAATCAGCTGGCATTTGTCGAATTGAAATTCGAATATAGGAACTTTCACTCAAAATAATTATTATCCACGCGAAGTAATATCTGTCTTCAGTGTTTGACGCTAAGATGCTTAAAGATTTAACGGATTTCAGTTTCGTAGATGCGGAGGATGAGCTGTTGGCAACACTGGCCACCCATGGACCGGTCGCCGCTGCGGTGAACGCTTTATCGTGGCAAAACTATTTAGGAGGAGTAATACAATATCACTGCGATGGTTCTTTCGATAATTTGAATCATGCTGTGCAGATAGTAGGATACGACAAATCAGCAACCATACCGCATTATATCGTGAAAAATTCATGGGGGTCGAGTTTCGGGGACAAGGGCTACATGTACATAGCAATAGGCAGTAATTTATGTGGTATGGAGTCGCTGTCTTATTATTAGCATATTGCGTAATTTCGTGGTGTTTACATGGAATATGTTTTGTTGACAGGTATTGCAAATCAAGTTTCTTCGCTGGACGTAGTCTGAGGTTGGTCCGAAGATATGAACAAAGTTATATGCAGAAGGTTGTTATATTAACTCTAAAATGTACATAAAAGATGTAAATGTATCTTTGAATATTACTAATAACAATAACATCCGATAGATTGTATTTTCTATATTTGTTATACAATTAACGCAACTTTTACGCTAGTATTATACCGTCTAAATATCTATACGATCATTTGTATATTTTCAACAAATAATTTTATTATGCATTAAACGGTAAAATAAAATAAATGTTTATATTGTCGGCTGTATACTTGTGAATTCGACACTCCGTTACCTCCCCTACTATATACTTAATCTAACAGAAATATAGTATATTAATTTTTGTAGTTTTGTGATCGTTATCGAAACATACTTATCTACCTACGTATCATCCAATATACATTCGGAATTACTTTGGCCGCCATCCGGGTTCCATCCGTTGTAGGCGACCGACAATTTCGTTTTCATTTGTTTAGTTAATGGTGGAATCATGTGGCGTGGTATCAAGAACGTGGACAAGTTGAATAGATCCAAGAATACTTTGTATCGATCACTGTTAAACGATATAAATTAGTCATAGGTGTAATTAGATCGTTTACATTCCCTTAATATGTAATTTCTTTTCGTATTCCATACGTTTATGTATTTCCCTGGCGCAATAACAAAAATTGCATACCTTAAAGTAGATTTTAAATATTGATATCCGGAAGACCCACCGGTTCCGAGTTGCTGGGATCCAATCATTCTTTGAACCATCAGGACATGATTATCTAACGAGGCGACGAAAACAAAATGAGAGTAGTCTACGTGCTTGAAAAATCACATCAATTCAAGAAACAAGTGCATTGTCTTACACCTCCATTTCGTAATGAGAGAATCGATGTCCATTAGCGCAGTTAACATTTGATGAGGCTGACTAAATCGTGGCTCGTCGCGGTACAACGTGATCATCACGGCACCTTGAAGAGCGGCGTAAGCGAATTTTCTTTCTCCCCGCGATACAAGTGCATTGTGGAGAGACTCGTTGAAGATGGTCTCGAATACTGCGTTTCGAGAGTGGACGTTTGCCATATGATAATTTCGCAGTTGTTCCTTTGTATGTTTCTATAAAAAGTAAAACATGGAACAGCTTTAACTTAAAACTTTGTTCTCCATGGAAACATTCATTACGTTAAGGAACAAGTGATTACTCGGGCAAGTTGCTCTTGTTCGGCGAGCAGCCTTTCGACGGATCTTTTATATTTGCCCCAAAAATCGAAATCATGACTTTCGAGGCCTGGAGTTCTCGCCAACCATCTTTGAACGAGACAACTGAGACTGGGTTCGTCTTCTGAACGTTTAATTGCCTCGATTGCCTTTGGATCCCTTCCGAACACTTTGGTGTAACTTTGATTGTACCTGACTCTGTGCTCTTGTTTCACGCCCAGCTTATTTTCCAACAGACGAAACTGTAACGATTGAAATCCCGAAGCTGGACACAGATAGTCTCGAAACGCCATGAAGTCTAGTGGCGTCATCGTTTCCAAAATTGTCACTTGGTCTACCAAAAGCTGAAAGAACATGATATACAGGTATTTTAAATTAATCTATTACTTTAGCACCGAGGCGTAATTTTTTTTTTGATATCAACATTTTCAATATTAAATAAATGTAATCCTTTAAGCCACTCCATTCCCTCTGTATACGCGCGTTCAATCGATCTTACCGAGTCTATGTCTAAGACAGCCGCATTCGCATTTGTATGGTTGCCACGCTTACGCTTCTACCGCACGGGAAAGTACATTTTTGAATGATTTGTGTGGTAGACTCGGGAGAAAATGAGGAAAAAACAACGCGGCAAAAAGAAAAAGTTGATATGCTAATCCTTGTTTCATTTTAAACGTTCTAAGAATAGTTTCTGACTGAAAGATATGATTTGTGAATGGATGTTGCTGAAGGACACCGTAGTGTCTCTCATATTAAATCGCCGTTACTAAACCACTGCTACACGATTTTTTAATTCAACCGGAGGAGAAAATGCAACGACCACACCTGCATTCTGTGGTATGGAAAGAGCGTCAACGAGTTTGTTACCTAAGTCATCTATGCGTGTCAGTGCGAGGTGTCGCATATCATCCAGGGGTATTAACTTACTTAGATCCCACTGTTATTTCTGTAGTTCCCACAATCTTTCTTATTCCGGCATGAAATAGAGGGGGGGGGAGGGATAGCCTGACGTAAAGTGTCGCATTGCTGAAAACCTTGACCCGTTTGTTAATTTTCCATGGGGCGGTTAATGTGCGAATACGATATTTAACATAGATACGAATGACGATCGGAAAAGAGTAGAGAGCGTTTCACGGAGCAATAGAAAATGCCTCGATTACACGACAAGCGTAAAAGGAAGGGCAAACGCGTATTATCAAAATAAAATTTGCGATTTAACTTTGGTGTAGCAAAAAAAAAGGGAACAAAATTAATCAAATGAAAACCAACACGATTGAACGATTAAGAAATACGGAAGTTTGAAACGAAGCGAATTATAAGTTAGTGGCGTGACATATTAGAATTGTTGTTCTATTTATGAGTAAAATAGGGCGTGCGGTAGACTTGAAGGGTGACGTTCAAAATTTGATTAGTGTTACCGCGGTGATGTAGCACCCTTGTCATAAATCTCAATAGCCTAATTGGCTTGAGATTAAGGGTCATTCACATTCTTCCCATCACTGTCATTGTCAACATATGGCCGCTGGCCTTATTTTCCTACAGTATACAGGTAGCCTGTAATACGTTGCGCGTTACGCGGGAAACTTGTTCGCCATTATCCCCCTTTTTCTTTGCAAATAATACGCCTCGCAATAATATTTCATGAGTTTTGGCCGTAGATTTTTGTGAATATAATTAAACTGCAAGGAACTTCCTACTTCGCTTACTTTAAGAATGAGAACGATGCGATTTAATCTCTTCAAGATTTCCAGAGTTCTCGACTCGTTCAGTATCTGGGAGACCCCATTCTTCTGGGGGGCAGTGCGATTGTTAGATGTACCATTCAATGAGTCGAAGCTGTTTGGTTCGGAGTTAAAGAGTGCCCTAACCGAGTCCAATTCGTAGATAATCTGTTTGAACCAAAGTTCATAGGCTGCGAATCAAGAAGAAAGTAAAATGATGGAATTAATGTTTCTTTTCCACTGTACGATGTCAATTATTGTTCAGCCTGCTATAAATGTTAATAATACACTAGAAGTGTGTGGTGCAAAGTCCAAAAACATTTTGCATAATGTGCTTAACACACGTTATAACTGATGCAATGCGTGATCTCTTACCCTGATGTGTGACAATAAAGAGATGCTCGTCGTGAACTTCCTGGTTGTACTCAGTGCTTAACAATCTTTGTGCGGTCAAAATTTTGTCTAGACGAAGGTATTCGCCGTAAAGCATTCCTTCGTTCAATTGATCATTTTCTTGATCGTGATCTTCGCTGAAAAGAAGATATAATAAATTAAAGTACGCGCTGATCGACATATGATTTGTCAATTTATAACTGCTTGAACTATTCCTATTGATGAAAGTTCGCTTCACAAATTTACGTAAATGAGACTTCTGGACGAATTTAAAATTTCGTCATTTTACTCGAATTGCTTCTTACCACATAAAGTAATTACATTTACACAGTAATTACAAATGTTGCGACACAAGCAAGTAGTTTTTATTTGCAAATACTTACGCAATACCGTCCGATAATGGGCAGGCCATATTTTTAGCGTTCGTATCTTCTTCAAATTAATTACAATAATTGTAACATTCAAGCACAGCTTGCGGCAACTTGGTATTATATAGTTTGCCACTTTGCAACAGTGTTTAATAGTTTGATTAATAAATTAATGTTACAATCCAACTCCGACAATTCACATTAAAGAAAAAGCTTTTCGTTCTTAAATTGACGTGTGTAAATTTAATCACCACCACTCCTTTCGTCGAATGTCAATAAGCAATACATGTTGCTTGCGAGATGGTTGAGCGGCGACTAAAGTACTGAATGGCCTACGAGTCGCGAAACCATCCCTCTTATATTTCCACCAATGAGAGCATGTGAATGAACAATTCACGATTACGACTTACTTTAAAATGTCTTTACGGGAAAAGTATAATATGCAAACAATCTAATAGCTGCAGAGATTTTTTATAATTCAATCTTGTTCAGCTGTCAGCCAGTGTTTAATGTTTCGAGAGTCGTTCGACCGCGACGAGCAAGCACGAATAAATCAGATTTCCAGCGCTTTATTGCTTCAATTATCAAATCTTATTGTTAAATTACCACAGCATTAAATAAAAATAAATATCGGTTTACGTAACGGGACAGTTTCGCTGTAAGTACAAATCGCACATAAGCCAGATTATTGTTATCAGATTTATAAATTGCAGAATTTGTTTGTGATTCCGAAGCATTTGGAATGGATAATTGAAACTTTAATCGCCGTATTTTTAAAGGGCGAAAAATCATGAATATTATTTAACACTATTTGAAGTTACTAGCTGGATGCGTGGCTAGTAGATGTTGCGGGAGCAGCATTTGCGGTAAACTTAGTTAGGAGTTCGCGGCGCGAGATGTCGCGAGTGATACGTTTAGCCAAAAATAGCTGGCTCTTACGAAACTTGTTTTTTCATACTTATCCATCTAATTATTAATTCAGCAATACTGTAAAAACGATATAAATCGTTATGAATCCAAGATACATACTGTTAAATCTTTCTTGCATTATACAATAATTTATTTCTGTACAATATATTTTTTATATGCATCCTATATGAGACGACGAATGCCCGTAATCTCGAAATACGTAATGCATTTACCGAGACTAACGAAACGTTGTGCAACATTGACCCTGATGTCATTCACGAGGTTATTTTGTGTCAGGGGCAAGTAACGCCTCCGAAATTGTGCACAATTATACCCGTTGGTGATTTTCTATCCAGTGCCGTAGCAAGGGTAACGCAACAGGTGTGCACATAGGCGTAGTCCTTTCAATTCGTCTTTTCTACATCCACGTGTAAACTATTTAATAACGTGTTACACCACATTTACCATGACGAATGATATAATTGCTTAAAAAACATTAATTTGTACATGTACAAACACCGTTTTCGTTTATTTTTCTACAACCACCTCCTTTATATTTCCTTTTAAATAAATAAATATTTGAATCCTGTCGATTTCTCCCGTCCGCGTACACGGAACAAAGTTCGTGCTGTTCCCAGTCGAACGGGGACGGCAATCTACAGCACTGACATTCTTGCGTTTATCTGGAACGAAAGTAGTGAAGTGGGCTTAGTGTCTTCCATTAAATAGGCTCTAGCCGGTCTAAATTCTGACTGCTGTATGTATTCGGTCAACGTTGATACATTCATTGTATTTGTATAGTAATCGCTTCTTCGTCTGTCTTATCTAGTACGTTGAGTTTTGGAGTGTTACCGAGTTTTAGTCGAATAAGTTTGTTTGGAACTGTGAGCATAGTTGACCGTCGTGTTATAGTGTTATTAAAGTGAGTATTATATTAATCGCAGAGAAAAATTGTTGAAAGAGTTTTTCATTAATCGTTTCTTGTAGATGTGTGTTTTTATCTTTACGCGAGGAATGCTGAAGAATGTTGAATACAATACTAACGATACTGATTGTAAGAAGAATCCGGCGCTCTATAGTAAATGTAAAATTAGATACGACAACTCTCATAAATTCCATCTGCTGAAAATACAAAGAATTGCTATTTGTTATTATATTCGTAGTTGCTACTAATTATCGTTTATCTCGTAGAATATAACGTGCTGGGCCAGATATCGTAATTTCCGGCGTGTCGCAACTAATGGAAGGAATATCAATTACGATACACAGTGATTGTTTCATATCGTTCTTGCAAAAGAATTGTCGATAGAAATTTCGGCGAACTTGTGGACATTTCAAACAAATTTCTGATCTTACGAAAATCTTCTCTCCTAGCTTCCGACATATTCGCGAAAAACTGCTACTACTACACATTGAATTTTGCCTATACGTGCACGTCCGTGTTGTCGTATAACTTTCAAAGTATTAGTCTTGTAAAAATATAATATTAGGACATTCGTTCCTTCAAGTTTCCCTCTATGTACGGGCAATTTTGAATTGCTGACGTGGCTCGAATGGAAGAATGAAATATCATCGACTGATTGTCCTTTATCAATTAATTACGCACAAGATAGAAATTATCAGAGTGTACGGGATCACCGTTATTGCTGCGGTTAAATAATGTTACAGCAACAATATTATACAAGGGACGGTATAGGGTGGGTAAAGGGAAAGGGAGATCATATCAGAGTTGGTTGTGCTCATACCAGATAT
Organism: Nomada goodeniana; assembly: GCA_963969485.1. NCBI lineage: Eukaryota > Metazoa > Arthropoda > Insecta > Hymenoptera > Apidae > Nomada > Nomada goodeniana. The sequence continues at coordinate 15,590,789 of OZ018303.1, forward strand.
GCATGTATTATATTACGTTATAGAAATCGGTATAAGGTCTAAGACAAGAGATTGCAGATACCAGCACTTCGCTGATTTGCATTTCATTCAATCTCCTGAATGCTGTATTACGTTCTAAAGTATCCGATGACCAATTATTTTTACAGCAACAAGATGTCGAAGGTGATTCTGTATTCCCAAGAGATCAGCCCCCCGTGCCGTACGGTTCTGATGGTGGCCCGTGCGGTCGGACTGGAGCTGGAGATTCGCGAGATTAATCTGATTTCCAAGGAACAGTTGTCGGCGGAATTCAAAAAGGTAAAGATTTCGCCAAGTTTTTCATTTCGCAAATTCCGACTTGCGACAAAACGTCACCTATTGTACATGGAATTTTATTGAAATTCGCGTCCCAACGTTTCCGTTTCTCTTGCCAGATCAATCCGCACCACACCATTCCAGTATTGGAAGACGATGGCTTCGTGCTTCCGGACAGGTAACGGTTGGAAATATTCACGAATCCTTCACTCTGTTTCCACGTGTATCAAATTAATTCTATCGTGTTTCGTTGCAGCCATGCAATTATCTGCTACCTCGCGGACAAGTATGCCAAGGACGATACGTTGTACCCGAAAGATTTGCAGAAACGTGCTCTCATCAATCATTTCCTCTTTTTCGATACGGAGGCACTTTTCCCACCTGCGAAGGCTGCTTTGGTGGGTGATTCATTCGTCGTGCATGCTTCAGGGAAAACGAATCCCGTTTCACACGTATTAATCCTCTCGCATCTTATTTCCTATCTCATGCACCACTGTCGTTACCTACGTTTTTCTTTGTTCCTGGGAAATGTACGGGGGGGGGGGGGCAATAGTCTGTTGATGCTGCTTCTAAACGATGCAAGTCTTCCAAGACCAACCTCATCATAGTCGCATAGAAGACTGGAAAGTATCGCCGGGGTAAATTTTTCCCACCCCATGCTCGATAAAACAGAAACATGCTTGCGAAACGTTTATTAGCTACCGTTTGCATGGTGCACACCTCGTTCGCGTACCGCTGTCGATGGAAATTCCATGGACACAGTGACATGCCCGTCGTGAAGGCCGGTTAAGGTTCAGTTTAGGCAGGCGGAACTTTTCTTGTAGAAAACGGTCCGGCGTTTAGGTTTGGGTTAGCCTTAAACGTTCCAGAGTTTAGGTAGAACCTAGAACAGTATAGAGACATTCAGACACGCGGAGGAACCCCGTGGATAGAATGTTTCCGTATAATTCTGTGCTCTCCTCAAACACGGGGATGTTATCCACGCAGGAAACTCTGCTCATCTGAAACGAGTCCGAGTTGCACGAAAGGAGGTTAATGCTATTCGTCTTTCAGCGCGTATATACGCGCAGGAGCATTATGTGATACCGTCAGGAAGTTTCTGTGCAACCTACGTACCTTTTTACGACGCCCAATAAAGCCAGCTAACTGCACATTTTTGTCCGTGATGGGCCAACTACCGGCGACCCGTTCCTCGACGAGTACGTGTACACTTATAACTAGCAGCCGGCTCGAACTAATTTTACCGGAAAATCCCTTTGCAGAGCTGCACGAGAAGGTTGTAGAAGTAGATTAGAGTAGAACAATTGTCCGACGGTTACCAACGAGGCATCGAGTTTCAATTTGGAACGTCGAGCTGTTTCATCGACGGATCGCTTCTGTCTTGTGCATCATACTTAGCTTTCGTTCTCGTTTGTTCAATTTCGTGAATTTTTCTGAAATTTCTCGACGCCGCAGAAACCAATCCTTTTTCAACAAGCGAAATCGATACCCGAAGACAAGATGAAGGAATGGCAAGCGGCGTACACCCAATTCAACAATTTCTTGGACGGGAAGAAGTGGCTGGTCGGTGATTCTTACACTCTCGCGGACATCGGTTGCGTGACCACCGTGTCGTCTTCCATTGTAAGCTTTTTCGCTTCTATTGGAGCGAGCGTAATTACATTTAAATAATAATTAAAATGCATATTCCTCAATGTTTTCATAGGCCGTGCTGAATCTGGACGAATATCCGAACGTGAAGGCTTGGCTCGAAAGATGCGAGCAGGAATTGCCTGGCTACGAGGAATGCAACGTACCAGGCCTTAATCAATTGACTACTATGATTCGTGCGAGAATGTCTTAAACGTGGTTCATTCAAGCAACCGCATTACGTAAAAGGCACGTATACTTCTCTGTGAATAATAATTATGAATGTGTACGAATAAAATTCCATTTCGTTCTATCTGTACAAGTAATGTATGTGTTCATTGAAAATTGTATACACTCTTCTCTAAATTCCTTTCATTCTTTTTACTGACATATTATTACGCGTTGCCCCTCGATTAGCGGGGCGCATTTTTCGTCGACCGACATGCGACAATAGTCGAAGACCGCTTTCGTTGCAACTTTGCCAGCACGCATCGCCTATCATTTTTCCGGACACCGTGCTTCCCGGAAGGGCAGATAACGCGCGCTGATTGATATGCTTTCTCTCGTGTCATTTTCTCGTCTGCTTCTGCTGCACATTTTATATATAAATTTTTTTCTCGCGAACCTTATCACAGACACTTGGCGCGCAATCGGCATTCGACACGAGGGTTTCCAAGAAGTTTCTGCCCTTCGTCGACGTGGAGATAGTACCGTCGACGACGCCTCGATAATTACAAAAAACGGGACAAAATGTCAGAATCACTTGAAACCTTACTACATTTAAATACGCTATATCTACTATACTATTTTTAATGAAAATCCCATGAGGCCTGTTATTACGGGTTCCGACGTTCTACACAGGATATGAGATAAGTCCTCCCCAGTCGCGGTTCTTGACAATTTTCGAGCGTTATTTTCGCGAAATCTTTTATAATGTCTTCATGTCTTGCATCGAGGGCTTCCACAGACAGTTGCCCAACCGGAACTAAAAGTTGCTTCCCAAAAATTGTCCCCGAATTCGACCGGCGTTACAGCGTATCGCGAAAGTTTGGAAGAGAAACGTGCAGATTCGATGAACAATTGAAAAAAAAGGGGAAGAGTTCTGTACAGCAGCCAAACCGGTGTTAATAACTGTCCGAATGCATACGTGTAATCTGCGTGCAACCGTCGACATTGAACGTGATGCCGGAGTAGAGTAGCTTTTCTTGCTCTCTGTTTTGTTACTTCGCTAAGATTGTCTGCATCTTTGTTCTGCACTTTGGTCGTTGCGCTAGCGTATTCTGCGGCAATTTGCATGAATTAATACCTCGTATCTTCCGCTGATTTTCTTGCTTAGCACTAGTTACTACATTTTCACCGACCTAAAACCGGTCCAGTATGTAGAACGGAGGAGCTAATCGCCGCGCGATTTCACGCGGATCGACGAATCTGACTTAGAAAAATTATGCGTATGAACGTTGTTGTTCGATAAACTGACCGGCCCGTTCCTGCCAATGATCGAATTCCCGATTCCAAGGAAGGAGTTGAATCTCGCGACAAATTAACACGCAGATCACACTGTCGTTGGCTTTGCCGTAAGTGCCACGCGTGTACATTGCATGGAAAGCATGATCGATGATTACGAGAAACGGCCGGTTACGCGCGATATCAATGAAAAAGCAGCCGTTTACGGTTTGCCGTTGTTCATTCGGCAAACGTTATACTCTTTCCGGCTTCTTCTCCCGCATCTTCCCCTGTTTTTATTAGGTAACGTCTGGTGTCGATATCACGATGGCAGCACGTAATTTTCCTCTTCCTTACCACTCACTCGTGTAATCGTTTCTTTATTGTCTGACGCATTCGCCGCATTATATGATACCAGGTTGATATAATGCCACGAGTATGCAGCCGGTATTCTCGATTTTCACGGGACCAGACGCGGCGGCCAGGAGGTCGAGCCCTTGTCAGACAGGTTCTCGCTTTTTCGCTCCTTTTTTAAATACCACGTGCCTGGTATATTTAGATTTAGCTACGCGGTTCCGAGAAGGCGATGAAAAAACGAAAAATGATAGACGTAGGGGATTTCGGACTGGATTACGCAGAACTCCGATATTCTCTTGCGCGCCCCATAATAGGTTTGCCACCCGTGGCTGATTAGCCGGGGAGAAAAGGACCGATTTTTAGTGCGGCCGGAGAGGACGGCCTCAGCGATTCGAAGAAGGGGGTAGGGGGATCGGACCCCCGCGCCTTTTTTTCGCCCGTTGCAACCAACCTTCTTACAGGACGCTAATATTTTTCGAACCGAAACCGACGGCCTCGTTTTCGAGTCGTTTGCATATTTCTGTTCACGCTGCGAGAATAATAACGCGACGGTACGACTGCCCGCCGCATTTTTCTTCCCCCTCTTGAGACGCCCACCTTTCGCAGACGGCACCATCGCCACGCGAACCGACTTGGGGTAGAAACACTTTCCATTAAGTAATAATCGAATCGAGTCGAACGCGCGTTAACCGACGTCCGAGTGATCATTGATTGTCTTTCGATTGAGCGACTAATGGGAGCTGTTGCAAGTGTTTCTTTTTCTTTCTGCTCTGTTCAGAGGAAATATATTCAATTCGGGAACATTTAAATTGCCCCCGCGAGAAAAATCTTCTGCAACTGGTTTGCACAGTTTTTCACTCGCGGCAGTCGTTAATGGAAAGAAGCAAGCTCTTCTAACGCCTGCTGCAACAAATGTTCCGAAGTATGAGATGTTGGTTGAAATCGGTAATGATTATTCTAGTAGGGTAAGGAATCGCGAAGAATAAGATGGCTCGAGGACCGGGGTTCATAAATGAAAGTGAAAAGGAAGCACGCGGGGTATTGGACGAAGAACGTATTACGGCGAGGTTGACACTTTTCAGCCACATTTGCGTCAGCCGTCTTTTTTACGCTGTTGTCGTTCGTGTCTTGTAATTGCCCCAGTAAAGCCTGTTTATTAAAAAAACTTCGGTGTCCAAAAAAAAAAAGAAGCGATTCTTTTGTTCGCTGGTCAAGCCACTGCCAAGGTTGACAATGATTTCCCGGCCAGTGTCGATTCACATGTCACTATTATAATTTAACAGACATAGTCTGACGTTGGTGTTCGTCGAGGAAGAAAAAAAAAAAAATTGCTTCCTGCATGAAGCAAGGCAAACATGTTTGTTGCATCTAATGATAGCGCAAAATTTTCGATCGCGCCCCCGCGCCGTTTTGGCCAATAATTAACTTGGCGATCGCGGCGATCTCGCATTTATTTGTTTCCATTCTTTCGAATAACGATTGATCGATATTAATTAACAAGTGGAACGACCGCGTATCCCACTGGACGATAAGTCACGACGGGGACAATGATAGCTCGTGCCGTATGATTGGTCTCGTTCGCATATTTCAATACAACGAGAGGTCAGTCGATCGACCTGCCTGTTTGAAGTTGTGTACGCGTTTGGTATATTTGCTAAACAAACCCAAGTATTGCCGGCCTCTAAGGTTCTACTCTGTTTACAAGTATAACGATTCTACAAGGCGAGGTGTTTGATTCTATCAACATAATTTCTGATGCGAACAATCCCTGCAAACGTTGCCAAAGTGTACCGGCACTATCGAGCAATTTATATTGCACAAAATAATCTGCCTTCGAAAACATTGCAATACCTCTGGTTAGTATACAAAAACGCGCGCATCGATATAGATCGACGCATAATGTGCGTCACGCATAACATTTTTAAGTTATCGGCTTAAACCGTGTACGTATCAGTATGCCATTTTAAATCGGCATCAATCTGATTCATCGAGGCCTTCGTGGCAATAATCGTAGTTCGATCTCCACATATAGTAGAGAAGCATCCCGAGAAGCATTCGTTGCGTAGAATTCCCGTCGTGAACTTTTGCTTTAGTGCCTTGTTCCGTCTATGGGATACAAGTCGTGCATCTTACCAAATGATGAATCACATTAAAATAGACGGAGATTCGATCGAAAGTAACGATATTCGAGGTCGCCATAGCTTCACCCGTTCTCAAAGTTCTATTAATTAACTAAACCTGCTACTTTTCACCGCTTTTCAAAGGGATTAGACCAATCCAGGCTATGACATAACTTCGATGATTCCCCTTAAGGCGATCGATCATCCTCTCAAAGGTTGTCGGAACGGGCCGAAAAGGCTGAGAAGAAGAAAAGAGAAAAGCTTGACACGAAACCGCAGAAAAAGGGCGAAGGAGTTCGAAGCCAAGCACCTCTGTTCTGCATCCTCGAGCACCAATTTTTCGCCAGGATGGTCTGGTCCAAAATCGAAAACACGAAGAAAAGAAGTACGAACGTGGCTGAAGTATCGGGCCCGGGGGAATCATTTGGTAGACGAATACGCGCGTACACTCTTGTTGTGTTGTGTACGACCGTATAAATACATACTCACGGGCGGATGTTGAGACATTGCTAAGGTCCACGTGGTTGTGGATCACGGTGGTGGTAACAGTCGGTCTCCGAGCGTCGCCCAAGTGTGCATAAACGTGAGCCGGTGTGTTTCTCTTCAGCCGGGCTAGCAGTAACAGCGAGTTAGCTCAGGAAGTAGAATAAGACCGAGGAGGTGGAGGTCTGAACAGTCCTGGACGAGTTCCCTTTCGATTGGCGTCTTCGTACGAGCCTGTCCGGAGGAAGTACGCCCGGAACGTTTGCCAAAATCTGCCAAAACGAAACTCTCTGTTCATTCTGATTCGAATCGTGATGAGACTCCGGCAAGACTTCGCGAACACATAGTTCCCCTGGGCGAACGAGGATCCATACCTGATGCAGCCCCGTCGAGTTGTTCGTTTTATTTGTTAAGCAATCTGATAACCGGTGCAACGTGCCCCGGCGTTTTTCCCATTTTTCTTTCCACGGCGCCGAACGTCGGTGTGCATACGCGGTGTTGGTGATTGCGGTTTTCACGAGTTCGCGACCCGCTAGATCGATGAAGCTCGTGTGATATTACAGCCGCTGAGCTGGGCTTTGTTCGACGATAAAGCGAAAGTTGATCATTCATAGAATTTCATCGAGCGAGCAAACGTAAGTATTTAAGTATGCAAGCGCGGCAACATTGCGTGCGAAGCAATCGGATCTTCGAACGGAACGATGGCTAACAGGCCGACGAAAGAATTTAGAACGTCGATTCGAAAAAGAACCGAAATTTCTGTACGAGTGGCCGAGATTCGTCGAGCGGTTTGTCCCGGCAATATTCATCTCTTTGCATAGTCGATTTCCCGTCTCTTCGTCCTGCGCAAATACTTTGCCCCCGTGTCACCGACATCCCACTTGTATACAATTCAACTCTCAGTACAACGGTGTTGTTTCGTCGGGTACCATTGATTGTGTGTAGGGTTCGAGATTTCGATAGCTACATTGCGTACACACGTCGAAGAGCGTGACGAGAATTCGAGTAATCTTCGCGTTCGAGTGAATTCGCTTTTCAGCCGAACACGAATGCCAGTACTTCTGCCGGTGTCTCGTAATAGATAACAGTGAGCACACGTGTAAGTCTCTAGGATGTTTTTTTTCTTCTTCACTTTGCCCATCGTCAAGGTTTACTCGGGGCGCGGGATGGCATCAGGAAACTTGCTCGACCAGCTGCGCTCCGGTGCAATCTGTTTAAACTTCTGCGAAAAGCGATGTTGCTGTTCCTCCTGATTACTTTCTGTTATCGGCTGGTGACCAAACGTGCCTCCAGCATGCCATGATCGACGTTTTCATTAAAACGCCGCAAGGATCTATCGTTGAGTAACCTTCGCGTTCAGGAATCTCCTCCACTTGACGTAATTCCGTGGACTTTACCAATAAACTGGCACGCAAGGACTCGGATCTGTCTGGTGTAGTGTTAAGCAGCGTTAACTTACCTGTCTCGTGAGATCACCGACTACTTTGATTAATGCAATCAGCGGTAAGGATATATTAAGGAGTAGACGGAAGCATTTCTGTAATAGGGAATCAATTCTGTCGGCAATAGTTATTGAATATTTTCGGCCTTCCATTGCACGAAATATGTATATGGTATGTCAGGAGTATGAAAAGGGGAGGAGAAGAAAATTATTGCGATCGAACAACGTTCCTTCACCATGGTGGTCTTAGATTTTCTTTTCCTGGAAGCTCGATCCGCTGAATGTCTTCCTCATTGGTTAAGGATACTCAACGAAAGGGCTTTACTATAAAATTGTTGTAGCTGCATTATCCGGTCAACCTTGCGACTTATAATTATTACTCTGCAAGGATGATCGTGTATCAAGCAATGCCCCTCGCAAACGAGACACTCTTTACTCGACGAACGCTATTAGGAAAGTCGAACATTCGTGTTATTCCTCGCGTGTACACATTCTCAATATTATTGCGACAAACGTTATCCAGGTATCTGTCGTGTGTTTGGTACGCTTAGCGTAACGGCTGGCATAATTTACGAGCGCAGTGAAAGTGCACACAATCCGCGTTGCGCTAATGAATGAAACCGTCCTCCTGCCGGTATGTTTCCTGTTCGAGCAAGTTTCTTTCGCAGCGAATCGTTCAACGGCAGATCGTGTACATCGTGTATACGATAACAAGAAAGTATTCATGCACGGACAACCGTGGACAGAGTTGCGTCACGCAAATTGTTATTCAGTTTATCTGTCGTTTACTCTTTATGTTGAAATGTTTTAGCGTTGCCGTGAAACGCGGAAAATTTTCCTCCCGGTTTCAAGCTTTGGACTCGGAAGAGTTTCTCGCCGCGCGAAACGTGCGGGTCTTTCATATTAGTCACGGCGCGCTCGCTCGTTTCTTTGCTCCAGAAATCTACGACAATAAATAGCTTCTCTTTTTCGTTTTTCTTTTTGTTCCTCCCCGCGCATATTCTTACCCCTCCATGATTTTAATCGCGACGTCCCAGTGCATCCGAAGGTTCCCGCAAATGCACCCGCGAGCCCCGCGATTATACAAATGACAGAGGGAATATTGTGTTTCCAAATCAATAATTACTTCGCGTCTTCGCAATCTTGAACTCGAATAATGACAGGTGTGCAAACGAGCACGCGGGCTCGTGTGCATGTGCAGGCACGCAATTCAATTTGGAGGTCAAGTGTGGCGTACATGCAAATACGCTATTCCGGCCAATTATTTTCCGCATTCAACGAATTTGTGATCAAGCAAGAGTGTTTCTTTTTTCTCTCTCTCTTTTTTTTTAGTTGCCTCATGCTTCCACTGCAATTACGATTGACCGATGATCGTCGTATTGCATTTTAATTTCACTGTTCGCGTTCGGCACGGGGTGCTCGTCCTCGGTTGTCGAAAGCGCCCGGAGATCTCGATAGAGCGGTGTGTTCGTCGATTCACCCTTTAATTTCCTAATTGAAGGGGCGCATCGGTTGAAACGCAGCGACGTTCGGGGAAAATTGGCAAATAAATCATTCGACGCGTCCCTTTATCGCCTTATCGGACCGTTACGCTCGCGCAGTGTGCAACGAAGCCTGTACCAGCGGCCAAGTGGCTCGCAGTCAATAAATAATGACGATCTAACCAATTTCGGAGGCTACGATATCAAAAGTGTGGCCCGTTCGCGTCGCGCCACGAAGCGACGCGCGCCGAATATCTCGCTGACAATTCAATCATAATTTATTCACCGGGAATTAGAATGCATTGAACGCGGCTCGGCGGTTCACTTTCGAGCTCGTTATTCCGGCCCGGAAATAAATGCAGGACGTAGTTGGCACGGTGTGCAACGTTCGATCGACTTCGTTCCACGTACGAAAAAGCAATCCGTTCAGCTCATTGTTCCGTTTTCCCGCAATGGACCGCCGGTGCAGCACGCGGCGGAGTGAAGCGCATTTCCGGTTGTCGGTGTATCGACAGGCACGCTTGTTACGCCCTTCAAATATTTGTTCTGTCCCGCGCGATATATCAGCAGGCGGTTCCGCCAGTTCGTGCCGGATTTATGGATCGCGGCTCGTTTTTCGAATGGCCTCGGCCGGGGTCGATCACGCGGGACGTTCTGAAATGTTCGGCCAAAAATGAACGACTTGAAGCTGACAAGTCGCTCGACGAATTTCGTGGTCCCTCGTCGAAAGGGCAAAGTCCCGCTGCGCCGCGGCGGGGAACTCTCGAGAAATTTATTGCCACGCACGTTTCCAAGGATAATGGCCGACTTTCGGTTAATAGGTTTCATTGTAGATTCAAGCCGGCCCCGCCAATATGAGGATCGACCAGATCGGGCTGCTTCTATGGAAGAACTACATCGTACGAAAACGTCGGCCGGTAATTATAATTGTCCCGGCAACGATGCTCGTCCACGAGACGGAATTGGTGGCCGCGCGACGGCAGCTAAAGGCGAGCACCCGAACTTGAATGTTTTCAGGGTATATTGGCCCTGGTATTCGTATGGCCGGTGGCAGTGTTCATGCTTCTCTACACGATTCGCGACAACGTGGATCCGAAGTACTATCCAACTTGCAAATTTCGTGCGATGTCGATGCCGCAGGATGGCCTCCTTCCGTTCGTTCAGAGTTTCATCTGCAGCCTCGGCAACCCCTGCGAGCCTCTATCCGAATACGAGGAGGTGCCATCTTATAGAAAGGCCACGTTAGTCCTGAAAATTATAATACATTCACCAACAATCACGTTTCCTACAGAAGTTTCGCATTCTTTAACGCCGCCCTATCGCGGGAACGTGTTCCCACAATAGTCTAGGTCCACTGGTGGTAGACTTGCAGCCGATGCTCGATAACGAGACGATACTTTCCGCCGTCAGCACCCTGCCGAACAGCATCCAACTTCTGAAATCAATGGCCCGGATACTCACCAGGCCCGATATCAAGGCGCTGTTCGGTACGCATTCACGAGATCCTAACCACGTAATTAATTATACGATGGACGTTCGTGAATTTACGTCGAGCGTATCGTATTTGTCGACTAGATCGTGGCATTCGATTGGGCGATCTCTTCAACAACCACGAGGAAATCAAGAATCTTCTCAGGCTTCAGTTGCCGGACGCCCGGAATGGATTGATCGACGAACTGTTCGACTCCTCGATAAAATTGTTATACGTCAGTACCGAAGTGATGAACGTTCACGATCACACGAAACCCGTTGGCATTGTTTTCAACTTTTGCTCGACGATTTTCAGCTCATCGAGGCGTTTGGCTCGTCCGATGTCGAAGGGGTGATTTGTTCGCCGGAAAGTTTGAAGATGTACATGATTCTACGAAAGGAGGAGGATTACACGGAGATCTCGAAGGTTCTCTGCGACATCGACTCGGAGACGATACCGAACATACTCGAGAGTTTGTCCAAGCATCTAGATTTCTCCGGCTTGCTGGAGAGGGTGAACCGCGTAATGGGAAAGTTTCGTGACTACGATTTCTTCAAGGATTTGAGGCGGGCGGTGGAAACGATCCTCGATCTCCAGGTCGTGAAGAAGTACGCCCCGGAGTACCTGAGGATACGGGAATGGGTGCCAAAGATGATAATGGTATTCAAGAACGTCACGTTCAAAGAGATCGATCTGACTTTGTGAGTAACTGCGAATCGAGCATCCGGTCGATGATACGATACGAAAACGTTCTCCGATGTATTTTCTAGCGTGAACAAAACGTTGGATGTGTTGGATCTTGTGCTGTCGAAGGATCACGATTGGCCGATCGCGCGGCAATCGTTCCTCCGTTTGCAGAACCTACTGGTGTTGGCGAAAGGGTTGTCGAGGGATCAAATAATGGGGCCTTCGGACAGCAACCTCACGATGCTCGAACATCTGTCCAGTTCGTTGCGGATCATGTCCGCCAATATAGTGAGCAACGAAAATCTTACACAGATTATAGACCTGACTGTCGCCATTTTGCACGACAGCGCTAAAATAACGAGGAAGATTTTGGATCGCCACGCAAACGATATTCAGCTGTGAGATTTTGCTTTCCTCCCCGTACGAACGGAATCGCGCGTCACCCGTTGCTTCCGATGGTAATATAATTCGGAATAATTGCATTGCAGACCGGCTGAGATATTGGAGGGCGTCAGGAATTTTCTGTCCGACAAAATTTTAGCCACGTTAAGTTACATTATATCGTTCATGCAGTCGATGGTTCAGATGTTACACCATGCCGCCATTATTCACGAGGACGTGCAATACAGAATCTACAATGTTTCTAGAAATCACATGGATACAGTGCAGAAACTGTTAAGTCACGTCGAACCTGAACTCTATCGAACATTGGTGAAATCGTTCTCCAAATTGTACTTCGTAGAGGTGAGGCGAACTGTTGCATTAATTGAAACGTTCCTTTCATCGTTGCGAACGAGACCGCGCGAAACGTTCATTTTTTCCCGTCTTTCAGAAATTCGTAGACAACGTCGCGAACACGAGACCGGAGGACTACGTTTGCCAGGAGGAGATCTTGAATGAAATTTTCGAGCACTTCAAAGACGGCAGAGACGGATCGAGGTACATCGCCGAACTACTGTGCAGCGATCCGGGGAAGAAGTTCGTGTCCGACGTGTACGAAAGTTTCGAGCTGAACAACTTCGGGGACATTGTAAGAATAGCATTATGCTCGCGGCTACGCGAGCTTCCTGGAAGCGTGTTCTCATGATCTCGGGGCGATGTTGACAGGTGACCAACACGTTATCGTCTGTCATACAAATGGCGTTCCATCAAGTGGTCAGCGTGGAGAAATCGAATTTGACTTCGCTCGTGAGCAGCACGAAGAAACTGATATCGTACATGAAATCGCCGAAAAGAACGGATCCGGACTGGTCGGTCTTCAACGTCGACGAAAGCTGGGAGAGAACGTTCGAGGAGACTCGACCACAAGGAAGGCTGAATATGTGCGTGGCGTTGTTAAACATTTGTACGGGGAACCGTGCCCCGTTGGACGAACAACTAATAGAAAGGAATCGTTTTCCTGTTCCTTTCAGTCTCGGAATCCACTTGAGCATAGCGAAAATGGTTGGCTCTCGCAGTTTATCTTACTTGACCATTAAACCCGATTTGGAGAACATGGCCTTGCTCGCGCAGATTATTCTCCAGGACCTGCGGGAAAGTCCCACGAGTTGGATCAACGAAGCTCGTAACCGGAAGATGCAATTGATCGAGTCGTTTTACTTGACTGTCACGGACAAGGACAAGGTTGGTGAAGCGTATGGAAATTCGTCCGACGATTCTCCGCTCCGTCGGAGATCGAATGCCGCGAAGCTTGTTGTATTATTCAAACGCAGATACGTCTTATTTTGCACGAACACCGTTTCTACTTTGCAGGCTTTGAAAATTTTAGAATACGACAATTTCACCAGGACCTACTGCACGGATCCGAGTCCGCCCGACTTATTAAATTTCCCAAAGGGTTCGAACGAGGCGACGTTGAAAGCCCTTGTCTGCCGCCTCTCGAAGTCCGTGCAAACGAATCTGGATTTAAATATAACAGAGATCAGAGAGGCCCGTTACAAGAATATAGGATCGTTCAATTGGACGGACTTTAACGCGATGACGATCGAGATTTATCGTTACATCGACACTTTGGTCCATCAACGGGACACCGTGTCCGATCTGGCCAAGCTGGAACAGCTGAAAGAGGACTTCCGAATGTCGTGGAGCATCGATATCGGCGCCAAAGAGGTTTTCGAGATGAGGTACGCAATTAACGATACCAATTATTCCATTGCTCGGACCAGATTTCTCTAATGCTTACCACGGTTGATACCTTGTATCTTTCTGCAGCGTAGGTTTGATCTGCAAGTTCTTCAATCTGATGGAGAGCCCGCTTTTCCGTGCCAAGAGCGGATGGAAGGAGATGCACGCGATCGGCTGGGCGTCATCGGTGGTCTTCGAAGACGTGGAGAGGATCGTCGATCAAATTCAGAGGAACGACAACTTGGCGAAGCTGTCCGAGGTGTTGCAGGACATGCCGCAGACGGAAATTCTTTTGAGCGCGGTGCTCAGGAACATGTCACCGTTGATCCTCGATGTCGTCGACATCATCACCATGAAACCGATTCACCTCGTGAGTAGCTTAAACCGATGGTGGAGTTCTCGTACGTGAAATTTCCGGATTCGTGTTTTCCTCGCCAGATATCCGTTGTGGATGATTATAAATCGCGCGAGTCAGAATGGCCCTGCGTACAAAGGGAGAGCGTCGGATCAGCGATGGAGTTGCGAAACGGCACCCGCGAGATAGTACGAGAGATCGAGAGGATATCGTGCAATCCGGCATTGTTTATTCGCGAATGGAGGGAACAACCGGTGTTAGTGAGAGCAAAAAAGATTGTAAGTAACTCGAAAGGATCCTGCTCGCGGTGGATTTCACTCGGTGCTTAATGGGGCGGATGTTAGTTTCAGCACAACGAGACCGTACAATTTCCGCCGTTCAATTGGACCTTGGGCTACACGAAATTCCGTCGACTGTCTAAGAAGCTCGACAATTTGATGAACGACGCGAAAGAAGTCACGCTAATGGAGCAGCCGCATTTCTGGGGGCACTTGGAATCGCTCGCGATAGAAGTCGTTAACATATTCGAAGACAGGTCCTCGGACATGACGAACGATGCCAAGTGAGGATTGTCGTCTATGTTAATTGATGATCGATGAACGGGTGGGAGCGCGCGAGTAATCTGTTCATGTGTATTTATGATTTAGAATTGTCCTCGATTACATCGATATGGAATTAGATAAAATCGTGCCAGTTTTTAAAAGTGATCTATCGGCCAGCGGTGTTTGGGAGCCGTCGATTTCCATTGAAAATCGCGTTCTCGTTCAACTGAAATTTGTTTCGCATGTGATCCACAGGGGAACGAAAATTGCGACAAATATTCTACGCAAAGGTGAGCGCGAACACGCACGACGACCTAAAATTTCTGTTGCTCTTCATCCGATGCAAAAATTTATTGCAAATTGTTTTCACCATTTTCAGCCAACTTTTTGAGCCCGCAGAATTCCACAAAGCTAAGCTTAATCAACTTGTTAGGATTCGACGACGGTACACCGGTCTCTATTTATTACAACAAACTGCCGTATATTTTGGCCACGGTGATCAATGGATTGTCTGATATAGACATCGACAGACGCATAGTAAACGCGTTAGAGAATAACACGGGCATTACCTGCTCACAATTATTCGAATGGTGGTCGCACTCAAATATCGATCTTTCCTTCGACGATTACGAGATCCTGACGAACTTTACTTGCGATCTTGATCCGAATAACTTCAACGCTTATACCGATTTTTATATGGGCGAATCGATTGCATGGCGAAAGCCTGTTAACAAATATCGAACTTACTTGGTCACATCGATTGGCGATGTGTATGACTTCGTGTACGAAATATGGAAGCTTGTTCAGCATGTTAAGGAGAAGGGTATGGTAATGGAGTTGCCATTCTCGATGTCTTATTGGTCAAATGTGTTGCAAAAGTTGAAAGGTGCTTTAGAAGAGTCCGATAAAGGTGCTGGCAACGAGGTGAATCAATTATCCAGTATTACCAGTTATTTCTTATGCGTGTGTCAATATTTCTACATTGAAGTGTTTTCCAGGAATTGAAATGGAACAGTTATAGACTGCTCGTCGAAGGTATTTCCGAGGCACTGGTGCACATTGGGAATGCGATCAAAAATTTCAGTACCCGGAATAATTATATTAACATCTGGGATTTCGTCGAGAGCGGCGATGCCCGACAGTTGTTAAAAATTCTCGATTCCCATCCCGAGGAAACGATTGCTCTGTTGGCCAGCCTCGGCACTCTTAACACGCCCGCTGGTGGTTTCGTCCCTTACGAGGATGTACGGAACATCGTGTGTCGTTTGCGGTTTAATTCGAGCTATTGGACAACGGCCGACAGGATACGATTCTTACGGGAAATATGCTCCTTCGATCCGCACCAGTTGCTGCAGTCTGTCACCAGCGAAGAATATTATGTCAGCGAAAGCAGATCTCTAGATAAAATATTTCACTTACAAACGTTATATCGTGTCGACTTACTAACACGACTATTTTATTCAACAGCATCTAACGATCCATCATGAGTCCACGTTCACGAAATTCACACCTCTGAGCTACTCCGTTACGAAACTACTGGACGCGGCGTTGAGTCTTCAGGCAAGCCAGCCCAATATCGTTCTGAGGTCCGGCGTTTTCAATTCGACGACCTGGAGGAACCTCTCGAACGATACTAAGTCGGTAATTCGCCAAGCTGGCCGAAGTTGGTTGCGTAAATTCGCGACGGACACGAAGGACGGGAATCGCACGGAATTGAACGCGTTGATCCACACGCCGGACTCGTTCACGAAAATGGTGCGGATGTACCAGCTTGTGGACGCGACCGTCGAGTTGCTGGCCGGCGGTGATTTCTGGCAAAAACTTCGAACGATCTACGAGAACGGAAGAATGAGATTTGTCTTAACTCTGATAGAGGATCTGCCGAGTCTCGTCGTCAGCGGTGTTGACACGTTCGCGAAGTCGGAGAGACTGAACGATTTTGTGGAGAAACTTTCGCTCGGCAAGGTACATCCGTGCGACATCGACAAATATTTGATCGTGCCCAGTTTTGTGAGGAAGAGGGTCCTCTTGTCGAGCGTCACTAACTTCTGCCAGAGGATCGTCCTCACCGACAAACAGCTGACTTTGATCGATCTGTTGCCCCTTGACGCCAAGTACGAGGTACGACACCGAACCGTGCAACTTTTAAGACGCCGACGCCGGCTGCGTGAACGGTGTTAACGTTATTAAAATTTACGTATGATCGCAGGGGGGTGGAGTATCGATGAATCAGATCGGGGAATACAACGAGACTTATCTGCTGGATAAGTTGGATCACATACAGTCGACTGTAATTCGGGTCGCGTCTGAAGGATTTCGGGATCTAAAGGTTCCGACGTGGTGGACGTCCTTCAAGGAGGGCACTTTCGAAGACTTTTTATCGGAATACAAGAAAGAGGTGAGCCGTGAAACTTTAATTACGCGCCAGGTGGTTTACTCAGATGGTCGTTCCCTAGGACCCGAAGACGCTTGGTCACTTGGTGGTGAAAAAGGTATCGACGATCGCCAGGAACATCTTGAATTCCGCTGACAATACCGGGTAAGTTGTATTTGACGTTCGCGAAATTGATCTATTGATTGCCGAGCGTTCCTTTCAGAAACTGTTCTTGGTGCGTCTCGTTCCCCTTCGAGATTCTAAACTCGCAGGTGCTCAACCACGAGCTCTACGCAGATCTCCTCTGCCAGATGAATCGATTGAACATCACAGAATTTCACGACATATTGATGCAAACTTTTCACTGGAACAAAACTATCAACATGGTGGGTTAATTAATTGCTGCGCCCTTCCGCCATGCACCAAATACTTCTCTGCAAAGTTCGATTCCTTTCAGATAAAAAATTACAAATATTTGAGCGTCAAACGGAGCAGAAACGAATTTGTAACGACGTTGGAGGGCACCGTTCATTACATCGTCGACATCATAGTGAACTTTCACAATGAGACGTACAGAGACAGAATGACAGAGTGCTTTCATAAATTCGTAGGGACACCTGCCTATTCCAGACCAGGATTGTAAGGATTCGTGCAATCTGTATTTCTCTGTTCGATTACTAAACACCATTGAAATTTCTCAACTCTTCAATGACGCCATAATAAAAGCAAGTTCCGTTTAAGGTACGTGACCGTAGTTCTCGGTATCCTGGACACTCTGCAGAAGAACGTGTTCATTCTGGACACTGCTCGCAATCACAAGAACATCGACATGCTGTCCAGACTGGCGGAGCAGTACGTTCCAATCTGGAAGCCCCTTCGTGACGTGACGAAGACGTCGGACGTCCACCACGTCGAGGCGTTCCTGCCCGACGCGATGATTAACGTGAACGCGATACTCAACGATAGAAACGGTTCTCTGTGCACGACGAAAACGGAATGCCGAAACGCGACGGTTTTGTACAAGTATCTGAGCTCGAGAAACTCCGGGAAGGTGTTCCAATACGATCCAAGGACGTCGAGTTATCGATCGTTGATGGAGATCGCCGGTCGATTGTCGCAGAGCCTCGATCTAGATCGAATAGACGGCAATCTTAAGAAATGGCGAATGGAAGCGACGTGGAATTTAACGTGGCTGAGGGATATTCTGGGACACTTGTCCGTCGTTATCGGGGAGAGCGGCAATCTGCTCGACGTTGCCAGTAAAATAGACTTCCAGAACGTCTCCGACGTCCTAGGTGTTCCTGATATCGTCGATGGAGTGGTTAATATCCTGAAGGATAAGACGGTGGACAAGCTTTTCGCCGGGTAAGAGAGGGTTCGATCGAAGAGACGAGATTAGGGGTCGAGGTCGCGCTGACGATATAGTTTTTCCGTCTCTTCCTTTTCCCACCGATGTTCGGCCTTTCTTTCCAGCCCGAAACGTTAGAATTTCCTTGTGTACCGATCTTTATTTGCAGAATGAAGATAATCGTGGAAGACGTGAAACCATTTATCACGGATCAAGCTGCGCTGGACGATATTTATCGAATCGTTACGGCGCTGGAGTCGATGGATATATTCAAGAATTTGGGTCTCCTCGATATGAAATGTATGATTTGTCACGCCGCGGTTACCACTCGCGCGGAACACCCGACGACGTTCGATTTTTGCGAATCGAGCCGTATTTTCATTTTCAGACGTTATCAGAGATATGTTCGACAACTGGGACATGGTGAGATCGTATTTGGTCGACAAGATCGGAATTTCCAATGACGTCGCGCTGATCCTGAGCCAGGCGAAGATAGACATGCTCTCCGTGTTCATGAAAGAGAGAAAAGCCCTCAGTTTGAAGGAGATCATTTGCTCGCCGGTGAAGCTTAGCGACATGTTGAATTTCAACAGCGGCCGAATCACCGCCGAGGAAGTCAGCTCCGCGTTCTGCCAGTTCGAGGATTGGCAGACGCAGAACGTCACCATCACGTTGATCAAAAACATGAACTTCGATTACATCTTCAAAACGGTGAGTGATCCCGCGCAGACGCGGCGGTGGTTAACGAATTTAAACGCTAACGAACCGCGTGATTTTTAGCTAATGAGCGCGAACGTGAAAAGCATATTGGCCAACGCAAACTTGACAGAGGCGGAGGGAAAAATAGTGCTGAACAATCTTGGGGTGGCCGCAGAATTGTTGCCGTTCTTCAGGGACAAACTTTCCTCTGGTACAACGTCAACGGAGACCGGGGAAACGGATGAACAAGAACCGGACCAACCAGTCTCCAGTACGTTAGGGGATATTTTGAAATATAATTGGCAGAGCTTGCGCGTTCAATCGGATAATCCATTGTGTTCCACAGCTTCGAAGTTTCTGCAAGATGCCAGCCAAATGCTGTGCGGCGAAGCGATGGTCTCTGACAGCGGTGATTTGTACAAAGTCATTTCGAAGATCGAGGACAACAGCAAGGTGTACGACCAGGCCGAGCTCGACTCCCTCCCAAGTACGCGAAGTTAATTAAATGGCGGACAATTGTAAAGACTCAAGGGTTTAAAATACGCGAATCTTTCTCACGTTTAGCCGACTTCTGCAGAAGCACCTACAAAAGTATGATAGCGATGGGCGGTGGAAAAATCATATGGTCCTACGTGAAGCCATTGTTGCGCGGTCGAATTCTTTATACGCCAAACACTACGCCAATAAACAACGTAATGGCTCAGGCGAATCGAACCTTCGTCGATATGGAACACTTTGGCGTGCTGATGAAGAGTTTCGAAAAAACTCTGACCTCTTTGGCGGATCTGTCTGGCATGGGCGACAGTTTGAGGGAGCTACAGGACATAATGAATTCTGACGTCATCAAAATCGCGATTAAATCGTTCGGGGGCGGCAACTTCGAGGGCGGTAGGTCGAACTGAAAATAGAAACTCCTGTACAATGAGCAGCAATTTTTCGCCGGATTATCCCAACCGTCGCGCTGGTCTCGTTCGTTCTATTTTCTGAAGGACAAAGAAAAACGCCTTTTCCTCCTTTTTTTTATTTCCAGGAGATTTCACCGATATGAATCTTAGCGAGATTTCGTGGAAGCTTAAGAGATCCAAACATTTGATCAGAATGGTCGGCATGCTGAATGATTTATTGGAGTGCGTGCTCGTGGATCGTATAAGAGGATTTCGATCCGAGGAAGAAATGGAGGCGGAGGCACGAATTATGATGCAGACCCGGGAATTTTTAGCCGGCGTTGTCTTTTTGGATAAACCCACGAAAAGGTCTGCGAGGTCCTTGAAGCAGGAGCTACCTGAGAATGTGGTATACAAAATTCGAATGGACGTCGACTACGTGCAATCCACGACGAGATTAAAAAATCAGTTCTGGACGCCAGGCCCTGAAAGTAGCTTCATTGAACATTTAAGATACTTGAGGGGTTTCGTGCAGCTTCAGGATTCTATTGATCGAGCGATCGTTAGAATAAAGACTAACAGCGATCAGAATTGGAAAACTGTGACGCAACAAATGCCGTATCCTTGCTGGAAGAACGTACCGTGAGTGTTATCCATTGGCGTCTATTAATATTCATATTTTAATTTCGTTGCGTAAAATGATCTGTCCTCGTGCAGATTTCAAACCACTCTCTACGAGTCTCAGGGCATACAAGTGTGTTTCTTTTTCGCGCTGATGATGTGCGTTGGGTCCGCCGTCAGGCATATCGTTTGGGAAAGGGAGTCGCAGAATGCTATGGTGAGAATGGCAGATACGTCGCAGCGGTTATTAATCGCCAAAAACAGAACCGAAAAAACAAAAACTGACAGACATGAAACATTTCTTTCAGGTGATGAGCGTAATGGGACTGAAACCTTGGAGAAATACCATGGCCTGGTTCATCACCACGTACGTGGAACTCTTGATCGTGATGTTCTCCATCGGCTTAATTCTCTTGGCTGGAAAGATCCTGCCGAAGTCCGACGCTTCTCTGATTTTAGTCATGATGATCAATTATGCATTCTCCATCGTGACCTTCTGGTGAGTTCTATCGAACGAACGGCCGTCGGCGTAACGATTCTTTATTAACGCACCCGAACAAATTTTCAGCTACATGATTTCAACGCTGTGCAGTTCAGCCAGCTTGGCTGCGATCATCACCGTGGTTATGTTCTTGCTGACATTCATGCCGTACGTCATTGTCATTGCTATGGAAGCAGTTATAGGTCTCGGGTATAAGCTTTTCATTGTAAGTTATCGCTATCCAGCGTTGCAACAGCGCTTCCTTGACAAATAACATGCTCGGTCTATGCTTCACGCTAACGAAACTTCATAAGTAGCTATTATTATTTACCATTGTTATTGTCGAACGTTCTGCGAGGGTGGAACAATTGATTGCTGTTTTTTGCCCGTCGATTTCTCGTCAATTGATACTAAATGTAACTTCCAGTGTCTGAGCATGTCGACCAGCTTTTGCTACGGTTGCTTGTACGCGGCGAGGAAGGAAGTTCAAGGTGTTGGGCTAACTTGGAGCTCGATGTGGGAGGAATCCAGCCCCGGTGACCCGATGTCTTTGGGCTTGGTGCTCCTAATGACCACCTTTGACGGCTGCCTTTACGCCGTCATTGGTTATCTCGTCGCCCGATACACGAATTCAGGTAGAGAACTGTTAAATCCATCTAAACTCGGCCGCACTCTTGCGAGTCTCGTAGATTCGATATTTCGATGTCCGGTGGAGGTGTCGCAAGCTGTAGAGTATTTTTATGCACGACTTGTTCTATTCTCCTATGATTTTTTTTATTCATTTGTCCTTTTTCTGTTGCACTTGACAATTTCTTTCAGCCGTAACCGATCGTACGCGACGAAATCACGGATACAATTTCCGATAATATTATTTGTGTTCTCTGGTGCGGGGTGACATCACCGATTCATTAAGTGTTCTACTCGCTGTTCTCTCGCCGCTATTCCTTTATCGACAACTAAAGATTCAAGGAAACACGCGATGCGATTTCTTCCATTAACGGGACACTTTCGAATTTCTTCATTAACACCCTCTTCACGCGTACGCGCGCGCACAACGAATGGAATGTCGTTTGCGAATTACGTTCAAAAGCAGCATCCGCACCGCATCGCTGCGACCGGCGCGTCAATTTCGCGAAACATTTCCCCCGCACAATTGCAAACGGTGGTACGAAGAGAAACGTCAGGATGGCCGTGGCGTGAAAATTGCACCCAGGGAAAGAGAGGGAGGGTGAGAGAAGGATAGATAAGATAGACGTGTACCCGAAAGAAGTCGATGACTCGGTGAGTTTCTGGAAACGGACGAGCTATTGGCCAATAATTTTCCAGGCAGGGGCTTTCACGATTTGAGGTCCCGTAGCTTATGGTGGGCCGATACACGCTCTCCCTATGGCAGGCAGAGCTACCTCGCCTTCGTCAAGAATCTCTATTTCACTAACGACGTTCTCCACCCTTCAGCCACTTACCAAGGTATCGCACACGCTACGCTCTTCCGCTCATGCACGATATTTCAGCTTCTCTTTCGTCTCCCGCTTGTGGCATTTCTCATGCGCCCTCCTGTTTTATTCAAGCTTCACCCGTGCCGCACGCATGTTCGGATATATACGTGTACATATTTCAGTCGCTGTTTATACTGGCCCCGTCTCATTCTTCGAATATCTAATTCGACCCGAGCCGGCCGTTCGACGGCGTGCTTCTCGATGAATCGTGGAAATATTCGAAATCACGATCTAATCTGCATAGGCGCGATCTAATCTGCACGAACGCGATACGGCCGTCTACCTTCGTGAAATTTGTCCGCGGAAGAGCTACCCGAATATTTAGATTGCACCGAATACGGGAACGTTTGTTGCTACTTCCGTGGGAATGGGAATTTCCGCCGGGAGGGCGCTTAATTTATTCAATATTGCAGTTCGGATGCATCATGGAACGGCTGTTCCAGGGGAATTCTTCTTGGTAGGTAGCCGGCGCACAGTGTTTGCTCGGGGTTTCACCGCGGGCAGCCGGACGGTGGCGACGAGCATCAGACATTTGCACGAATCTGCATTTCTTCGTGTTTCTTCGTCGATCGATCCGTAATATGAAATTATCGCATGCCGCGATCGTACGCGACGCACGATGCTGACGCGAGTCGTATTTCCCTTTCGCTAAAAGACGACGAAACGTTGCGAAGATATTTAAATATTCGATATTTAAATATTAAGTGCTTGCTTTTGGCCTGTCTGCCGATTCCTAATTAAAAGCACGAACCATTGCACGATGTACGATATAGATGAAGACAGCGACATCAGGAGTTTGATAGTCAGCGAGAAGCAAACGGGGGTGATGTTCGAAGGCGTCAGGAAGGTTTACAACAGCGACCAGGGTGAGGTGGTTGCCGTGGACGACTTCACTTTGAAGCTCTGCGAGGGAGAGGTGACCAGTCTTCTCGGAAGAAACGGCGCTGGAAAGACTACCATTATGTACGTGAAAACCTGCGACGGTTATTTAAACAATCACTTCCATCGCTTGGTTCCATGTCGATTCACGTATTTCGACGGTGTATTCTCATTTCAGCAAGATGCTGACGGGGATGCTGGCCCCGACGACCGGCGAGATATGTTTGAACGGCAACGAGGGCTGCAAGCCCGAAATAGGGGTGTGCCCTCAGGACAACGTGCTCATCGGCACATTGACACCCAGGGAACATCTGCTGTTTTATTCAAAACTGAAGCAACCCAATAACAATGCGAAGACGCAACGGAATGTCAACGAGTACGCCACACATCTATTATTCATTTCTCCTCGTTTAATTCCTCTTCAATGCCCTTCGACTGTGGCCTACAATCACTTCAATGTTAATTCTCCCGCAGCATGTTGGCATCTCTGGAACTAGGCAAACAGGAGCACGAGCCAGTGTATCGACTCTCGGGCGGGACAAAAAGGAGATTGTGCGTGGCTCTGGCCTTCCTAGGATTCCCGAGGTTGGTGATCCTCGACGAACCAGGCGCCGGGGTTGATCCCGCGGCGAGACGTAGGATCTGGCGTCTAATCGATCAGCACAGGATCGGGAGGACTGTCATTCTGTCGACGCATCATCTTGACGAGGCTGACATGCTGAGCGACACCGTAGTTGTGATGCACAAGGGGAAGATACTTTGCACGGGATCACCGTTATCTTTGAAGATGATGCACGGACGCGGATACAGGCTTCTGGTGTCGTTCCCTGGCGATCGCGACACTAACGCGGATTCGATTGGAAAGAAGAGAATGGAGATTCTGAGGGGCCTGATGGAGGAAGCCGTTTCGAATGCGGAGACACACGCGATTACGGACACGGAGGCAGTGGTGACGTTGCCGTTTCAGGGAACGAATGGTACAAATAATAAGTACGTCGAGATTCATTGAGCAACCCTAATCGTTGAGGATCTAATTGGATATTTGCGGTTGGTTAAGTAAATTTGTATTTCAGTATTTCGCACGCTGCCAAGGTTCTGGAGGACGGCCGAAATGTATTGGGCTATTCGCATTTCTCTTTGGAATGCGACACTTTGGAAAGGGTGTTCCTGGATCTCTGCTTTAGAGCAGAGAGTGGGCCGTCCGCCATTAGATCTAGTCAGGATAGTATCATCAGCGTGGATCCCCTTGGTTAGTATGATTAAAACAATAGGATAGCTGAGAATTTTTTTTAATAATATTCGCTCGACTGTAGTAAAGGGGCTCGAATTTTTCACAGGATCGACAATACCCAAAGACGACGTCGATTTGATCGGCGTTCAATCTTCTCTGAGTCCATCCCCTATTAGACAGATGAAAGCTTTGCTGAGGAAACGAATATGGCATTTCAGAAAGGACTGGTTCACATTCTTGGCTGGCCTCCTGTTGCCAACCATGTTCGTTGCCGTTGCCATGGGATTCTCTTTGATCAGACCCCCATCGGAAGATGAACCGTCGCTCGCTCTTACTCCCAAATTATACAAGACTCATCCGACGTATTTCTACAGGTATTCGAAGTAATGAATTTGTCGCGAGCTTAACGCTAATTGTAATTGTTTGTTTGACCCAGCATCGACAATCGCGACGACCCGTTTCTGCAACACGTGTCGTTTCAACTGCACGACCGATTCGGCGACGATTATGCTGGTGCCTGGCAAACATTGCCAAACGTATGACCTTTTTCAACATATCCCGAATGAATATTCGAGAATTTTCAAAACCCGTAAAGTACATATTCCTCTTTAAATAGGATACAGGTACCTGCGAGTGTCTAGAAGGTCAACAGGTTTGTCATGGTGTCTCCAAAGCGGTCGAAGGTCTCCTACAGGTTTTGCCTGGCAGGCCTACTCTCGATTGGATAGTGTCGACACACCAAGAGTACATAGAGAAAAGGTATGATGCATAAGGAAACGGCGGGGAACAAGTTTCCTTCGAATTTTAATTCACGCGAGTACAATATTTCATAGGTACGGAGGATGGTCGTTGTCTCACGCAAAGGACGAACCACTTTTTATCATCTGGTATAACAACAAAGGTCACCATGCCCTACCGTCTTACCTGAGCGCTTTGAACGAGGCAATCCTGAGATCATCGGGTGTTCAAGGTCGGCTGACAACCGAGAACCATCCGCTAAAGTTGTCCAGCGAACAGCTGAATCGAACATCTCTGTGAGTCCCGACGTTCACAGTCTCCATGTCGATAAAAGAAAAGAATAGCAACGCGCAGGTGGATTCGCACCTCCCGTTACGTCCGGACAAACGCAAACCTACTCGGGATTAAACGTATGCCGGTTCGATTCTACCATGTCGTCGAAATGGGACGAGAAACGAGCATAAAAATATCACGCGCGCCGCGTGTACTTTGAATTAACTCCGCTCGTCTCTTCGCGTGTCAATTGGATTTCGTCGCCGTCATCATTCGAATCCTATTTCCCACCCGCCTTCTCGCCACGTCGATTCGATATTGACGATTAACTTCGTGCGAAATTCCCGCGATTCAGATTGCAGCACGTCGCGGACGTTGGCGTTGCCCTGGTGCTCTTGATCGCGTTCAACTTGGTGGCGGCCCAGGGGTCGAAAGAATTGGTGAGGGAAAGACTGTCGGAGGAGAAGAGAATTCTATATCTGGCAGGCGTCCACCCTGTCACCTACTGGACGACAGTGCTAATTTGGGACTTCTTCGTGAGTTGCCGCGAGATCGCGAACGTACGACAGAGACGAATTATAATTGCATATTCTGTTCACCTAGGTGTTTGGCTGCTCGATAGCTTTGGCCGTGATCGTCTTCGAGATATTCGGTCTTCCCGCTTACGTCGCTCGGGACAATTTACCTGGAATCTGCTTGCTGTTGTTCCTGTTCGCGTGAGTATTCGATATTCAATCGCGTATTCAATGCTCAGTTCGATTCACATGAACGTTCGTTATTTTCAGTTGGGCGGCGTTACCATTCTGCCATTTGGCAGAAAAGGCTTTCGACGATGTCAGCATGTCGAACATGGTGCTGTTCTGCGTCAACACGTTCATAGGCGTGGCCTCTCTGGCCACTATATTGGTACTGGACATCCTGGGCAAAACGAAAACCGCGGAGGATGTTCGGAACGTGTTGCATAATGTCCTGCTAATATTCCCCCAATACGTTTTGGGCGACGGGCTCGTGCAAATCTCGCGTAACGACATCACGGCTCAATTATTAGAGAAATTCCGCATGGACACGTATCAGTCACCTCTGGGTTGGGAGCTTCTGGGGGTCCACTACGTTTACCTCGCGGTGGTCGGCGCTTTCCTGTTCACGTTGAACCTGTTGGTTGAGTGTCGAGTTCTACCCAGCTGGAACAAACAGAGATGCCGGCAAGAAGCGGTGGAAGAGGACGACGATGTGTCGAAGGAGAGAATGAGGGTCGAGGGTGGCATGTCGAACGATATCCTGCAGGCGGTGAAACTCCACAAGGAGTACAGAAGCGTTTACGGGACGAACGTTGCTGTTCAAAATTTAAGCCTGGGCGTGCAGGCCGGCAAATGTTTCGGTCTTCTGGGGACGAACGGGGCAGGAAAGAGTAGCACGTTTCGTATGTTGACCACGGAGATCGTACCGACATCGGGCCGGATCATCCTGAGGGGCAAGGAGATCGGCTCGGGGCCGTTGTGCAACGGCGAGGTCGCTTACTGCCCTCAGAGCGACGCACTGGACGGTTTCCTGAGTCCGCATCAGTGTCTGACTATTCACGGTGAAGTTTGCGGGCTGAGCAACGTGCCCAAGGTGAGGACAGATTTATGCTGGAACTTTCGAACCGCCCTGCGTCCCCGAGTTGTCCGTGGGACCTTTAAATAACTTCCGTCGCGTCCATTGCCGAGCGGGTTGCGCTTTTAATTATTTCACGTTCGAAACTTCTGGTTCGCAACAGCGAAGGGAGTACGCGACAGAACCGGCGCGGGCAAGCGGAAGATATTTGCACAATTTCCATGTACTCCTTTTCTCCACGATGGTAAAAGGAACGATTCCGGGAAGATGAAGCATAAAAGTTGCGCCCCTAAAAGCTTTCTTCCTTCGTCCCGCATACAGGCTACGCGAGAATTCGCCGGCAAAAATGTAACGCTACATTGTGAGAAATCGTTTGTTTCAGGCGGTCGAGGCCGCGCTGAGGAGGCTGGATCTTTTGAAATACGCGCACAAGAGGGTGAACAGCCTTAGCGGAGGTAATAAGAGGAAGTTATGCACCGCCTTGTGCGTAATGGCACCGGTGTCCGTAGTTCTTATGGACGAGCCAACCAGGTATTTCCTACAATGGTTTATAAACGGCACCCTCTTAGCGAGGATGGAGTTCATGCTGTCCGTGGCTCGCCCCTTTCCCACCCTGTTCATTTCTTTTTCTCCGCAGCGGCATGGATCCGGCAACGAAAGACTTGGTAGCCACAATGATAAAACACATGACGAAAAATCAGAGCTGCGTAATTCTGACGTCGCACAGCGTGACAGAATGCGAGAACCTGTGCAATAGGGTCGGTATTCTTGCCAAAGCCGGTCTTAGATGTATAGGAACGCCACAGCATTTGAAGCACAAGTAAGAACGTATTTCGATTCGAATTGTCGACTGCGCTATCGGTTAAATATCGCATCGTCCAATATTTTGTATCGATGTGCACGCGTAATTGATACACTATTAACGTTCGCGACAAAACGTTCAATTATTCTGAGCGAATACGCACCGATCCGAATATCCGGACAGGATTAATTTCGACCGATGCATTTTAATGATGTTGTTTCGACTGATGGATCGTCCGTGTCGGTCGGATCTTACGAAAGGCTTTTCGACAAAGTTCGCAATGGGGCCATTTATCTGGCGGCCGTCGATCGCCCCGCCCGACGATCCCTGTTGTCGATTGATTTTTAATTTCGTTCATCATTCCCGGAACGACGGCCGCCGTGCTGTCCGCTGGGAATTTCATCACGGTTCACGGTTGCATCCCGATGAACATTCGGAGATTACGTTTCGTTTAAATCCCCGTCGCATTACCCGCGTTCGACGATCCTCCGCGTTTCCCTGTAATACGCGATCATTTAAATTCCATTTCAGAATATAACGTAGTGCGCCATAAATATTTAACCCTATCTGCATCTTTCGCCCCCGGAAGCCCCTTGTATCCCATACCCGATTTCTCTTTGCACCCCGCCGTCGGCCACCGGAGAATTTACAATATCTGACGGCACGTGTGCACACCGTGCCACGGCTGCGCGACATCCGCCTGTGTAAATTCATTCGCATTCACAAAGGAACCTGTTTCCCGTCGCATTTTTTTTTTGCTCCTTGCCTAAACAGCACGGGCGTTCTCCCGTTTCCGTATGAAATATCGGGGTGCGATGTGCAGTTGCCGAAAGGGCACGATAAAGTTCGACCGGGCTTGTTCTTTCTGAAATTTCATTTGAACCCTCCCACCTTTCGGCCGGTTTCCGGAAGCGCTGCAATTTGTTCCCGTTCGACGATCGCCGTTCAATCGCGACAATTTTTCGCGAAATATCGTCCCGGCGGGTTAATCGCGATTAATCCGATCAGGTCCGTGCCGGTTGATCGAAGCGCGAAAGACTAGAACAGAGACGGTTTCATCGTTTTCACGGCGGGTCCTTTGACCGGATCTCCCTTCCTCTCTCGCGCATCTCTTGCAATACGGCCATGTAAATTTACGGAGGAGCAGCGGCCGCGCAGCTGCCCTTTCCCATGGCGTAATTTATTGACGCTGTTACACGTATACGTGCGCCGTGCGAATGAATACGAATAGATGGATCTGTCATTGAAAGCGCGGGGACGCGATAAATATTTGTTGCGTCGTCTTTCCTGGCCGTTTTCATTTTTTCCGTCGACGTTCCCCCCCCGCGTTTCACCCTTCCCCCTTGTTAGTCAATCTCGAATCGCGACGTTCCATCGCGCGACGCCTTTCTCGAACCTTCGCGGCCGCGATCACGATCCGATCACTTTCGTTTAACGTCCACGGGTCTGTCCTCATCCGTTTCGTATTTCTCTCGACAGATTTGGCGAAGGCTACGTTGCGTTCCTACGCTTCAAGCACACAGTCTCGTCCGCGGATCTGAGGAAGGTCGTAGCGAAATACTTTCCACAGGCTGTGATATCCTCGAGGCAGGCAAGCGCCGCTCGTCTGCTCGTGCCACGAGGCCAGGACATGACGGTGAGCAGCAGCTTTAATAAGCTGAAGATACTGGCCGAGGAGCTGAGAGCGACGGACTACACGCTGACCCAAAGCTCGCTGGATCAGGTTGGTGTGATAAAAGTTTCCCAACAGAGAGGCTGCGCGGGGTCACGTCGCTGTGAACTGTCGGGGTACGCTAGCATCGAGGGAATATTGCGCAACAATTGTTCGCCGGGCAATTCCAAAACGAAACGGCTCGAATCGAATGTTAATCGATGAACTACTAGGATATATATGCCGCGCGATACATAATAGCATTGTCCCGAGCAGATGATGCACAACCAGCGCAACCCCTGCCACCGCCCGATCGTTTGACCGAGGACGACCCTCGTTTACGTCCCACCTGACCTGAGGAATATTAATGGCCGCCACTGTCTTACGGCCTGCACTTGTACGCGGTCATTCTCAGTGGTTTATAACAAGCCGGGAACATCTGGTGTCGCATCCGGTTTCTCCAAGATCGCCTAACTGCTTTCTAATTCACGTATACGGTTCGCGTTCATCGACCGTACCAGCCTCCGTCAATATCGATTCGCTTTTGGACCCAGGTCTGTTCGATTCCCGCACGACGAATCGACGCTTCACCGTTTTAATTTTTGTTCCCGTTCTGCGAGAATTTTAATGCCGTGACCATCGGTGTCCTTCGTCGATGTTCAATCAACTCTCGTTCATTTCTTGTTGTACGTCGCGCCGAGCGACGGCGGAGGAATTTTTTCATTTAATGGAGGAGTTACGTTCGCTGGAACGACAGGCGGTAACGCCGCGGCGTCTAATCCTCTGATCGATCGCGGTTATCTTTGCTTATCGCGAAGGAGGCGATGCTTCGACGCGAATTACGCGTTCGTCGCGCGATTATCTCCTCCATTTTCCGACGGATCACGCAATCACCCAGGGACGAGCGTGCCGCGCGAAATTGCAACTAGATGCCGTGCAAGCGTGTCGACGGAGGAAGAGAAAACAGAAAGGAAGAAAAGGAACGAAGAAATTTGCATTCTACTGTGCCCCTTTTCCACGGTCGTGTCCCGCGCGAGCAGCGGGCCAGCGATTTCACGCGGAACACTCACCCGGCAGATTCACGGAAGGCGCGGCGATTTTGCACGAGCCCGTTAATAAAGGAAGCGCAATTTAAACGCTAATTAAAAAAGTTGCACCGCAGCAACTCTGTACTGCGTTCGAGGGCCGACTGTGATTAACGCTGCTTAGAAATTCTTCGTTATTTCAGGAAAACCACCGCCGCACTTCCTCGATCCGCGATTAATTGATAAGTTGCCTCGCACAACGACGAACAATTTTTCACCCTCGACTCTCTCCCCCCGCTGTTTTCGATGCACACGAATTAGCCGGGTCATTCTTCATTCGTCGGGGGCCAATTCGCGCGCGAGGAACGTCTTTTTTTCACGGGGTCAGTAGGTTCGCGCGTCGTTCAAATAATTTATAGCCGAACGATTATTAGACTGACGTCAGAATAAACGTGGGATTCCGCGGCCCTCGCTCCATTCAATGGAGTCACGTTCGCGTCGTTTGTTCGCGTCTCAGGCGACGCGGCCTGTCTCCTTAATGGAGATAAGATTCCAAGGGACCGTCTATATAGGAGGCTGCCATGGGATTTGCTGATCCAGTTATGTTTACCCGTACACAAATCTCACCCCCCTCCAACCCCCAAGATTAACTCGACTTAGAGACTGCTCCTTCTTAGTCGAAGCCGGTCTTCCCGGGCGCATTCGCGTTAACCCCTAAATTCACCCCTCGGAACCAATTTCAAACACCTTCTGATTCAATTAATCGTGAATTGGCGCAGCTCGATCTTCAGGCTGGCTTCCCCTCGAGATCTTTGCAATTCCTCTGACTACTTCGATCGATAGCTTGCCGACATCGTTACGCAAAACAAATTACTTTATTCCGTTTGCAAGTGTATTCCATTGTAGGTTCGTTCTATTTGTATAGGCACGTGGACGGTAATATAGCGATAGAAAAGCGTCGTAGATATTTCACGAAAAAATCAGTTGGATGGATCCGACAGGAGGAACGGTTATGTGTACATGGACAACGATTTTATCGCCGGCACGCAGAACCCCGGGGATATTAATTAAACGGTCAATGATACGGCCGGCCGAATAATAATTCGGTATCGTCGGGAAATTATGAAAATGGCTGAATAATCAGGCGAACGCGTACTATTTTCCGCGCTGCGTTGCGCGGCTGATTATTGATTCAGCTATTGTTGGCTCGGTTTCTGCGAACCTATCGTAGCACCGTTCAACCGCTGTTACGATTTAGCGGGCGAGAAAAATCGGAGTAACTCCTGAAATCCTTGCGAAATAATTGCTGTGGCGTTGCGCGAACGAGCAGAGAGCGAAAATCAAAGGATGCAGGCCTAGTTTCGACGTTAGCAGAATCCGGTTGGCAGATATTTAGATTTCACGGTGGAAAGCGTAGCTGCGACAGGCGCTTCTCGAATCTTTTCCTCTACGAAGGAACGACGCCGAAAGGGGATCGCCATCAAAAGCCAACACCAATCGGATCCACGGGAAGGTAAACTCGTTTCGACAGCGAAACGAACAGGGATCGAACCGGTGCAATTTAATTGCCGCCGACGCGGAAACTGAGCGCCGAATTTGTTCATCCCGTTTCGAGGGCCCGAACCGTGAACGTCTCGACAGGGCACACGGGCCGTACAATTTATGTCGTCGAAATTATATTATTGTTCAAGGCGTTCGCGCCACAGCGGGATTCGTCGACGCCCTTTCTCCCTTTCGCAGCCTCCCCTCGGCAGCTAAGCGAATTAAGGCGTCGGCCGCGCGTGACTCGTTCCATCGGGTTCCAATGTTTGGAATTTCTTCGCCAATTGAGATTGCGCGTTTCAACGGTTCAACAGATAATTGCTGCCTGCCGGTAATGTTCGTCTCTCCGTCGGTCCCGCGACGAACGCTCAATCTATTGTTCCTTGCGCAAGTCGGAAAAGCGAAACGGGATTGGGCCGCGAGCAGGCGTGTACACGGCAGAGTAGAGTACTCTGCCTGTGCCAGGATTAGGTTGTACGTAAACCGCGTAAACTCGTCTCCTGCAAGAGTCTCGAGATTTTTATGACCGTTCGCTGGAGGGAAAGCGTTCCGTCCTCGTTGCCTTCGTCCTATCCAGGCCACCTTCCTCCTGGTTCATTCCCCTTCGCTGGAGCGCCGTATCACGACGCTCGACGCGCGAGAAACGAGCGCCGGGCATCGCGTCGCGACGCACCTACCGAAAGTTTACGCTTCTCTGTGGCGACCAGCGCTTACGGGCTCGCGCAACTTTCGCGGTTCGAGTTTGCGATAATTGTCAATTTGCACGTTGCGCAACACTCGACGCGGCCGGAACGGCCGGCAACGGATCGTCGAGAGATTCTCAGCAAAAGTTGCCGCGTCCATAAATGTCAGGCGTCGCGATGATTCGCGTGGCGGGGAAGGTAAATGCGAAATGGAAGCGTTACGAGTGTACACTGTAATTCGAGTGCACGTTGTAACGCCAGTGCGCCCCGTGCCGTTTTATTTTGCTAACACTTACGAATTGTTCTTACGTCGGTGCCGTGGTAACGGGCCGCGAAATAATGCACCGTACGGTAAATGGACTTAATGGAACGTTTCAATTTTGCAGGTGCTCGTTAGTTTCTCCGACGAGTTGGACAACGATATCGACGGGCCGGTTAACATCCAGGGCGCCAGCAACAACGTGTCGAATCTGTATTCCAGCATGGACACTATACACATGGAAACGTTTTGATACGGCGTGGACGAATTAATTCGTCCCTCGCTATTGAACCGTCGCCACTCATTCGCTCAATTCTATTTAATACGAGCCCCGCGTAATTACGTGGTTCCATCTTTTATTGACAAGTAGATAGCGGTGACTTCTGTGATAGCTTTACTTCCGTTTACCAGCGCGGCGTTGGACGGACGATAAGGGCTCGCAATTGTCTGTCATTTCAACAGACAGGTATTCACTATTGATTTCTGACATTATTGCCGAGAACTATGAAATTTTTATACGCACGTGACTTTGTACCATGGTGTTCTTGTCGAGGTGTTGTTGTTTTTTTTTTTTTTATATTATCGTTTACCGTGAAATTTATTGCGCTGCACCATACGTATGTGAGGTATAATTGTTCAATTGTTAATCTTTGCAATGTGGGCCAGCATGAATTCTTAGAATTAGTTCGCCTCAAATAGTACACGGTGGGCGTATGTAGCTCTAATTGTAGAATATCATTTGGTTCTATTCCGTTTGGACACAGATGCATTTCGCATAAGAGTGCGCTTTGTCCAAGAAAAGGGGGACTCGTGTTGCATAAAGCGAATGAAACACGATTACCAGGCGGGAAAATCTGTAATATCCATTGGGGCTCGTCTTTGCGCGCCAACATTCAGGAATGCGTCGATCAATTTTATCACAGATGTTATAGAAGTGTATCTGTATAAAGTTTAAACCAAACGACACGTACTATTTTAAGATCGCCTACTATTTGTCACCCGTCACGACAGATGTACGAATTTGTCGAAATTCCTTATCGAAAAACAAGAATGAAAAATACAACCCTAAATGAATATTTCGAAATTATCATTTTCAGCGATCCTCTGTAGAAATTTTCCAGCATCGACGATAAACAACCAAGCCATGTGTCGCGAGCGCAGTTGATTTCCATTGCTCTCGAGTTTATCGTAACCTTAGGAGCGCACTAGTTGCCGCTGAAAAATCCGCGAAAATTGATAACGCAGGTGGCACCGTTCCCCGGATCGTTCGAGTATTTATCGATTATGCCGGTACAATCTGGTGTACGGTGAAACGTTTCTCCTCGTCCTCCTACACCGTGCGAAATAAAAATTCTCCGCTCGTGATAGCAACGATTGCGCATCCTTATCGTGCCCGTATCAGCCACGTAACTTGTCCCGATAGGGACATCGTCATCGGCAACACGGGGTTGTAACCACACAGTCGCGCGAAAGGCGAGCACATCAATGGGAGACACGTGCTCGCGGAAATTACTGAAAGAATGAAATTAAACGAAAGGTGAATGCATTCGACGAAGCAAAAATAGATGGTTGCAGTTTCTGTTTTTACGTTTAAACGGTTACGTCAACGTTTCGTTCGAGGAAAGCCGATAAAATTGATAAAAATGGATCGTCAGGAATTTTATCGATCGAATAAATGCCGCAAGCTACTATTGAACAGCCGGTTAGAACTGTGACACTTGTCCACGCGTAAGCGGCAGATGTTGCGAGAGAACGGAAATGACGTCTATCGCGAGGGGGAAACATTTGCGGGAAAGCTCGTTCTGTTTGCTAAGTACGGAACAATTATTTCATCGGTCGAGCCGTTTTGTCTCTAGCGTTCCCGTAATTCTACCTCCAGCCATCGTTCCTTTTATTCATAACGGCGATTATTCGCGGATTTGCCAGCCGCGCCTATTGCGCCCGGCGTTATCGCGACGAATACGTTTCGGCCGATGAAACTCGAATTAACATTACCGAGACACTTTGAAGCTTCACGGAGACAGTTCGCTTCCGGCGTTAGAACGACGCAACTTCGCCCCCCGTGTTGCATTTCATTCGAAACACCTTCTACCGTTCCTCGATCTTTCTCTCGGGTAATGTTTCGACGCTCGTCCGGCAAGATTTAAACTCGCGTCAGCGTCACCGGCGTTCGGCTGCGTAATCGAAGATTCGATCCGAATTAGCCGGTGTATTAAAGAGCACCAAAGTCCGGAATTGGCTACGTGACAGGACTCGGTTGGCGCCGATCGACCCGAATACAGAAGGGAAGGAACTGCGACAAGGATTGAGTCCTGTCGATTCCGTTCGGTACACCGGGACACGTTGGTTTATTGGCTCACCCGTGTCGGCCGATTCGCGAGAGGAACGGGAAATTAGTCTGGGCTGATCTTGAATTAATCATTCGAGGAAGCACGAAGCAAGTACGGATATTCACGTGCCGCCCGGATTTAAATACGATACGGGGCGATTTATCGGTGGCCATTTGCGCGGGGAGAATTTTTATTTCAACGATCGGCCGGTAACACGTATCGATCTATAACGAGCCGGGATCGGGGGGTGCGGCGTATAAATCGCGTTCGATGTAACATGCAAGCGGCAAGATTTGTAAGTCGTTTTTTCTTCTTCTTTTCATTTAGCGAACATCGCACGGCGGACGGCAACTGGTTCGCACCATTCGAAGGCGAAAATTCATTCTGTCGCCGAACGCGTTCCAGTTTCGCCGAATGGGACCATCGTTGTTTCGAGCATAAAGTTAAACGCAATTTTCATCGGAACGCACAACAACCAAGCCGCATTTCCGTGCGTCAATAATGAAATTCGAATTCCATGCGCCGGAAGAACAATTGTCACGCTAAATAACACGTTCCTCAACGCGTATTACGTATACATACGTTATCGCTGAGGTTATTAATATTTCAATGAACTGATAGGCCCGGAAATTACTCGACATTTAGATTATTCGCGTGAAAGACTGGCCCCCAATCGGGACTTTCGTCAATTATCTAAACTGTACAGTTTCATAACGTCTTCGAGCATTCTCAAATCTTCAGTATCATTTAGAAGGATGCGATCGATTTGCTGGGCAGGGGGGGGGGGTCGTGGAAAGTAACGAGGAAGACTGGAATAAAAGTACCGGGAACGTTCCCGTAACGATACCTTACGGCCGGTATTAGCATCGGAAGCCTGCATTTCCATATTCCGCGTAAGAAAGAAACGATCTGCCGGGTC
Organism: Nomada goodeniana; assembly: GCA_963969485.1. Lineage (NCBI taxonomy): Eukaryota > Metazoa > Arthropoda > Insecta > Hymenoptera > Apidae > Nomada > Nomada goodeniana. Next base: position 15,627,044 of record OZ018303.1, read on the forward strand.
GAATTGAGTCCTCTTAATCCGTCAGCCGCGCCGAGCCCGTGATGGCTCTTTAGTTTCGAACTAGTCCACGGGATAGACAAATTATCCGCGTTCTTAACGATGGCGGACAGAATGATCGATCGATGATCGGTGCCGCTTGACTACGTGTCGTAACGATATCAATTTGCCGTCAATTTACATGCAATCGATGCAAAGGACGTCGTTTCCGGCGCCGCGCCGGGGAGACCGGCGTACGCATCTTCGTACGCGAATCGGAAGGTCGAGGGAGCGTCAGAGAACGAACGAATGGTCATTGAAATTATTGATCGTTATACACGAATCGTGACAATTCGACGCCGATCCGAGCAAATGGCTGCATAATAATGCCCGGCGTTTTACCGCCACGCGAGTAACTATCACGTGTACAGGTAACCGAGCGAATCGGAAAAAAACGGCTACGGGTTACGCAGCTTTGGTTAAACTTGGGAACAACTGCCGTCGCTTGCAGATGCCCGAACCAACGGCGACGTTCTCGGAATATACGTTCTTACTTTAGAGAAGGCAAGAAACTGGGCCGCGTATCCAGCGTGCGAACACGTGCCAGCGGACTCCGTGCGTACTGAAATTTTCAAGCAAACTTTGAGACAATTAGCCGTTCGGTTCCTGGAGTCTTTGGCGTGGAATGTAATTACGGTTTAATGGTTGGACGGGCTGCGTGCATGCTTGTCAATTGTCACGCGTATGCATTGGTTGCGTTACCATGAGTTTATGCGTTGGTTTGCAAATGACCTTTAATTAAGAAAACGAGCGAGCAGCGGAAAATCGATTAAATAAAATCTTGGCGGTACGCGTCCAGCCGAGAAACGAAAGGGCTATCATAGCTTTGCCCTCTATGACAATTTCCCGTATCGAGGCGACAAATTGCACCTCGAGGACTCGTTTGCTCGTCGCTTGACCTATCGAACCTGCCGATCGATCAATAAGAACCTTTCGCGGAATTAATGTTATTCGAGACGCGAATAAACATTTATTACGGCGACGGCTTACTTCAATTGAACGTCAAACAATCGGCGGCTTTATAAATAGATAACCCAGATAACGATTTCGTGCCCGAGCTTTTGGACAATCGATAAATGACGAAACACGGCCCGATATAAATGGCAATTCGAATCCTCGCGGACACCTTTCCCCCCACGAGCACGCTTTTAATTAGGCAGTGCGGACGATGCGTTCGATGCAATTATATACAGAGATTACAGGGGGCTTCGTGACACGACACGAAATCGTCCCACCGAATGTTCATCCTCCATAAACGTTCTGCGAGCACCACATCCAGAGTTATTAGATCAAGTCGCACGACGCAAGTTCAAGGGGTTGCTCTTGCAATCGTAGTTCTGCTCAAGTCGGTTTCAAGAAGCGCGCAGAACTTCACAGTACCGTGCGATACAGGTGTAAACGTAAATCGTTCAATCGTTCGCCGAGACGAGTCTGCGATTCTTCGACGCGTAAAAGTGAATCGCAGTTACCTGCGTAATCGCTACAAAAAACAGCCGACAGGTAATACGCGCGAAAGGGTGGTATGAGTAATCGTTTGTCCGCCGCGGGGTGGTTCACCGATATTTCCGTCGTCGTTTCACGGTTAACCGCACGTTTAACACACGGAAATCGTCCGTTTGCCGGATCGGTGAAGAATTTAATTTCCTCGCTATTTACTTTCGACGCGGTTCGATTATGCACCGGCAACGCACGATCGATCCTGTTCGCGCCAAGAACCACGCCGTCTTGATCGATCGCGATCCTTCAATCGCACGGAACGACAACGATAGATTCGTCGCGATCCTATCAACGACCGGGAGAATTTAAAGAGCAAGCATTCCCGCGACCCTGTTGCTCAGTGTTATCAGATAATTCGGCAGACTCGATGGAGCTGCGAATCGATTTATCTTGCTGGCCATTCGCGAGCTCGACACTTGAAACACGGTACACGCTGACGCGTCGATTATAAACGACTTTGGCAAGCAGTTTTTTTTTTTTATTTACTCAAGCCCGATGGACATTCTTTTATGCATGGACTGCGGGCTACGTTATTACCGTGCACAATATGAATAATGCGTTCCCTCGCGATCGACGAGGTAAGGCGGCACGCGGCGTAACCGCGTTATTTTCAGGGGGCTTATTAAGCACACATTGTCGAACGAGAACGACGACCGCTAATTGGGGTTTGCTTAATGGAATAGTACGCCGGAAATAGGGTAGATTCGAACGGAATAATTCATACAGAACGAAACGAGAATAAACGCGGTGCCTTCGTCGTGCTACAGGGGGGTGACCTGGGCGGTCGTGGTGATACAAGGGCGGGCAACAACGCGGCCATTGCTATCGGAAATTGAAACGGGTCGAATTTATTTCGACAGCCATCGTCTTGCCTCCCGTAGATACTCGTTTAACTTCACGATCGTTCTGCCGCGCAACGAAAATATTATCGCTGGCGAGGGCGAACCGCGGAGCCTCGTTGGTACGGAAAATTTTTCGAGCTTTCCATGAAACCTGAACCAGAACCAGACTGCGAGAATCTAAGAAATAGATAAGCCACTCGAGCGATCGCGTTCTCGGATACCGTCTTGAAATCAAGATCTCTCCATCGGGACACGTTTCTGATCTATGCTGACGTGAGAAATATGTTCGCAGCCGATTCGATAATTCTCCCGTCACGCAGTAGGTATTACATATTGTGTTATATTCGAACGAAACCTCTATCGCGGCACCATTTTGTCGAAACATTAAAAATTGGACTAAAATATCTCTCGCTACAATATTGGCAGGCGAACGACCGAACAGTTGACTGACGCCGACTGTGCACAGTTCAACAGAACGATCACGCGTCAGCGATAATCCTCCAAGTCGTATTTCTAATCAACGCGCGTGCCACGAAACTAACGATCAAAGCAGACCCGCGCGAATCGCTCTGCCTGATTAAAACGTGTCTTCGCGGAACACGATCGCGTCTGATCGAATATTGTGCAGCATCGTCGTTTCCTGCGGGAGGCAATTCAATCAGTACAGTACCTACGCGCCCCCACCGTACCAACTGACGGAGAGGACCGTCTAATTAGATCAATCCGACGAATATGTCTCGAGCTGAGCTCGACACGTAGGCATAACGATCCATCACCGGAGCAGCAGGGGCTGGGAGGAATAGGGGAATCGATGACCGGCGTCTAATTCAATTTCGACGCCGCGGTTCAGTCTGAACCAGGCGCCCGTTTATAACGAAAGATTAATTTTAATCCGTCGCGTCGATGTTACCGGAGGCGTGACTTGGCAGACGATTCTTCGCGAGTCTGATCACCCGCTGAACCAACGTCAGGAGACGCGAGGAAGCGTGTTTTCGCGGGAACCAGTACGAACCGCTTTCGGTACGCCGCGCGACTTGCTTCTAGCCGATAGGGAACCGCGTCTAATTTCGTCCGTCATCCTTGCCAGACTGGCGAATGGAAATAGCTGAAAAACGCGCGCCATACGTCAGGCGTTTACGATAATCGCGGCGGGTCGTTTGCGCGCAACGTCTTCAATGCGTCTGTCGCAACCTGGCGACGTGTTCCTCGTCGACGTCGCGCGATCGTACGCCCGCTTAGAACCGGGAATAGAATTCAATTCTACCGGAGGCACCCTCGAGTCATCTCCCGAGGCGATCCTCGTCAAACCGACGCAACACGCGCGCCGGTTCTTCGCGCGACACATCCCGGACAGACACCGAGAACGCATCTAATTAGATCGATTCTCGTTTCGGTGAGAATTCGTCCCGCGGTTAACCTGTGTACGCAGACGTGACGATCGATCACGGGACTGGTTAGACGTTTGCCGTTTAACCCTGCTCCCCGTCGCCTCGCCGACGAAGACGAAGCCTCTAAGGGCGGCGCCGCTGATCAAGATTAATTGTATGCAAATTACCGAGGCGCCGCCGGGGGGGGGATCCCATGGGATTCAGGCCCACTCGTACGGCCGCGTCTCCGGCGTCGACGAAAGATCGAACCTCTCGTTTCGGCGGCTATCGCCAAGATTTCGGTAATTGAAAATGAGTCTCCCGCGGTACGTGACCCGACGTTGCTCGACGAATCGCCGCCCATTTGCATGGAAAGTCGGCGGTCCTGTTTCGAATGCGAGGCGCGACATCGATTCGTCGTCGTTCGATAAATATACCGGCGCTCGTTAAGGATGAATTTAAGAACGTGGAAGGACCCCGAGGGGTTGAATCCGTTTTATTCCACTTTTTGTTGAACGGGATACTGTTGCACGAGCGCGATTAAAGCGATATCGGGTTTATTTCCTTACAAGCCAGGTGGGTCTTTTAAATGTTAATTGGATAGGGAACGGGGGGAATGGGTCGGGTCTCGTGTCACCTGGGTGAAAAGTTAAGACCCCCGTCGCGGAACGCCGGGTTCATTTATCATGGAGAACAGCCACCGCGAAGCCAGTTCATTTAACTTGATTTTCTGTAAATTAGCAGCGTCGCGGAATTCAAGCTACTAAATCATGTACACGTTTTGCTTTTCTGGCGGAAGCGGATTTTATTGTCCGTCAAATTTAGCGGACGGATTAATGCTTTGTTCAGACGCAAGAACCGCGGATTCGCGAAATTATTCCCTGCTATATTGCACACCCGGCCCGGTGCAATTATATCGCGGGGAAATTAACGCTCACGGCAAGCACGCTTACAGAGGACGTTCAAATTCCTGTTTAAAGTAGCTCGTAGAACGGTGCCCGAGCTCTCGAGAATTTTTCAACGTGCCGTAGCGTGCATTCGAGCGAGGCGTATTGGCAACTCGAACGTCATTTCTAAGCTACTCCGTGTCGAGGGTGTTCAGTAATATTTGCTCGACGTATCAAACGTCTTACACTGCACATATGTATACGAAGAGTATACAGCCCGTTAATAATTAACTGGCAAGCTGTAGGTTCAGAATCCTTATCGTCGACGAGCAAAACGCCAAATCGGGGAAACAAGATCGACGAATAGTGCAGCAGAAATGGATAGGAAAGCGTGACGGCAAATTTTGGGTAAAGCTGGCTACATACAACAGACAGGGGGCCAAGGGGACGTTAATAAATAAACGTACGACGCGAGTTTAACAGAAATTTGATAACGACGCGATAGTCTGTCGGAATGGAATTTGCGAGTTCAAGCTGTTACCTCGCTGAGGGACGATTCGCCTTATCAGGCCGATAAACTTCAGCGAAATGTATGCCGCGCAAGTGGGTTAAGTGGATGGTCGAGTGTAGCGGACGGAGAGCGCGAAAGTGTATACCGGTAACGAGCGAAGACGTGACTTATTCGGAGAGGAGACGATCGTATCCCGTTTCCGAACGGCAGTGAATAATCGTACCAACGGTGCATACTGTGTTAGCAAAATCCATGAAACACGCCGCGAATTTCGTTTCGCTCCATTCTAATGGCGTTTAACGCGAACGGAATGTCCGCGTCGTGAATAGCGGCGTTTAGATTAACGACACCTTCACCATCCCTTCGCGGGTTCGTTTCCGGCGCGTCCAACGCGCTCGTGACGCACAAAATACACGACCACCGAAATTGTATCGAGGAACGTGCGGTAACGCGAGGCGTGCCACACGAATCCGGGGGAAAATCGTCGGGTTTCCCCGGATGGGAACGCCACCCTTCGAACGACTAACCCTCGTGACTCGATGACTCACGGACGACCGCTCGGCGAGCGACGATATTGGAGCGAACAGTGAAGGCCGACGGGGCCGTTCCTGCTGAAGTTTTCCAAGGAAATGCGCCGGGGCGAGACGCGTACCGGCGTGCGTAAACTGTTCGTTGCGAACGAAAAGCGAATTGGTGGTGGTTACGTAAGCCGTCGTCCGGAGCCGGAGGAGAATTTTACGTAAGTACGGTTCGCGGCGATTAAAGATAATACGAGATCTTCGCTCGCGGCGTTTCGCGCACCGTTCGTAGAAGCGAGGCGGATCGATTTGCGAGAGAAATTATCGCTAACGGTATGTCGAATGGATTCGTTCGTCCCGCATGTTTCCGACAAACCGTTGTCCGGGAAGGACAATTCACCTTGGGATGAAACGTTCGCGACGATCCCGAGGCGATTACGTATTCGTGACGAGCGCCGCGATAACTGCGATTTAAACAACGATTCTGTGTAACGTACCAATGTCCCGACGATCAGCTGCAAATCATCTTAATCGCGGCGCGAATAGCTTATTCGTATTTTTTTTTGCTCCCTCTCGCGGGAGCAAAATCCGATCCGACGGCGTTAACAGTTGTTATCTAAGCGAGCGCAAATATGGAGCGCAAACAGCCGAACGCTGTTCGTCCGCCGTTCGACAGGATATCTTTTCCTGGAGGCGGTGCAGCGTCGTCGTAACACACTTCGGAGTAAATTATACGCCGAGTTGATTAACGACGCAACGAATGGCGGTATCTCGCATTTAATTACACCGGATCGGCCGAATCGGCTCGCTCATTCATTAGTTTCTCCCGCGAAGATCGCTCGGTCAGCTGGGAACGGGAGTACTGGCTGAGTAATCGCAATTATTTATTGACCAATAACCGAGGCCGAAATTACGCAATTACAAAGTGATCGCGTGGAAATTTTATTGCTAATCGGAACCCTTGGTTACTCGAGACTCTCATCAATCTCGTCGATTTCACAACCACCAAGCCACGCACGTTCGTACGTGCGCCGTCCGACTCCGTTTCCACGGTCGTTGCTTCTTTCCTACGGCAAATCAATTTGTCGCACTTGCGTTCCACGAGTCACGAGACCTTTCTGCTTCTTTTCCATTATCGTCCTCGAATGAACCTTCTTATCAGTAAATGACGCACCCACTTCGAGGCGTCGTCGCATTCGTCTGTGACCTTTCGCAAAATCGTATTCGCGTTGCGTAACCGCCCCCTCGAACGCTCCTGTCGCCAGCGATTTTTTTTCTTTTCTCCCGTTCAAAACGTTTCCCGGCACGTCAGCATTTCCCCCCCCCCCCCAAAGATTTTCCATTAGATTGCGCGTATGTGGGTCGGTCCTCGTCCACGCGAGATATCGATCCCTCCGTTTATCGATCGTGAAAGATCGGCGACCATCTGAACGCAATTGACGAATCTCTGTGAAGGTCTTCAGACAATTCGGAGCACATACTTGGTCGTGACACACGCGATCGCTTATGTATCTGCTGTTCCACGCCGATACCGACACTTACGAAGGCGGGCACACTGTCAGAGAGGCGGCTATACGTATAGTACACTCACACACAGCCAGGCACGCAACATGGCAACCGCGGCAGGACGTAGACGATGGTTATACGTAGAAGTTCCAGTGGCAGGGGGTCAGTGTAAAACGGCCTTCTGCCCGCAACGTGTCGAACGTCGTTCCTGTAAGCGAGTCAATTTTCCGCAGTGTTACACCGATCACATTTGCAAAACACGTTTCGCCGCCTGGAACGCACGGGATCGTTTCGTCGTCCGCTTCCACGGCAGTGTCGATCGTCGAAACGTCGGGACCATCCCCGATAAACGGCGTGCTCGCAAGGGTGTACAGGGAATAAAGGTAACTCGATGGTGGATAGGGAGGGTACGCGTCGCGTTTTCTGGGGTACCCGCGGCATGCACCGTCGTTGTGCCGCGGGTTTCTCCCGTTTAACATCGATTCACTTGTGCTCTCCTTCGCTCGAAATTACCGTGATCGAACGTGTCCACGGTGTTAGCGTGGTTACTCGCGTCGCGCGTTTATCGTTATCAGTAATCTCACTGATTTTCCATGGCCCGGTTACATCGATCGGATCGTGGATGTCGTACGTACGTGTCTCGTAGCATTACTCTGCTTTCCCGTGTGCCGCTTATAAGCGTAGACGTTCTCGTTCGGGAATGGAGCACGACACGGTGCGACCTCCGTTTCTCGAGCGTCGCGCTTATCGTGCTCGCCTGTTATTTATTCAGATACAGCGGGCACGGAATAATTGCCGGTAGAGCCGGGATTACGTGTTCAGTATCGGTGACAGAATTAGGCGGACTCTTCCAGAAACCGGGCTCGTCGCGTCGACCTGGTGCCTCGCGACCCCAATCGCCCCGGTGCTCCCGCGAAGCGCGAAAACGCGTACATGGACGATTGATCCGCGTCGAGATCTACACTTCCATCCGTACGGTTCTCCCGCAGCGCGTACAACTGTGTTCGTATAATTTTGTCAACAATTTTTTGTCCACCGAGAAACAGCGTATTCAGGCGGACAACAAAAATAATATCAACCCCGGCTTGTTACACGCGCACACCCCACGACGCGTGTACCCGGGCGTCGTGTTTTCGTTTTCACCCGCGTGCCTGCTCTTTCCACGGAATTTAAATTTCGACCGCTCCACGAAACCAGTTACTCGAGTCAGCGCGGAACACGACGAGGCGAAGAAACGCCTCGGTGTTGGTGACGTGACGGCCGTGGTCGTTGTGTGCGTGACTCGTTCCGTTGGTCGATCGTGTATGACTTGTTCGAGCCAGGTAGCACCGGTTATCGCGAGCGAATTCTTTTCACGAAGATGCACGCGACGCTGGTTCCCGCGGCGTGCTATCGATCCTAACGAATCCGCTCGGCCGTGGATCGCGTCTGTTATCGGATCTTTCGCGTCCCGTTTCGTCGCTCGTCGTGCGGTTTCCCGATCGTTGGGTTTTTCTCGTTTTTCTCGTTTGTTTTTTGTTCCTTTTGTACTCAAACACGCGGCCCTTGACCGAACCGAAAAACGCAACGGAGGTCGGGCGACTGCGATCGCGGCGGCGCGAACTCGATGCGTCAGCCTCGCTTTATTCGCCGCTCGTTGTCGCCGATGTATCACAAATAACGAATAAGGAAGCAACGTAACGTAAACGTTTCGTCCGCTCGTTCGCAAACACGCGTCCGCGTGAACCGTACGGCGAATTTCGTTGACTGAAACGCAACGCCTGGAACAGACGTGCGTTGCAGCTGTATTTAGAGACGTCGAACTTCCACGACGTTCACGATCCGTCGTCGGACTGAGGGTCCGTTCGCGTTGCGCGCAATGCAAAATGGAATACGTTCGATACCGATAGTACGGGCGGACGATTTATCTAACAATAAGTCATTTCCATAGATTACATTATGTCGGTCGCGCTAAAATATACGCGCGTATGTATAATCGCAGGCGGTATCGCAAAGTCGAGCGCTCCAAAACGCGATCACCGCCGCGAGGGAACGGCCTTCGCGCAGAAAATAGCCCGCCGTACGTGAATCACGCGAGAGCGTAGGTTCTCGATCGTCGGGACAGGAAGGATCACCTTCGCAGCCGAACGTGCTTTTATCTGAAAGCCCACAAATCCGCCGTCAGTTTGATAGCGGTGTACAAAGGTAGCTGCACGCCAGCTTCGAAATCTACAAGCCGAGGCGAGCACGCTATTATCTTAAACCCGCCATATTTTCTAACGGCGTTGCACTCAGAACTCGCTGGTTAACCAACGGCTCGCAGTTTTCCGCGGCTTTTCCGTATTCGTGCTGCACACGAGTACGAATATTCTCGGGGGAAGGTGAAAATCCCGCTTCCAAAGTGTCTCGTTGTTCGTTGCCTCTTTCGCCAGAAGGTATTTTATCGCCGTCCCCACTCCAGGTCGGACCCTACATCGTTCACTTCAAGGCCTAGGCTGTATGACGTCAGGTCATCTGCCATCACCATCTGCACATTCTCGATTCTTGTCCTCGCGGAATGACACGCTCCGTCCACGGCGTTCGAGTTTGACAGATCTCGCGGCCTGCCCTCGATTCCCGCTGAATTGCAAATGACATTCCTCGCGATCGTGACAATCGCCTTACGCGGGTACACGCAGCGGAATCTCGCACAGGCCGGCCTGCGTCGAGACGACGATGCGCGTTATCCGCGAGCTTCTTGCACGTGGAAACACGTGGACGCGGTCTACGGGTTCGATGCCGTTCCAGGTGATGAACCATCGCACCGGTGCTCTCGTCGTGGCGCCAAGCGTTGCAACGTGGATCGTCGCGATTTCCCGAAGAACGCGCGCGGCATCGGCAACGGCCGCTAGAGAAACCCCAACCATCGCGAACAGATTTCATCGCCGTCGGTCGACGTGATACACGTGTGATCGATTGCTGAAAGTACGAAGGGAAAGATGTATCGCGGAACAAACGGGAACGTTTCGCACCTGCTGCGAGGCCGCGTGTCGCGACACAGTCGGTCGGAAAGTTTCGAGGTGTCTCGCTCGAAGGTAGCGATACTCGCTGCACAGTGTCGGCGCCGTTTCAATTTGAATTGCGAATCGGTGGCTCGAGCGTCATCGGTCGCGATTAACGCTCGCCAATTATTCAGATAATTGTATCGCTGATGCGGTAACACTCTCGTCGGGGCACGATAACAAAGAGCTCGCGACGCCATTGACCGGCGAAAGAGTGCCGAGACAAAGTTATAGGATTATCCATTGAAAGTTGTCGCGCGACCGGGCGGCTATATCGAGAATGGAAATTATTTGAAAGAATCGAGCGGGCCGCCGGCGGGATATTTTCCGCGATAATGAAATTTGTTTCCCGCGGTGGGTTCGAGGTGTTCGTTCGCCGCGAAATTGATGCACGTCCCGTGTTTCAGCGGCGATGCATCATTTTGTCCCGTGACAAGTAATTAAGCGACCTTTCCCCGGCGATCGTGACCGCGTCCCTTTGAGCTGGACGCGTCCGCGCGGTTAATTCGATTTTTAAAACGCCCGCCGCGTACCGAGACGCGGAATGGAATAAATTAACGGGAGCGACAGAGTTTCGGGATTAGCTGTCCCCTCGCCCCCCCACCCCCTGCCGTTCAAATTAACCAACGCGGGTCACAGTTATTAGACCCCTGTACTTTTGAACGCCTCGCCGGTATTCGCGCGTCGCGCAAACGAAGATTGCAACGCCTTTCGGGCTCGGCGTTTTCATTTTACGCACAGAATACGTCGCCTCTCTGTTGCACCTGGGGGCCTGTTAAATTATGCGACCGCGTATTACGAATAAAAATGAGGTCCACCTTTTTAAACGTAACGTATGCATTTGCGCACAATGAAATACCATCCGTGATTCGAAATAGAATGGTGAATGACGTACGTTCTGCCGCTCGTCCCCCTTCAAACGAACAAATTCTTGATCTATTTAAGACCGAATTGAACCCGGGAAAATTTCGCAATTCTCCTCGGAAGCCCCTTGATCTACAGAATTTTTAGACGCTCTATATTCTTCAGATCGATATTTCCGCGGCTATATATGTGCGCGCTTACGTACGTCCTGGGTTCGCGGGGAGGCAACACCAGACCCGGAGGGGATAAACGCACTGCATAACGTTTCACCGTACATATTTTTCTATTTCTCTCTTTCTGTCTGGTTTTTTTGCAACCTCGATTCTACATCCTGTAGAAGCACAGCCTTGGAGGCCGGCTCGTTTCGCTCGTCTCTCGGTCGTCTTATTATAGATAACGATAACACGTACCGCGAGGCTGGTAAAAATACTGCATCCTCTATTTTCGTTAATGGGAACGGTTTTATTGGTTGCCGTGTGAACGACGAGTGGGGTCGGTCCTTTAAGCTCCCCGTCGACTCTGACGCGATGTCTATTTCAATTAATATATAAAAAAAAACCGAGTCGCGCATTCCGTTCTGTCGAAATATCCGTTGAAATGAAGCCCCCCCCCCCAAAAAAAACAATGAAATATTTCGCCGTCGTTTCGCCCGAGTGGGAAACAACAGGCCCGGGCGGAATATTTAAAGTTTAATGAACAAACGGCCGCGCCACGGAGAAATTACGGTTTATTAAATATTATAGGAAATAGCGTCGGCCAATATTGGTACCCCGCCTGGGAAAAACGGGATGCTCTCTTCTCTGGTTTCCCAACTGCACACGACGCGTTAACCCGTGCTAGGCAATAACGAGTCCCCCCCCCCCCCCGACACGGGCGTGGAAGCTCCAGGTTTGCCGGCCGAAAAATGCAAACGGCAGCTAACGTGCAGTATGCATATCGGTGCACATTATTTGGAGCAACGCGAATACGTTGGGCAACGAGACGCCGTGATTTTATGCCCGGCGGAATCGCGTATCGATTCGGCGACGCGTCCTCGGGGCTCCCCGAAACGAGCGTATCGATTTTCACGCCTGAACTGTCGACCGAAATTTTGGAAATTCCGCCGGCCGTCTATCCGGAAAAGATGTCTCCGGAATGCCGAGGCGGCTCGAGCCATTAACGTTTTCCCGAATACGAGCCGCGCTCGCGGATTTGTGGCGGCAGACGCGTAACGATCAAGATCGCGTTTCGTTTTGCTGTACGAGGTGGATTCACAGTTCTCTCCGGTAAGCCGATCGCCCAGTGGCTGTTGGCTTGTAATCGCGTGGTCGTGGCTCTAATATCTCGCGCGGTTTCTGTTTATCGGAGCCACTCGAGACTTTCCTGGACGCATATGAAAAGTATCGTCCAATTTTACACCGGAGAAACCGTTATCGTTTACGACGATGCCATTAACAGTCGTGAATTTCTTCGCGATCCCTTTGCTAGGAGGTATTCCCCAAGGATATCGATTCCATCTTTCCCACTGCAAAGATTGTGAATAGACGGCGGCTTGACTCGCAATTATCCCACGGGCAATTACCACGTTTTATCAGACGAATTCCAGTTGCTTCCGATCTCTGTCCGAGGCCGTTGCACAATTTTTAGGCGGATCGATTCAGAAGTTCCGACCGCGTCCTAATGGTTGCAGCCTTGGTGTATATATACGTGGAAGGGCACCCTCTATAATTTGTGCAGCGTGCATGCATGCACCGAACAGACGATCAGAAAACAAGCAGCGAAAATCATCGCCGGCTCTAGTCGGCTCGGTGCTCACCGGCGATTCGTTTCTTGTTCGGGATACGCCGGGTTTACCTCTCTCGGTTCGTTCATTTTATCGTCGGGCTTTTAACGATTCGATCGTTTCGAACGGTGTGCGGCCGCGGCGTGTCTCCGGTTGGCACAGCAACGTTACCATTATGGAGAAATTTCCGCGACTACCGGGACGATAACGACCCGGGACGGAGGGAAGTTTTCGAGTTTACGAAATACGTGGGTACTCTCGCGTACGTCCCAATCCCGTTCGTTCCGAATGCTGCCCGGTGTCAGTTTCTTTTTTAGCGGCGTGCGTCAATGTTTATGGAACGTCGGTGCATCGCGGCCGATCCGACATACTCTGCAGAATTGACGCGCAAAGTACGTCGCGAGAGCACGAAAATTTCGCGTCAATAAATTCAGCCAGACGTTCCATGGACTGTTCCCCGTTTTGCTATAAAATTATGTACATTGAAACGAAAGGGAGTGAAGTGATTCGGCGAGGTTTTCAAATGGATCGATCGCGGCGCAACGGGAAGTCTAATCGGTGTGCGTGAACCTTTAGGCGCACAGCCTGGAGATAGACGATCGATCGCGGCGGAGGTCGATGTACCCGCGTTAACTCGAACTTTCATGGAATTTATTGTCCTGTTCTTGGAGGTAGCGATTCGCAGTGCCGGATTGCGCTTGGCGTCGAGAAGCCAGCCGCTGGACTTTCGCGATAGATCGCATATATTTAGCATTGTTCAGTGATACGTCGAACGAATTCGTCACGCGATAGGACAGAAGGAAGCTCTGCGGAAAAGCGAGCTGCACGGCCGTACGTCGATCGCGATAATTCGCGCCGCTGTGCACAGTTGTCACTGCGAGGTTGGCGAAGTGGGATCGTTTTCTCCCGTAACGTTTATATTTGTCGCGGGAGTAACGCGCATCGACCGGCTCTTTATCTATTCGTCGATAGGAGTTAGCTGCCCCGATAAGATCAAGGCTACGCCCCACGAGCGGAAAATTCTCGTTTCAACGTACGGGGAACGGCGGGCTACGTCAGCGTACGACGACTTCCCGGTGTTGTACAGCGAAACTGGCCACATTCGCAAGGTGTATATACCGTGTACAGCTACACCTACACACGTCCCAATCGACTTGGTCGTTCAATGTCAATGCTCCGACGTCTCCGGTGTCTTAGGTCAGCCAACCTTGCACCGCCGGGAGAGACGCGTTGTAGCGACTAGAGCATTTCGGAAAAGGGAAATCGCGTGCGACGCGTACTCCCATTTTGTCTTTTCGAAGGCAGCGGCTGCCACGGGGGCCACTTTCTCCAAAGTAACTCCGTAAGCGCATCGCATTTTCGTCCCACGGGGCAAGATCAATTTCGCCTGCCGCACCGTCGTCGAAATACGTTCAGGGAACGGCAAATTTGCCCGTGGAATATAAATATCCATTTATCGCGAGAAGAACAACCTTTCGAATAGTTCGACCCGATATATGTAGTTGTTCGTTCGGCCGTCTATTATCCGGCGGACAATGTTCAATAGGGTACGCGGTAAATATTTCCATACAAATGCAGCCGACGGGGAGAGAGCTTGAAAAGGAAACCTCTTCTGGCAGACCCTTTGAACGATTCCCAATGTCTAGACACACTTTCGCGTTTCATCCGCCCGGGGCGCCGTCGGAATTTCTCGCTCGGAGGGAAAACTGAAATTCGCGCAGCGACTACGCCGCGGCGAAACTCCATTCCCCCTTTTTTCGTTTAACGGGGTAGGGAAAGTTTCTGAATGCAGCCTCGAGGTGGCAAGCAACGGGATCCCGAATGATTGATAGCAACGAGTCTGCGACTCGTATCGCGATGCTAGGAGGGAGATACGAGTGGACTGGAATAAAATTCACGACCAACGGGTAGGCGTTCACTTGCGATTCGAATGCGAAGGCGCTCCCGTTAACGCCGACTTTGAAAAACTTTCACATGTTGTCGCGCTTCGTCGGCCGTCGCAAGTGACAATTGCGCAAGTGATCGGCGCGACGATGCAGCGATGTCTGTCGAAGACTTTTTAAACGGCAAACATCGTCTTCGGGAGATAAATTATTCTTGTTACCAGAAACATTTTCTTCCGGGGAATGGAACACGTTCGCCGTACCGGGGGCACAGCGAACGATCGAATAAAGCGGCCCTTCTCGTTCCGCCAAGATGATACGATAGCTAGAGAAATGAAGAAAGATTTGAGAAACGCAGATGTACGAGTGCGTGTAGCTCGAAAGTCGCTAGATATCGCATCCTCTGTTCAAACGTCGGCGTCGCGTCGTAAAGTGTAACGAGGTTCCGATGATCACAGAATAACGCAGCCCGATCAAAAGGATCGAGATAAACGACTGCACTATAATCCAAGCCGCGTATTCCATAATGCGATTCGCCCGTCAGAATTCTCTAATCTTTCCCCGTCTTGCGTGAACTCGGAACAAGTCGAGCCTTTCCCTGAAATAGATTACTGACATTGGTATTTTTCTGTTTATATAGGCTATCGTGTTTGTTAATGGCTACCAGGATCGCCGGCTAGAGGCCGTTCAGTAAAGTTTCGTGCTGCTGGTGCCATATCACAGCCCGTACCCGATGAGTGTAAGTATCAATCGATCGTTTTGTGTCTGCAATCGTTCTGGATCTACGGGTTCTCGTTGCACGTATCCGTAAAGTTCATCGCGGCTCGCTGTTCGATCACGGGATCGAACACTTTCGTCGGCGCGACGCGACAAAAATTGGAGCACGATCCACGACGAACCGTCGATTATCGCGCTACCCCGAGTTTCCCGTACCGCGGCGAAGAAAATTCGCGAACAAAGTTTCGCGACGCGAGATGATGCACGCGTGCTCGCGCGCGTAACCGCAGACACGCGTGGACCATTCGTGTCGAATTAGATCGGCTGGTCGAATTAAGTCCAATAAAACGCGGCCGGTTCTGCGTCTGAAGCGAGCTCATTAAGCCTGGTTAAATGATCGGATTCCGAGACACCGCGTAGCCCGCATAAGCAGCACATAAATTGATTAGAACGATTCTCGGCCGGTTACATCAGTCGTCGACGCAATAACGCGCGACACCAAGATAGCCGCAACGGGCGAAAGAAATTCATCGGGATGATATCGCGTCCATTATCGCGACGACGTCGATTCGCCCGTGAACCGTCGCCCGCGTATCACGCGGCGATCGTCGGGCACGTTTTCCCCCAAAATTGTAAAACGAACGTTCTCTTCGAGCAGGTTAGATCGATAGGCGGCCACATGGTGAAGCAGAGGAGGTTCATCGGGAACACGAACAACAAGATGATCAACATACGAGAATATTTATAGGCGTTTTAGGTGACAATCGTGGAATATAAATATATATATCACCGGGTGTATCTGCGAGGGCCGCACACGTCCAAAGATTCAGCGAACGAGAAGCGTGCACGCGGATCGATCTGCATATGCCGCTGAAGGGGAGCGCAGGGCTTGCAATCACGACGACGCAACCGGTCACGTTTCGAGGATCGACGAATTGTAAAACGTGTCCGCCGCCCAGGTATCCGGAGTGAATGTAAAATAAACGATCTCCGATAGATTTCAGAGGAAGATAGGAGCGGCTCGCGTAGGTACGCGTCCGTCTAGCTATGGTCGGTCTGTGACGGCGACCTGATTTACCGATTTTTACGTAACCCACGCGAGATGTGTGATTTTCACGCGCAGGTAAGTGGGCCCTGCTGCCCGCCGATTCACGACCGCCTTCTTTGTACAGCTCAGCACAGCTATCGAATAATTCATGTTTCTGACGTTTCAGGTCCGATTTATTTAGATCACGCGCGAGGGACGAATTTGGAAAGGCTGTGGGAGAGGCCTGTTAAACGTAAAGTACGTAAAGGCAAAATATAAGAAACAAAAGGAAAAAAAAAGAGCGGATAGAACGAGAAAAAGGCCGGTGCACAAGAGAAGCATGAGATATCTGTAACGCGCTGCACAAAAAACTGATCGCGATTGATATTACTGCTGTTGTGCGCTCGTGCACGTACACGCTGGCAACGGGTTCGTGCTTCGTTAGACAGGTATGTATATCCAGCGAGGCACTTTCTAATGGTGCACCTTTAGCCGAGGAACAGGGACGGATGTTTCGTGAAGCTTGCAATCCACTCTTGTACCCGGCCGACCGCGAATCTTAGTGAAAGTGGTTTCTCGACGAGCCATTACGTATCGGTAATGCGCGTCCCCGTGCGATCGGCCGTTAGAAAATTTGTAGCCGTCCGACGAGAAAACGGCGAGAGAGATCCGACGTTCCGCGAGGAAATAAGATCGAGCATGCGGATACTTACCTCTTTTTATCGTGGAAATGAGCCGAAGCTAATGGAGAATGTAATCGGGCCGAGAGGTCAGAGTTGACGAACCGTCGACGGTATATTTTTTCTCTCGATATCCGCCAGGAGCGAGAGAGACCGCGGTTTTTCGCTTCTTCGTCTTGCAACGGCGGGAAACACGCGAAACTTTCGATCGTAGGGGAGTCGGCCCGGGGAAAAGGATATTTGAAATAACGACGAGTAAAGGACGGGAGGAAATGTGCGCGAGGCATACACTTGTTTATATTTCGTGCACGCGATACCATTGTACGACAGTGCGCCTTCGAGGCGAACGATGCAAGACCTTCTCCTAAATATTGGTTAACGTCTGGCGTATTCGAGAGCACTTTGTCATCATTTACCGGCGACGCTATTCCAACGCACGAACGTCATTCCGTGTCCTCGCCGTTTGCCTCGTTGGCATCAGGATTGCGAGCGACTCGCGTGCGCGAAGATTTCGAGGCGACGAAACGTCATTCGAATTATCTGCCCGCTGTTTCTTTCAATTGTCCCGCGCGTCGGATTTCCCGTTACACGTCACGACGTAGCTCATACGGAGACTTTTCTTGTTGCAGGTTTTTTCTTTCAGGTTCCCCAGCGATCGTGGTATACGGAAAACGATAAAGGACAAGCCAAAGTAAACCAGTGATATTTTTATGCAGTATTTTCTTTCCGTTGCTGTGAATGAATATGAAGTGAACAAGAAAGGAAGAGAGGGAAAGTGTTCAAAGAATCGTAGCGAATTAAATAGTAAACAGGGATAAGAGAATTGTTGGACAAATTTACATATTGCAAACGCAAGGAAGATTGTCTAATATTGTTTTTATCATTCGAGAGCCGACATCGGCTGATTTTCTTCACAATGGTGAGTAGAATAGAATATCATCTTGTTAACGACAACAACAAAAATGTGTATATATATCCATGTGTTCATTCTACTTGGTCTTGAAAACACGCCCCACTCTTACGCAGAGCCGGCTGGTGTTTTCAGCTCACTATATGTAAAAGCCTTGCGGGGAAGGAAAAAATAATTCCAGCAATAAACGCGGCGAAGAGTCACGAGGCTTTCATTGAAGCGCTCAATTTCTATCAATGTGGTGGACGCTTTGTTGTCAGCCACACAATTGTTTCGTTGCATCGATGTTGATTCATCTCGGCCCGTCCCCGTCGCGCTTAATTATAATTAATGAATACGACCCGCGCGCTGCGTCGATGCATTATCGCAGCTCGTGATAATCGATATCTCGCGACCTCGTCGCAAGCTTGTCACGAACAACAATAAAAATCGCGAAGCGATCGCCGCGTCCCGATAATCTCCGAGGATATCTCGCGACAATGGAAAAAAGAGAAATCTTCGATCGCCGAAAGAATTCGTGGCGCGAAATTTCGAACGGGGGATTCGAACGAATGTTTCGATCGGGTTATGCGAATGAATTTACAGCGCGACACGAAGTTCGCCGGCGAAACATACGCATTCACGATCCGCCGCTACTTCCGGCTGATTCATTGGCTAATTTAAGCGACCACGGAATTCCGCTTCGCATTCCGCCTGCTGCTTGAACGTCGACGTCTTATCCGGTCGTCTGCCAAGAACGCTGCAGTTATTACCGCGGCTCGGGGCTCGCGGATAATTGAGTTTCGTTGTTGTTGTTGCCGATCGATCACGGGGGGCTACACAGATGAGACCGGCATTGCGTCCCAGCAGACCGGGTCGAAGTTCATCATCCACCGGCGATCCCCCTCAACCGATCACCCCCATTGAAGTCTAAATAATTCACGCGAATCGAGAGACATTACAGAGCCCCGCGATCGGTTAAACGCGTCGCGTGCTGAATCGCAATCACCGCGACGTAACTTTAAGTAGAGACCTCGAAACTTCGCAGATCGTACCGAGCAATACTCCGCTCGAACATCGGCCCGGGGTCTGCGCGCAGCCTCGAGCGTACGCGCTATTACCGTCGCGATAAAATATCCAGTTAACACAGCGTCTGGCACCGCGTGTTTAGAAAGTAACAGCCTCCGACAGCGTCGCAGCTTTCAGGTTCCGTTGAGTTTCGGTTGGACGGGCGCGGGTTAACATCGGCGAAGGAAAGGGGTTGTACAGGGGTAGTTGCGAACTGTGCTTATTCCTTTATTCCCGTCGCGCCATTGAGGCCGCGCCGTATACCCGGGAAGAGGAGGAACGCGCGACAATAACACGAAGGAAATGACGGCGACCCCGATCCGGGACGCAAATGAAGCCGCGCCCGAGCGGACGCTGAACGCGCGACCACGTGGAAAACTGGCGTGTGTCAGCGGTTTTCCATATCTCTGGCGGTCGCGCCGCCGCGTTTTCGGCCACTGATCCGGGTTCCGCGTGCACGATTAAACCGGGCCCCCCGAAATTTCGCGCAGACGAAGAATAATTAGCGGTGACGCGGCCCCGCGAAACCGGTATTAATCGGTTCGGCTATAATAGACGCGGCCGCGGTGATTAAGCGGCGTCGCGGGGCCGGCAGGGAAAAGAATGGTTAAAGTCAGGCACCACGATAACACCGTTTAATTAGCGAGGACACTCTGGCCTCGTGTACGTTGCATCGAAGCTGGCCGACCGAAAACCCTCCAATTTGTCGCGGAATTTCGTTCCGTTGCAGATACATACGCCTGTTTCAGTCATCCGAACGGCCACCGTGTTCCATAGCATACGTTCTGCCCGATACACGCGCAGACTTTATTGTGACCGACCGGGCTCGAAGGACGATTTATTTTTCGTTAATGGACTCGCCGTGGTTCCGCTCCGTTCTGGGCATCTGAAAATAATTCGAGGAGGACTTTTTTCAACCTTCACCTACGCCGCCTATCGAAATCCTTTTTCTGCCTACTATATTTAATCCGGTCGAGAATATTCGACGCTGGAGATTCGAGTGCTCCGTGATTCGTGTTGATAATAACTGACACTCGCTAACTGGAGGACCGGCGATAGAATACCGTTTCTGTATCGTGCATTGTTTCGAAAAAAAGGGAGGAAAAAAGAAAATAATGGATCGTTTCGAGAGTCGCTCCCGCGCGTACCACACGTGCCTACATCGAACACTGTCCTCTGCAGGGTTTTCAGATACCACTGTGACGCGTGAATCGGACTAGTAATTGTAAAGCAGAACGCTTTTCATCCGGCGGCGCTTCAAATATCTCGTGTCTGGCGTGCCAATTTGTAGGATGAAAAAAAAACTTTCAGCCGGTTTCGAACTTCCATTCAATATTTGCTTTCCCGGCAATGCGGTGCTCCTCGGGTTCTCTTTGCCGTTCTTCTATAATTCCGAGAATATCGACGAACCACCGAGCAACACTCGCGCGACCTCGTGCATCTCGATCAAAATCCGAATGAGGCCAAACACGTTCGATCGATTTAACGTTTTTCATCTTTTTTGTTTGTCTCGCTGCAGACCGAAGCTGCGATTGCTCCAGTATTTCGATAGAAGGGGTGGAATAATGGATGAACGTACGGTCGTCGGAGAATTCTGGTGAACTTCAGATCGATCGTTCGTTTCGCGATAACGACAAATGATTTTCGTCGGGCACGGGCTAAGCAAGCAGTAAAATATCGCCAGCCATCGATTCGTACGTTTTCATTGCCACGATTTTTTGTTCTCTACCACGTTGTAATCCGTCGATAAATCGCGAAAGAAGATAAAGCAGCGTCACTGGTCGCTAAAGAAGCGCGGGGAATCGTTGCGGAGTATCGACGTCAAAAACAGAAATGGAAAAAGAAAGCCAACGTGCGAGCGTGATTTGCAATACAACCGCCGTCCCTCGGGTCGACGAGAAAATACTATCGGTGACGTGTTTCTCATTCGAATGCTGCATCAATTAGCGTCGACGTATCATCAGTTCTTTTCTTTATTTGCTAGCGAATTATCGCCAGCTGCGCGCGGGTCGTTCCTTCGTTCAAATCGCCCCGTTCTCGTATCAGGTGTTCGTCGCCTACGTTGCCCCGCCGCGAAGAACATTACAGACGCACGATAATTCGACCGATAAATTTGTTCGGGGTCAGCCGTGCGACGATACAGCGGGGCGAATCCCGTTTCGGTCTATTTCTGATTTACTCGGCACGGTTTACGAAATCTTCGCTGAAACCGCCACGCGGCTATATTTCGGGCGCCGTCCGGTTCGTTTAACGCGGAGAAAACGCCAAACGTCGTGTTGTCACTTTGGCCAGCGAGGAAAAGAAATAAAAATAAAAAATCCTTCACGCGATTGCAGCTTCGTCGCGAGATCCCTTGCGCGCGAATAAATAAAACGCAAGAGAAGGAAACATTGATTGCACGTGATACGATTCTCAAGAAATTGTTCGCAGCATCGTGGACATTCCGTTGCCCGGACAATTCGTTCGTCGTCTAGGTTCAAATTGTGGATCACTCGTTGCGCAACGTACCGTTTACGTCCAAGAGACATCGATCCGCGGTGCACGCGCCACTGCGAGTGGCATCGTTAAACGATGTCAATGCAACTCGACCCGCGGGGATCGCTCGCGGATCGATCGATCGATCCCCGAGCACGGGTATCCGAGTGTTATGATTTCATTTGGCGACGGAATGCACTCCGTTCGGTTCAAAGAGTTCGCGGCAGGGCCCGAGCCCGGCTCGGGGATGAGCCCGTCGGATGTCGAGCGATCGAACGTCGTCGGGTTCGGGATCCCGAGGTCGCGAATCGACGGTCGATTATTGAAGAATGACTTCGCCGCAGACGTTGTTCTATAGAGCCTTCTATTTCTGACCGCGGCCGCGACGCGTCGTGCATTGACTTCCTTCGAATTATTCACGCCGACCACTGTTCGAGATCATCCTCAACGCGTCACATATGCGCTTCGTGTATATTAACCTGCCTTCAACCTGCTTTTTCCTTTTCATCTTTCTCTCGGTACACACGGCGATGGATGTTAAAGTAGCGCGAGCGATCGTGAACGATGAGCGGCGTATTTCAGAAGCAGATTGGCTTGGCAGAGACGGATGCTGGAATTTTGTGTACGATTAAAGGATTTTGCACGCGGCGTGCACCGTTCAAGGGGTGCGTCGGGATGATAGATGCGATGCACCGCGCAGTGCGCGGTATAAGCTGGGCCATGTGAATTCTCGAATATTTGTGCTAGACGCAGGGACGCGCTCGTTTCATTCCTCTTACCGTTTCCTCGCTACTCTTAGCGCTAGGGAACAATCGGTACTGCAAACTACGCGAGTTATTGCAACTGAATCGAATCGCTACGAACAATCGAACCACTCGATTGCAGGACACTGTGTCATCGCATGCTGTCATTCACAATCGGAAGATCCTTTCTATTGCTTCTGTTCCGCGCGACAGGGTACGAATTAAACTAGCGTTAAAAATTGCGAAGGCGCGACTCTTGAAAGGCTATGCAAAAGCAAAAAAAAAAGGAATAATAAAAGAAAAGAGAACTGGATTCGCTCTCTTTTGATTCTGTTCGAATTGCCACGCTGCACCTTTCCGATGTTCCCCGCTGAGTCCCGAGGGTTCGTTCATTGTTTTGTACCACGCCGAACCCTTCGCGGGTTCCCACCCGCGAATCACGTTAACGCTCCCGTTGCGATTTATGGACGCATCCCTCGCGCATCCCTCGGGCGGATAGAGGGACGCGAAGCGTGGAAGAAGAAGAGCAACAGTGGGATAGGTCGAAAGGGCGAAAAGGGTTAGCGGTCTGGTGATAATAAAATCGAATACAAAACAGCGCCCAGGGGGGGATGGGTGTCATTTCGCTCGCGAATTATTATGCCCGCGTTGACTTTGCAATTTCGACGGCTGTCCGTGGAACGTACATTTTTTATGCAGCTCGGGACGACATTGATAACAAGCGTAAATCGCGTCGTTTTTTCGTTGTGACGTCGGTGTTCGACGCTGCTGCAATTCTCGTAACATCGTTGGCATTGTACTGGCGGCGACGTTTACGAGTAATTATAATAACTGGACATATACGGAACGCTGTGCGCATATTCCACGATGCCGCCAATTGAGAAGGATTAATAACGAGTGCCAGAAACGAAGCGCAGATTAGATTGCACGCACAGTGAATATCGCGGTTCAGGGTAACGCGACGCGGGACGGACATTTCTGTCGCCGGTTTCGATTCCGCCTGTCGCCGCACAGTCCACCGCGCGTAATCCGCTTTGCGGACGCGCGCGAACTTTTAATACCCCAACCGTGTCGGGTCGTGAAAGTAAAAAGTCCGAGCCGGAGATTCGAATTCTGAAACATCGGGCCCGGGAGTAACGAGCTTTGGGCTAAATTAGGGTGCCGCGAACTGCGGAAGTTTTAGTTTCCTGTGTTAAAAGGGCTTTTCTTTTTCTCGTTGCTGGCCGTGTGTGGCCGGGGTAACGTCACTGGGATTACGGATTCGATTTCGGAAAGTAAATAAAACCGCGTCGGTGTTTGTTCGTCGCGTTTCTTGTGCGGCACTTGCGAGCGAAAAATACAATTTGAAAAATCTGATTCCCCTGAATTGTGCAAGCATGTAGTCGCTCCGAAGCGGCTGTGGGAAATTTCAAACGAGCGGAAAGATCTCACAATCCGCTCTCAGAGAGCGATCCTCTCGTGCAGAGGATACGCTAACGTTTGTCATGGCGGCTCCTTCGTTAGACTTTTAACGTTTTAATTGGTATCCGAGAGGCGAGCGCCTCTGTTGGTTAATTGCTGTTTTTCCCAGATAGAAATATTTCGGTGTTCCAACTGGCTGAGGAATTTCGATGAAATAGCGCGAACACGAAATTAATGAGCTTGATTATTTCTCGCTGATTCTCGTACGCGGTAACAATCACAGCATCCCTTTGTCTGCGCCAGCGTTCCTTTTACCCTGTACACCCTTCGCTCTCGTTTTCCTCCCCCATACGAATCGTTAGCCGACTGTGCCGTTCGAAAAGTTGATAAAAGGGCGGTCGCTCCCGACGCGAAACACGAATAGACGGTTCCCGTGACGTTTGATTAATGTCGTGAATAGCCAGCGTCTCGCGACAAATCCATTATGTTTATGGCCCGTTGACGGTCGAATAAATCACAGGTACCGGCGAGCCTCTGAATTAATTAGAAATGATCTCCCTCTCGTTACGATATCAGCTCGCGGAGAGATCTTCCGTAGAAGAGCGATCGCAGGTAGTTGAACGTGAAACGAGACTTCCCCGATCGGGGAAAGGAAAATACGTGGTACACGCGAATCATCGAGAAGCCTGTAACCTTATCCTTCCCCTTTTCAACAGGTATAAGCAGGTGTATATACTGAAGTCGCAATTTCCGTAAAGCCGAACGTATTAATACGATGTTCGGGATCTCCTTTCTCTCTTCTCTCTGCTCGCACTTTTGAGGTACCACGTCCCTTCGAACTGGAACGTTTCCACGGGGCTTTCGACCGTTCAGTAACGGGATCCCCTTCGGTGTTGGCAGACCACGGTCGTTTCGGGCCGAGTCACGGAAAAAATAATCCCGCGGCGAACAAGGGTCAAAGAACATCGCCGATGCGGTGGTCGGAAATGAAACGTAGATTAAGGAAGGAAACGAGAGGAGGGGGATCTGCTCGGGACGTTGCATCTTGATGTTATTAAGCGGTCTTCGCTGCAAGCGCTGCAAGCGCTGCTCCCGCGCGCCCCTCGTAATATATTTCGCGGGGGAGCTTTTTCTTTCTCTCCACGATCTGATTCCCCGCTCGTTCCTCATTTCTACGTTTCTTTATCTTTCAAGCGCCACCTTCTCTTTTGCCCGTGATGCAAGCCTGCATTTTCCTTGCCGCTGCTACGCGTTTGCCCGACCTCTACCTCTTTTCGTGAATCGTTTCATTTTTTTTCTTTTTTTATTCTCCGGGTGTCCTCACTCCAGAAACTCTTTTGTCACGAGTCTGCGCACACTTTTGCAGTTAAAGTTGTATCGCTACGGTCGCGTGTGCCGCGATCGAAACGCGCTTCGAAACATTCGACGTAGAGGACGCGATTTTTCCCCCCTGGAAGTCTTTCGATTTGTTTGCCTTTTGACGTGGCACGCTGTTAAACAACGAGATAACGCGATGTCGATCGTGAATAATTTCTTAACAAAGTTCCGTCGTTTGCCAATCTGCCGCGAAGGGTCGATAGAATTTTCGCCCTCGAAAATTCCCGCCGACGCCACGTGAAGATGACGATTCTTCTTCTTCTTTTTCTTCTTCTTGGCGTCATCACTTGAAGGTACACTCGAGATACAGCGTGGAAAATTTCCCGTGGATTTAGAACTCGATCTTTTAACCTTCCCCCGAGCCCCTATTACTCCAATCTAAATTATATTTGCGGCTTATATTTGTACACAGCTAATATTCTCATCTAAACGAGGCACGAGAACTTCCAGTCTACTTTTCAACAAGCATGCCGAGTTATTTAAAACCCCCGTCAAGTTTCTATTATTACACCGCCTCTCTCATCGTTCTCCTCGCTATTAAACTATTTATAACCAGCATGTCAATCGTATCAATTCCAATTACACTCCGAACAAGAAATCATTCGTGATTCATCCTTTAGCGGTCCGAGTCATCGCTCTCGGCACTGGCACGGTCATCTCCGCGCTTTTCGACTAATTCAATCAAGTATATGTACACGTGTCACGAATATTTCGTCCCGCAGTGATATAATTATCAAACGAGTTCGGCTAAGTATCCCGTCCAGCGTAAACCGCGCCTCTCACACACTATTTCGCCCGTCCGTGTCCACGGAAGATTTAACCTCGCGCCAAGGTTTCTCCAAGTCCGACACGAACTGCTATTCCGACCGTGCTTCGGGCACGTCGGCTTGCCAGCAATTTTCGGGTGATTCGGAGTCCATTGCCCGGCCACGATCTACCCGAATGGATTCCAATTAAAATGGCTGGCCGGGGTATGTACGGCTTCGGCGACGGCGACCGTTCAAAGAGGGTTCAGAGGTCGCCAGAGTGCTTTCATAACTGTTAATAGGAAACAATTGCCGTCTCGATTAAATTCCACTGAACTATTACGGGCGTCGCCGTCGTCGTTGTTGTTGCCTCGCAAGGAGGGTTGTGGAAACGGGCTGGCTTTCCAGTGGGACTTCGAGTTTCGAAGCGGCCGGCTTTCCTTGCCCGCCGTGTCCCGACCCAACTCGCACGGCTTGCTTCCCAGTTTTCCATTCCGATTCCCGGTTACCCGATTACCTTAATAATCAACCGGCATTTCGAAGCGATTCCGTAGTCCGGGCCATGATTTGTCGCGGTACTAGGAGAATCCGCGATTCCCTTAAACACGGTCGTGACTGAATGCCGTGGAATATCGAGCGACCCCGATGCGAATCGACGACGATGCCGGGGTACACAATGCCGGGGAAATTGGTTACGCCGTAAGGAATTTAGTGGGACGAATACGCCCGCGATGTTGACTTTCGAATTCTTTCGCTATTGTTAATCGGGTGTTTCGATCGGCCGCTTACCGAAGATAGATTCGCGAATCTTAAAAAAAAAAAGAGATTAATAAGAGTTCGAGTATTTTTTCATTTTGCTGGTGTAATTTGTACGGGTAGCAAGGGATGTATTTTACACTTCGAAACGGTAGTGGCGTTGCCACGTCCCCGCACAAATGTGAACGATCGGTCTTATATACCTGTCCCGATTGTTCGGCGCCAGGTGTCATCGCGACGAAGAGCGTCGCGGCTACGCCGAGACCACTGATACGTTCTTAGGTACACTTTCACCTGCGTTGCTTGCTCGTCGACGGCTAATTGCAGCCGATTCGATGACTCGACCGCGCGACAATTATTGTAACCGGCTGGTTTGCGTAGCTTTATTAGTCGTTGTTATCCACGCCGATTCGACAAGCAATTTGAACCACCTGGAAACTCCCCCCCCCCCACGGGTGTACAATTAATCGCGACTCACAATGGCTCGTTACCGTTCGCCGAAGCGCGCCGAATTGCTAAGAATCGAGCCCATTCATCCGGACGCTACTGCAAAACGTTGTCGCCCTGCTGTCATTGTCGAGTTTCACGGCGAAGCACGAGCGCGACTCCTTACGACGCCTGCTTCCGCTACGACAGGTTTTAAAAGTAGGAATACCCGCGAGTACGTTCGTCTCTATCGCGCTACTATTCTCATTCCACCCCCCCCGAACATTTGCTCCCCGTTTCGCGCATTCATTTTCCGCGCGTTCGAGTAGCCCAATCGTTGCCGCAAATTATTCGCCGCGAACGCGAATGGATTCGTCACCGACGCGCGTTGCTGCAAGCGTCACCGTTCGTTCTCGAGTCGGACAGTTTCGAACAGTGACACGGATCGTCGGTACACGCGCCGCGTACTGTCGAGGGGTGTCTCTGGCCCGTCTGATGCCTACAGAAATCGTCTTTGGAGCGTTCTTGGAACATTTTCTGGCAAACGAAAATAGGTCAGCGTGTCTGCCGCGACACCGAGGTCGATCTCGTTGCGGCCGGGTACATCTGCATTCTGCAGTGGCTCGACCCGCGCAGCACATGGTCGAACCACGTCGAACAATCGATGGCG
Organism: Nomada goodeniana; assembly: GCA_963969485.1. NCBI lineage: Eukaryota > Metazoa > Arthropoda > Insecta > Hymenoptera > Apidae > Nomada > Nomada goodeniana. Next base: position 15,654,712 of record OZ018303.1, read on the forward strand.
GGAGCGAGTGCTGCGAGACGTTTGTCGCGTTCGCTTCCTTCAACAGAAACTCGGAACCGATACGACGGCGCTTTTATCGCGAATCCATTTCGCTGTAATCGGACGTACCCGAGTTGAACCCCCTACCGACTGCCAGTATCGTCGGGGGGGGGGGGGCGAGATCCAAAGGTTATTATTAATACACCGGCAGTTTTGGCACTTAATAGCGGCGGTGGCGAAGGCTGCGATTAGAGAAGGGAAATCTGTCGATAATCAGAGGCGATTGATGATAGACGAATCTGGTCCCTTTCCCAATTACGATCCGCCTGGATCGTGAGATAGATTACGCCCGATAGTTTCGATACATCCAGCTCGCACGACGTCCCGTTCGAACGGGGTTACGCTGTTCTATCGGCGCGGCATGGTAGTTGAAATTTTCATTCGGGAGCATCTGAGCCGATCGGACGATGCCGTTTGACAAATCGACCGGATTATATCCATTCATTAGAGGGGACGAGCAGTCTGTTTGTAACCGTTGTGCTCCAGCAACCCACATTCATCTCGTGCCAAGCCTGCGCTTTCGTATTTGCGCTTTGCACGGGCCGGGGTATCCGGTCATGGACGCGTCAGTCTCCGCGGATAGAATTTTCCCCGATTTCGTTTCGTTTCGTTCCGTGGCCGGGAAACGCTATCGGCCCCTGTATCGCGGTACACCGTACGTACATTGTGTCCCTTGGTCGACCGATCGATCGGTCATCCGCGACGTCGACGGGATCGTCGTTTGGTGAATCGTGCGAGGGGAAACGGGTTCGAGCGGTGTAAACGAAACGGGACGGGCGGTCTAAAAAAAGCGTTTGGCAAAGCGGGAGGTTCCGAAAGGAGGGGGGGGGGGCGGGAGACGGACGGTTCGGATGGAAAATACCGCAACGACGCGACTTCCGTTTGGTTCGGCAGGAACGTCAGCGCGGCCGTCCAAGTATACGCGTCATCGGTTTGTCGAAAAGACTGGCGACGTCGACGTCATCGTTCGATTCTCAGGGGCGTCGCGACGCTTTCGCGCGCCAGCCCGTACACCAGTCTCGTTCCCAGAATTTCGTTGGTATCCGGTTCGCACCGGTTCCCGCTGGCACGCTTCCGATCCTCGACCGTCGTCAACGTACGTATGCACACGTCGCGCGTTTGCCCGCGGCACAAACTCGTGGTCGTCCCTTTTCGACGTCGCGGCCGATTCAATCTAAGAGGGATGAAAAAGAGGGGACACGGCGTCGTTGCGTAAGCGTCTGGACGCCGCGGCACCGTTGCGTCAGTCGTTCGAAAGCTACTAAGCATCGCGGTCCACGAAAAGCCCGAGAGAATAGAGTCTGCTCCGAAAGACCAGTGAGTTTCCCAACGAGATAATCCAACGGGCGTTAGGGGAGAGATATTCGGGGATCTCTCTCTCTCTCTCTCTCTCTTCCATTCTTGGATGCGCTGGGCTTCCTGTCGTTCGAGGTCGTGGTTCGCGTGCATCTGTACGGTATTCGAGTGCGCTCCCCCTGACCTTGGTGACAGAAAATTCAAGGTCAATGGCAACGCGGTTCGCGACCGCGCAGCCGCGACGCGAGATCGAATTTTATGGTGGCGCCTAAGTGACGCGGGCGATACGCGATCACGGGGTCGAGCCCGTCGTCGAGCCGCTCGTGCTCCTCGGATGAATCGAAGGGTCGAGTGACGTCGTCAACGATTGATCGAACCGCCGAACCGCCGTCGAACGGACGTAGATCGCGTAAGGGTCGACGCGTTCGCTATCGAACCTCTTGTTGGAACGCGTTTCTGTTCGCGGCACCCACAGGGAGGCAGGGGTGGTTTTTCGCCGCGCGACGATCGCACGCGAATGAAGGTCGCTCCGCGGTCGTTCTTCCTCGGTTTTTCCTTCGTTATTTCGCGGAAAGTAGATGGAATTCGAGTATCGTGTCGAACGACGGCATTGGAAATCCGACGCGACGAGGTGGAAATGATGCAGTGCTAGGTGGCCACGTGCACGGGAGCTTCCAGTTTCTTGACTCCGCTGCAGCATCGCGCGTTCCGGCTGCTCCCCTTTAAGCTGGCGCGTCACTTTTTCAGCGCTTGAATTTTTCCACGACCCGTTTCCTGCCTTTCGCATCGATTCTAGTCGCCGCATCGCCGCACGGCGTGCAAAGCGTCGAAGCATCTTCGCCGTGCCGGATAACTCATCTGTCGACGTGTCGTGACTTTCCATCGGCCATTGTTCCTGGTATAATCTTCCGGTTTCGTCCAAGACGCTGAAAGCTCGCGGCAACCAGATCTGCCCTGCGGGTAGATTCAGAGATTAACCGGGATTCCCCTGTTATCTGTTTAATCGTGTTTCTGGTTGACCAACCGTCGGTTTTCCTCGTTCCGTTCATCGGCAACCGTGCCGTGCATTCGAACTGCAAATTAATCAATTGCCCGCTTGAGCAAGGAAATCGGGTTTCCTCGAACTCGAGGAGGATTCTTCTCTGTCCGCGACGATTGTCTCGTCACCGTCGTGCTCGTTCTTTTCCTGCACGTGCACCGCGTCAGCCGTTACATTCATCGCGTCGAAGGACGCTTTCGTTCTTTACCTTCTTACCGCCAATTCGTTTCGACTTGCGTATTTTTCGTTTCTGTCATCCGCATCGCAGATCGCAATTCCTTTCCGACCAAATGCTAATCACAGATTAGTTTCGATACATTTTCCGAATAGGGCCGATCGAGACGCATCGCTGTCAGATTTCGCGAGAAGCGCCGCGAGAATCGAACGCAACAGCTCGCCGATTCCATCGCGGCCCCCGTAATCCTGCATCGGGAACAGGTAATTACACGATAATCCCGTGCACCGTACAGAGTGACGACAGACCGGGTGCTACGACCAAGAACGAGGAAATCCAGCCGCATGTAAACTCCGGTAGCCGGCCTTATCTCGCCGGTGTCACCGCGAGCGTATAAAAGACAGGCTCTTTCGACAGGTAGCTTCAGTAATTCGTATCCGTACGAGGGCGTGCGTCCACCCGGAGTCAGAAATCTACTTATCGTTCCACGTCGCGTGTGAACACCACCGATCCACTCCCCCGCCGCGAAGAACACAATTGTTTGGTGGTTGTGCGTGATCGAGCGTTTTCAACTTTCGTCGCAACTCGATTCGCCTCGAGGCTTCCAACCCCCTCTGTTTCGTACCGCATCGTCGATTGATCCACATCGGATATACAAGCGAGGCGATTCGTGCACAACCGTGGAACACGCGTGCACCGCCAACCCGCATAGTGAAGCCTAGTGAAGTCGCGAGGGACACTTATGAAGGGGTCCGTCAACGCACCGAGGCCTATCGTTGATCAGAACAGATATATTTGGGATAACGATTGGAAGCAGTAGTGGACAAGGTATGTGGTCATTGCGCGTCCAAGGGCCTCGTGTTTTGTTGGACAATCGAATCGTGCAGCGACTCGGCGAACTCGTGGCCGGTTATCTGGCGATCTTAATCGGCCGTCGATGATGGATCGCTTCTCCTTTCTTTTCATTTTATTCTTGTCTCTTTTTTTTCCCCGCGAACGATTGAATACAATTAATACGCACGGCCGGAAGAATCGCGTTATCGTTTTCTGTTTCCCTTTTTTGCACCGAGATCACCGCTGGCCTGGGATCGTTTCCGTACGAATTCAAATTACGTTCGCGCAAAGACGGTAAATCAGGACCGCTGGAACAGGCGGATCTGTGCAAACGGCTGAAAGTGCCAAATGCACGCGCCACATCGGCCGAATGCAACAGGAAAGCTTAGCAACGTGAATCGCGGTCGGGTTGAATCAGTTGCCTTTGATAACGTCCACCTTGATCCACATCGGTGTCGGCGGAACCGTTCGCAGCATCAATTATTCCCGCTCTCGCTAACGAGTGTCCCGCGTAATGGCGCCGCGAAAATTTTACCATTCGTAAAAATTCTCTGCCGGTCTGCAAATATCATCCTTATTCAGCGAGCACGCCGCGAAGCTGAATCAACACGGGAAAGGTAAACGAACGTGGAACGAGAATACGTTAGAATCGGCGAAAGGCACGCATCGACAGCTGCGATTTAATCCCGTTTCGAATTTAATCGGCCACAAGCTGAGCCGTCCGCGGCCAAAGTCTTCTTCTTCCTCCCTTTCGTTTCTCGACTCGCCGCCCGCAGAAATTGTTGCGCGCCAGCGTTCGAGCGTATCGCGGTTCGGCTAATCATCATAATCGGGCCTCGAGTTTCGATCCGTCGCGTCTGTTCGTCCAAAACGTCGCGTCGCCGACAATATTTGTCCGCGAGACCTGTGTTTTCGTTTCAATCGAGAAGGCCAACCCTTTCGTAACAGCAACTCGACGAATTCTTACACCACCCTACCCCCCTCTCCTATTCTACTTATCCGACGAGCTATTGGATAATTGTTATCCGGTTCGATCGCTTTGTTCATTCGCGTCGTAAGATTATGCACTATCTGCCTGTCTCTCTTTCCACCGTGTATCCGACTACCGCGCGCTCGTATTCAGCATGAAACATTGAAATGCACAGAAGGAGTCTCGGAGCGCGGCCAGCTGCGACGCAAGAGAATCTGCTAGAAGCCAGTAGCAGCCGCGCTCCCAAAATAATCTTCGTCCGCGTATAATGTTTATTAAGCGAACTGGCACAAGGTTCTGCCTAGGGTAGCCGTGTTCGTTGACCTACATGAACGGGATATCGGTCGGTTTACCAATTTTCGCGTGAATTCGCGTGTTCGCTGTTGCCGCTGGCTGCACGACCGTGGCGATCCGCGTGTACACAGCGGGCGTATTCTCGACGGTAATATCGGGGGCCGAATGGAGTCGAATCGGACCGACACGCTGTTGCTCCGCAACGTTATTATCACACTCGAAATACACTTCGCCGATCCGTATTGGCTGCGCGGATGCAAATTGGTCGAGCGCCAAATTTCGGCCGGAGCGTGTCTGCAGAGACGCTCGGCGTATAACGGAGCGGAAGGCGGCGTTGGAACGGGGTGGAAAGCGAGCGGGAAACGCTCGGCTGGAACAAGACGCGTGTTTTCACGTTCGCCGGCCACTCGTGCGGCACAGACGGCCGAAGTTTTCGACGCTTTCGTCGCGTTGCGAGAAACGTTATGTCTCTCGGGCGATTACCGCGGCAGAAATTTCTAGAGCGATGCCACGCTCAATGGCGAGGCGATTTAGAGCGTTCGCTGTTACTTGCTGCTCGCAGACAACCGTTGCAAACTTCCTATTTTCTTTTTTTTCCCCCGTCTATTCTTTGGCGAGCTTCTGCGCCGCGAGAGCAACAGCGTCGCGGCAACGAATGGCTTCGGCGGTCGGATCTATCGTACGATGTTCTCTGTGTGTACCCTTTTGCTCCATGAACCGCTGCGCCGTCGGGGGGACTTCGATTTTGTTATTATCGGAGGAAAACAGTGTTTCTCTGTGTAAAGTGCGTTAATCCGCGGCGGGGCCACGCGGATTGATCGAAACGACCGTTGACCGGAACGTTTGATCCTCGTTGGGAATCGTGGAATACGTGCCCGTTTGTGCCCGGGAAATGAGTAAAATCCGAGTTATATAATATGGCAGGTCAGAATTTTCGACGGCCCTTATCTCAATTACAATAGTGATGTAACGAGGCGTGAGATCGTAGATTGTATAATTGGCGCCGTTTCGTTCCCTCTGTCCCGTGTTATCTTCGATATCGTGCCGTACAAACGTTTCTAAACGATAGTTGATAAATGTAGTAGTTGCCTGTCATGGTCGATCGGTCAGCAGCTTACTACCTGGCAGAGATGTAGAGGCAAGGTGGTCCACCGTAAGACGCACACCGGCTTTGTCACTCAGGGAAAATTGCAGGGCTGTCGATTCTATTTTGTTCTCTCTCTCTCTCTCTCTCGCTGAAAAAGTACCGTTCACCTACTTTGTACTTTCATCCGGAGATATGAAGAATTCCTGTTGACGTTTCGATAGGGTTTCAACATTTTTTCCACTCTGTCATCGTACCGCGAAGCCACGTTATCATCTCTGAAACGATCGCAGGAATCTGCTGACTTTCACGCGGAATATACAAACAAAGTTGGTGTTTGTCAATACAGACGACAAATTCGTAATGGCGTAGTCTGCCGGCACCGATAATAACGAGCCAACACAGGGACGCGCAGTGTTCAAATGTCTATCGCCGGCACGAGATCGATTCCGATCGTGCGACGCCAAGTTCGTAATACAATTTTTCAGTACGCAGACTGTTTCTATGTCCCGATACGATCGAACCGACGACCCTGTCCCGATTGGTCCACGGCTGGCATAATTAGCTTGACGGGTAAATGGTAGTAGGCGAACGCGGCAGAACACGCGTGTACACAAGAAATCACAATTCGCACGATGAAAAGTTTTTCTGTTTTTTTTTTTAAAGATGCTCATCGGTAGATCTAACTTTGCAACATCGGCGGACAATCATGCGCCGGAACAATTTGTTAAATAAACACTGGCTGTCGCTGCGGTATCGATGCACGGTTTGCGAGTAAACGAAGATGATTCGCAATTGTCGCGCAATGTACCATCGATATTGCACCAGCGACCGCCCCGTTGTTCGATCATTTCGAGCAACATGTATTCTTTGACGTGTCACGGAGTCAACAGACGTTGGTTTCGTCGAAAGTTTATTATAGATTGTGATGCTCGCCCGCGACTTCTTATCTAGACGTTTCGATTTAGTAATCGAGTCGAGTGACACATGGTAGCGGACCCGACTTGGAGGATTGTATAATCGGACCACGCGGCAGATTCTTCTGGAACAAATTAATCGGACCGTGCTTTCGCTATTGTTTCAGTTGAGATTTTGTGTCGACGGATTACTCGCAAGATAGAATGACGAACGGGAAGTTTTATATAGCCTATGAGAGAATACTTACTGGAGTACAGTCTTCTTACAATTATCTATTATTGCCATCGCCATTGGTGTTATTATTGGCACGATCACCGATAGTAGTAGTATTGTTCTCCGTTCGTTAGCAAGGTACAGAGGTAAGAGCGTGGAAATAACAGGTCCGATATTATCAATCTAATCGAGCGGATATCTTGATCCACTCTAAGAATTATATTTACAACAGGGGGTCTGGCGATACTAAAATATTAACATGCTAATTTAACAGCAAACAGTAAACGCGTAAATAGGCATCGAGGTATTCACGCGTAGCGTTAACTCCGTTGTAATTATTGATCGAGCATTTATTTGCAAGTCAGGTTACCAGAAAGAGGGAATTCGTCAGGGATTCTCGCGGGGATGTTTGGTGTTGATTCCCGTAACAGCGTTAAACTCGAAACTCCCGTAACCGGATTGGATGGTCGACGAGCCTCGGATACTTAGACGACAGCTGTTGCGCAAAGGATTGCTAACCCCTCGCGCGCCGGCAAAATCCCGTTCGCTTTAATCTCCTTTGTTACGCGAATTCTCTCCACCGTGTTGATTCTAATCACAAGAAATTCTCGCGAAGTGTGCTCGCCCCCCCCACCAATTATCGTCCCCTGTTAGTTAAGTTTTTGGCGCTTCTTTCCCCCTCTGCGGACGTCCCGTTTCGAGTATGTGACGAAGATGATGAAAATTGAACACGGCGCACGTAACGAGCATTACCTTCGAGCGCCGTTCAAATATTTCTGTCATTCGATTTCTCGGTGACCCTCCAACTTCCAATACAACGCGGTCGTCTGCGTTGCGCTCGTAAATAAGTGATTTGTTTCTATTCGATATCGCGGGCTTATCGCGACTCGATTGCCGAAAATCCCCGAGTGTTATCTGCCCGGATAAATGCGCCGAATCAAATGTTACCCCAACGGTCCCCGGAGAGGATCGATTAAATCAAAAGAAACCGAGGTTACATTTCCCTCCGTTCCCTCGACTTTCATTTCCGTCGCGTCGAATGAAAATCACTGTCGAGCAAAAGGCACGGAGAGCTTCGTCGCCGCGGAATTGATTTTTACAAGGGGATTAGGCAGCCCGAGTCAGACACGGTGCCGCGCCTCGTGATCCTTCCATTTGTCACGAATCGGATCGGCCCTTCGAGCAGGGGCCAACCTTATCCGTTTCTTTCCTCGTCCCCTTTCTCGTTCGAACTCTCCAACCCGCGATCCCAGATTGGGAGACATAAAAAAGAAAATACGAAATACAATCTTCGTAATCGTGAACGGTTCGAACTTGGAAATCGTCGCCGATATCGAATCGTGGATCGATCTACGAAATAGATTGATCAACGACGAAAATATCAGCTGACCGAACGAAACACGTGCATGGAATTTCCAGTCGCGACAAACCTTTCGCGCCTCCCGTACTCTCTTGCATCGAATTTGTTTCCGTTTCTCGTACACCTGCCCCCCTCTCCCCCCCGCTCTCTCAGATACGTCACTTTGACGGTAGGAAACGCTCGAAGCTTTCCACCGTGCCACCTTCAATCGTTGAAATCGCGGAACAACGAGGACACTGTAAACACAGCCACTGTTTGCGTTTCTCGGCGCAAACGTCAATGCGAAACATCGTTGCAACCATCCTTCGTCCCTTTGTGTTTCGCGCGGGGGAGGCGGAATAGAGGGTCATAATGTGGACCGAGAATGCGGGGAAGAAATTATTGCATCGCCGTATTGTGACGCCGACAAATTCCCCGCGGCTCGCACATCGAACGAAGGTTCGTCTTCGAAGGCGCAAAAATATGGCAGAGATATCGTCGTCGGGGACTAAACCGGATCCAGCGATCGGATAAACTTCGAACGATAGCGACGTCTCCGCGACGATATCGTTCCGCTCGATCGTCGATACCCGTTGTTGTTAATTAATTTATCCGTCGATTATCGCGAGCACTTCTTGCGGCGCTTCTTTCGATCACCAGATGATCCCCATTGGCACCAGAAGCTTATCCCGTGATTGCAGTCTTCTCGCAGCCGGTTCGCCACTTTCTCCCTCGTGAAAGGGGGACCGTGCGCGATCGGTCTCGCGAAAAACCAGCGGGGCAACCTTGAACGAGGTTCACTCGGTCGGTCTAGCGCGAGAAAAAGTAACGCGGAGGCGGGAGGAAGTAGAGGGTTCGTCACGTACGCTTGCTGCCAACGTCGAAGAAGCTTCCGTGAGAATGAGTTGGCAGAAAAATGGGCGGCGCTGGCCAAGCTTGTCAAGGTTGTAGACGATCTCGTCTGTCAGGGTCCTTCACTTATATAGCTGTGGCGATCGCCGCACGTGGATGTCGGATCGCGCGCATGTTACAATACCGCCAGACGATCAGACCGCGGATAGTATGATTCTTCTAGACATCTGAGGGGGAAAGGCTTCTAGGCTTCTTCTTACTGCTGTACGTAGGCGTGCTTGCGGGTAAAGTGTTTTATTGACTTTTTGTTTCTTCGGCGTAGATAGCAGAGATTATTCGTCGATTACATATAGATTATGTGTTACGCACGGACACAGTGTTGCTGCATTTAAATATTATTCACTTTCTTCCGTTTTGCGAACAAATGGGGTATATCTTTCGAAGTGGTGAAACATTACCGCGCCGGATGTATCGTGCAAAGTCACCGGTACGATAAATCGACCTGGCGAACTGTGAATGGAGCAGCGCGCTAAATTGAATATTCTTATCGCACGGATGCTTCCGTGTTCACGTGTCAATAATAACGAAGAAAATATCTAACCGCGAGCGGCCGATGAATTGCTCCAGTTGCAACCGGGGTGGCGCGATATACGACGAGCGGTCTCTAAATCTGTGAATAATCTAAAATTAGCCGATGACCGATTACCGAATTCGTTGGTTCGTCGGCTAGACATCGGTGGCTAAAAGCAGGCCGTGGAACTTGCAATCTAGATGGTTAATAACGAAAGATACTTGAAATAAATTCTCCCCTAATAACGCGGTCGAGCCAAGTTAAATATTGAAGTCAGATGTTCTATGAAAACAACCCGCTCTGCTATTAAAACCAATCATTTTGACAATTAAATCTCTCGCGATCTAAAGGGGTACCGGTTGCAAAATTAGTTCATAGATTTGTTGTTCGCTGTTCGAACGTAACTCGATATTTGCTTGGAGTTTTAGACTAGTGGATTCATTTGGGGGCGACAAGAATTGTGAAAGCATAATGCACTAGAAGTTAATTTCTCGAGCTCAACGAAGTCCGAGAGCGGGAGGGGGGGGGCACAAAGCAGTCGAGTGCGCTAACGAGGAATCGTTTTAATTATAACTGTGTCGATAGATGATCCCGATGGCCGAGTACGCCTTTATAATTCACGACTCTCGTTCTCGCGAAACTATCGAATAAAAAGTTTCCGCTCCCCCCCCCCGTTATCGCTCGAGGACGATCTCATTCCGTTCATATTTTCGTAGCTAATTAAATGGCCGGCGTAAATTATGCACCGATCGTAAATACACAGCACGGCGTACAATTGGAACGCGTGCTTGCGACAGATATCAGGGGATTAAAAATTGTGCCTCTTCACCGGTACTCGATTCGTTAGTATTTACGTAATAATTCATTAGACTCGTTGTGAAGCATTTCGTTTAATTCGTACAGAATTGCATGGCGTTCAATTGGGCATCGGAACTGTAATTTATTATAATTCTAGGGCGTTGGGGTCAATTAAGTACAAAATACGAAAGCATTTAATACCGGGGATCTTGTGTGAAATGGAAATTTATCGTTGCACGTGATACAACACGATTTAAGTAATAAATAGTACGTCTCTAGTTATGGATCACGGTTTAAGGAGACTCGGTCAATGCGCGGCCGGACGCAGGGAAAGCAGGCAACGTCGATTCGGCACGCGTCTGGCCACGTTCGCACTCATTCTACTGTGGAGTTCCACTACGGCAAAACTTATCAACCGAACTAACTGTAAGACTCATACCCTGCCACGATTAACGAAACTAAATTGCCCGGCCAAATGTTTATCGAATGCTCAGGAGGACTCTGAAAGATCCACGTCGGCCACGTTCCGTGGGATCTGGAAATTTATGCCAGCCACCGCGAACCACAGAAAGATTATGCGATGCTCACGGTGAACACTCTGTTGGAAATTAGTTTCCAAGCTTAATGGAGTTTCGCGATTGCGAAAGGTGCCGCGACGGACGGCGAAAGTCGTCGCGGAACTTTCCGTGTAACTTTAGCAATTTTTCCCATTAGGCGTGATTTTTCAGCGGTGGAACACGCCGTTGACGAAGTTTACCGCGCGACGGAGGGAGGAATGAGAAAAGGGAACGGGCGATATCCGAGCAGACCGAGCGGCGAATACGTTGGCGCGACAAACTTCGGGCGGATTGTTTTCCGCGTCGAAATTTCCACGCGGCGGTGTTACCGAAATTCCAAAAACGATTTGCGACACGTACTCGCGGAACGATCGCCTGCCACGGAGAAAATTGCCGGGACCGCGAAGTTTCTCAGCTTCTAATCGAGAAGCGCGTCTCCTTGGTCCTCGCGATTCTTATTGAGTAGCAATTGCACCGCCGAATCTATTTTAATTTATTTAAAAGCGAAGACACGGGGCTCGAAACTTCGGGTACTGGCAACTTTCCATCGTCCAATATTAGAATCCGCTGCACTTCTAAAACGAGACTTCGTGTCGAGTCGAAGTATTGAAGTTCAAGGGAAACTGTTAGTCCCGTTAATGACACCCGGCCCGATGGACGTGACAAAACGGTACGAAACGCGTCCCCGTATCTGCTTGACAGGTTCTTCCGCTTCACGTCCGGTTTCCCGATTTCATCGATGATTGACGACACGCGGAAAAGACCGGCCCAGAGGGCGGTAAGGTGTTCCAGGCAACGGGAAGCCTGCGCGGCACTTCAACTTCAGAGACAATTTATCGTCGCATCGATCCCGTAACGAACGGGAAATTTTATAAACTACCTTTCGAGGGGGCAACGAAGGAGAAATTGGATCGCGTGCACCGTGGAGAGGGCGGTATTATTGAGAACGGAGACAAATAAAATCGGAAAGCTCGCCCTCGTAAAATAGGATAATTCGAAATTGACCGGGCCCGACGTCGCGGATCCCCGGCGGCTCTTTATTACTGTTCGCGTCTCGATTTCAGCCCTGGGACCATGGGGCTCGTTAATAAAAGCTCAACCACCGGCGCCTGCCTACGTAGCTTTTCGTTCTTCACATTTCTGCCGGGTCCCGAGACAATTTTCTGGGGAAATTGTTGTACTAGAGAGGCTTGTACCACGGCTGGGATATTATGCTACCTTTCATGCGATCCAATCAATTCTGGAATTTGTGTTGGAGATGGAAATCGAGAAAACGAACCACGTCCGACGTCGCTCTTCACTGCATTATACGTGTTCAATAACCGTTCCTTCCCGCGAGTGAAGAAAGATGATCCGATTGCGAGTAATAGTATCGCACTCGCGAAAAGAACGACGGTATTAAGGTGCGGTTAATGCTCCTTCCTCGCGGCGGAAGAAAATAGAAGTTCGCGATATTGACTCGGCGACGGGACGCGTCGCGTCGTTACTCGTGGTTATCGAAGGCGGGGTAACATCTCTCCCCCGTTCGTTAATGAAAGACGGGGCGTCGTAACAAAGGGACGCCAGATCAAAGAGCAAAAGTAATGCGAAAGATACGGACGCTAAAAATAAAAAAGAGTCGTGGGTTCTATCGCTTTTTTTTCTTCTTTTTATTAGACTTCCCTCGTTTACCCAACAAAGTCTCGTTTAGAGTGCCTTCGATCTTCATTGCGGCCATTCGAGACCTTTCATACGGGACGCACAGAAAAAGACGGCAGGCGCTATAGGTGAACGGCTGTCTTGAAAGATCGAAGCGTACGTGCTTCGCGTAATTACATTACACCGCCAGTTCTACGTAGCTCCATAGACATTGACGCATCGTTCCTCATCGCATTATCTGAATATAATTCGACTCGAGACACGAACGACGACATCGTTAAGGCATTTCTTTGGATAATTAGACGGGTTTTCTTTCAGCATTAAAAAGGTTCCCTTATTCGCGTTATCGTTAAAAAAGAAAAGTTCGACGAAAGCAGCCCCGTTCCGCGATTAAAAGACCCTTAACTCAGTTCGCAACGGTGTGTTGCAACGACTTGGCCGGTTTTTTTGTCGCGCTGTTCATTCAGCAATTACGGGCAGCAATTACACGCAGGCGTGTACGAGTGCGCTCAATGCGCAACGAAATTTGCATATTACAGTTGTTAAATATTAACGCCTCGTCGCGGTTTCGATTCGAATCGGCGCGTATGGAAGCTTCGAAACGTAATCTCGTCGATGTCGAGCATTTTTCCGCGCGACAATCCTGCGAACTACCAAACACGTTCGACTGGTAGTTTGAACTTGGGCGAAATTGCATCGGTTTGCTGAGCGATGCATGCATTCATTGAACGTTCCCTTTGGATATTTCGCGTTTGTAAACTTACTTCGGCTATAATTGAAAATAGAATATGAGATCTTTCCCCCGGTCGAAACTGTTTGCCAAATGCTTTGTTCGGATTTTACGAAATCGTGGTCTGTAATTGAATCACGGTCACGTATATACCCGACAATTGTAAAAAGGGAGAGAAATATTCGAGGAGAATTTCACCCTTAAGTAAATGAAGAAAGTAAGCTCAAGCTGACATCGCAGTGAACAATTGGCATTTATCTTCACTTTGCAATGTACAGACACAGCCTGCTCAACGAATACTGGGGGTACTTGTAAACCGGTTGAATTATTACATATCTCGCTTCGCGCCACGGCTTGCGTTGAACGGCCGTCTATCCTAAGTTCCCGATGTTTCTTACTTCAACACTTCAGTCGTTCCTGTTAATCGAAACCCGACTCGATCCGTTCTAATCGCAGGTCCGCTCTGTCAATCGATTAATTAACGTGGATTAACGTAGTTTCTAATCATCGCTTAGATTGGACATCCTACGGTGTAAACATATGATACAGTGGATAATGACCGTGGCAAATAGTGTTTGTTGTCCCTGGATTATCGTTGCTAATTGCAGTTTGCGCAAAGCTCTAGTCACCGTGTCCAAACGACGAAACAGCCGCTCGCAGCGGATCGAGAGGCGACAGTGGAGCGTACCGGCGCAAATATTGACCGCAACAAATATAGGCCGGGCGGACAATCAAAACGTCAGTCTGGCTTAATTTATCGCGATTCCGCAAGGCTGTACACCGCCGACGCCGGCGCCGACGCCGGGCCCACGTTTTTTCAATCAGGCGCCGCGCGGATCGCCCCGCGTTTATTGAAAGCTCAAGGGCTCGGTGTCGCGTCACTTTCAACGAGGGGTGGCCTGAAATGACGAGTTCGAAACGACACTATTGGAATCCGGGAAAAGAATTGAGCCTCAGATAGTACTTGGTCGGATTTGAACTCCTCGCGAGTGCTGCATCCGTCTCTTCGCTCGGTTCTGTATTAGTTGGAACGAAACTCTCTGTTTCTACGGTTCGACGAGATCTATCGACGTACGCGCGTCCCGCCGTCATATTCCGCGGACCAATTGAATCGAACAAGGTTCCGTTAAATTTCTGTGGAGTTATCATCATTTCATGGCACACGAACTGAACTTATTATAACCGCGGTTACGTATCACGTATTATTGTTTTATTATTTATCATAACCCTTGCCTTTCGGCTTCGGATGACGTCCAGTACGTGTTATCTATATTGCATGAGAATCAACCGAAACGGATGTTTCGGGGAAACTTATTTCTGACCAGGCCTAACATTGTTGCCTCTCGTTTTGCATTTCAGAGTTGTTAATTAAGAATGCGCAATGACACGGCGAATTTATCAGTGGACAGCAAACCCGCGCGAGAAGGCGCAGGGTATGGAAATGGAACCCCCAAAAACAAACTCTCACCGACAGGAAAAAATATTCTTGAAGTGTAAGTACAATTACCTCTCTTCGTTTCATCAACAAACAAAATTGAATCCTCCCCCTCCGTTGAACTTCTTACCCTTCCATATAATTACACACGGCACACTTTCCGAAGTATGTAGTGACCTTTCGTTGCGAGCCTTTGGGCCCGCGGAAAGCACATTTACGCGAATCGGTCGCGTTATCGACAATGCATCAACTGAACTTTACGAACAGCTTCGTTTCTGTACAAAAGATGGGCGGACTAGAAGGGTGGCCGGGGGGGAACAGACCGCCGGCTTATCCGTCGCTGATCGATGGTTACAGTGTTCATGATCGATGAGATCAAAAATTGCAAATCCTCTTTTTCTAAGGTGGACCGCCTCGCGATTCGTTGTCCAGACACTCGATCACACCGGTGATCGATCGGTGGACCAATAATCAGCTGGATCTTACGTGCAACCGAAGAACGATATCACTGCGAGATAGCGCTGATCGTGCTGGATTATTAGATCGTTTTTTATCGCGCCTGTACATTTGCCCGAATAATTTCGCGAGGCGTTTGAACGGTGTTCGTGGACGGATCGTTATCGGTCTTTCGCAGGGTCCCCGGCGAATTTGCATCTGTACGTGGTCGAGGAACTACGGCGGGAAAGTTGGTAGATTGATCGGTCCGGGTGGCGACAGATGACGGAAGCTATTGACACCTGGGCAGGAGCGTAGATATCTTTCTTGGACGGATGGCAACGCGAATTTTCGTTCGCGCGATTATTCAAGGAGCCCCGGTGTGTCGGAAACAATCGGTCGTCCTGAACAACGGCCCTGATACGAGACGAGACGAATACTTTGGAAACTCGTGCCTGCATAATACAAGAGTTAACGAAATTTCGTCGCTCAATTAGGTGCGGCGTATGTTAAACGTAGTCCCCTTCAAACTTCTCGTAAGATCGCTTGGAATGCCATGATCGCGCACGAAGTTATCAGTGGTAGTGATTGTACCGGCGACTGTTTGGCGTCGGTGCACTCCTACGCTCGCCCCGTTTCTATAAGAAAATCGATAATACGCGACGCTCGATAGTGCTCTCCAAGTATCTTCATCCCTGTAGAATAGTTGGCAACAGTTATGCCGTAATCTAAGCGGCATCGGTGTTGCGATTTCCACGCTAGCAGCAATTAATCGATCAAGCTCCCCATTCTCGCGAGATTCACCTTTCTGCTGTTTCATTGCTGCTCGTCACAAGGTGTGCGCACCTCCGCGCGATGTCCAAAGCAGCCGTTGCTTTCTAGAGGCAAGCAACGCCGTTTGATCGAATTAGCGCCGGATTAGAGGTGAAAGTTTCACGCCAAATCCCAAAGTGGAATTCGTCGAACACGTTTTCGTGGCACCGGGGGGTAAATTCGTTCGTGCACGGTTGTGTTACCGCTGCAGCGTAGCAGCCTGGTGCGCCCTGCATAAAATGCCGATCGTAGATTCGTCGCAGGAGTTTCGAACAGCAATTACGCCGCTAATGGAGCCCCTACGGGAAGATCCAGACTTCGTGGAAGTCCAGCCACCCTTCGTTGTCACGATGGAAACTTTGCTTCTCCTTTCACGCGCCGGCGACGAGCCATCCGGCCCGTGTGTCCCCGTTGATCCACGAACCGACGAATTACGTAGTGTTTCGGGCTGATTTATGATCACGTGCGACGCACCGTGCTAGCATGCTCGTTTATTACGGTGTAAAATAATGGGGATCGATCCTGGGGGAAGTAGTTCAGGTAAATCTTCCAGCAGCCCGGATAAAGCATCGCCGCTTCGACTGTAGAATACTCGGAGAATCATTCTAGATATCGGTGGCATTTTTCCTTCTAAACAAGAACGATTGCTGTTCGATTCAATGGCTATTTCAATTAAGCTATTTGTGCGCGATCCTTTCGGCTCATTTGTCACTTTTATTTTCACTTCGAGACGCGTCGAGTTATTATCGGATGGAAGCAAAGCTGCCAATTGGATGTGCGTGCATCGTTTCAGAATCTTTTCCGCTCGATTTTGCGCGCCCATGAACGAGGAAACGCGTGTCGATCGATATCACGTTCGATCGGGTCGCGACACGCGTGGGATATTGGGTACACGATCGCAAACGTCATTCGTTCTTGCCAATTAATTGCCCGTCAGGCGGAATGTGTGCCACGTTCGAGCCGCATTGCTTAATAATCCGGCCGCGATATCTAAAGGTCGATTTTGAACAGGTGGTTAAGTTGCCTTGGCGCAAAGATAAGAAGATCTTGAACGAATTTGCGCCGATAACGATCGCCTCTGGCGAACGTACAATACCATCGGGGCACTGTTCTCGACGCGACACGGATTGACTTCCGGTTTCCTGTCTGTTAAATAGGGGACATATATTATAAGGATACCCTGCTCGATGCACATGAAAATAATATTGTAGGATCTTCTGTGTACGGTACCTTGTATATTTCATTTCAGACACGCTCCAAGACGCGGAGAAGGATAAAGAGGAAACTGAGTATATGCTAGAGGAGAATGGCAAACCAATGTACGAATAAGATCCTTATAGATGAATGACATTGTTGTTAAAATATAAGATAAAACTGTCACGAGCAAATACAGGATTCGGGATCGTAAAAATTAATGGAAATAATTAAGTGATATCCTGCTCGTCCTAGAGAAAGGAGGAATCGTATAAATTTATCAATAATTCATTGTTCAATTGTAGCAAGTATGTACCGCGAGAATACTTCCGGATTTATGGATTTTTATTGGGAATTTTCTTACTTCCAACAGACTGTTTCGATCTGCGCGTAGTTCGAAAGGGGAGCGAGCTTCGTTTTCCTCGAACGAATCGCATTCGAGCGAATTGCTTTTCACTGCCAATATTCGGAAGTACTCTATCACGCATAGTCGATCATTTTCCTGCGCTGCTATATAAAGCAGAAAAATATGATTTACGGGGCACAATATCAATGGAAGAGTCGCGGGGAGATCAGTTTTAATTGAACATCAATATTGTTTTATGTCCACAGTGAATTCGTGCCACCGCAAACGAAGGAGGATGACAAACCGGTCGCACCGGAGCCATCCTTACCCCCAGTGCCTTATTTCAAACTGGCAAGTATTTCTGACAGAATAAAACAACGACGAACAAAAAAAAAGGGAAAATGAAAAAGAAACATAGAAACCCCATTGAAAAATAACATATTCGGGACATCTCTTACGCGACGTCCAGTTCTACTGAAATATCGACGATGAATAGTTTCCATCGAAACGGTGGCATCCATCTTCCAAAGGGTGCAGCCATCGGGCACCCTTTGCCTTTGACAAACTTAACGAGCACAGTTCTGTCGATTGATCGGGGCTTGTTTTTGTTTAGAACTAGTCGGATATCCGGCAATTAATCACCGTTAGGACGGCATTAATTTTCCCCGGGGTTAAATCTCCTGGAAGGGCGAAAGTTGCCGGGCACTAAATCACCCGGGAATATGTTCGTGAAATTTTCGACTAGAGCAAATTGCATCGTCGACGCCGTACGAATTTCGCGAATTCTTGGCGAAACCCCATCATTCGGATAATTAACATAACGTCGATGCTCGGGCGCGATTAATTAAAGCCCACACCGTGACGGTGTCTATCGTTCTCCTCCCTATTTCCATCAACGTTTTTACTCGGCCTCGCGGGGAAAGTTTGAATTTCAGTTTAATCGCGACGCGCAAGAGTTCAGCAATCCGTGACGGGAACCGCCTTTCCTTCTGTTCACAGTTTCGATTTGCAACATGCGGGGAGCTGATGCTGATCGTGGGTGGTCTGATCATGGGAACTCTGACAGGCCTTTGCATCCCCGTCTCGACTATTCAATACGGTGAATTCACCACGCTGCTGGTGGATCGTAACTTGGAGAATCACACGAGCACACCGACGCTTATAATGAAGTGGTTCGGCGGCGGAAAGGTTTTGTAAGTTTCGGCGTGGACGCGGACACGTCTGACGCGTTACATACATACGTCTAGCGCTTTAGAACTGGGAAACAATTATCCCGCCTGGCTCGTTGCGGCTGTATACAAATAAAGTTTTGTTATTGCCGGCAGAGGTTTGCTTGGATCGAGCAATGCTTCTAGTTAGAAAATTGGAGGGCACATCAATCGTTCCGGCGAACAGTGCACGTTAATTGGGAACTTCTCTGATTACAGGGGACCGAACGTTACGTACGAAGAAAGGATGTCCGCACTCTACGACGATTCCGTTGCCTTCGGCGTGTCCTCCGCGGCTTTGTCCACCCTACAATTTTTCTTCGCCGTGTTCACGGTCGACTTTCTGAATATCGCGGCGTCCAGACAGATCGCCAGAGTGCGGAAGATGTTCTTGCGCGCTATACTTAGGCAGGATATGACGTGGTACGACACCAACACGTCGACCAACTTTGCCAGCAGGATAACCGAGTGAGTGCCGACAGTCCGTCATTCTTTTCGACATTAAAATCGAACGTGCTTATAAAAATAGCACTCGCCCGTTGTTCAATTTCCATTCAAATTCGATTTAAGCGCGAACTTTATGCCGCACAATCGATCGAGTATCGCCGCTTTACTCGGGCGTCTCAGGTACGCTCCTATATTGACGACTATATCCCGTAGACTCTAGATGTATAAACCTGAGTAGCCGTATTTTCTCACGGTGACCCGGCTTCGAGAGGAATGTCGCAGCTTCGATTTCTCCGATTCTGGCAGTCGGGTATAAGCACGCCGCGGACTGTGTATAGCGTAGAAGCGTGGAGTGAAGTTCAGGAAACGGGATCTGCTCATCAACAGGTGGCCGCTAGGGAAACTCGAAATCCTTGCTCGATACAATGCCACCTGTCTACGGTATCGTTTAGGTCGCGCAATTATCGAAAAGTCAAGGATAGATTCGTAACGGGCCAATTATGCCACCGTGGCCAGGCCGCCGTTTCTTGCGCAATCTATTTATTTCGGGTCGAGAATTTCCGACGGGCAATATATTCACAAGCAACGGGGGCAACACAATTGCGACACCGGAACCTCGCAGAAGAATCCCCGTGTTCGACGTTACACGTCGTGTTCGAACGTTTCCCCGCCGTCAAGTTCCGGGGTTACAGCAGACGCCCGAAGACGGCGTGACTGCCGTCACGTTGGATTATCGGGGCGACGATAAATACTGTTACAAATATAGCATCGTGATACACGCGCGTCAGTCCACTTGGAAGACCGGGCGGTATTAGGAACGCTTTGGCACGCGCCTCGTGGCCCGCATTTCTAATGACAACTGCGTAAATTTTATTTACGCGCCTCGGGACCAGGCCAGAGTTTCATGAACCTCTTTTACTGATAAAGCAAATAAAACTATTCCAATAACATAATCCGCGAACGATTCTGATTGCTTTGGTCAGCCCGCGCAGCGCTAAAAAGAGCATCGAACGCGTCACGAACTTCTTCCTCCGATAAGGCAACAATTTTACCGTAGAACGTACCGGAACCGCTTTCGCAGCCGTTTCTAAACATTCTCCATCCACCCATTTTTTCCAGGGACCTGGACAAGATGAAGGACGGCATCGGCGAGAAGCTCGGTGTGTTCACGTACCTGATGGTCTCCTTTATCTCCTCGATCATTATATCGTTCGTGTACGGCTGGAAATTAACTCTGGTTGTGCTAAGTTGTGCGCCGATCATCGTGATAGCCACAGCCGTAGTGGCGAAAGTTCAGAGCTCGTTGACGGCTCAGGAGTTGTCCGCTTATGGCCAGGCCGGAAGTGTCGCGGAGGAAGTGCTGGGGGCCATCAGGACCGTGATTGCCTTCAACGGCGAGCAGAAGGAAGTGGACAGATACGCTCAGAAGTTGGTGCCCGCCGTAAGAACAGGAGTGAGGCGTGGAATGTGGTCCGGCGTTGGCGGCGGTGTAATGTGGTTCATCATATACATCAGTTACGCCGTCGCGTTTTGGTGAGCCTATATATTGAACGATATGTTGCAAATATTTGTCCACGTTTTTCGAGAAACGCGTTCCCTCCACATCGACGACGCTGACCGGGAGTTGCGGGAGTATGACGCGTGTACGACGCCTCTGACAGGAGCAAACAGACACGAGTGAGGTTGGAACAGGGGTCAGCCGAGTGACTGGGGGAAACGCGCCCCCTCTGTTGCGAGCAAAAGCTTGTCGCCCCGAAAAAGAATCATCCGGAGGGCGGTTTGTAAACGGCGAATTTAAATGGGTCGAAATTACGCGGAATCTACGTCGACCAGCTTGCCAAAAAAAGAACTGTCCGTCTCCAAAGGAATCGCGTTGTCACTATTACGGCATCCTTGTCGTGAATTGCAAATGAAAATTCCGGCTGACCTGGATCGCCATCGCCGCGCACGAGTGTCTCGTCTATCATACGATTCCAAAGGGGCAAGAAATGTCGGCGCAACTGGCATTCCTGAATTCCGTCGGTCTCCTCTCACCGCGGTCAGCACTTAGAGCATCGACGATCCTCTATTTTCAGGTATGGCGTTCAGCTGATCCTGGAGGACAGGCCGAAAGATGTAAAGGAGTACACGCCAGCCGTGCTGGTTATAGTGTTCTTCGGTGTGCTGGCTGGTGCACAGAACATGGGCCTGACGTCGCCGCATCTCGAGGCGTTCGCGGTGGCGCGTGGTTCGGCCGCAGCGATCTTCCAAGTGCTCGATCGTACACCAGCGATCGACAGTCTGAGCAAAGAGGGCCAGAAGCTTCCATCCGTCACCGGCGAGATCGAGTTCAAGAACGTGCACTTCCAGTATCCGGCGAGGAAGGACGTGAAAGTGTTGCAGGGGTTAAATCTGAAGATCAATCGAGGCGAGACCGTGGCCCTTGTCGGCGGATCTGGCTGCGGCAAATCCACTTGTCTGCAGCTTATCCAGCGTCTCTACGATCCCATTAATGGACAGGTAAATGGGAAACGTCTAAGCTTGCGCGCAGGGATCGAAATTGAAATTGGAATCCTTTCGGAGCAGAGATCGGGATAAATACGTATTACTTTAGCCTAATCGTCGGTCGTTTATTTGGCTCGCGATAAATTTACGTTTTAATCAACTTATCAGGCTAATTGTTCCAGCTGCAAATGAAATAGAATTTTTCAAAAGAATTTAATTCCTGTCTCGCAGGTATTCAGTGATTAATGGACGATAGCGTCTGTGTAGATTAAAGAGGTTGGAGATAATGGCTGAAGTATTTAATTGCACTTAATTCGCGGGATTTTTAATTTATTGCGTGGGCATTATATCACAAGAGGGTTGAAATTCAAAGCCGGTGGCGCGTCTTGTTAGCGAATACCTGGCGTCCGATTTCTTCTTGTTAATCAAAGAAATATTGTAAGTCGCTGCTGTCTTACTCACTTTCGCAATAATTGATTTAACAGTGAAATAAGATTATCATTATGCACAATATGTATTATATTTTGCGCGCGGTCGTTCAATTTAGTTGCCGCTAAACCAAAACCTTATTACGTCAAAGGGTTCCAGTTTATTTTTTAATTACCCCGGTCTCGCAGCTTCGCGTTTCCAATTTGTTTCTTCGCCAAAACCGGGGGAGCAATTTATTGGACGGCAAGAACCGGGCAATATTTAACGTACGGGCGTTGCCCAACGTGCACGGTTAATAACCGTGGAACGTCTCATGAATATCCGGCCGACGTTTTTGTTTCCGTGGAAATTACGACGGCGTCTTCCGTCGCAGCACGCGGCATTACGGTCCTCGGGACGCCATTCGGAAGACGACTTTTACAGTCATTTCCTCTCATCGCGCTCGAGACTATTCCTCAAAGTGCCCCGATAAAGCGATGAAAATTTTAATCCCAAGTGAAATTGTCCATACGACACAAAGTAGAGTGCATTAAATTCCATCTTATTCAGGTTACCCCCCGCAACGGAATATATTTATCGCGCTACGGGGTTCACGGTATTTCTGTCGCGGGTATTTTCCATTATTACATCTGTACTCGCGAACAGCGAGTAAAATTCCGTGGAATTTTACGGAACAAGTTTTGAAGCGCTTCCCGCGACGGAACGCAGTGACGTCGAAGTTTTCCACGGTGCTAAAACTTTTACGATCCCCGCGTTCTGCATCCGTTGCAATTCCTCCAGTCGAAAATATTGCGCCGTATATTTGCTACATTTGCCATACTGTTTTCGAGCCAGGTCTCGATCCCTCGCCCCCGGCTGCGTTTACACTTTCAACTTTGCACGTCCGCCGTCGCCGACAAAACACCCCTGCCGAAGATTGGTCAACTTGGCAAAGTGCTCGCGTCGCGCGAAACGGCCGTCTTTCGCACGTTTCTCGCTTCCCTCATTCATTTGCACCCCGGCCTACGAACATCGATTGACCGGCGTCAAAGGCAATTCTCGCGGAAACGCGTTTCACATTTTTCCTTTTCTTTTATGTCCGAGCAGGTTCTGCTGGACGGCGTGGACGTATCGAAGCTGAACGTTCAATGGCTCCGTTCTCACATAGGTGTAGTCGGCCAGGAACCGGTGCTCTTTGACACAACGATACGGGAGAACATCCGGTACGGAAATGACAGCGTTACCGAGGAAGCGATGATCAAAGCCGCGAAAGAAGCGAACGCTCACGATTTCATCAGCAAACAGCCCGAGGTGAGTGAGAAAAGGATCAGAGCCCCTTTCACCTATTCTGTCGCACGTTCCGCGTGGAATTTCGCTTCCCCTGAAAATTCTCGCAAACGACAGACGGCGCCCGATTGATTCGGTCACTTTTCAACGGCACGGTCGGACCTTCGGAGATGGCGAGCGCAATATAGATTCCGTCGCGTCTGTACCATGCTTCTGTACTCGGTCAGGCTCTTCTCTGACAGCCGCCGCGGATCCTAGAGTCTCTTGCCGCATACGGCGCAAAGTGATGCTTAATTAAAATTCTGTTCAACTGTCGCGAATCCGCTTTCAATCTTACCCTCGTCGTCGTGCGTGTCATTAAAATAATTGGATCCGCTTTATCAATTTTAAGGGAATTCTGTGCAGTCGCGGGCTTTATTCGGAGTGGAAACGATTTCTCGACGCAATAATAATAATATATTCGAAATGCGTAATATCGACAGGGATAATTATCATTCTAACAAGTCGACTAACTATTCTGTTAACTCTCGTCAAGTCGAAGAGGCCTGTTTTGTCCCTGCGGACGAAGGGAACGCAGTGGAACGTGTTACAGCAATATTGATCGTCAGACACGCAGCACGTTGCAACGTGTTAACAATAACCTCAGGTGTGAGCGACGAGTGCCGGAACACTCGTGCAAACAGGCGATAAAACACCCGCTAAACCGCGTGCGAGCAAATAACACTATCCCCGATTACGCTTGCGTCAACGATTAGGCGTTTATTATCGAATTATCGGTAGGTGAATTCGATGTTCGCGATGCTCTCGCTCATTGGCCCCCGTCGCTGCCCCATAAACCGTACGCGCTTACCCTTTATCCGTTGTATCTCGCGACACGTTTAGGGTCGCAAACGACCCGCGGATACAACTGGACCGGACATTGTTCGGTTTATGGAGAACGCCCGGCAGTTTGGTTTACCGGACACTGTGCCCACGTTCGACGACGCGTAATTCCATACATATACTCCGGGAGTTGTTTAGTGGCCGCGTTTTCTTTTCCCGCGTGCACACGTCGGCCGAAGAACGACACACGGATTGCATGGGAACAGATAATTTCGAGGGCAAATGAATTTGCGAGGTTGAATATGGTTTCGCGTAGAAATATTGACGGGTTAAAAGGGGAATATCCAATCGGAGAATTTTATCGCCGAGCGCGAAGAGTGTGCACGAGGGACGGTGGTTAAATTGTATCGCACGTACGCCACGCAAAGTGCTGTTCCTCGTAAATTTATTGAATCACGACGCGGCCGGTGCTGCGTCGTACGAACGTCGGGTCGTATCGCCGTTAATTAAATAATCGTTATTTCAAATCACAGAGACCTCGACGGCTTCTTGCGCGAGTACGATAAGCGTGCGGACAAATTGTTTCCATATTGTTCCCTGGATAACTGTGAACGAATATAACCGTGACTTCAATGTTCCTTTGATCTAGACTAACTTTATCCTCGGATGAATCTTTTCACCCTCGACAATTCTGTGCGATTTAACCCTGAAAACTGAGGTGCCGCATTAGCCTATTGTTAATGCATCCTGTCTGGGTAACAGAATGTTTTCCTTCACTTCGATATTCATTTTATCCGGTGTCATTTATCTCTTTTTGCCGGACGAGGGGACAACGCACAATTTATTTCACCGCGGATTTCTGCTACAGGCTTACGATAGTCCCGTGGGCGAAAGAGGATCGCAAATGTCCGGTGGGCAGAAACAGAGGATCGCCATCGCCCGTGCTTTGGTCAGACGACCGGCCATACTTTTATTGGACGAAGCAACGTCTGCCTTGGATCTTCACAGCGAGGCAACCGTGCAGAGAGCTTTGGACGCAGCCTCGAAGGGCAGAACGACAATCGTCGTCACTCACAGATTGTCGACTATTACCAACGCGGACAGGATAGTGTTCATAAAGGACGGCCAGGTGGTCGAGGACGGCACGCACGAACAATTGCTGGCCCTTGGAAATCATTATTACGGTTTGGTCTCCGCCGACGCAAGTGCCACAGCCCGAGGTAATAACTGTTCCTTCATTCCTAAACAGGATGTTTCAGAAGACGATTGATATTTTGCGGGTGTACACTTCGTCGGGAATTCGGGGGCAATTTTTTTGTAATCAATTCGTTATTTCGCGTTCCCGTGTTCATTCGATTCGAAAGGGAAGTATCCTGGCACTGTAAACGTTGAACGGTATTGTACGCGTTTCTGTTCATCGAATTTCCAGCAAAAGCGACAGCGTCAGCGGCGAAAACGGTCACACCGGCGATACCGAAACAGAAGCCACCATTGAAGAGGCAATTCTCCACTCTGTCTATGCACTCCCATCGGTTGTCGTTGGCCGGTGCATCCGAGACCTCGGAGAATCAACTGGAGGAGCACGAGAAACCGTACCACGCGCCAATGATGAGGATATTCGGTCTGAATAAACCGGAATGGCCTTACAATTTGATCGGTAAAATTATTGTCTTGTTTACCACTCTAGTCGTTCGTCCCGGAAATAATCGTACCTTTCCAATCGGTCCGATAGAACGTTCCCCTAAACAATTCCCTCCTGGCCAAGTAACGCAGCAACGTGACACGAGAATTAACATCGATGTTTCAGGATGCTTCGCAGCCGCCATGGTGGGCGCCTCGTTCCCAGCTTTCGCGGTACTTTTCGGTGAAGTTTATTACGTGTTGGGTCTTCAAGACGACGACGAAGTACGCCGCGAGACAGTGAACTTCTCCATACTATTCCTGATAGTCGGCGTGGTCACCGGCGTCGGAACTTTCCTGCAAATGTACATGTTCGGCCTGGCCGGTGTGCGTATGACCACGAGGATCCGAAGGATGACGTTCGACGCCATGCTGAAGCAAGAGATGGGATGGTACGACGAGGACACGAACAGCGTCGGTGCTCTGTGCGCTCGGCTCTCATCAGACGCCGGTGCTGTCCAGGGTGCGACCGGGACACGGATTGGCGCTATTCTACAGGCCATGTCGACGTTGGTCCTTGGCATCGGACTGTCCATGTACTATACTTGGAAGATGACACTGGTCTCGGTTGTGTCGATACCGTTGGTGCTCGGTGCGGTGTTCTTCGAAGCTAGGGTGATGAGCGGCCAGGGCCTCCAGGAGAAGAAGAAAATGGAGGCAGCCACGAGGATTGCCATAGAGGCAATTTCCAATATACGAACGGTGGCGAGCCTTGGGAAAGAGGAGGCGTTCTTGGAACGATACTGCGTGGAGCTGGATCACGTGGCCGAGGCAACGAGAATTCGTAACAGGCTGAGGGGTTTGGTGTTCTCGTGCGGACAGACCACGCCGTTCTTCGGTTATGCGTTGAGCCTTTATTACGGCGGCTCGCTGGTGGCGACGGAGGGTTTGAATTATCAGGATGTGATTAAAGTGTCGGAGGCGTTGATCTTCGGATCCTGGATGCTGGGGCAGGCGCTCGCATTCGCGCCTAACTTCAATACAGCCAAGATCTCGGCCGGGAGGATATTCAAACTCCTGGACAGGGTACCGGAGATCGCATCGCCGCCGGATTCGGAAGGCAAAGATCTGGATTGGGTAAGTGATCGGTTCGCGGCTCCACACATTTTATTATACAAGAACGATCGGGCCGCGATATAAATAGAATGTTTTGTGTTGTTAAAAGTGATATAACCGTGAGTCATCGTCCGATATCGTCGATTGTAAAGTGGCCCGCTTAATTCGATTGCCCTCCTTATCGGAATGAAAACGGTATCGCGTAAGTGGCGTAAACGCCCGACTGCGCGGCCCGTCTACGTCGTCGCATTACGACTGTTTACCGAGGCAGCAACGCCCCGAGCGACACGCCATAATCACGTTCGAAATGAGAAGCTATATTCGACCGACGTCACGACGGTCCCCCTAGAATTGCAAATCGTTTAATAAACGTACGGGACGGAGTCTCCAGTTTGTTGCCCGAATGCAAATACTGTACGAATAACGCAGGAACAAAATTGATCTGCTTGCAGAAAGCGGAGGGTCTCATTCAATTCTCCAAGGTCGAGTTCCACTATCCAACGAGATCCGAGATGCAGATCCTTCAGGGTCTAAATTTAATCGTGAAACCGGGACAAATGGTCGCCTTGGTCGGCCAGAGTGGGTGCGGAAAGTCTACTTGCATCCAATTGCTGCAACGACTGTACGACCCGATTTCCGGCACGGTCACGATGGACAGGCGCGACATATCGTCGGTGTCGTTGAGGAATCTGAGATCTCAGCTGGGCGTCGTCGGTCAGGAGCCGGTGCTGTTCGACAGAACGATCGCCGAGAACATCGCCTACGGTGACAACTCCAGGCTGGTGTCGATGGACGAGATCATGGAGGCCGCCAAGAAGTCGAACATCCACAGCTTCGTCAGCTCTCTACCACTAGTAAGTAGAATGGCCCTTGACGGCATTAACGCGACAGACGTCATAGGGATTGGAACGTTCGGAGGGGAATAAAAATCTGTCGTTTCTTGTTGCAGGGGTACGATACTAGGTTAGGCTCTAAGGGAACGCAACTGTCTGGAGGACAGAAGCAACGAATCGCGATAGCGCGTGCCTTGGTCAGGAATCCTCGAATCCTGTTGCTGGACGAGGCAACATCTGCCCTTGATACTCAGAGCGAAAAGGTAGGAGCTCTCTTCTTCTTCTTATTATTTAGATCGTCGTTTGTATACAAGGGGATGATTTTGCATTGATATACCGAGGATATCGATTGCCTTTTATTTTATACGTAAAGTGTGTCTCGCAGGGTATAAAAGGGGATATCGAGAGAGGCCGCAAAGACTGCCATTAGACTTTTGCAAAGTAATCCGTTCCCATTAGCCACTTGTTAGATTGTAAATTCGTGTATCGGGGATAAAATCGATCATGCGCGAGATAGAGCAAGGACAATTGAAATAATTATGAACCCACGATCGAGCCTATTCTTACGCCAATGCAGTCGGTATAATTGCACGCGTGACTCGTTATCTCTCCTAAAGATATATCCGCGAGATACTTGTATGAAAAACATCCTTAAAAAACAAAAATTGTGTCTTCGCGAGAGGAACACCGCATTCAACGTAAAAATGGGTCGTGAAATCAGGCTGAAGTAGAGAAGCGACGGGCATTCAGTAATATAATACGCGCCGGAACCCGCCACGGTCTTTGTTGTTGCTTTCTTTTTCGCCGCGGACAGAGGCAGAAATGCGACGAAAAAATGACCGACCCTTCTCTCGAGGGCCCGAAGAATCGCGATGAATTATGACAGGGAGAAAAACCGCGCGTTCCAACCTTGCTTTCCGCATTGTCTTTTACCCCCTCGCAACTAATTACAAGCTTCATAACACGAGGGCTCATTTTTCGGACAGATTTTCGAAAATGCACGCCGGGACACCATCAGATTCTATTTCAAGCTCCAAAGAGAACTCGCGATTGTCCTCGCGAGGGCGGTCAATCGACTTAATGGTCCCTGAAAATGCGAATCTTCCGCAATCCCCTCGACAGCGATTTAACCCACTTTCGGGACGAAACGATTCGTAAACTCTCCCGCGGATCCTCTTGGTTTGCTCAAAGGGGTTTCTCTTTTTCTTCTTGAAGACTTGCGCGGGCCGTCGGATTTCGGGACGTTGCTTTAGTCAGAATTTTGTTTACATACCGTGTGCACTGTGAGTTTCGTTGGTTACCGATTTAATTATATCTCGAGGCTAATTTTTTTCACTCGTTTCTTTTGCCATAGCGAAGGATTACATTACGCGACACTTTATAGTAACGACAGCTCGTTTCATGGTACTAATATCGATTGCAAATCGAATCGATTGCGACCCTGTGCCAAAATAATCGTGCAAACATTTTAGAGCTTCGCGGTATTACGTGTTACATCTTAAAATATCACTTCCTCCTAAAATTTGGTCGTTTATGCCAGTCGCGCGTTACGTAGATTCAACGAGCTTCGTCTAGCAACGGTGCAGCAAAATATTTTGCAGCCGCGAATGATGAATATTAGGACGGTCCGCTGTGAATTATAGAGGGGGTTCGGCAATGTAAACTAGCGGTAGTGTTTCGAGTACGCGGCCTGATGAATATTAATGACCCTGATGGATTTTAATGAACAATACGAGCAAAACGCGCACTAACCGAAGGCGACGAAAAAAAAGAAGGACACGACACGACCAGCTTCCCGCTACCTTCGTATTACATTACGTAGTACCACGGACACACTTTATATGGTAATTTTTCGAATTTAAAATTCATATGTTTGCGGGCACGGTCGGGCGATCGAAATGCTGTCTCGATTAATATATCGCGTTCCGTCGTGTTACATCCTCCTCATTATCCATCTCGGCAACGATTTCCACGCGCGTGCAGTTTTCTGCTGTTAAATGGAGGGCCCAGAAGCCAATCACCGTGAGTCCACTTTTTCTGTAAATCATTCGAACAGTTCAAAAACCTCTTTACTGTTGAAACATTCAGTTGATCAATCAGTTAGGTCGTATGCTTCATACGCGAGCAAATAGATGACGGTACCGACATTGTCATTTTATTCCAAGTTATTTGTAAACCCTTAGTTATTGATTGGCTTCTGAACCCTTCAAATATACTCACGTGCAAAACGGCAAAAAAAAAGAAGGTGCGAAATGCATACAATTTGTATTTTCCCCGTTTGTCAGCCTTCTGTTGCCGGTGCACGGAATACGAGCGTGTTCGAGAAACTCTCGACCGATCATCACGCTTTTACGTTTGATGCAACAGACCATCCAGGAACGACAATTCTACTAGCGAATAGTGTCATCTGTGGTGACAATCGCGGGCACCGCCGCCCGCAAGATATCGTTTAACTGTTGTCCCCGCGAATTTATAGTAGTTATCGAATTCTGCTCTGCGTCAAGAAAAAAAAATACCCGCAAAGTCCTACCCCACTGTACATCTTATTACCTCAATATTCCCTTCTCCCAAACACCTACTGAAAAAAAAGAAAAAACAGAGAATAATGCAAATAACGACCAAGTCAATATTTCACGTTATTTTTCGCGCAGGTCGTGCAAGCCGCTCTGGATAAAGCCATGGAGGGTAGAACGTGCATAACCATAGCGCATCGTCTGGCCACTATAAGGAACGCCGACGTGATCTGCGTGCTGGAGAAGGGAACCGTCGCGGAGATGGGCACTCACGACGATCTAATAGCGGCGGACGGCCTGTACGCTCATCTGCACGCCCTCCAGGAAGCTGCCATGGAGTAGAGTCGAGCGTCGAATCGCGTCAGATCGACGCTCCTCCCGGGCCGAAGGCGCTCGAACGACGGGGATGCACATAGTTCACGTCGGGGCGAATTAGCACCGGCCTGCGACGAAGCAGCAAGAAACGGATGGACTCGTGTGCGCGAACAACGAGAGTTACAGGTCAGATCCATCTGACACGTAAGTTCGAAAGCTCGCGGGAACGCGCGGCAGAGCTTTCGCAACGGTTTCGCCGACACGAAGGAAAGAAAAAAAAAGACCTCCCCTTTTTGTCTTCTCAGCTGTCCCTTAATTTCTTATTTGTTCTACATCATAGACTTCGTTTCGACGATAGTTTCCAACGATTTTATTTATGCGTATTCACGTTGCGAACCCTTCTACGCACGCCGCCCGCTTCTCGCCGGTGAATCAATTTGTCGCACAGAGAGGAGGGCGTGTTTTAGAAGAACGAGGATCGCCCTCGTAGCGAACTTCAATGTTATTAGCTATCTTGTCGATATTTTTCTTCGTTCGTGTCTTACAGACGTCGCGACGCTCGCGTTAATTCTTTTCACCGTGCTCGCTTTTTCACCGTCAACTTTTTCCGTCTCGCTTGGAAAGATCGAGCCGATGGGTATAAGGGACGCGCGCCCTTCGGAACCGGAAACTGCCCGGACGGTCGACGATGCCAGGAATTACAGAGTAGTCGCGGTTGAATCAACCACACGTTTCTTATTGAACGTGTCGCACAACGATGCCTACGCCAATTGGCGACTATGGAACGCGTTCTTCCCGATAATATTCGATCCGCGCGATGAACGCCGAACCGCTTACGCGAAATCCCAGTCCGTTTGCTCCGGAACGACGATCCACCACTTCCATTCTTTTACATTGCCGCCGCGACACCGGCTATCTCTGTGGTAAAACCTAGTTGCGCCGTTCTCGGTCCATTCGTACGTTATCAGATTCGATGCATGCCCTGGAACGATCCGGCGAACGATTTACTGGTCGATCTGGTACGCCGAACTAGCCATTCGATGGAAACGTGTGCGCGTGCTTCGAACGATCGTCCGTAGTTGAAATTGAGGGACGGTTCGTGTCAATTTTGCCAACCGATTTAAAGGTGCGACGCGCGGATAGGTGTGTTTGCAATGTTTGAAAGATACAGGATGGACGACAGGTGTGTCATCGGGAACCTCGCATTCTGTGCATCGCACGACGCCGTCGAGAATATGAAAGACGCATACGAACCTGTCCCTCGGTACGCGACCGGGCACAATCGTATATCCCATTTCTCCGTCGCCTTTGCTCAGAACGCACCGCTTTCCACTGGATTCGTTCACTCTTTGTGCCTTAGTAATTACGTGTTTCGTGTTCAGCTGAGGGGAACGGCGCCAGTGGTGCAAGCAGAGGTGCGTGGAAACGGATACGATTGATGCCGGGACAACGAGAAATATCGGGGGCACAGATTCGAAACGGCTAGAATCGATCGGACGGTTCGCGGCATCGAAAACACGCATCCCGGGAATTCTTGGGAAAGTTGCGCCGCGTTTCCCCGCGAGGGAGGTGGAGGGGATTATATCGGAATGACGTTCACGAGGCATTTCCGGAAGCCGAAGACACATCCGTCTGGCGGCCGGATTTCTGCGGCCGAACTTCGCGACAGACACTTTCCCGAACTTTGTGCCTTCATACTTCGTATATCTTAGCGATAGGGTTTCGCCGGCAGCCCTCGAGGCTTAACAGCTGAGCTATCGTGGACGACACGCGACGCGAATAGTGCTGTAGAATTTTTCGAACGTTTCGTCTCTTTCATCCTCCTGATTCAACTGGAAATTAATGTTCGAATACTTTGAACGGTTTTATTCCGAGGAACTCTATCAAGACGTGTTTTATTGTAGCAAGAAGTTTCGATATCTATATACATATATATATATATATATAAAAAAAAATATATACATATATTCTAGCGTCCGCGTTCGTACTAGAACTAATCAGACGACGTGGTAGACGCAGAGTACTTAATTTACCCCGAGACGCGATCAAATCGAAAGCCTCGATCGAGATTTTATCGCGATCAAAGTTTGCCAGTGCTTTACTATCATAGCGACAATACAACGTAGACGTAGAACTTGTGTTCGAGATAGGAAATGAGCGTCTCGCGACGAAACTTACGTTCCGACATTTTAAGAAACCAGCGTACGATCGCCGGGCTTCCGTTTCCATCGTGGGAATCCCTCGACGCTGCCTTATAACGTGTACTTGCCCAGGGGGGGGGGAGGGTTTCTTCTTTTTTCTCCTTTTTCTCAACGGAATCGGAAAAAGAGAACGTTACGAATACAATCGGCGGGCCTATCGAGCGGTGATCTGACGTTAACGTACGTTTCGCGTCGTTTCGACGGTCCCGTCTCACAAGGAAATGTTCTGGGGCGTTTCCGGGGCGTCCTTTCTCTTTTTCGTTTCTTTTTTTAATCGCGATCATGGCGCTCGGCACTACGGACAAATCATTTCAGGCTTAATCGTGCGAATCAAAATTGAATTTGAAATCTGTTGATGCACTTTTCAGAACATATTATATGAATGTAACGAGAATACGAACGAGCACTAAAGTGGAAGAATGATTGGAATATGTGTGCGTGTGAGAGAAAGAAATAGACAGGGAGAGAGAGAGAGAGAGAAATTCTAGGTTTACAGATTGCAAAATCGTTGCTTAAGACTAAGGCTGCGGCCAGTGTAACTTAAGGGCAGAGATCTTAAAATACGTGAACGAGCGACCGCTTGGTTCGGCATGTGTGTGACTTAAAAATAGAAAGGCGCAAGAAAACAGCAACCTGTTTCATTTTATCTTGTCTTTACTTTGTTTTTTTTTTCTTCTTGTTTCTTCGTTTCTTATTTCATATATATCGAATGCGTGTCGAGTTGTAATTATACAGCGATTACTAGGCAGTAGGGCGACAAAGAGGAAGTATTAATTTTTTCCGTTTTTTTTTTTTTTGTTACAAGGAGAGACGGAGCAGATCGTACTGCTGTTATATACAAAATAAATGGAAACATAGTGGAAAAAATTCGCACGTATATTCGTTTAGTGAACAAGAGCGGTGGCACCCAGTGTGCCCGATGCGACAGTTTTCCAACAGCAAAAAAAAAAAAGAAAAATCGCGAAACTCCATACCACCCGTCTATTCCGTTTCATCTGTCCCGTCCCCGTTTACTTTATATCGTCTCTCGACGTGCGTGAATTTATTCGATCCACCGAGTTCGTACCCGTTTCGCGGCGCGCTTTCAGCGTTTATTACGAGGATCCTTTGAGTTTTCGCGCGAAGATGAACAGAACGCGCATGTCTGTCGGTCCAGAACGACATTCGATCAGCCCTGGCAGAAAATGTTCCTTTCGTGTCATCTATTTGAAAACGTTACGATTTCATTGATTCACAAGATATTTCAATCCCGAGGATCACCTCTCCTGCTTCCCAAATAATATTATCCAAAAATTTTCCACTCCATCCCCTTTTTATTCCCGCCCCAAACGATCGAAAGATCAAAGAGGCACACGTTTCGTACGCCGAGTTCAGCGAACAGGACCGGCCCTCGATCAAGCTCGCGAAGCGTTGCACTTTTCGAGCAAACTTTCAGCACGCGAAAGTAACGCGAACGCGTGGACACGCACGCGGGCAGGGTTTATCGGTACATCCGCGAAATCATCATTGATCAGCCGCGGATGTTTTTCATCCACCGAGAGACGAAGGAACGGAGGGATACCGGGTACAGGACAAAGAAGTTTCCCACCCGGAGCGAAGCTGATTTGTTACCGTCGACAAAGGAGGTCGAGAGCGTTGGAAGAGCTGTCTAACGCGTCGGAAGTTGCGAAATTATTCTATCGAGTTCACGTTCCAGGCTGTAACGAGAGTATCGCGAGGATGTGGAACGCGATGGGACGGGTACTGGCGGTCTTAATTGCGCCAAACACGCGGCTCGACGACGCTGCTCACCTTCCGGTTGAAAGGCGGATAATTAGGGGGGACGTGGCTCGTCGTTAGCGCCTTGTAAACTGGATTAGTACCGGTGCCCGATAAAACGCCACTTCGCCCTTTTATCGCTTACCTTGCCGGCTGGAATGCACGTGAACACCGAGCGGGAATAATTCATGCCTCGCGGATGCCGGAAGTGCACGCTCGCTCGAACCTACCCCGCCGGGCCGCCTCTTTAATCGCATTCCACCCACTTATCGTAAACTGTGCCCGGTAGAGTACCGAGCAGCGATTTCCCTTTTCGATAATAGGCGAATGTCCCTCTGCTAGTTTTCTGCGCTGGGCTATCGAGGATTTTTTTTTTTATTAATTTCGATAGGCTCGAGCTGGAAGTTATATTTCGAAAGGGGTTCGCAAATACACGGGGCGCGTGCAGTGCGAATTCGAATAGATAAATGTTTATTTACGCGGGGAATCGGCGACGACGGCAGTGGAGATCAGTCGTTTTTCGCAAGGATTTCGTTCAGCGACGTTCAATGTTAACACGAAACCTCGCTTAGAGTAATTTGGAAGGGCGGCAAGGTAAGTGGATTTATGTCATTCGTACGTGCACGGCGGATTATTATTATTGTTCCGAACACGGTCAACCAGCGCCCGTCCACCTGGTAGCAATTCGTATCAACGTACGTCCGTTCACCACCTAGATCATTCACCGTCTATGATCATTTCCGAGGCACCGAATTGTCTGACACGGCGCGGGTCAAAATACGTCACTCCTCGACTAATACGTCTGGCGATAAGGCGGAAAACATTTGCGGCAAATATTTTCCCCGAAAATTCTTTATAGCGGCGTCGTAAGTATCGGAGTTCGTCGCATTCGCCCCGAAAGTACCCCCCCCCCCCCCCTCGAAACTCAGCGGAAGCTCTTCCGTGTATACATCGCATCGACGTTCAGCGCGGCAAGGAAATCACGGACAGGGGTGAACGAAATGAAACGCGGCAGAAGAGCGTGAGCGTTGGAACAGAATGCCGACGAGGGCTCTGCGTGTGTCAGGTGCCGCGTGTACCGCCAGGTGCATATAAATCAGCATAAATTGTAACACAGTGTTCCGTAGCCGGCGCGTTGTCTGCGCGCGTTTATCCAAGCGTGCGCGCGGTCCGCACGGGCGAGCGTGATGCGTCTAGCGAGAGGGAAGCTCGGACAGCGGAGTGACGCTTCGCGTGGAATTCACCTTGTCTGGCTTTCCCCGGTTTTCGCCACGAAGGTGACGAGGCTTCCGCAAAGTCGAAAACTTGATTGTTGCTGGTGGCGGGCGGGAGGCGTCGGACGTAAACGAAATACGATTGTCCCTGTCTGACGCTTAACTTTTCCTCCCCCCATCGTTTTTCTCGCCGAGAGGCCAGGCTCGCTTCGGCCCTGCTCCACTTTTGCAACACCGTCCCAGCACGGATACAATTTATTCAAATACCCCCGGGGACCAGATTTCACGGATTCTCGTTGCGCCACTGATTTCGAGGTCCGACAACCTTTGGGGTACTTCACTTGTGGAACCACCCCTCCGTTCAATGGTGAATTCATTTGCGGACGACTCGGAGATCGCCGGCTTCCTTATTTAGCATCGCAGCATTCGGAGATATCATCGCGGCCATGCCGGGCGCTTATTCCGCCCTTTGTGTACCTCCCCGACAGCGAGAGGCTCCATGCAGATTTTTCGTACCTCGAGTTTTATATTCTCGGATTGGGCACGAGCCAAACGTTCCAGATGCGAGAGATATTCCTCCGGCGGCCTTTGATATCTCGTCCCTTCCGCGTTAGACACAGTTTTCGCGGAAATCCGCGCGCTTCGAGTTAGCCACGTGATTGTATAATTGAACATCGCGATATTCACGACGAGAGTCGAATTTGTAGAACGGCGAGCCAATTTGCCATGGACGGCTAAAATAATTCCTCTATTTACGTAACGGCCTGTAATCGCCACCCTCTTTGGCCGTCGAACTCGTAGCGTGTTTCGTTTACCGCGCACAAAATAGGACTCGCAGAGTATTATTTAGATCCATATGCATGTATCAATTGATCAGATATTTGAAACGAACTCGGATATACATATATGAACCGGCTTGAACAGCACATATTTGCTTTTAATTGGCTCAAACGTCCGAATGGTATAAAATCGAAGGAGGACGGTGAAAATTTGATTAATGAACTTGGCAGATATTTCATCGACTGTTTATCGTTTCTTCATTTATTACGCTGGCAGTAGAATGGTAACCTTCGATTACACGAAGCCCGTTCAGCCGTCGCGGGACTCGTTGAATTCGCTGCTGGTACACGCGCGAGAGACGAACACGATAGAAATTTCGAAAAGGTTTCCAGCGAAAATTTACGAGGCGTAGTCTCTATTCAGATGCGGCCTCGTAACTCTTGGAATCCGTTTCCAAAACGAAGACACGTCCAGCGTCGAACTTTCAAGCATGCGGTGTCTGTCGAAAAAAAAAGCCAGGCGCATTCTTCCCTACCGAATCGTAGACCGAAAGACTAACATTTTTCGTTC
Source organism: Nomada goodeniana (assembly GCA_963969485.1). NCBI lineage: Eukaryota > Metazoa > Arthropoda > Insecta > Hymenoptera > Apidae > Nomada > Nomada goodeniana. The sequence continues at coordinate 15,691,858 of OZ018303.1, forward strand.
GCGTTACTTTCTATTTGCAACGATTGTCGCGGACAACAACGCTTTGTTTCATTGAAATAATTTGCACGGCTCGCTGAATACCATAACATAGAGTGTACATCGAGAGAATTTGTGCCAGAGATAATTATTCGCCATATTTATTTTTGATAACGAAGGATTTCGTCAACATAATTGCAGACCGCGGTAAATACTCGAGCTCATTTAATATTCATGAAACTCCTGTCCGGAACGCTGACTTCCCATCACCAGGATTTCTTTCATCCGCGAGCCCAGCGCGCCAGCAATTTCCAACTCTACATACGTGACGCACAATGTCATAGAGAAGACAGCGTCGCGAAAAAAGAGAAATAATAAAGATATAATCGCATGCACGAACCTGTGTGCGGTGGCGAGGGGATTGTTCAGCGAAATCGAAGTTACATCGTGGACAACTGACAGCCCAACAAAGTGTACGCGAGGCGGACGCTAATTTCCATTAACCCTTCCGAAGACAAGAGGGCTAATCGATAATATCGCCGGATAATATCGACTTCCAATCGCGGGGTTCGCGAAGCGCAAACCCGACCACGCACCGTGTCGACATGAACAAAGGTGCTCATAATTTATGCGAGCCACCGGTAGCATCTATCTCGATGAGATAGATACGGCGCATCGTATTCTGTGCGGCTTCACCATTATCGACGTCGTCTTTCTAGTTTTCGCAGGATTAATAAACGCTTCGACGTATCGATGCTACTAATTACAGCAATATTGCTGTAAAGACTAAAACTACAGCTTTACGGTAGAAGCGATAAACATATATATTTTTGAAAAAAAAAATCAATGCCCTTTAAATATTTGTTTCACCGAAAAATCGCTTCAGCACTGTTCTGAAGAGGAACAGGCGAGGAACGATCCGAGATAGCCGCGAGGTGATTTAAAAAAATTGACCGGAAAGATAGAGAACGAGATTGATAGAAAACGTGGCGATCGGAGTACTGGAAATTATACTGTTACTACCAGTCACGTGTTTCTGATTTCGAGCGACCGATGCGGCTTAAACGAAAGAGACGGATTATTGGATTTGGGAGAGAAAATGAATGATGGAGGAAAGTGGAGATGAGTCGAGAAGATTTCGCCAAGATAATAGCGCGGTAACGACGTGGAAGATTGAGGATTCGAGGAGGGGGGGGCGGCGCGGCCGTCAATTAAAATTAAAGCACCATTACAGGAACGCACCGAGCAATCCCTTCGAGTATAATGGCGAAAGGGAAAGGGGGGAAAGGATGCCTTGTGGCAGAACGCGCGGGTTTTCGACGGAAATCCGATTTCATGCTTCTTCAGTGCGGCGAAATAAGTAAGTCAGCTACGCCTTCGTCGGCAGAATTCGTTTGAACGCCCTCCTCGCCGTCTCTCTGAGTGCCTTTCCGAAATATCAATTCTAGGTGTTTCGGTTCGCATTAGTCAACTTTGAGACACGTTCCATTCTATTCGTATTTTCGTTTCGTTTCGTTTCGTTATGTAAATGACTGACTCGATTGAGCTGAAAGCTTTTCAAACATTGCCAGCGTAGAATTTTCATCGAAAATGTCATTTGCTAGGGAGAAGTACATTTTAATTTCAATAACTTCGCGGGTTCGCGAGCTTTTGCCGTAATTTTCAAGCAATATTGATCAACGGTACATATTTTCGAATACCTACGTTCGAATAATGCAAGTCATTCGATATAATTAAAAAGTACGACGCGCGTTAATTATCGCGAAGCGAAACATTCTCCTGTTTCCGTGCAAATTGATAATGGTAGCAAACGATAATAATGACGAGAACGTGGCGCGAGCCAGACAAGCGAAAACGAAACGGACGTCGCGTCGAATCGCATCGCTGGGAAAAAAATATTCCGAGCATCACGGACGTGTTTTAATTAAAGGCGTGCCCGATCGCGGGCAACGAGTTTCAATTAAGCGGAAAATGGCCCAGAAAGGGGCGGCCATGATCGACCTACGCGACGAATAAATGGCTGCTAGCAATCCGTTGTTCTTGAAATTTCGTGGATGTGCAATATTTGTTGCGCCACGAGCGTGAATCGAGTTCGCATTAGAATTGAATCTCGAACGTTGAACGGCTATCGCACGACTGTAAAAAAAAACAAAAAGAAGAACACCGACCAACGATTTACGTTCTAATAGCGAACCCAGTTCCTCCTGTCGTGGCTGTGGACGTTTTATTAAAATTGCCTCGCGCCAGTTTGTTCGTTTGTTTTCCTCCTCCCTTTCTATTTCACGTTTGCCGTCGATTTTCGTTTTTATTCGCACTAACATTGTTGAAATATGGAAACATTTCACGCTTTATCCGTACAAATTACGATTGAAAGATTTGTTTCCATCTGCGTAATTATTCGCAGCGTGCATCAAATATACATACGGATATTTGTGGGCGTGTGTTTTTTTTCAATCCAGTAAATATTCGCAATGTGCGGGTGGTACGAACGTATACGTTTGTGAGCTTTATTCTGTCAACAGGATAATAATAATGGAACAAATGGACGGAGGTACTCTATGTTGATTACGATATCTGTGTTTACACACTTCTTCGTGAATAAAACTAAAGTTCTTTGTTGAACTTAGAGACGTCCAGTTAATTCAATGTATGATCCCTTTACCTGAAATGGTGTTACCACAAAGGAATTAATTGATAATTGTCGCGACGGTGATAAGGGTTCACGAAGAAACCCATCACAACGGGAACTGTATTAACTGTCGAAGTTGTCAAAGGGGCCGCGAACTTGTTGGGCTTTGCGGCCATTGTTTCCAGCACGGTCCTCGCAAACCGAACTTCCGTGGCGCGAATACAACTTCCGCTTATGGACTCGTGGAAATTGAAATTCACGGATCTGAGTACCTTCTTCCAGCGGGGATCGCGAGAAAGTTTTCGTCCCTAAAATTCGAACAAATTCTCCCATTCTAGAATCGAAGATCGAATTCTTTGCCGGGGATTATTCGTGGATGAGGGAGCTCGAAAGTTTCAAAGGTACATGACCATTCTGCGACCAACTTTGCATTGAAAATAGCATAATTTTAGATCCTCTACGTAGATATTTGATAATTTGCAGTAATGCCTCGTTGCAAATTAGTTGACCGCAGGGGATAGTCCTGGGATTTTACAGCGATTTTAAAAAATCCAAACAACTCTCAAGTTTATTGAAACTTCACAATTTAGAAACATCTCGGAGGTGGGCAAACTAGTTTGGGGTTAAGAACAGGGAACGCGATCGCCATTCTCGCCAAATAATATACTCCAGTGTAATTATCCGTGGAACCGTGAGATGGATATTTTAGGTAGTCAGTCGAGTAAGTAGAAGGTTCCTTCTCGATGTTCCCTAAAAATTCTGGAGACGCGCCAAACGGAGGGAGCGTAGTTTTGTGGCTTGCATGCCGCTCGTACTGCTAATGGAAACGTTCCACCTTCCACTGGGGAATCCTGCGGGTTTTCCGACGCTTTTTAATATTCCAGGATGTACGCTAATTTTAATAGAAAACGCCGGTGGCCGAAGGCGAGCAACGGCCTCGATTAAAAGAACGCAACCGCGGCTGAGAATTTGTCTTGTCCTGCGTGAAAAACGTTCACCACGATTTTCGGAGTGCATCTTTCATATTAGTCCACCCTCTACACGTGGCAAATTTTTATAAATTTATTATCTTCGCGCTTAATGCAATTAACGGTCTCGCGGCCATTGGATTTAATTATTTTGACGCGTCCTTGCAATCTAGACACCACGCTCGCGGAGGAAAAAGGAGAATCTTCTGGCTTTATTAGAACACTTTCTCGAGGCTGAGTTTCACGAAACCGCCGCGTGGCAACATTCTAAACCATCCTGAAATTGCTAGCGTTATACTCACTTTTAGAAGGCATGCGAATGTTGCTCGAAGCAGCGACGATAACCTACTTATTATTATTATTCTTGTTTTCAAATAATTGTGCACCGTTTTTTGATACAGCTTTTACGTAACACGTGTATTACCGTCGAACGATGTAACTGTAAAAGTACAGACAAGGTTGTGCAGGTAAATTGTAATCAGAGAAAATGTTTCTCCAATGTTTCGCTGAAAAAGTTCCACGGACGAGTTAATCGAAGAACATTGTTCCTAATCGAGAGGTTTCTTATTCTGCGTCTCTACGAAAGGCACCGCCCCCTGGTCGATCCGCTTCAACAAGTAATCGAGACAGCAGCCGGCACTTTCTCGCGACCGTTTGTCGCCTCGTTAAATTGTCATTGGTTCATCGAATTATTAGAAACTAGTTGAGCAACGGGACGAGAACGAATACGATACCGTGCCTTCTTTATAAAAGAACGTTATCAACAGGTTCACAAGAGAGATCCCCTCCTCTGTCACGCATTCCCTAATAAAGGTCCAATGACTTCTTCCAATTGTTCCAGGGGCGCTGATTAAAAACAGAAGTGGAACTTCCGCGAGTTGCATAAAAGTGGAAATCCAAAGAGGACGAGGGACAGTCCTATTATTCCTCGATGTTTAATTCAAGAAACTAGCGAAAGAGTCGCGGAAGCCCTCCGCCCTTGCCCCCGGTAGCACGGCTTATCGCCGCAGAGCAGGGGATCTTAAGTTGGAAGTGTTCGAGAGGAAAATCCGTAGTCTGAGACCCGCGTCCCCTTTCGAGGGAGTTTTGTTTCGCGGAACAAAACGTGAGAGCGCTTAATGGAAGTTCCGGATACGATCCATTACAGATATTCAGCCGGCTCGAGCGGACGATGAAAGACAAGGAGAAAGCACGCGAGGAAGGGCAGGCAGGTCGAGCTGGGTTACGATCTGCGGGGGCGAACGGGGCGATAAATCTCAGAAACGGAGTTGCTCGTCTCGCAGATATCTGAGATCTCGCGACCGTGGTCAGAACGTCGAACGGGCCGTCGAAATGGAAAGGGGAAGATCGGCAGATTCGGCTGACTTTGGTCGCGAAACTTGCTTTAGAATGCTCGAAAAAGTTGCGCAGACCCTTGGAGAAATTTCGGTCGAGGAGCAACCGTAGCTCATCCGCGAGATTTTCGGTAAACAGATAAATCAGCGACTCGATGGCGCCTCCGCTCGCGCTGATTTTGCAGTTTCCGTCTCGCCTCGGGACTTCTTCCGCTGCGTATTCTATAGAATACATTCCATGGAATACATACGTACGTACGCGCGTCAAACCGCTAATGTTGCTCTCACTCTTGGAATGATTCATTTACGCGGGTTGATCTTCCCTGGTGATTCACGAGGATGTAGCGGAGAATTGGACTGCGGGTGGGATGGTGGTTAAAAAGTATTTCGGAAGCGAAGAGAGAGAAAGTTTAGCGGGAGATCGACGGAATGCAGAGGGGCAAGCTGTGGGGCAGGGTGCAAGTAAGAAGGATCAAAAGCGGGATTAAAAAGTTTGAACCGTGGCGGAATGTAAAGGGACGCACGATCAGCCTAACTTTCGGTAGTTCTTACAGATGCAGACGCGAACTACTATACTACGTTTCCTCGCTGCTCGACTCGGTTACACGTTTACGAACAATCTGGAGGGGGAACCCGTGAAATGTAAGAGAACAATGTAACTCGATGGAAACTAAATAGCCACATTTCGTTCCGGGAAGTTTTCGAATTTATTCTAACAGCTGTGACACGGAGCGAGCTACTTCTTTTTTTTTTTATTAACACGACTTTTGAAGCATCGGTAAAAACACCGTTCTCAGAGAAACCTGTAAACATCTCCGAAACACACTCTACCTTCGTTTGACATTTAAAATTTAATAAACCGCCCTTTTAATAAGCCGAATAAACACACGTTTCTACTAAACGATTTTTAGCGTGAAATTAACTACATCTAGGAAAGGGACGGAAGCTTGTGAAACAACGTCCACGGGCAGACAGAAATGCAATTCTTTCGTACGGTTAGTTACGCGCGATTAAAGGCAGTACACGCGGCCCCGTTTGGAAGCCGAGGGAAATGCTAAAAGCAGATTGCACGGGGCAAAGTTAATCCGCGAAAACAATGAAACAGCTGGGATGGCTGGCATTCGAAATAAACACCACGTGTCGGTAAGCGTTTCGAAAAACGGCAACGCGGAACAGGGCAAAGAAGAGAGAACAAAACAAAAAACATAGAGAAGGTGAAAAAGAAACGCCGGACAAAAGAAATCGCAGCGAACGGGCGTAACAGGATTTGAAGCCGCTGTGCGGTTTCCAACGGCGGGTTCTGCCGTTCCGCTGTACCTTTACCGCTAACGTCTGACCGGTGCCGGACCGTTTCCACTGGCGGTGTAACGGCAGTCCCTTTACTGCTGCGCAGAGGCAAGAAAGACAGACGGGGAAAAGGAAACCGGGCCAAAGGCGGGACAAGCTCGTCCCGGATAATCCTGCGGATTTATTCGAGCACTACTTTTCCGCCAAGCCAGCCGCAGAAACGGGACAGAGAGTGCCTACCACGGGGAACGAGGAGGAGGGAAAGTCTTAAAGAGAGAACGCACAGTGGACTCGGGGGAGTCACATTTTTGCCACTTCATGCTAGCGACCACCCTAGCACGAGACCACCGCCGCGCCTGGTGTACACCTTGTGGAATTGGTTTTCAGATTTGCGAAAGCACGGTCGTATTTTATTCGCCCCGGTCGGTTTACAGCCGCGCCCGGAAATAGGACGTAAAGCGGAGTCATAGCTGGTACATTAAGGGACGACGTTTCGTTCCTCGTAACCTGTCAACGTGGACATCGTGTGCAGAGTGGCAGAACGACGTGGACGGCGTTAGGCCATCGGGTGTGATCAATCACACCCGGTTAACGAAGTGTTCTTTGCCCCCTCTTCGGCGACGGAAGTTATCTTCGATGAAGAGGGGAAACGTTCGATGTGGGTCAGCGTATCGCCCCGATAAACTTCGGACAGGGGGCACGCGGAATCCGAGCACGGCTTCGACTATGAGAATTTTTATAGCGGTCGTTCGGGGCTTTTCGAAATCCTGGCACGAAGCCACGGGCGCTGGACTAAAATTGCGCCTGGCTAATCGTGGTTGGAAAAAAAAAAATTCCTATCCCAGTGGATAGTGTAGTAACAGTTCGCGCTCGTGGAATGTGTTAATCAATTTTTGATAAATTTTTGTCTGCGACCTGGCAGCTAACTAATTGCCACCAACTTCTTTTTTCGCTGGTTGCCGTATATTTATTTTGCCGGGGGAGGTGAAATAGAGCGCGATTCTAGTCGGCTCAATTAATGGGGACGATCACTTTTTCCTCCTCGCCGCGCAAACTTACGGTTTCCGGTAAACGGAGGGGAGGAATTTTTAATTTGGCAAATTAATCATTGAAAATAGTAATAATGATAATGCCTTTCTTGTACATACTATACCCGTGAAAAGAAATATTGTCGATTTTCGAACTACTGCGGTTTCGTCAAAAAAAAACAAAACAATTCGTGCGGCCGTCCAAGCGGACTCGTTTTAAAGGGAGAACTGCTCTACTTTCTCAATTCTGTAATTACAATCTTTCAAAGATCCTTTTGTAGAAAAAACAATTGGCAATCACGAGGGGTTTTTCTTCTCCCGAATTCCTCATCGAAATGAAATGTCTCCACCTGGTCTAAATAATTTATCCCGGGACTCGCGTCGCCAGAAATTTTAAACACGTTTTCCTATCCACGTCGCGTTAACCAAATCAGTTAAAGTAGAGGCAGCATTATGCCGGGGCGTTTTCACTTCTTTCCCTGCAACTCTACTTGCGTTTGGACGCGAGAATATGGGGGAACACGTACGTGATCGAGATTTACGAGGTTGTTCCGACGCATTTTCGCGACAGCTTTCGCGCGCAATTTGACATACTGCCAACGTGAAAGGTGGCTCGAGGGAGAGGTTCTCGTAAAAATTTCCCAGCGACCAACAGTATTTCCCGGCGAATATGGACACTTGCATCGTTCTATTTCCCTTGTTTACGCCCGGAACGATACCCCGGCCTCGTGTTTCTGTTAGAAAAGCATGTATCCCTTACGAGGCTCATCGAAAAATTGTCGCGAATTTTATTACCCCCATCGGCCGCTTGTTTCAGCAACTCCAGTTTCGCAAGTTCCTCCATATCCTCGCGGAACATTTGCTCGCCTCTATTGTCCGGAAATTCGCGGAACGTACACGCCCATAATGGGCGAAATAACTGCTCGTTACTTGTCACGCGTTTCGCGACATGTTTTCCGTGCACCGATTATACCGAGATAAATTGCACATACTATCGTATATACTGCACGAAACTATCCATTTACTATTAGTCACTTTCATTGGCAATATTTGCTTGAAATAAGTCTGAGATCGCGCGATTATGATGCGTAAGAAACGGAAACACCTGTGGATTTCTTCGGACCGTTTTTAGTTCCCCCTCGCGTGTTACAACGAAGAAAGGAAAATTCGCCTGTCTGTCCCGATATTTTCCAACTGCAAACGATGCATTGAACGGTGTACAGCGAGCACGTACGAGCGACGCTCATATGCAAGCTCGACGGGCGTACCTCGAACGCTGAGTGGTAAAAAAAAGGCTTCACGACCTTTGTCTTTCGTGGAAACGGTCGGAGGATCCACGGCGGAATGCGTGTGCCATTGTTTCCGACGCGACGAATACATGTTCCCCGTTTCCCATTGTCCGGGCTTCCAGCACGGCGAAGCCGCAGATAGATTCGCCGGTGTAAACTCGAAGGGCGCAGTCCCTTCGAAGCAACCACGTCGAACGCGTCTGACTTTTTTCGCGACGGACGCGTTGGAAGGGTCTACTCCGCGGAATGCAGCGCATTGTAATCGACGCTCTCAAAGATGGATGAAAATTGGAAAAATAAAGTGCCCGAGGAGTGTCGCGGGAAGCGAGATATTTTGTGGAAAGTATTCGTTTCAATAACAGCAATTATTTGTGCACGCAACGAAGGCGAAGTTAAACGTGGAAAATAATGTGCAGACGAGGGAACAAAATTGGCCGTCGCAGAAATAAATATTACGAAATGGAATAAGTTTCGAAGCTGTCGTTGACCCCTCGGTTCCCGATGCAAACATTTCGTCGCTCGACAGCGAAACGTACTCGCCGTCAGTCTACGGTGCTTTCGAACTTGCCAAACATATTCTAGGATGAACTTTGCGAGGTACAATTTCCCAGAAGCTTCTGTTGTTTATGCAGAGGACGCGGAATCGTATCAACCGTGATTAAAACGTACACCGTGTACCGCAGGAATATACGCCAGACGCCAGATTTTACGCACGGATGGGCCTTCGATTCCGCGAACCTTTATCGGCTGCGTAACCGCGGAATTATGATCGCGTTCAGATACCCATGGAAATTCTTTTAATAACCCCCCCCCCCCGACTGTTTTACGAGGCGTAATGGCCTGAATATCGCATCGGGGGGAAAGTAACCTTCTTCGACCTCTTTAAATCGATCCTGGATACTTGGCCGTGTAGATAATGCCAGCCCTTGCACGGGTTCGAGCGGTCTCCGAATTCACCCACGAAGCGGCAATTTTTTGATAAGCACGTACGAAATGCTCGAGCACTTTACGATTCGTATGCTCGTACTGCCGCTACGTGATCTGATCCTCAAGCAAGTTAATCGATAATTTGTTGGACCTTTTGAAAGTTATATCTCCTTAATTTCACGCCGTTTTCGGGATATTCGAAGTACCTAACCAACCCCCCACTCAACCTCGCAGTCAATTTCAGGCACTCGTAGGAAATTGAACGCATCCACGAACCGAAGCCGTCATTAAGGGAGGCGTTAGGCGTCGGCGTCGCGGTGTCGGCGAAGTTAGCGTTTGCCGTAACGACCGGAGATCGGCAGAGTGCTCGCGCATCCGCGCCGATGAAGGTTTCGTTGACGGGGACGTTTTAAAGTTGCATAAATCGAGGCGCGGGAGTACGGTTAAGGAGTGCAGTCACGACGAGACGACGCTGGATTCGCGAGGCGAGCGTACCGCTTTTGGTGTTCCCCGAGCACGTATTTCCCCGTGCACGATGTCGCCAACGTATTTATGTATGCGTTTCCAGCGTTTCCACGCGTCCGCATAAACCATACAGGAGTTGCGTTCTGGCCGGCGTCGCACGCACAAAGTGTCCCGTGCTTTTCTAGCCATCGAGGAACGTGACGCGATTCTTTCGCGCGCCCCTCGTACGCGCGTATCTATTCCCCGAGGGTGAATATTAAATGAATATGTTGGCGAATTAACATATCTCGCGGCGAAGCGAACCGGGGGCCAAAATAATTGAGAAAGTTGTGCTACTTCGAACTTAATTTTCTTTGAAAAATGTTGCACATATTTTCGCGCGTTCCTCCCCCCTTTCTGTACAGCGGGCGATACATTATTCATATCCTCGCTGTATCTTCTGCTACCCTTTGAGATCCGGAGGCATACGAATGTCTGCGTTTTCTGTGTGTACCCGGCGAAAATAAATAAATAAAAAATGCGGAAAAGGATAACAAAACTGGAGCGCTACGAAGGCGCGCAAAGAAACGGCTCGAACGATAAATTTGAAATTCGGTCCGCGGTTCGCAGCAGTGGCCGTCCCGTATTCCATTCGAAGCCAATTACCAATTCCCGTGCGATTTATGGGCCGGACGAAAAACACGAGCGTTCTCCTATAATCGAAAGCAACAGAACGTCTCTGTCTCCCGCGAGGTTTTATTTTTCGAGGAGATTGCAATTCAACTCGTAACCGACGTGAAATGGATTTATGATACCGGCCTTGTGGCGAATCTATGCGCGGCAAAAATGACGAATCAGACGTTCCGACGGCCAGACGCGGCCGTAACGCGTTTGCTCGGCCATCGTATCACGGTTCCTGTTATATCCAATTATCGGGGCTCGGGTAATGTTTGTCTTTATCGTGTCGCAAGCGAAGAATGAATTCGATATAGAATTAATGCGTCGCGTTGTAGAAACGAATTTGCAACGGTCGCGGGATCGCATAGAATTCGGCGGAAACTATCTGAAACCACGGAATTAAATTGTCAGTTGGCGGACGGGAATAACGCGTGTTTAATTCCCGCGCCGCATCCCCATTCGTTCTGGTAATGTTTGATGGAAATCGGGCGAACCCGTTACACGCGGGGCACGCCGCGTTGATTTATACGGCCGATTGAAAATTATGTTATCAAGCGGGTTTTTGTGATTTGTACGCATCGGGTGTCACCTGGGGAATTGTATGCGCCCGATTATTCGCGACACGATCCGAAAAAATGTTTCGCGGTCGCGGGCGACTCGCGCAGTATTTCGAATTGTCCGCAAAACGGAACGGTGACAGTGTGCGGTGCACTGTACGAAATTTTTATTTAACATCGAATAACCACGATACGCATTTCTAATCCATAACGTTCCCGAGGACAGATGAACAGCAATAAACAGCAATATTCTTCGCAATTGAAATGATTGAAATGCCACGGGCCGTTCTAATTCTGATTGAAATCTTGCGCGGGTGCAATCTGACGCTTTCACGTTCTGAAGAATTTAAAAAGAGCTCAGACTTTCAATTATCGCCGGCTTCGGGGTGATCCCCAACGATCTCTATCGCAGGAGACTAACAAAAAAAATGATGCACGACCACGACAAACATCGGCACACAAGCTGCGAGGCAAACGGAACGACAGAGAAAGGGCGTACGGGAGTTAATTCTCGGCGAGTCTTTCATTTTTCCCGGGCGTTTGCGATCGTCCGGCATTCTCATCCATCGCGGCTCGTTATTAAGTAATATCGGGAGATTTCGTCCGACGGTTCAATGCACCGATAAAATTTTCATTTCGCGGTTCGCTGGCACCGTCGAGCGAGAGGTCGAATGCCTTGCCGCTTAGATACGGCGCCGTCACCTGGCCGCCTCTTGCCCCTGGAATCGGCCAACTTTCTGTGTCACTGAATCCCCGCTGTCGATCGGACGAGCTTCAATGTGCCCGCCCTTACCCGTGAACGCGCCAATTAATTGGCAGATACTTCGAGTACCCACTATTCATGTGGCGCCTCGAACGGGGCTACAAACTGGCCGCCCATTCTTGGGGGATGAATGGAAGATTTTGGAAGGAATTTCCTTGGGAATCCGTAAGCGGTTGACTATCAAGGAATTGATGGTATTTCGAAGGTGTCAAGAGATTGCTTACTACGATAGCAATTTTCGTTGCGATTTAATTGTACCGTCTTCATTTGTAAGAATTAATTCCAACCCTTTCAGAATCGATAATTGAAGTTGCCGAAGAATCAGCTGTAGGGATCTTACGAAATATTGTTTCGCAACAAAAATCGTCGTGGATTGAGGTCCCCTCTTCAGAACGACCACTGAAAAGTTGCCGTACGACCCTCTGTTTCCGTTTCATTGAAGTTTAAATATCGAAGCTCCGCTCCAACCGTGCAACTTCCTTTCGAGCGTCGCTTTTATTCAGATCGTATCGAGGCATTTGGCCATCCGGAGCACGAGAAACAGATTAGTTGTCGTCCTTTCCGCGATATTGCTTGACCGGTGCATCATGCGCGAGTCATTGACGGGATGGGCTAAGTTAGGGGCCCTCGTGAAGGCGTCAAACCGGAAACGAGGCGAATGGATTCGCGAGTGCCTCGTTTAGGTCATCGTCGTGATATTATTACGTAAGCCGAATAATCGTACGGACGTATGCAACCGTGGATTGGAAATTACGAGTTTCTATTGAAATTATTCGGTTTCGTCTGACCAGTGGCCGAGTCATTCTACTGGCGCTTCAAACACGCACGTATGTATACATATGCACATGTTTCTCTACTCTGCTGACAAATTCAGAACCTGAATTTCATACTCTCACCAATTTATTGAAGCACTCATTAATAATGTTTATTGCATATTAATGTTTTTATGTGTAACGGAGTAAAAATTTCACGACATTCCATAACTCTGTATCACTGAAAAAAAGCAATTTAATAATATCTTGAACAGAGAGAAATTAATAAGAAACATATCTGCCAACGAATAATAGAATTCACCCTTCTTATTACCCTCCTTAAGGGTAGACATTCATACCCCAATGGATCATCATTGAGTCACGTACGAATTGAAGTACATCGTTCGTATTTCCATGCATCTGCACACACACACAAACACACACAGAGGGAGAGAGAGAGGGAGGGAGAGAGAGAGAGAGAGAGAGAGAGAGAGAGACAGAGAGAGAGGAGGGAGTATTTTCTGAACAAAAGGACGAATCGAGAATTCGTTCACAAGCGTGCAATCGAGTTAAGTCTCTCCCCGATTCGCAGCACGCTTCCGTCGAAATTCGAAGAGGTCTGGCGGGGTAATCCTTATCAATCAAATTTGCTCGGGAAAGGGGGACGGTGCCGTTGGGATTTCGTCAGAAAAACGTGTTGGCCCGTTGGGAGCGGGTCGTGGCTTAGCGGGAATCTTGCCGGGGGAAGCTGAAAGCTTTATAAGATCTTGATGCGCTCGGAGCGGCTAAAACGCGGAAAGTTGCCCCGTGTCTACGCGATCGCGAAATTCTCGGCTACGAACTTTCCCGTGCCGCCTTATTTCGATGAAACTAGCGTAATGGGCTTTCATCATCGACCAAGGAGTGCCCCCCAACTCGATCCGTTCGCGTAACTTTATCGCCCGGAAAGCGACGCGGCATTTTTCTGCCCTGGAAGCTGGAATTTCGATAGACTTTCTATATGTACGTGTACACGGATACGTTAATAACGATCAACGAGTTGCCGACACTTTGCTTTTTCGACTCGCGGCGGCTGCAGCAAATTTGTGGAACCTGGTTACATCTCCAGAGCTTTAACGATAATAATAATAATATTAAATGCGCGAAGATGAAACGACTATATACATATTGTGAAACGTTAACGAAGATAACACCCCTGTTGCAATTTAATTGGTCAGATAGAGGTGGCAGGATAATCATAATAATAATACCAACTCAAACGCACCGACCACTAGATTTCCATGCACTTAATAATTCAATTCGAATTGTTGCTCGTTGCATACGTAATGAAGTGAGTATCGTGTTAAGGACATTCGGGGGACTAATGACGAGCAATATAAATCATAGATACATAGAATTCGGTGCTTGATATGCAGTACGATTTCTCTCGCACATGTATTTCTTATGATCGATCGCTTCGTTCAATCTATTTAATGCTTTGTATCCGTCGACCGTTGCTGTCGAACAGATCCATTAATACAATGAAGTCATTAGAACGAAAGTGCCGGTTATTACGCGGATCCCATTTTTATTCCGAAGGAGTCAGCACCGACGACAAAGAGCTGACCAAACAAGCTCGTTGCCCGCGACACGAGCCTTATGGTAATTTTATGGAAAATCGATACCGTCGATGGTACCGCGGTGTATCCAGAGTGTGCGAATCAAATATTCGCAAACATTCGCTGTACGTCGTTCTGCCGGAAAGTACCGTGGCCGTCGTTTCTCTCGCCGACCGAAAAATATTTTACCTCCGTTGTTTTCGTTGTCTGTACAAACCGCGCGAAGGATACGCCTCGCCGAAAATCTGTTTTCCAAACCGATCGTGCCGGATTCTGTGCTATCTGGAGCCGCGTTTCCAATCGACTCACCTCAAACCCGCTGCCATGCGTTCCTTTGATTTCATTTCACTCGGCGTCGCGCCACGTGTCGCGATACACGAAATAGATGGCAACGAGAAACGTCTCCTCGGGTGTGGAACGGTTCTATCCGATTCGAGATTGTCACGAAATTCTCACGTTGCCCCGAATGTCACGCAAGCAAGCAATACTCTTGTTATACACGATTCTGTTTTACATACGAAACAGGTGGTTAATAGCGTGTTCAAACTGTCAGGACGTTTCAGTCGTGGGATTCAAGAAAACCGAGCACGAGCTTTGGAGTTAAATTATGAGTTAAGAGAAAAGTTGCGGAGCGTACAGCGTTGAAGTTACCTCGCCGGATAAGCGGTTCACGTGAGATCTTCCCCTCCCGTGCTTCCTAACCGAAGCTCCGCTGAAAAAGCTTCGACTTCCACGTCGTGATTAACATCGTTCATCCGGACGGCTTTCATCGATTGAAAACTTTCTACCAATTAAACCAATTTAAACGATTACAACTCGTTGCGATTGCGCCCGTCTTTTACAAATCAGCGGAACGACATATAGATATATACGTACAACGAGAAGCACGTACCGAGAATAAAATTGGGCAAGGCCAAGCAATTATTAACCGTTTAGCTTCGCCAAACCGGAGCATACCCGGATGACGATTCCCCGATCGGCGACTTAATTGCCTCTGTCTCCGTGTTTTGAAGCGAACGTTCGCGCACGGCTGATCGATGCCGGTGGCCACGCGTGTCCGTTTTAATGGGAGCGTAATAACCCAATTAAAAGGAGATCGGGCTAGTCGGACGTCGGTGCCGAAAAGGCCGGACGAGAATCCTGTCTTGGTTTCGAACGCGATCGTTCGTTGCCGGCACGATCGATAACAATGTAATATCGCCGTCGCGTTTTGTAAATTCACTTTGTAGAGATCTGGCCCCGTCGTCGAAACGCTTTTTCACCCCGCGTCTCCCATTAAACTGTTTACCCGTTCGACGCCGCGTGTGCGTTTCCATCTCAGAGCGGGGAACGGAACGCGGATACAAATGGGAACGATGCCGGAACGGGGAAATCAAATTTTCTACCTGATATCGCTCGCCATTCCCGTGTCGTCGGCGCGCATTAAATTACGCGCCGGGCAAATACACGTTCCGTCGCGATTTTCTCGCCGCGCACATTCTTCCCCGCCCCCGTGTTTTTCCTCCTTTTACCATCGTTCGAGCAGAGCGCACGATAGCTTTTCGTCGAAGTAAAATCAAGGGACACCCGACGGCCAGGTCCGTTTTAACAGCACGTGGCCCCGCGGCAACTATTTTCATCGTTTTGCACCCGCGTAACACGGCTCGCTGCGATTCCGCTCGCCTGCGCTCGACGGGGATATAGTCGAAAACGGAAATAGTCGTGGGTGGATACGGTTGGGAGTCGGACGCGAAAACATTCCACGGACCGTTCACGGTCGACCAATTACGCCGCGGAAACTGCCATCCATTAGAGCCCCCTCATACTGTCCCCTATTAGTTGCCCCGTTTTCCTCTCCGTCCCTTCTTTTCTCCTGCCACCATTTTCCCGCCGCTTCGTGCACACCATTCCGGTACGCCTGTCGTTTCATCCGATCGAACGGATTAATTGCGAACTGATAGTTCTTGATCGACGCGGGGCGAGCGCAACAAATGTGGAGACGCTTAAATGGGACGGGTTCTTCCCGTTTGTTTTTTTTTTTTTGGTTCCTTTTCGGGCGGAGAGATTAACGGATCAGCGAAAATGACAATTAACGTTTACCGACAGCAATTTTTCATTAATTGGCCGGAACGGTTAACGGGGGCCCCGCGGACGTCGTTGAAGCGGAAACGAATCGCGGCGATTTTAAGATCGATTCGAGGGTGATTAGCGTTACGTTCGGTTACAAGGGCGGCCGCGAAAAAGAAGAGAAAAAAAGTGCAGAGGGGAAACATAGCGGAGGCGAGCACGGGCGGATTGAATTGGAAGTGTTCGAAACAGGTCGATTTCGAGTGAGCCGTTCGAGGCTCGAGTGGAAACTCGGTCTGCCGGTAGGAGGAGGAGGATCGACGAGTGTGTCGAGTGAAGGGTTGAACGTGATTACGAGGGGTTAAATCGTTGAGTTCGCTACGGTTAAAAGTTTTTCACCGCGGCAATCCATCGTTTTCTTGCCCTTCGATTTTGGAAACAGCGAATCATGTTGTCGTATTGCCAATTGCTCTATATCGATGGGCACGAGAGATATAATTGACATGCAAGGAAATGACTCGACCCGGTCGGCGGATAATTCTCGCGGTTTCCCGACTCCGGCTGTCATCGCGTGACGCGCTCGAGAACTCTTCGATTCGAGTGGAAATCCAGTGGGCGAGTGGTAAACCGGCGGAATGGCCGCGACTTTTTGCGTCGACTGCTCACCTTGCGGCTGCTCCGCATTAATTATTCCGCCGCGGTGCATTGTCCTCGCGGTAAAGGGTTACGCCGACGTGAAATTATATTCGTGACCACGCGTGGCCCTGTGTTTCGGCGCGGATCAGCGGCGAGATAATGCGGCATCTCGAATAGCACTATCGCCGGATTTGTTATCGAGATTTCCCAATATATCGATTTCGTTCGAAATTTGATCATCATTATTATTATGATTTCTATTATTCGTAGTAGTTTTCGCGGTTAGTATTAGTAATTACTGCCTAGCCTGTGATTCAATTGATGACAGGGCTGTCGTGTTCGCTGCCAGTTTTATAGCGGCTGTAATTACTAAATTGTTCATCTCCATAATTCTTCAGAGTGTTTTCAGCGTGCCGCGAGTATCGCTGGAACGTCACGAGCAAACCATTTACGAGGGTAAGAGGTTTACGAAGCAGTATGTTGGTACACGACTCTGCGCTTTACAGTAGTAAAACACAATCCGATTTCTGTATTCATGACCGGGGCAGGTATAGGGCGCACACCTTGGAATCGTGAAACACCCTCGACTCTGTAGTTACTTCACCGTCTGTTTCGTTCTATTTTTGCCATTTAATCAAAGCCCAGTATCGTAAGTGTTCTCGGCACAATTCCCATGCCGCGTGCCAAGCAATTGTCATTCAGAATACTAAATACGCTGTGTTCGTATAAAAAGTCCAACTTTAAAACACGCATAAGGAAGCGAGCAATTAGCTCAGGCACATCTTATTAATTACTAACTTTGTTCGATGAACTGAAACAGAAAGTACTACCTAAAACAAAAAGAGCAATACATAGTAATAATATTCTTATGATGACTGTCAGCGAATTTGATCGACACCTTTAAAAAACCAAGGAGATTCCATCACAGGTGTTCCCCGGCGTAAAACGCATTTCCCTATGCAGAATACGGCCAGGCGTGCCGGCATAATTCATACGGCAGCGAGTAGCAAGTTTCATACGCGAGTACCATTCACGTGAATGGGACGACGGCGCTTATTTAAGCGGAGTTTAACCGGGTGGTCGGTCTGCACCTGCTCGTAATTGTCCCGATGTTTGGCTTGGTTGCTGCTCCAACCCACCCCCATCTGGAGCTTATTTATTAATTGACCCTAAACTCAGACGCCAAAGTGCATCCGGCTCGGTGGTCTTTGGCCTGCCGAGCCTCGATGCTCGTCGACTCGTGAACAACGGCGTCGCGGGGAAGAAGTTGAACGGGTTGATGATAAGCGTGATGAAAGGGGGCACTCTCCCGTGAGAAAAGTAGTGGAACGGTACGATTTCGCGGCGGAACAGAGGTTCGCGTCCACGAAATTCTCGATCCTTCCGATCCTTACGATAGTTTGGTATTCGAGCAGCTTTTGCCTCGCATTAATTGCGTTTAGCGTGTACACCGAGGTGTGAAATGTGCGCCGCGAGTACTACGTCCACTTCGGGATCACGCGGAGAAATTGGAAAAACGGGAGTGTTCGCGACGGATAAGGATTCTTTTTTCTTATTTTTTAATTATCGGTGGCCGCGTCCGTATGCAAATTCTCCAATTTAGCCGGACTGAGATAAATCATGTGGTCGGCTTCGATCGAACAGACTTATCCTTATGAATTCAACAGGGCACGAGAGTACGCGAATGTTGCAGCAGCTGGGGGGGGGGGGGGATCGGCAGTATTTCACAATCTCGCAACACGGTAGCTTCAGGTGCATAGATTAATATGTGCAAGTCAATATTTCCATTTGGAATGGCTAGAAAATTATTCTACGTGCACACGATATTTGGGAACGAATGTAAGAGACATTTCCTGAGTTACGGTATAGCAGTGCAAAGATTGCACAACTATCCGTTGACCCAACTTTTACTTAAATAAAATTTAAGAGGATACAGCGCGTGCATGCTTGTGCAGAACTCGAGGGAGTAGACCGACGGCGTGCATCAAATGTATTTCAATTTTGTAAAAGTGTTTACGCAGCAGTGTTTACCCTCCGCCAGAAAGATTGTTGTCGATTACATCCATTGACACGCAATTTCGTACGCGACGCGTGTAAACGCCCCGTTACAAAACCACAGTTGGCACCCTAGCCAGAACTTCAACGTCCGATCGACGTATGTAAATAGTGGCATCCCCAAAGACGGATCGTGACACACGTAACACACGTAACACACCCAAACATCCTCTAGGTGAATTCGTTTACCCCTTAAGTAAATTTCGCAACCCTCTCGGCAAACGCAAACGAAATCGAATATCTTCCCTGTCCCTAATAATCGAAGCCTTCCCGTACGGTCGATTCAACGTCCCTCGATCGATAACTGCCCCCAAACCATGCCTAATTTCACTGCACTTTCCCACATTTGCTCATTCCATTTAATCCTCCCTCGAACCAGAAAAGGAACAGAGAACCGAACCACAAAATTATCGGGATAATCGCCTCGCACGTTATCGTCTCTATTTTACGACCAGCGGACGTTATAATTTACCACCATTTCGCCCCATTATCGGCCGATAATGCCAGTAAAAAATTATTCCATCCGATTTATACATTTAGGATGGTATATTGTTTAAGACGATTATGGGAGTATCGATTCGTCGTGCAGGCGACAAAGTCGATGGACCGACTCGCACGGTTGTGTCGGTCGTTGTTTCGCCGTGGCCTCGATCCACGGTTCGTAGGATTCTAACATAGTTCCAGTGGCGTTGGAATTGGGCGTGCTGTTATCGGTCATCGCGATCGGTGCGTTATCTGACACGCATGATCACTATCTATAATCGCATCAGGGCGCCATACACAGGCGACACGGGCGAGAGGAGAAATAGAATTAAAGAGGGTGGAGAGGGGAGACGACGATTCCTGGTTAATCGATTTTCGAGAGGCGGTCCGAGTTTGGCCAGAATCGGCCAGCCGAAAGACGGATCGCACCGGCCAATTTCCAACGAGTGGATGCTACCTGCCGGCGAATTGAACGCTGTGAAATTTCCCGGCTAGTCGTAAGTGGGCTCAACGTTTCCCGGGATTCGGGTCGATCGTCGGCCAACACCTCGTGAAAATCGCGTTTCCGAGGCGGGAATAGTGGACGGAAAAATGAGGAATCGATGTGGCGATCGATCGGATCGATCCAGTTACGATATTTCCGTGGTTTCTGCAACAATTTGCACTCTTAAGACTTTAGCCTGATCGAAGTTTTCAAGGGTCCAGGTGGGTGCACTTGATAAACGATAAATATTTTTCGCTAATTTATATATTGAGAATTTTCGCGAGCAAGGTTAAGGTGAATAAGGTGTCTGGTAAGCAATTCTTCTTGGACGGGATAAAAAATGCGGATGGGGTAGTTCTTCCGTGCGATCGAAGGGGTAAATGGTGAGCGAAATAGCAGCTCTGGAAGGGCGCGACGTGATTCATTCCCGTTATCAATCGAGGGCTGACACGCATACAAACACACATAACTCCCGGGACGCGTGCATGTACTTTCTCAGATGCTGTTGCGCTGGATGCGCGATACTTCAAGGGTGCAGCGATATATTATCCCTCTGGATACACCGTGTATCATTCCGAAAACAGGAATTCTTTCAGATGCGAGAGTTTGTCAGTTCTACTATTCCTTCATGTCGCTCCTCTCCGCGAATGCAGTGATAATATTCAACAAACTTACGATGCATTGCGAATCACGTACGAAACAATATTCAACAAATATAAAAACAAATCGCGCGTCGTTAAACGAATCTGCGTCAAGCGAAATATCTGTTTCGCTTCGCGAACACTTTTATTGGCCGACTCTATTTCGATATTAATAAATTCCGCGTATTAATTAAACATCGACGAATATGTCCCCAAGTGGGCAAGGCTGTAGGGGGAAAAGTATCGCATTGATGAAAGTTTTTCGATAACCCAGCGATGCACGGGGTAACAAGCCGGGTCGCTGAAAAATATTTATCCTGCACACGTAGCGATAACAAAGGGCCACGGGTAACGATGAATAATGCATACTCGATATAACGTCACGCGTTATAACCGTACGTAGTGCGACCCGGCTCGTTTCGTCTCCTACCGTTGTATCATCGAGCCCTTTTGTGTTGCGGTCCGAGCAGACCCGACGTAGCTCGTTTCTGAGAACGCGTTTTACGAGCCTTCGATTCTGGATGGCCTCGTAAAGTGTCCACTCCTCCTTGGAGGATTCGAGCCAGTCGATTCGATGACACTAAATTGAATGCAACGTTGTCCCCTTACCCCTGAGGGGTAAGACTTCATCATTGTTCATCCCAAACCCAACGGTGACGATCGTTTCGGGAAACGATTCATTTCTATCCATAACTTACGACCCCTTATTCCTCGAATCGCCCCCACTCCTCTCCAAAGGAATGCAAATCACGGGTCCAGAAGGGGGAGGATTTTCTTGACGCGTCCCGGGGGTGAGCTTTTTTGGCTCGAGAACGTGACGGTCCATATTGTTTTAATAATGGGGGGGAAAGAATGTGATGAAACAATTATATTGTTTCGGTAACGAAAACACCGACGGGTTGTACAACTGGTTCGTCTACTTCGTGTTCGTCTGTTGGTTTGGTTCGCTGGTTCGCAATGAGTGGAACGAGGAATATGCTTCGATGAAAAGGTATTTACGTGGAATTTATACCAGTTAGATTGATTTAGTTGCTTGTTTCATGGTAAATGGTTCGTGGACGACGTAAGCACGAATTACAATTTTAATCTGATTACAGCTGAATCGATAGTTCGCTATGACAGCGAAATTGACCATTTATCTGAACGCGAAATAAATCGCGCACAATTGGTACAGGATAAGCAGGATTTATTTTGATTAATTTCCGGGCGAAATACGGATAAAGCTTCTATTTTTCATTAACAAACTTCCCCTTGAAACTTGAAACTGACTCAAGTGCATTTGCCAGAAAACAATCGACTGCCACGTCTAGTTCGATCCGATACCGATACTCGATAGCTTGCCGATCATAAATTCCGGGCGACGAGAATACTGTGAGAACGGGTATACGAGGTCCATACTTTCCTTTTTCCTTCGACGCTTTCGCAAAAACGAACACGAGTGGACGAAAAAAATTTGTCCAGGGACACTCGATAGCGCATATAGATAGCGTTTTTCGACGCTGCCTCCTCGATACCCTTTGACAGTTCCGGCAAGAAGGTGTGGGAAATAATGTACGATCACTTCTTTGACAGGGCGTTCGACTTCACCAGCCTAAAACCTTCGTACCTCGGAAAACCTTGTTTCGCCAAGTGACACAACAGGTATACACAGTACTCCATTAAAATGTAACGCCTCTCAGAATAGAAATATCCGAAATCCTTCAACCTCATTTTATCATCATTTTCAACCACCGTTGCGGAACACACGCTGCACTAAATAATTAAGCATTTCCCCGTGTACTTAAAAAATGTTTGTTCACTGCACACCCGACCTCTTTCTTAACATCCATGTCCACGCAGTAGTCTTTCGTTTTATTAGACAAGCAATAATTTAAAATTGGACATCGAAAACATTCCAATTGAACAGGGCAATAATTCGTCCGAGGCTATATTTCCGGCGCGGCCAAGTTCAGAGGGAAGCCAGAAGTTTCATCGCTGCTGGACGTTTCATTATTTCATATGACACTCCAGCGACAGGGGATGGACTGCGGCGCGCAGCTTTCCGTGCCGGAAGTACCGCGGGGGGTTGAAATTGCGCTGCACTTCGGTACGCTCTTCTTAATGCCTCGATAGAAGGAAAGTTTAGCGGTGCCCGGCCCCCACCTTTTCTCCCTGCCAGCAACGTCTGTCGACGGAGGTGGCACCGATGCCGTTAGCTACTTGGAAATAATAAAAGAGACAAAGGGGAGACGGTCTTGAAGTTTCCCGATATCGTTCCTGAGGACAGAAGGCCGCTGGGCGTAACCCGTCGCCTGTAACTTTTCCTTGTCTTTATCGGTAAACAATGTTCACCCCTTTCGACCCCTCGCACTCCTCTCCTATCTGTCTTCTTTATCGTTTTCTTTCGTAGCTCTTTATTTTATTTCTGTCTCGTCCGGTGGCCGGCGCGTTCACGTCGGGGCCACTTCTTTTGTCTGGAGAATTCAATTACCAGTCGCGTTGAAACCCGATGAAACGACCCGCGGTGTTTTTAATTAACACCTTTGAAAATATGGCATCGCGGGGTCGTTACTGTCTTTTACGAGGTACATTCTTATGAAGATCGTTGAAGGGCAAACGACGGCGAAGAAAAGGCGAGATTAACGATGCCACTTTGCTGTTTGGCCACGGATTATTCCATTGGAAATTGCTTTCCGAGTAATCAAACGAGTATTTGTTCTGCCGTCTGATGATCGTCTTGGGTAACAACGCGAGTTGGGGCTTCTAACAATTTCCTCGTGTTGTATATTTCCTGCGGTGGCCGTAATTTCTCGTACTTTAATTTCCTTTTCAATTTCTGTCAATAACATCGGTTCAAAGGAGTGCCGCTCGCATTCGATGAAATTCGCAAGAGCAAGCAAGCACGGGACGAAGGAATAAAACGAGACAAGGAATTTTTCGTTAAGCTGAAAATCGATTTCGCCGATTTCCGTCGTCTCCTCGCCTTATTGATAATTATGTGGAATTCATATTTCGATAATACGTAATCTATTATCGAAGATCGAGACCAATGTCCCGAAGTACGGATCACTCTAAAAACGTCTGCGTTAATTATTAGCTTAATCGGTTATTTCCGATATGACACTGTTGGCCACAACTCGAACTAACGCGCCCGTGCAATCGCGACGTTACTATCGAATCCGTTATCACAGAGGGACGAGATTGGCAGACGTGAATTTTCGAGGTAATTGGCCACGCTCGAACCCTCCTCCGTTTCGTTGCAGTGTTCCTCCCTCGATGTTTTGTATTATTTAAACGCAATTTAGGGACCGCGTTGCTGCGAACGCTTCCATGGAACACTGGATAATTATGAGTTTCAAGCAATCAGCCTTCCAGTTCCGCTCTCAATGTTTCGGCATTTTTTTGCAGACCTTTTTACGGAGTAGGAAGTTTATGTTTAATAATGGAAAAGCATACAGGCAGTCGTAGGTTGTATTCCTGTTACTGCTATTATTATTATTATTGTTGCATATTCAATTAAATTTCATGTCGCATGTGGTAAAAAAGGCATTGTTCCCAATACTTTTCAACTAAGAATATGTGCTTGCACGTTCCCCTACGCTCGCGAAGAAAATACAGAAATTAATAAAAATGCGAATAGCGAACAAAAGGAAACGCGAACTTACAGTGGAGAATCAGAGCGCGAAATGGATTGCCACCAGTTCATAGTGTTCGATGTAACCAAAAGAGAAAAAGAAAGAACTAATAAAAATCCCACGTGCAAAATAGAATTCCATTGCTCATTTAAAATTTCAGAACACCGCATTCCTTTGCCGCAACGTGCACGACCGTTGACGACAACGAACCGTCACCACAAACTAGCCCCGATACGGGCGACCGTCAACAAATTGCCACCCGTTTTCAAATCACGCACGTCCGCAGCAACAGCCACTTCCAACAAACTTCGCGCACTCTCTGTTTTCTGTGCACAACGCAGTTTCGGCGCAGCGACGCGGGCAGCGATATAATTCAACGACGAGTGGCGAGCACGAGGACGAGACGTCGAATTTCCACCATGAAGGTTGCCCACGGATGACGGCGTCTATTACGCGGTAAGTGGATGTAAAAGTACGCCTTTCTCATTCCCGACGGCGGAGTTTTCGACGGTGAAAGGGGATTCGCGAGATTCAGCGCGGGACCATGAGGAATTCGCATTTTCACGAGGCGGCCAGGCACGAGGCGCGAGAGACCGATGCTCCCGTCGCTCGGTTAATCGTGCCGGTTTTTTAAGTTCGGAGATTAATTTGGCAGGAGTGGATGAGGAACGCGAGAGGCGCGAACGGCCACTTCAATTAGTTGTGGAGAAAAATTGAAGGGAAATTTTGTTTGATACCATTCGCCAGAAGTGGCGGGGGTAATTGGCTCCTTTCTCCCCCGTTTCGGGCGCACGTTTGCAAATGAACATCGGATCGGTTCGACGGGTTCGTTCGCGCGACGAACGAAACTGGTAATGTAAACGGCCGGTTTAGCCGTTAATCGGGACGCAGTAACAATTGTCGCCGTGAGGCTCGTCAGTGATTTAGAGTTCAGAGCGTTCGATAATAAGCGCGAGTTAATTGATCGACTTAGCCGGCGCCGCTACAATCGAGGGCCCGAAGGGCTTTATTTGTTCCGCGTGCAATGGCCACGGTGGAAAGTGCTGCCTCTATGAATACCTCGTGTGTTGCCTGCGTGTAACGACATCACCTGTCCAGTATTTTCCTGGACCGGAGCAGTTGCAACTAGAATCGCTCGTCCCAGTTTCGTTTGTCGCGAAAGCATTCGTACATTTGAACACGTACGAGACCACCGCGATTCGCTCTCGCGTTAATGCAACAAACATTCGGCAGGGCTGAGCCATCATCGAGAATTGACGATTTCGATACTACGCAGTCCCAAGCCAGCCACCGAATTAAAAGAATTCAATTCTCCGCAATCGACCGAGCTCTCATCGAAATCACTGATCGTCGATGTACCTGGCAGCTTACTATTATTGCAGGCCGAATGTGCGCTTGGTAATAGAAGAGGGCGATCCTCGATGATCGTGGCAAGGATGAAAGGTCACTCGAGAAAGAACCGCGGGGACGAGAACTGGAGCACGAAGTCCTCCGAGTACCGCTGACACCGGTTCCAAGTTGGCCTGGGGTTAGAGGTAGCGGCGTTCCGTTTCGCGGTTGACTCGATGCAAATGCCGATTGGGTTTGCACACGTGTAAACCTGCCAGCAACGTGCATAGATCTCCAGCGGACACGGCCCTCGCTAATTTTGATTACAAGTCGCAACGTGAACGAGGCCGCGGCGCGGCACGAGGGGAATTTGCAAAGGGCCACCGACGTGTAATAGCCACTCGAAATTCGCGTCGCCGGTGTTAACGTTTGCGTCAGAACCAATGCCAAGCATCGGGATGAACGCGACGCAGTGACACAGGAATGGACAATGGGGCCCACTTGGCGCGACAATTCCCTTATTCGCGACAAGACCCTGCGATGCACGCGCGGCGCGCTCGTCGAATTTGCCAATTCCGAGTCTCGTCGGTGTGCAGGATATCTTGCGCCGCTTTGCGATACAACGACGAAGGTGTTAGGGACGGTCGAGGGTTTACGGCGAATCACAAATCCACCGGGCGCCGATGAGAAGCTTTCGGGTTCGCCATTCGAGTGACGTCGGTAATTGCAGCGGATGCAGTTGATGTGCATTCGGTGTACCGTGCGCAGGAAGAGGAGTGTGGCACGACTTCGCGATACTCTTTGTTCTGTTGTACAGTACTGTGTTACGTCGTTTCCGGGATCGAAATTGTTTCAACATGCACGAGGGCTCTTCACTCCACGGTAATACTGTTGCAAGCTGAAGGTCGCGGGGTTGAGGTTGATAAAAATTCCTGTGAAATTTTTGCAGCGTTGCTGTAAGCTGAAGGATACTCGAGGGGACCTTTGAGAGTGCGCGCGAATTTTTTGTAACGTTTCTGCAATGCGAAAATAGCGTTGGAACGTTCGCGGGAACACTTGGAAAACGTTCGGGACAAAGCCCGCGAGGCTTGAAACAATTTTGAGGTTTGTCGACGCGGTCAGAAGCCTCGCGACGTTGTTACAAAGGGCTTGGAATTTACTGCGGGTGTCTTTGTAACTTCGTGCAATCCCTGATGTATATCACGGTTTCCTAGTATTTAACCGACGAGTATCATACCCGGTAATTAACATACCGCGCGAGAAGATTAACGAATCCTTTTTCAGAATTATTCGGGTCCAGCACCGGGTGATCGAAGGGTTTCGCGTGCGCGCTGAGCAAAAGATTTATTATTCTTGACCACCGAATGCCCATCTTACACGATGATCCGTGTATCTAACGCGCGGGGGCAATTTCGTGCCTGACCACCGCACAAATGCTTGCTATTTTGCGTAAACATTGCGTTCAACCGTACAATTTAGAATCCGCCGAAATGGCGCGCGAAGTTGAACGCGGAGTGGAACGAAATTTCTCTCGACTCTCGCTTTGCTCGCGTGCTTGGAACAGTCGAAGATTTTCTTCAAATCTTCCGGCCGGTGCTGATGTTATTTTACAGTTGTCTTGTAAAGTACCGAAATATCACGGTCGTTACATCGCGGTCGAGCACGCCAAACGAAATTCTAAACAATAATTTGCAACAATTCGCACGATAACCCGTGCGGAATTTACGGCCGCTTGCAATTATTAACCGCGAACGCTCGATTCCCAATATCCATTCGCCGCTTAGCCATTCGTTGCGGGGTGAATTAGTGGCTCGAATAAGTGTCGAGTTCGCGATAACGCGGGCGAAAGTTTCGGGACGAGTTCTGCGAATCACGTTATCGACGAGAACGCTTCGATTCCGTGTAATAATTAATTTCTAGGCGGGAATAAATTGGACGAGGACCAAACCAATTAATATCGGGCAAATTCAACTGTACACCCGGCGCGATCATTTCGAACGTACACGTAATACCGGCATTTTTGTTTTAATTAATGAGAAATTCGCTGGGACCCGCCGAAAGAAATACAAGACCGAAACCGGCAACTAATTAATCAGGGGGAAGGTGGGGTTGAAGTCTGGCTTCGAGGGTGGAGACCGCAGAACGCTAATCGATCTTCCCCTCCTCGAATTCTTCGTCGTTTTAGTGCCATTGTCGAAACCGTTCGCGGAAGTTCGATTCTTTATTTAACGTTCGATTTAACGATCGCGCGGTTCGACGCGCAGAGTTCTTCGCTCAATTAGAATTCTCGGCGCAAGCACATTCCAGGTGATACACAAAGTTCCGCGTTCACAGAGGTATCTTCCCGTTTCCCCTCCATTGCTCCGGTTTCCAGGATTATTTTATTTCCCCGTTACTGCATGGAATATTGCACATTTCCATTACACAAAGAGCCCGCGCGCCGCGGTTAGTCGAAAACCGCCAACAGTTACAGAAATCGGAAGGGTTCACAGCCGGCGACCAGCGATCGATAATTTATTAACAGTTTGCCCTAAGGAAACAGCCAGCCGGGTTTCGAGGGTCGATGCATTTATTAGAAGCAATTTAGCCGTTACACCGGCGATTAAGCAAACTATCGAGCGGCGCAGCGCGTCGAAAGCAGCTGTTATGGTGACCGACACCACTCGAGGCTAGATGGGCTGGATGCAAATTCCTTAATCGTTTTCGGCAAGTTTACAGACACCAAGGAATTCTCGATAGTTATCTATAGTTCGACACGCTTCTGGAACCGTGAAATCGGATTTCCACGAGGCCACGATTTTCCCACTTTCTTCTCGAACTCCTCTGGCGATGCGATTCGCGTCACGGTCTCGGCTGCGACGAAACCTGTCGAGTGGTTAATTCTCGGTTACTTAACAAAGTTGCCTCGAAGTTGACGACGCAATTACACGAAGCTGACCCTTCCCCCGTAGTAAAACGTTGGATTTCCGGCAATTCGACGAGGATCTTCTCCTTGTACGTCGTTCAATTCGAGGCCGAGAAGCTCAACGCCAAAACCAGCCCCGTCGCCCCTCGCATCGAAGTCTTAAAAATTCGTTCCCGGAGTCCCTGTGAGATCAATTCGACAACACGACGAACAAGGTCGCCGAGCATCACCCCGCAATCCGAGGGCTCGACCCTTCATTGAACGGGCCTCTTCAACGGAGCCAAACAACGCGTGAATAATCGATGCAGGTGTCGTTCAGGTGGATCCGTTCTTCGGGGGCGGCAGCGATCGAACGGACAGGAGACAACGACGCACCGACGAGCTCTGTGCACGGCACAACGTGGACGCAATAATTAATGCAAATGGCCTTAGTGTTCCGTGCTGTGCTCTCGAGCGACACGTTCGCGGAATCGATACAAGTCTTGCTTAGCCCCGTAAGTTCCGACGTTAGTTCCGCGTAACTCTTCCCATCGCGTCGGTCTGGACGCGAGCAGCGCGAAACTTGTACGATTAAATGGCGTTCAACTCGGGTCGCTAATGCTGGAATTTCTAATACATTGGCAAGGTTGATCGGAAACTTGCCCGGGGGGCCGTAACAAGCGTGCCCGGCTACGGGGTTGATGGGATATTTTTGACGAAATTTGCTCGGGAGACAGAGGTTATTGCACACGGTGTTGCAGTATAACGTTCGAGCAATTCTTCTTCGTTTCTTGTTGTTCCACGCCGGTTCGACGATCCGCAATTTCCGCCAGGCGCGGCTGGGAACCTTGACAAACTGGGTTCGCAGCGAGGGTAAAAACGTTCCGCGAACGGCATCCATTTTAAAAATCCGTCAAATTGCTGGCGGGCGAAAGAAATGGTTGCTCGTTAGCGTTCGGCCGCAGCTTACGAACATCTGCCACGCGTTCATTCAACCTTTTCCCTCCCCGATAGTGACGGCATTTTTCTACCCTGCTAAGCCTCTGCGCCTGCCGAAACACTTCGCGCTAATTAATTAAGCCGGAGAAGCCGGCGGCTGCTTAGTTACGCGATGTAATTAACGCAACCGTCGTAACGGCCAGCCTAAAACAATCCGCTGCTTTCGTGAAACGCACCAAGCTTATTTAATTAATGTCCTTTCATTAAACGCGTCGCGTTAAAGTAGTCCGCAACACTGCAGATAACACGATGTATGTAATCGGCAAGAACCTTGCCTCAATGCGTTACACTAATCCCTTCTGAAACGTTCCCGCGGCTCCATTTATCTCCTTCGCAAATGAAAGAGGAGAAGACTTTGTTCAGTCTTGGTCGAACGCGCCGTCCTGTATATTTGTAACGCTGAAGATTAGGTTCCCGTCGGAGGGTTTCGTTACACCTGTCTGGTTTCATTAGCCGCCGAAAGTGGCCAGCGACGAGTCGCTCGAAGCTGAGACACAGGCGCGCGTTTTGAAACGGGATTACCATCGTGTTGCGTTTTAATAGACGTTAGTTCACGTCGAAGCGGCTCGAGGGTTCGGTTCGTTCGCGGAATTTCACCCGCTAAAACGCTAATGGGGGGTTCGTGCTACGGTACGATACCGATACACACCTTGCCCCCGGGCTGACATTGATTTAGTTACGCGAGACGCCTGGAGACGCTCGATATCGATAAAACTTGAGGCATTTACTAATTCTCGTCACCCCTGGTGAACATGAAGCACGAGCATTCGCGCTCGCGATGTGCGTACGCGTACAATTTTGTTGGCGAATTTCAGACAACGTTCCTTTTATTTGCGCAGTTAAGGTAGCTGCTGCTACGCGGGGCGAATAATTTCGTAACTGAAATGTTTCTTTAATTAAGAGCAAAGGGAAAAGGAAATGGTACTGCTACTTCGTTTAATATCGTAACAGAGTCATCTTAAGTGAAAATAACAAGCATTCATCAATTCCACTGGCGTTACAAGAATAAAGTCCCCAGGTAACCGTAAGAAGGATTCCGTGAACATCAATCGCGAAAGGGATATAACCAACCGCTGCCCACGATTATTTTCAAACCACGGGTGAACCTCAAGGGGGTTCGAACTCGGTCGGTCGTGCCACGCCTTCCTCCAAGGAATCTCCTCTTCCTCAACGATGCTCCTTGTTTTCGCAACAAGGCATTACACGTCGTAGCTCGCTTTTGTTTTATCAGACACGGCACAACACGAGTTTCCGCCCGCATCAGTGTATCCCGTGTATCCTGCGGCGGCGTGAAACGAACGACGGCCAAGGAAAACGGGCTGTTTCGGGAATCGATTTCTTGTTACCTTTGATTTTCCACTTAGCCAACATTGGTCTGCGGCGCGCCAGTTTGCGGCTCAGCTGGCGACTGCTGTTTCTTTGCCATCGCGGCCGCGGAATTAAAGGCGAGTCGACGAAACCGAGCGGCCGCAGTCTATTCTGTATGAACAAGATTGACGAGAAGCCGGGATGGTGAACGGTAAGACGGAGGCGGTTAAAAAAGAGGAAGGGTGAATTGAAGTTTAATGGTGTAAAATAATAATTCTCGTTCTTAGACGTGTAAAGGGAGAGATTAATTTTGTTTCACCGGGAAGTCTGTAATTATTTTCTCGGCTATTAGTAGTAAATCGTTTCCTGTTAATCGACATGCCTGGATTTCTTCGTCGCTTGGGAAACTCGAGAGGTTCGGGGAGTTCGACTTGCGATACCTTTCTTCGTTCACTCGGTTTCTTCGTGCTTCGGCTTGGTACACTATGCTTGGGGAAAAGGTTCAGGTGGAAAAATGGGAACGCTTTTAGGGAAAGGTCTGGAATGGAACTGTGCCAGTCCCAAACGCAATTAACACACCGTCGTGTTAATTCGTTACGTTGTACGTGAGCAAACTGTTTTCTTAGTTACTGGAAACACGATGTTTCTCGACCAGATAATTGCCCGAAGCAGTAAACATTTCTCTCTTTACCGCTTGCTTGCTCGCCTTTTTTATCTCATGTAATATTTCTTCCTT
Source organism: Nomada goodeniana (assembly GCA_963969485.1). Lineage (NCBI taxonomy): Eukaryota > Metazoa > Arthropoda > Insecta > Hymenoptera > Apidae > Nomada > Nomada goodeniana. Next base: position 15,723,303 of record OZ018303.1, read on the forward strand.
GTAGGAAATTGTAATTGGTTCATATTTTGCAAGTAGTTACGGCCCGTCTCGCGTCAGACGGGGCGACAAGTAGTCGAAGATGTCTTTAATCAGACACAGCGAAAGCAACTTGAGAGGTACTATTAGTGTAGCAGTTTACAACGGCTTCACAACCCGATGGAAGTTCAGGCAAGAGGTTACTTAGGCGACTGTGAACAAATTTAGACGATCTACTAAGAAGCGATTTTGCAAGTCCTATTTCTACAGCTCTGAGAAAATCTTCCGTATTTTTCCTTTGTTCGCTTAATTACTAATTATGCGTCCCACTTTTCATATCGAAGCATTCCTTCATCTTCATTCGCGTTCACTTTTGAATATTCTCCAAGCTTCGACTGCTGGTCGTTGGAATAGTACCTACCTCTCTAACAATGTTTCTTGCTTCGCTCGTTTCGTTATGCAAATAAATCTGTCCGTGGTGAATTCGTTGAAATCTCGTTCTTCCCTTTATTACATTTCTATTTTCCCGGAGCTATTCTTCTTTTTAAGGAAGAAGCGTACGAAGGGTACGGACATCGTTCTATCCCACCTCGCATAGAAAATTATTTAGAAGCGCACGTAAAAAAATATTCGATACTTTTTCTGCAACTTTATGGATCGAGTATACGTGCACGTAAGATCCATATATTTAATCCGAGCAGTGCTTTGCTAAAATCTCTTCGCGAACTTTCGCGACCGATTCGCAGAACTCCGTCACAACGGGAACTATCACCGCGCCCGTTTTTCAGCACGTTATTATGCGCTGTGCAAGAAAGGGTCGTCTCGCGGGGCATTCGCGCGATTCCATTTTTCAGCTCTTGCAGCGGTGCTTTCGCCACGAACAATCGCCTCCTGTTATTTCAGTAACGAAGAGTGCGCGCAATAAGGGCCCCCTTGTAAAGTAACAGAGAAACAGAGACAGGAAAGAAAGCAGCGCGAAGCCGTTTCAGGGTGCGTTGAAACGTGCATGCCGCGTGTTTCACTCGGATCCCCCGTTGCTCTTTAATGACTCACGGCCAGGGGACTCCTCGTTGGGAATCGAATTCACCACCCTCCACGGAGCACGATAGAATCATTAACGCGAACAAGAACAGGAACAAACCACGAAACTTGAATATTATCTAGGGTAAATTCGGTTCAAAACACTTTTCATTCTCCATGGGATATACAATGCGTCGCTTCCGTAATAACTTCCTGCTTTTCCCGTACCTTACTTTGCTCGCGTATGAAATTTTGGAAAACAGGGAAAACCGTAAAAAGCTCGCGAAAACGAAAGGGGAAAGAGCAGCGATTCTCGTTGGAATGCACGGTTCAATTTGACCGCTGTATGATAGCACGGTAATATGCCGTAACACGAGGTAATACGGACAAGTATGCGGAGAGCAACGAATGGAATTGCGACGCGTGTTGCGCAACTCCGAATAGGATGTGGTTTCACGACCAAACGAAGTAAAACGCTCGACGAAGCTCGACGGGATAAAGTGTTCCCATTGTTAGATATATTCGGCTGGTAAACATCGCGCACGCATTGTCCGGGTATTAAGATGTCGGATTTTCTTCCAGGCTGCCAGAGGTCTTTTCTCCTGTGTATATCCTCGTCGGATGATACTCGAAGCTTTGATCGCCTCTCCTCTTTCGCATCTACAGTTACCTCGTTACCCTTTGCTTCTGTGTTTGCGAGGCGAAAGACTTTGCGGCCTCGCAATCTTCCGCGGAATATGGATTTTCCCTCGAGGGAAAACGCCGTAAATCTTGACGATGCAAGTATTTCGTTATTGTTTCTTCTTCTTTTAATTGAAACATCGGAACCGCCGACGCGATTAATATACTTACAACGCACAACATTGGGTGGAAGAATGCAGAGGAGGTGATGATCAAAATAAAGGGTTAGAGGAAATTTTACAAGGATGAATATGTATACGTATGCACTTTGGTCATAAAATAGAAATCTGCCAACCGGTGATTTATTATTAAAATAACTGGTATCTTATCGAGACGACGCTGTCCTGTACTGGGAATAATAAAATTACCAAGAAGTCAAGTAAATCGAGTGTGTCGCAACTCGATACGGCGGATCGCCGCGTGATATACCACTGCGAGGGGCGGTTGATAGACGTTCGATGGAAATACACATGTTTGCAAAAGGAACGTCAGCATTCGTGACGTGAATGCGTTCGATATAGGGCCGAATCAGACGGGCGCTACGATCGGTGAAGCAGGGACCGATGATGAGGACAGAACGAGAATATTTCCGACGTTCCGTTGGGACGCGAGGCGTCACTCGTCGCCAGATTTCCCGTGGCGGCCGTACTTCATCCAAAATTACCGGTGAAGCACGTCCGACTGATTCATCGGGAGCTCTGCCTGCCGCCCCGGCGACAGGGCTAACACGGTAACATTCGAAATTAGACGGGGACACACGGCAAATATGATACCTCAGCGGCAAGCAAACGTACGTCCTTGGGAGTCTGCTGACTTCTACCGTTGATTGAAAGCTTGGGCAAATTACTTTGCGCATATTATACCGGACTTTTTAAACGTTCGAGGAGTTTCCTTGTCGGAATAATGATATTTATTCATTGCGGATGTACGCAAATGTTTCGTCTAGAGAAATAGATGATATACGCATATTTTAACAGTGCTCGAGCACGCAGTCGCGTACAGAGAGGCTGATAAAGATGGGGGTAGAAATTGCAAGCAAGATGCGCGATATTCCGCGAATTCGTTTCAGCAGTGAAACGTTTGATCCCTTGCGTCACGGAAATGGCAACGCCAACGGGCGCAACTGGAACAGGAACGAAAGTGGTGGACGAAAATTACGCCGCCGCGACGGCGTTCTACTTCTGTAGCCTCTCGATCGGGGTGCGGGATAAAATTGTACTTACGATAGACGCCGCGGAAATTGTAAAGGATGGAGGGCGGACGGAAATGGTGTGATTGTAAAAAACGCGGCCAGAGTTCTGCAAGGATGAAAATGAATGCAGCAAGCAGCCGGCGCGGTCTGTCTTTATACAGAGAGCTTTACTAGTTCGTCTTGTCGCTTCGGCTTCTCTCATCGAACAGTATGCCGCGCGAAATATTAATCTAGAGGGGTAGTAACCCTTCGAATCTGTGTAGTGTTCCAGGAGGATGCGTCGGCTGACACGAAAGGATCGAACTTTGAACAAAAAGCTTCTGGACAAACTGGAAGAAAATAAGGCGTCGATTGTCACATGCAAGCAGCCTCGTACTGCTAAGAGAGATCCCGTGTTTCTCGATAGATGCTCTTCTTGGAAGAGTGTATACATGGATATTTGTCCGCCACTGTGTTGGCAATAAAAATCATAATTCAGGATACCTCGTTCGACTGGGTTAGTTCGTAATCCAATCACGATCGAGGCGCCTGTCTGCTTGCCGGGGAGCAGAGGGCGAAAAGATTTCTTCTGGGACAGCTTCGCCCTTTTCCGTTTCGTCGAAAGAGAAAGCACGGGACTAGAGGGGCGGCTAAAGTTTGCGAACAGGGGTAGAAGCGGGCGCTTGGCTTTCCGCAAGGGCTAAAACGAAAGCGAAAGATGAATGCGTCGGGTGACGGGGAAATGAATGAATCAATGAGTACTTTCATCGATCTTGTAGTTCCAACTTCTTCGTTCCCTGATACGATTGAAAATTATTTTTAATTAATGCGTAGAGCTTCGACGAAAGATTCATAAAAGGGGGAGGATGAAAGACAATATTATTTCTGGTACATTTTTCTTTAAACAGTTTCGAGGTCTTCGCGCTAATGAAATGTAATCAAGCACCTTGCTCTAGCAAAGGAACGGCGAATAATTAGATCAGACGGCGTTGGACTGGAAAGTGTGTATCGGCAAAGCAAACTTCCTCGCCAAGATTCGAAGCCTAGTTCAGTGTATTAGAAAATGACAAGCTGCTTTCGAATTCATGCAAGCTCGTTCACTTTATTATTCTTGGCGTTTCTCTTGCGATCCACGAGCAAAAGGGACTTATTGATTCTGCTATTAATTCTGTATTCTGCGGGACAATTTCCGCGCGATTTAATCGTTGCCAGGTCCGAAATGGGGAAAGGCAGCTGGTGTTATAAAGCGTGGCATATTTACGAGTTTCTCTCGCGCGTGACGGCGTACTCGAATTTTTTTTGTTACGGTGGCGTATCGCGTCGGAAGGGTAAAGGAAAAATTAAGGGGCGTAGAAGTGACGGCGTTGAGGCAGTTTAATCAAGAAGAAGCGAAAGGATATCTTCCAGCTCGGTGCTTTCGAGTTACATCTCGCTCCATAGGGTTCACTCGATGTAACGAATGATCCGAGGCGAGACTCTGACGATAGAATATGGCTCGGGGCAGAAGAAGGAACGGAATGACGGCGTAGTTGTGTTAATCTAACGAAGATGAACGATGCGACTGGAAATCCATTCTGTCCAGCTAAGGTTTCCCGGTTTTATCAGCGGCGGATGAAAAATTTTCTAAATGGCCCAGAGAAGAATTGAAATGTTCTGTATTACATCGATCCGCGAAGAAAGTGGTAAATTCGTATTGATATCTGTGAAATAATAAACCAAACGAAACAATATTTTTTGTAAGGGAAACTTTTCATTCCCTAAAGGGAACAAGTTATTCCGACGCTTCACTTTCGCCACCCCATAAAAAGAGGAAAACACTTCGGACAGCTTAGCACTTCGAAAGATTCCGCGAACTGTTGACTACAATAACGACCAAGTTTTTATTGTTCTGAATAAAAAAAGAAAAAGAACCAAAGGTCTCGAAGAAGATGATAGTACTTCGCCCCCACCTACGAATCTCCTCCCATTCCGGATCTGGGATACGTGGAAGGGAAGGATAAATCTCGGTGGTCCCATGCGAATGGTTCGCCTCGTGTCGCCGCAGCTGTCATAAATAGGAACGAACAAGTTTTCCAAAGAGCGCCGCTTCTCCGTAGAAAAGTTCGGAAGAAACCGCTCGTAATGTAGAATCTCTCTGCCAGAGCTTGATTGAATGGGAAAGATTAAAGTATTCAGGGCCATCCACGCATACATACGTTGGCCCCGATCGAATCTCAAATAGAATCGAACGTCTCTGTCCGTCGTTTTTATCAGGGCTTAGCATGAAATCGTTTGTAAATTCCGTGTTATTTTCGCCATGAATGAGATACGTGGACATCTACTTTGCTGCTTATTTCCATCGCGACCGATCCGTTTCAATTTGGCCATGATTTCAAAGCATCATTTTTAATCGACAACTATTACCATTATCGTCGGCTCGTATTTTCAAGGAGGATTTATTTACCAGCGCGAAAGGGCCACTCGACGCAGCATCGGAGGACAGGTGTGAATGTTTGCGGAGAAAAATCAGCCGGCATATCCGGTGTACTTGGACTAATGACGCGACTACGGACATTTGTACGTGTCGCGCGCAGCTTCCGTGGCTGGGAACTATCGGGCCCGTGCATTCATAATGCACTGGTAGCTTCCGGTCGACGGACATAAATGGGCCGACGATCGGCCCAGATAGCAGTGGCGTGCGATTCGCCTGCATATTCCATTTCGCTTCAAACTGGAATCGAGAGGTCCATAAGCCTACGGTCCGGCGATTCGTCGGGCTCGAGGGTTTAAGATGGATCCCTTAATCCGGCGGCGGAACTTTTTTTTCCAAGCATCGTCTTGAGCTTTCAGCTTGAAAACGTTGGAAAAATCCGAACCCCCGCGGTAACTAAAATTCCTGCTTCTCTCAGCTGCGAGGGGTTACGTGATATTCTCGTCTCACTTTTTGAACAGTCGCGGGAATAAATATCACCAATTTTTCTTCGCAACACAGCGAGACGAAAATGAAATTCCTCTGCAACATATTTGCAATTTCGGAAAAAATTTGGAATGCCTTCAGATGTTTTCCCACGCTCGCAAAGAAATTCTTTCCGCGCGCGAAACTTCCCCTGCGAGAAGAGCTCCATTCCATCCATTCGCAGCAACAACACTTATTCGAAAATCCTCCTAGTCGTTCTACGTTCGATATCGGGACATCTATCTCGGGCAATTATTCGCTCACACACCGGGAACCAGGCCCGATAATTCACAACAATAATCAGTCTACACCTATCGCCGCCAGACTGCCATCTGTCTTCGAACTTCGGTCCGTCGAATAAATCTCCGGCTCAATGCTAGGATCAGTCTGTTTACCGGTGTGAACAAGTCACCATCCATAGTTCCAGTCGCCGAGGAGGTTCAGTTTACCAACGGGGAAGGGACGACGCGTAAATATTTAACGACACCGGCGAACAAGCAGCCGTATTGCACACGCACACGCATGAATCGTTCAACAGTAATAACAGAATCGAAAGCGCAATAGGGCTAGAATTTCATATCATCGAAGGGTTGAGCTGAATTCATAGACAATACTAAGGACTCGAACAAAAGGCTGAATACAGGGCTCTGCTGCTGGGGCAGCAATCTCCAAACGGGCGTGGATGCGCGCCGAAGCACCCTCGACTCAGGGGGGTTTGTTGAATGTAGACCCGCGATTATTATGGAGGCTATGGAATACACTCCTGTCTGCAACTGATATTATGCGTGTAATTGGACAGAGAGGAAAACAGACCTGTATAGATAATATTCTGCGAACATTCATGACGTTCTAGCACGCTGTTCAACGGTTTTGGAATTAATTCGTTACAACATAGACGTTTCGTATCTATAATTCCGCCACGGTTCGGTCTACCAGCGTGAGTACAATCGGAATTACGTATAACCTCGTATAATGCGATATCGGTTGAACGTTAACTGATAGGAAGGTAGATTCCGCGAATGTTGAACGTTAATGAATCCCAGCGAGTTCCGCTAATAACCGGAAACGAGCGTGAGTTCAATTGATTCCCGTCGATGCACCACGGTATTATTATCTGTCCCCCCTGGACGGCTGCTCCGAATTTCATTTTAATTCGTAATTGCCGATTTTAGGACGGACAAAGGACGTCGAGCGGCGGTCGGTGGTGATGATCAAGGGTTTGCTTAATGCTGATCAATTGTTTCGAGTTTCAACAACGAACGGGCGCAAAGTTCGCAGCAGAATCACGGGCGTTCTTCTTTCGCAAACTTTCTTTTAATACACGAAATCGCGGCGGCCTTTATTTAAAGCAGCCTCCTCCAGCGTTGATTACCGCCGTAAATTTGGCCAGCCACTTTCAAACAGGCTCGTGCTTAATTACTTTTGCCCCCGGTGCAATGAAAATATTCCGGCCGTTCTGCTGCGCCTCGATGTTCACACCCGGAAAATTTCGTTTCGTCCAATGTATAAGTGCAACATTCCCCGAGCAGATTTGTATTCCTCCACTGAAATAAACAGGACGGCTCCGTGTATCGTCGCTGCAATTCGAATTAAGGTAGTCTCGGTCCGCGAAGCTTTACTTTATAATAAATCATTCTCATTCTTCGTGCTTCTGAGATCGCGGTGCCTACGCAATCGCCTTTAGCGATATCTGTCACCTTTTCTCCGGGCGAAACGTATAAATCCGAATAACGACCGCGGGAACAAATTACTGAAGACATTTTAGACATTCGTGGATTACGAGGTTCGAAATAGTGAATAAATTTTAACGATAACAGCGAGGAACACTTTCGCAACAGGATAATATCATCATTATACTATTTAACCGGCGATAAAATCTTTAGCAGGTATAATTATTATAAAAATCATTGAAACGGCAACGAGATTCTTCCCGCGTCGTAACTAGGCCGTTCCATCTGCAATCCACGAGGATAGCATTTGAAAAACCCCGGCTATCTTTCAAGCTCAACCAAGGAGAGGGAAAGTCGAAAGTTCGCAATGGAAGTTCGCGAATTAATTAATCATCGAAAACGGCGTGAATCGATTGACAGCGCCGTTGTAAATCGGAGAGGAACGACCAAGGATAACAACGTCTCTCAGGATATTTCAACCCCCTCCCTGGCCACGTTCGCTTAGTTTGATGGCTGGTCATCAGTGGACGAGGTTGAAAAGCTGGCGAAATTGTCGCAGCTCGTAAACTCGTGGCTGTCAGCCTTTTACGATCCGCAAGCGTGTGAACGAGAATGAGCATCGATCGGAGTCGGACGATTTTTTCGCCGGATGAAAATGCACGGAGGAAAGGCAGATAAAAAATATACAGAGGGAGGGAGAGAGAAAGGTGAAAGGAGGGAGATCGATTCGCGAAATCCAGTCGAATTATGCCGTGGCTGCGATAAAGCGCGAGCAAACTCGAGAGGGGCGTGCGCGAGATTGCATGCTGGCCTGCTTTCAACGCTGCAATCAGTCGAGAGAAATCGTCTTGCGGGCTGTTTCGTGAGCGATGCGTGTACGTACGATGTCATAACGTGCAGCGTGCAAACAGTACAGCGGGAGAGACATCGGGGCCGATGAGGATTTTCGGTGTCCGTTTTTGCGTATACGAGGAAACCGAAGGAAAGGGATTATGCGAATCAATCACGGTAATAACGGTGACAATAAAAGGATTAATAATTGCAGCGCCAATGGCAGCTTGGAGCATTGCAATTGCAGTAGTCGAATGGTACACAGAATAATCTGAATAATAAAATCGCACGCGAGCAGACCCTTCATTCCCGATGGATTTATTAACATGGCGTTATAAATTTTACATACTTCCATTTATATAATTTCTATATCCCCGGATAAAGGATGGAATAAGGGAGGCATATGAACCCTGGGCACCCGTATACTCCAGGTAATCGTAAGTTAGATACGAAGCAGACAGGGGCGCGAAAGAGGGAGGAAGAATCCAGCTTAGTCCATCGGTGTTTATCAGACGTAACTCTACTGGATCCACCGTAAGCCCTACTGGACTTGCCCGGTGTGTGTCCTTATGAGATCCTCCAGAGCGACATTTCCTCCGGGTATTCTTCGGAGCAATGCCTCCCCGTTGCAGGTCGTTTTATTATCTCTGGTTGCCGCGAGGGCGTTTCGTTAGTCCTTGCGCGTTTGATCTTTTTATTGCATTCGAATGGCGAGGCCGGTCCCCTGTACGGTTCGATAAGCAGTCGAGAAACCTTGACGAGGTTCAGTCTATATATGAAAGAAAACATAAGAATCGGGGAAAAGTTGGTAAAACAGCGAGGGGAGAAACGGTAACAGTCCCAGGGCGAGTTAAATGAGAGCAGCGAGAAACCTATAAAAACGAGGTGCAAAGGGAGACCAAGGATAGAGTGCGAAGGAAGCGGTAAATAGCCAGAGAGAAGGGGATGGAAGAAGAACAAAATGAAAGGGAGTTGGGTAGCAAAAGGTAGGGAAGGGACGGTGCAAAGAGGCACGCAGTAACGCGAGTTACGAAGGAAAATGACAAGGGAATAGGGAAAGCCAGGGAGGGGAGGAAACAGGGAGAGGGTGTGGAGAGACACGGTTATAATGAAGTCATTTGCGTGTTCTTCGGGGTGAACCTGCAAAGGGTAGAGGTTGTGTGCTTGTAGGCTCGCGAGGAATGAACGTTGCAACGACGATGCAGGAAAGGTTGTGCGGGCTGCGGTGGGACCAAGAGAAAGAAGAGGCACGGGGATGCTGGTGACGGAACGGCGACTAATTTCACTTGCTGCTCCTCGCCAAACACCAGAGGCTGTGTTACCCTCGCAGGCAAGTGAACACACTCTCGAAAAGCAGCAGCAGAAACGACACCAAGGCATCCTAAATAGAATGGGTGCTCCCGCGAATCCTGCCACCGACATTCGCGAACGATCCTTATAATCGTCCCTTGAATATTTCACACAATGTGGCTACTTTCCGAGGCTTTCGGTTCTTGTAACCAGACCTTCCGTAGACGTCGAGATATGATTATTAATTTATTTTTTTATTATTTACTGTTAGTATGTTATTATTCATTGGCCTTTCAATTTTATAATTACATTTTTATTACAGAGTGCTCGATGCAGGGAAGTTCCTGTCTTTTACACATTTATTTTATATTTCAAAGATTCACAGCCAACACATTTCTAACTGCATCCATTCTCCAACAATCGAGAAACGTGCCAGTCCATACAAAAGCTGCTCAATTATTTGCCAGCTACACCTAAAAGCTTGTCCTGAAAAATACAGTAACCAGAAGTAACGGACGATTGTTTTATCTCTTCGACTCTGAAGAACGAAACCAGCATGATGGCATCAACGTCCAGCCTCTCAATCATCCATCATTGTTTTTCTCCATTCTTCTTGCCTCACCTGCCTTTCCTTCCACATAGTTTCACGGGTTCTTGCGGTCCGGAGCCGCCGACGTGGTGGAAGTAAAGGTTTGTCTCGAAGGCCCGTGGTTTTCATGAAAATGGGAACGGCTTCCTTCGTGTCGATGTTGACGCTAATTCGACGTCGAAGCTGCTTCTGAAGAACGCCGTCGACGATCCAGAAAGAGCAACATGGTCGCAAGAAAGTTGGTGCTTCTACGATATTAAGTTTTCTCGTCTTCCAAGGAGCCTTTTGCTTTTAGAACTTTATGCTTCTTTCTTGGTGTGGCGAAGCGAGTGGACAAGTTGTTTAAGTCTCTCAAGTCGTGGCAAGACATTCGGCCATTCTCGTTTTTCTCCACTGTCTTGTACTTCTTTTTAGCGAAACACACTTTCAACCGCGAGATATCACGATGGAACATTACGAGAACGGTGGAAACATTTTACATTCAAACGCGAGGCAATTATAAAACTCGCAGTGCATGGAAATAAAAATGCAGGCGAAAATAATGCGAACGACCTTAGTGACTTATGGTGTACCGCGATTTCCCCATGAAATATTTTCGTGAAAGGTATTTTTTGACCACGTGAACGTGGAGTGGAAGCAACCCCTTTCAACTACGTATATCGGCTTCGATAGAGTGCCACAGACGAGATATACGAATAGGCAAGTCATACAATATATTTTACTTTACAATTTCTTTAAACAAATTGAATTACCTGGAATCATGGAATCATGTTTACACCCGTTGAAGATGGCAGCCTATGCCTCTGGCTTTAATTTATGTCCTACGGTCACTGATGCCTCTCGCCAGGCAGTGGCAGTAATGGCATTTGTATATAACTGTTATAAACAAATACAAGTACCTCGCGTTCTACTGGGGCGATTTTAATCAACAACGTCTCAAAATAAAGGGAACCCATCAAGCTATACGATAGAAAATACCCCGATGCTGTGCCTATATGCAGTTGACCGTAATAACAATTTTAATTGTTTAATTGCTTATAACAAATGAACTGCACCTGTTGGAGATGGCAGCCTATGTCTCTGGCTTTAATTTATGTTCTGTGGTCATTGATGGCTCTCGGCAGGGAGTGGCACTAGTGGCATTTGTTTATAATGTCTTTACAGAAATTCAAGTATCTCGCGTTCTACTGGGCTGATTTTAATCAACCTCGTCTTAAATTAAAGATCTGTTCCTATTTGAGAATGACCATCCACACCTCATTCTCCTGCTTTTCAAATAAATATCTCTTTCTCTTGTGCTTCTTGTTTGGCCCTCCCTTTTCCTTTTTCCTCTGTATATTCCTCAACCATCTTTCCCTCTTCTGTTACATACTTACTAATATATTTTGTGTGTGTGCAGGTTTCGTAGGCAAAGTGACGAAGAACATTGACCGGCACTTCTCATTGCGCATAAGAGCAAGATAGAAGATAGAAGTTTGGCCACATATTCTAGTTATTCTTTAGTTATAGAGAAGTGGTTTATAAATATAGGTTGTAACTATTAGCGCATAAGATTAATTTAGAGCAATTGTGTAATTAATTGTTATATACCGTCACTGATTAGTTTAAGTAAATCTTCAATGAAAGGAATTCTACTGCTCTTTTTATTTTCACACCTTAACAGTCCTTGAAAACCCTCATACCCATTCCTTAAACAAGTATTACCGTGCAGGAACTTTAAATGCAAAGTTCACAAGCGGAGCTATTTATCCATGAATTAACACTACGTATTGATGGAAGCCCCTGAGATTTTGTGCTCGGGAATTCCTGAAACGCGACACCCTTTCCGAGAACTCCGAGGTTCGGATACCTCCTCGCATATCATATTCTCCTGATACAAATCCACGATTTTCAGCAGATATTTTTGCCAGAAACTCGGGCAAAGACCTGCACTTTGTTTCCGGAGAATATGATGTGCGAGGAGATGTTCGGACCCAGAAATTCTTGGAAATGACGTCAGTTTGACGTAATTTCTGGATAATTAAAGGTAAATTTAATAATGATCAGGCCTTTTTCACAAGTTTTCCGCATGTGAACTTTGCATTTAAGGTTCCTGCACGGTAGTATTTGTGTAAGGAATGGGTATTAGGGGTTTCGAGGACTGTTAAGGTGGGAAAATAAAAAGGGCAGTAGAATTCTTTTCATTGAAAATTTATTTAAACTAATCAGTGAAGGTAGAAGTCACAAAAATGTTGCAATTCGAATTTACAAGCTTATACTTACGAACTAATATTGTATATCTATTTACAATATATTTTACAACTATATCTTACAACTATATCTTAATAAATTTTAAAATAACATTTATGCAAATCAAAAGTACAATAGGCACAAATAAGATAAAACTTATCCTAAAACTTTACACAGTTTGTATGTAGAAGCTTTATTAATTTACTATAACTGAAGGATAACTGAGGTACGTGGCTAAAGTTCTTCCATCTTCTTTCTTGCTCTTATGCACAATGAGAAGTGTCGGTCATGAGCAGAGGATGCCCAAATCAGCGTGGGATTTCTGAATTCATATGGCAGTGACGTTGTGCCTCGAAAGTCCATAAGGTGATTTGTGTGTACTTGTATCTCGTCGGTAAGAGTGCAACTGTTGGGGATTTATTCGAGTGCGACCTGAAATCGAGGAGATATTTCAGCTTTACCTCAATCATGTTTAGAACATTCTGTTATCTAATCCTTATCTTAGTTATGTATTAAACGCCGTTGGTCAAAATCTGGTCCAAGAAGCGTTCAATAATTGTTTCAATCACGTTCTCGATATTTTGCTCATAATTTCGACCGACCAATTAATCAGAATAAAATAACACTCGCTAAATACTGTTATTATCGCTCGGTGGTACAAGCAAACAGGCGCGTAACCAACTGGAATTTCGCACTTCGATTCGCAATATTGGCTCGACTAATATTTACAAACGCGAGCGTTTAGCGTTGAATATTTTAAAGGATCGCTTTGGACCCGGTACCGTAAAATATTGTAATTGACGTCACTGGGAAAGTTTCTAAAGACGTTTCGCCTGCTGGTATCTGCTGGTCTACGACACCAAAGTTGAAAGTTCCCTCGAACAAATCGCTTCTAATCGAATAATGGAAGTTTTCGAGTCCACCAGAGAAGCCGTTTCGCTTCGTTAATTCATGAGAACGATCTCGTTATCTCGAATGGTTCGATATTTTGTATTCATGTTTATTTGACTGGCACCGATTAAGTCGCCATGCCAGTTCCTTGACCCATGAGTTACATTCTTGTCATACGCACCTAAAATAATTCACGGGTGCAGAACGGTCGAACCGAGTTCGGGGAAAATCGTTGTTGACAGTCTTTCGATACGGTAAATGATCTGCAGTTATTGCTGGCTCGAGTGTCGATTTATCAATTAGGATGTGTCTTTGCGACGAGAAAAATCGAAGCGGTTTTAATCGACTGGGAAAAAATAATGTTCGGGCAAATCTGGTGGGCACGTGCAACGGATGACAATCGAATCGACACGCTCGAGAAGTAAATTCTCGACTGTCGTCCCGCGAGAAAGAATTTCAAGACGTTCCTCGCGTTCTTGTAAACGTTTCTCGTTTCACGAATGCAGCGCAACGCCCATTAGCACCGTCGACATTTTACTGTTCCCTTTCACTTTTTCCTTCACCGACTGTCCTCTTTCGACGTGTACATAGTGTACATGTATTGTATATCTTCGTCGGGCATCTGTTATTCCAATCGACAGAATGGAGGCCCTCAGACACGATATTAAATTCCCCAGGTATCTGGATGCCCATTTACATGTTGGTTACCGACGAGATATTCTTCTCGGTCTTAAATTTATTTCGAACCTTCGCGGAATTTCCCGTGAAAACGTCTTTCTCCCATAAAATATGAAAGGACACTATGCACAACATCTTTAGAAAATTCTATCGCTCATCCTAATCCATGCTGGATTTTATGAACTCGCCTAGGTTTACCTATACATTGAACAAACGTCCTAATATAACAATCTATTCCACCATATTATTATTAAAAAGTATCATCAATTTAGAAGTGCATACTCGGTACCAACTACCATTTACATCATTATTAACACGATTAACTACCCCCCTCTTATCGCCTCGTGGCTGCCACCAAACATCCGTCCTTCATCGTTGATTACATGAAACACAAAGCAGCGATAGCAGGTCGGCAAAAGGAAAACTGTTGACCGATAAATGAAAGATAAAATACCCCTTCCGTGCGAACGATTTCGCATAACGCTATCAGCGCGCACTATTTCCTCCCCGTTCGCCATTCTATCCAGGAGCGGGACGGGGGAACGTGCGGCCAGATTAAATTCCGGATTAATCGAAGTAATTGCAGAGAAAAGTTGCACGACAGGCACCCCTGACCGGGGCTGCCCGTGTGCGTTTCAAAAGATTACATTAGCGAGCCGCGCCCCGACGCATGATATATTTACCACTCGCGTGACGAATACCTTCGTGTATTCTCCATCCCCGCAAACACTGCCCAACCCCTTCTTCCCTCACCGTCCCTGTCGCAATTCTTTCCATACTTTTTACCTGCCCGCTTTTTATGACAGCGTATCCGCCCGTCACGACTGCCCTATTACACTAGCATTACAGATTCACGAATATCGTGCTATTTAGAATCCACAAAGGGAGCGAAAAAGAAAGCGGAAAGAGGACGGAACGTCCCTTTCCGTAATATCCAGGCGACGTCGAACGATCTATTCAGCGATTTAAAAGCATCGAGGATAAGCACACAACGATCTATTATATATCGTTCGCCTCATAGTTTCTAGTCACGAAACGCGGCACGTACGCGTTTCGTTGTTTCGTTTTCGTTGAACCGGTACCAGAGACACAGGGAGCACACGATATTTCACGGGACAACGGTTCCTGCTGGTACATTAACGTCCACGACAGCGATACCCGCCTGTGACTCTGCCGGTCCGGTGTGTTCCTTTCATTGTTTCTTCCCTTGTCACGACGTTATCGCGCGAACGCGACGTCAGGTGCCCCACGGCGTATAAATAAAGAGGGAGGTATGCATGCGAATCGATAAGTTACACGGACGGCCGTGTAAGAAAGGATGAATTGTACTGTTATAAAGTCTGACTGCGGGCGCTCTGTTATTCGATTAGATAGAGGGCTTGATGAATGGAAAGCTGACGGCAGTTACGAGGGAGGGGGTTGGGGGTGGAATTACGATCCGTCGCGGATCTATGGCGTGCGAGAATTTTTCTTTCTGATCAGACTTGGAACAGGAGGTAGGCGATTCGGGACCCAACTGTTGAAACTACTTGCGCGATAATTCTCCTTGAGAACAACACTTTGACGAAGCGTGAATCGTGACAGACGGGGGCAAACGAGAACCGCCGTGGTTGTTGGGGCAAAGTGTAATGGTGTAACGAGAGTATGAAATAGAACCACAAGAGGCGGGGATATTTTTAGCTGATCCGAATGGGGTAAAAGTATTGAAACTGCGACAGATCTCGGGAGGGCATCTTTATTTCTGTGCTAAATAAAATCAGAATAAAACTCTGTTCTGAATTAAATATTTGAGGGCAGGACAAGACAATTATTTGCGACGCATGCCAATTATTGTAAAAGGTAAGGTATCGTTTTGACATTTAATCGGGGGAACGCTTGTGTCTCAAGTGTCAGATAACGATTCGAAAAGCAATATTCGCAAACGATTGGCAGGATGTCAGCATACAACCAATTTACTTCGAACGTCTTAGATTTATGTCCTGAGCTGGCCGACGACGCGAAGGGAACGCGTGCCACGAAACTATAGTAAGTCAATTACGCCGGCGATAATTATAACCAGGCGGTTACAATCATCGTTACCGTGAAATTGCCAGACTAATGTAGTCGGTCAACGCGAGTGTCGTTGCGTTGCGCCTTCGGTTGCGCCACTAATTAGCAACGAGATGGCTGCCCCTAACGAGTGACCCAAGGCACGACCCGCTAATGCGCCAACCTACAAATGAAACCGTTCATTTCTGTCACCATTTACCCCTCTTTGTTACCGCAGCCATCAGCGAGATAGAATTTCATCGCGTTGCCACAAAGAAATTCCCATATCTTTACCCCACGCGACCGCCCACTTTAATTCTGAACAAAATTTAGAAGGAAAAAATACTCGAAGCATTAAATCTTATTTAATGTCAACGGAAGACAAATTTGTTCAATGCTCTATCTATGCACGGCGAATGAAATTTGAGATTACGGGCAACGAATCGGTGGAACTCGTTACGAAAATGAAATTCCACTAAGCGGAAGCTTCGGATCGTTCAAGGATCCGTACCTCCGTTGATCTCCGATAGACATTTCCGGGCGCATCCCGCGAGAAACGCGGTCGGAGCGTTGAAACGTTCAGAAACGGCGAAGCGTTTCATCGGCTACCGGATGCATCGGCTGCATCGACCGAGGAAAACAAAAAATTTGTCCACGAGCAGTCCCCAGGGCTGCGACGATTCAGCATCCTCCTCGATTCGGAGCGCTTCAAAGGGAAACGGAGAAGACAGTTAGCTTTTCCATGCGGAACGATCAACAGATAAAAGGGGGGCCACTCGTCGAAATTGACCTCGCAGAGATCTCGACGATTTGTTTTCTAATCGGAAGAGGACGGCTGAATAAGAGGGAGAGATTTAATTAACATACGACGGACTCGATCAACTTGAATGTTGGTAATACTTCTTCGCCGTTGGACCGCGATAAAATGAAAACTTTAGAACAATCTTACGGAATAAGACACCCGCGCGACGGAGAGGGCAAGGAAAGACCCTTTTCGATCGTCAGAAAGTAAAAGCCAGGGAAATACGACAACTGAAAGTCGATTGAAACGCAACGGAACCCGACGGAACGACAAAGAGAAACCCGATCGATGGAGGATCGTTGGGGAAAAAAATTACGGTGAAGCACTCTGACGTAAATAGCAAGCCACGACAATCCTTTGCTCCCTATAAATCAGACAACAACCGATCTCCTGCGCGGCCTTCCTTTTTTCTTTGCCCAAGAATCCCCTTTTTCTGCGTTCGAACTAGTCGAGGGTTGATCTACATCTGGACTTGCCTCCGATTTCACACCCTCTTTTCACCCAAAACCCAATACTGTCGAGTGACAAAGAGTGACAATGAAACTGATGACCCAACGATTTCAATTTTATGACGAAATGAAACATGCTGCGAATTTAAACCAGACGATACCTCAAGCTGTACCCTCAATCTAAAAGAATTTCAGTTTGAAAGGATCAACCTCCATTTAATGCAACGACTAAAGGGCAATCTTCGAGAAAGGGAATAATCGAACGCTCGTAACCTATCGGATAACTGTAGCTACGAAGGAAATTGCATAATCGAACGACGAAAGTTTTCGCGAATCCACCGCCACCCGCGATTCCACGCGTCCGACTGAATTCGCAAGAAACGAACGTTCAGTAGAACGTTCAGGGCGTGGCGGGACGGGTTCAGGAATACCGGCGGATATCGTAGGTCGCCGGAAACGTCGAGGAAAGTTTCCCGTGTCCGCAAGGCGGGAAGAATGTCCGATCCGTGAGACTAGATAGAGCGGAAAAGCGGATCCGCGGAAGAGAATCGAGATATTCAGGGGAGGCGGAAACTTTTCGAACGGTTTGCGTTTCCTGACTTCGCGGCGGGCCGTTCCCTGCCGTCCAGCCGGAATGAAATCGCGCGGAAGGCCACGCTCTGAATTGGCTTCGGGGCGGGCAGGAAGAGACAGCGAAACGTATCGAGTGACTGTTAGCAGGTTTCCGTCGTTAACGGGGCGCTTCTTCTGATCGGGACGGAAGTAATTAAGTCGTCGCTCGGAAGTTCGGAAGCGTATCGGGCGAACTTTCGCCGATGGGCACCCTCTCCCGTTGGAAACAGCAACTCGAGAGCTGCCATCGTTCGTAGCTGCATCAGGATGCTTCTTATTTCCCGCGGAAGGAATATGTTTAGCAAGCGAAGCAAAATAATTATTTTCTTTACCTTCGGTTCATTTGTTTAGAGTCGCGTCGAGTGGCGATGGTCGTTACTGACTGTAATAGGGCGTGGAACGGCGAAATATGAGTGTTAAACCTACCGAATCGCCGGAACCACGGTGCGAAGCACGCGTATCGCGTACAGAGATGCCGGCGAGACTCGCGGAATAATTGTATGGGATACAAATTAACAAAACTTAAGAGCAACGACATGTTTGGAAAGTTTGGAAACAAAAGTATAGAATATACACTTGGCTGGTTTGGAAACTTTGTGCGGCTCATATATCACTGTGAATGAAATGAATAAATTTTGCATTGGTATTCGGGATAATGAATGCTCTCGCTTTAATATCGATGAAGCGAATGGCTAGCTGTTTCATTCGTCGGGCACAGACGTCCGTGAAAATTGTACCAGTCAACGATTTTTATTATTCTCTTACTCGGCGTTCCGTGATCGAGATTTACGAGTGGCCACAGGGGACCAAAGAAATCAACCAGAGTGTATACCGCCATTTCCTAAATCCGTGCTCATCCCTCAGGCAGCCGTACTTTCTTTCTTGTTCGCCGGTAAATACTTTATCGACGACGTAACCTTGGACAAATATCAGCTTCCGTTTCGCGGCGGTCGGGCAGCGAAACTTATGATTAGTCGAATCGCGGGGACGACCTGTTTTCTTTTCTGTTCTCTTCGAGAGGAAGGGAACAAGCGTCCACGCGCTAAGGATTCATCTGTGCGTATAACCACGGTTTTACATTAATTTCGACGTCCAACGTGGACCGCCATAATCTAGCTAGGTTTATCGCGTAATTAATTCATCGCAGTGATTTAAAGAGCAATTGTCGTAACGCTCAGAGGCTGCGCGAACATTTATTCGCCACCCGTTTACTTCCGTCCCATAAACCCGAACAGTCTGAAACACGCTGTGCGCCCGATTTCGAACCGGTCCTCGTAAAACACCGCCGCTCCGTTCCGTACTCCGGAATCGATCCTGGATGCAGCACTTTTCTCTTTTGCCACCTTTGAGACTTCAGAGTGGCGAACGTTCGCGCGTGATGGATTAGTGATAATTAACGGTGTTGGTACGTTTCGCAAATTCTCCGAGTGGTATTGAAAATGTGTGCGTTCAAGCGACCTATTGGAGTGGTTTAAATCGTTCGCAGGTATATTGAGGAGCACAGAGGTCAAATTCGGCGAACTGCAGAGTGGCTTGACTATGTTTTTTCGGAGATTATCGTCAGGAATTTCCATTAATTTCCTCCGAAAATTCGTAGGCCGCCGGTGCTGAAACGGCACTTGTTCCGTAAATGCTAAAAATTGTCCCTCGAGCATCGCACGCGACGATTGAAACGATGCTAAGCAGATGACTGATTCACGAACGATCGATTGCCAAAAGCGTGCAGCAAAAAGTCGAGCGCCTCGATCTCGACCTGATCTTGAAGAAAAAAAATCCGCACTTTCGCGCGTCGATTACGGTCAATACGCATTTCGGACAACGAGGGTAATTAAATCTCGTGGAAATTCTCCGTCACGATAGAAACGCTAAAGCTGAACGCTTTAATCGAACCATCTGCAGTACCTCGACAAACTACCGCGACGTTCCTTCGCTCCAATTCGCCACTCACCTTTCATCGCAAGGTTCGTGCGATTATTCGAAGAAAAATTGTTCAATGGTTGTACCACGGATTGTACCAAATTTACCCGGCAGAGAAGTCGACAACGCAGTATGGAGTTCCGGCACCCGAGGATTATTTCAAATACGCGAATCGGCCAACCATGTTGCATGTAAGTGGCGACTCGAGTAACTTCTACCCTCCAGCCTTGTAAACATGCTTCTGAACTCGACGAACGAGGGCGAGAGTTTGGAGATGCTGACCAGTAAGCTACGAGCCCGCTTCTGACCCCGAGAAGTCCGTCCATCGGGGTAAAAGCGAAGGACGTGCAAACTGTGAGACAGGTCGAAGAATTCGGCAAACAAACTTACGAATATCCCGAGGAGATTCTGCCGGGGGGGAATGTTGTCCAGTCTCTTGTGATTATTCTCTAGCCGATCGATATACATAATTTTGTTTCTGTTTCGATTCTCCCGGATGAATTTCGATACGACGGATTTGCGAAGGGTTCTCCCCCCTTCTCTTGCCCGAATGCTTCCAGCAACCAAGAAATATTCGTTCGAACGAATTTGATTGACCAGTATCGCGACAGCTGCATAATCGATACGACAGATCGATATTTTCTCCACGCCTGGATTGGATATCTTGCGTTGCATTCGATATTTTCGTTTCCGTAAAATATTAAGACCGCGGTATTTAACAGTGTCTGAATGGTTTTAAAGAAGTAAGAACGATTAGAAAATATATTGGACCAGGCTGTTATTTTTTTAATTTTATATTATTATTATTTTTATTATTAAGTTAATTATTAATTAACGGCAATGCCCTTTTCTTGCACCCTTATACAACTGGAACAGATATAACGGTGCACTACAAATCTATATCTATTATACCTAAACCATTCTAAGGACTTGTTGAAGATTCCTTTTCAGGGTGGCTGGTGATACATTAAAGAGGTCTACTTCATACATAAGGGAAGTGTATAGGTAGATCCGCATAGCATTTCGAGCTGCGCGTTGAAGTGTGAAAAATCGCTCCACTTCTTAAATGTCTAAATAGTGCATAGAAATTCACAGATTCCACTAACATCTTGGTATCGCGTTTACGGAATGATTGAACTCCCTCCCATCGGAGTAATAAGATGAAACCGAGAGATAATAATTTCCCCGTATGTCTGTTCCAGTTCGTTTCAGCCGAATTATAAATTCAAGTTAAATATAAACCACCGCGGCGTAGAATTCGAGATTAAGTTATCGAACTCCGGAAACTTTCGAGAAACAATACCGAATCCACTCGCGACATCCCACTCTGAAGCGTTCCACCGTCATCCGAACCTCTTAGCCATGGGGCTTGTGCATTTACGCGAACGTGAAATTCCACGAGCCACTTCCTCCTCGATTGTTTGCGTTAAAAGCGGAAACCCTGCGCCACTCATCTTCCCCTTCGTCTCTAACCCCGTGTCCTCCTTATCACTGATTATCCCTGTTTCCCCTTCGATAGTTCACGCGTCTTTCCTTTCGCCGTTCTCCCCTTCATGCCTGTTCTCCTAGAAACAGCTCGCTATGGGGGTTAATTTCGCGGGCGAAAATTTCCCCGTATTCCGATGATTTCGAAGGGACAATCACGTTTTCGCTCGCTTGAAAATCGAGCAGGAATACTGGTTTATATACACACAGGACAGAGGTATTAGTTTTCCACAGAAAGAGCGAGGATAATAATCTCGTTGTACCAACGAGACGAACAATACCCAGAACTCCGCAGCGATATCGCTGAATGCATTAAGAGATATTGTCTACGGTCTGAACCGGCCGTACTGGAACTACTTTACTTATATTTTGTTCGCGGATTCGCGGAGGAAAATTCGGGGGCGCCTTCCAATTTTCTCGATGCGTTCCAAAATCGAGCGCTACTGAACCCGGACTTAACACGACTTTGTTTACCCCGCGTACCTGCTCGCCTTCGTCGGTCTGGTTGCAAGAGAAAAGGAGTCGAGAAATTTCGGGCAAAATGGAAAAATCGACGGAAGGAATTGGCGTGTTCTCTCGCCGGACTTTTCAGTCCGGCGGAACATTTAAGGGCGGCATTATTACGTTATTTCGTGTTATTCTTATCTGCATGCGTCGGCTTGAGGGAGAAAGAGAGAGCTTGTAGAACCGACTTCCTTTTCCAACCCTATGCGTTTCCGCTTCGTCCAGGAAACGTTATCGCTTTTGATCTCGACACGACCCACGTTGTGCAGCCCAATTACCGACGTCGAAAAGATAGCGGGCAAACAAATGGCGGTCTAAAGCGTGCCACGCTTAATCCCTTGCCCTCGCCACATAGAACCAGCGAGCAAAGGAGGAATCACTCGTGTCAGCTGGACAGAGTCGCGTATGTTAATGGTATTCCATTTGGTCGCTGCAAAGTAGAATATATCGACTACTCGTATATGGTGCAGGTGAATAGAAACAGCGAAGTCGTTGTTATTATAAGATTTATCGATTACAGTTATCCAATGATTCGCGAGTCTGCTCGTCGCGCCAATTGAACAAGCAGATTGAGATTGTCCCGTTTCGCCCCGCGAATTAGAGGTATACACGCTTCCTTGTCGAAGGCGGATCGAAAGCGATTGAAAACTGCGCGGCCGTTCAATTTACACGATCGGGTCGCAGGCCGATATTTCCGGATTCCGTGTCACAATACAGCCGGCCTATAATTAACAAGTTTATCATGCGGATGGACGCGGTGCACGCGATTTCATCAAACTGTTTTCCCCGAATGCGCCCAACGATATTCCCGAAATAATAATTAACACCGCGCCGGTGTTAATTGCCGCGGACCGTCCAAAGGAGTCGTTAACGAAATTTCACTACGCCGGCCGGCCGATTAATTACGCAAACCATCTACGAGATTTTCAGGTGCACGCACATCGACGGTTAATTGGCCCCCGCGTTTTTCTCCATTGTTTCGTCGGCGTATGTCGTCCAATCCGGCCGCCGTTGAAAATTCCAGCGGCCATTGGCAGTGGTCGTGTCTCTCGTATCGCGAATAAACCCTCGAATTCCGTGCTCGCTTGGGGGCCAACAGAAAACAAAGCTGTTCTTAGTCGTGACGCGGGAATAAGAATAAATTCTAAAGCTAAATCCTTGTCCCTCTTCGCTCCCTCTCGTTTCCCGGTCCGGCAAGAAAGTCGTTCTTTTATTGTTTGTCGTTCGTGAACCAGGTCCACGGTCTCCCTCAAATAACTGACCGCGACAAATTCTCGGTCTGCTACGTTCCCTCCCTTGGGTCTACTCGTTCACGATGACAAATATAGAAAACGCACGCTGTCGTGGCGAAAAAAGAAGTCTCCGAACATGGGATGAAGCGAGCACGTACTACCCCTTCTGTTTGCGTTATCCGCGTTCACAGTATATCCACACACTCCACCTCATTCCTCCTACTCCTCCACCTCTTCCCCTACCCCGTGATTTCGTTAAAGAAAGTGCCACTTAACCCGAATTCACCGTATCCAAAGATTTCCCGCACGGTCTCGATTATTAATTTCAAGTCGGCTGCCCGGGGAAGGAAACGTGCAGCTTCAACCGCGCCTCGCACCGCATCCGGACCGTAAACCACGAAATCCCGCCCCGTGGTAGACGGCACGTGTACAAGCGTACGTGCGCAATTAAAAATTGATTGAATATCTTCTGGCCGGCGCCATGCCGCGGGGCTGTGGATTTTATCCGCGCTGCAATACGATCGCGCAAAGCAACAGCAGCGAACGTAACTGTCGGCCGCCATAATCTCGAATCGCCGCCCTTCATCCAATCGATCAAATAGCGCAGGAGAGAACTGTTCCCTTGCACGGCATCTCGACGTACTACCTCTAAGCTTTCGCTCGCTCCAACTTTCATCCATCAACGTGAACGATCAAAGGGTTGGGGGCGGCAAAGGAACGTTCGAACTGACTCTCCGCGCTTCTCAAAATACCCGGGTCCGGTGCAACGAGCGAGACCACTTTCGGCGAAGCGCTCGTTGGAAAATGCCAGCGTAGCTAGACGTCCAGAGGAAGCGGAAGCCACAGGGTGCTTTCGCGGTCGCGTAGCGTCTGCATCGCGTGGAGAGCGTGCAATTGCACCTGCAAGGGGAGCACACTCGCCATGGAAATTTACGTCCTTCTCATATTCGCGGCCGACCTAACAAAGCCACGGGCAGAAGTCGTTGCCGAAACGACCGACCGGCCCGTTCGTCACTCGTCCCCCATTGCTGGTCACACAACATCCGGAAAGGATTGCGCGCGACCTGGCTTCCGTGTTATGGCTACTGTTATTACCACGAGACTGTCCGTGGTTAGAGGACGGATAATTTTTCAGCCACACCATCGGACAAAGCGTTACGACGTTTTAATTTCCTTGAACACGCTCGAAGAGATACGAGAGAGGGGAGAGGGAAGAGAGGGAGAGAGGGAGAAATGAAACATTCTCGAACACTGTACCTCTATTTCCGCTTCTAATACGATTTCCCCCGACCGCGTTAATAAAAAGTCCTCCGATAATAGATGAAAGCCGAAGGGAGGGAACGGTTCGGTTGAAACGACGATACAACAGATTCCAGAAAACAGGGATAAATCCGACGATAGTTACACGAGCGTACAGTCGTTCCGGGGAGGCGAGCAAGCTTCGATACTTCGAGTATCGACTGCAATTGCTCAACCCCGGTGTATCGCTCCGGAGAGGGCTGCTTTTGCTCCTGACACCCGGGCTATTTATGTTCTCCATTCCATCCGCAGCGAAACCACGCCAGGTCGTGAAATTCAGTCTAGCCAACCTTCTGCCCCACTCGGGTGCCAGTATTCCCGGTATTCGTCTAAGGCACCATGGCTGCCATGGCTCGCGAAACTCCCCACTGAACTTTCCATCCCGATGGACTCTCGAACGTCTCTCTCTCTCTTTCTCGATGTTACGTCATTTCCCAAGGAAACAAGGTTCTCGATACGTCCAACGTAACTAATGCTTACTGATTTCTTTCTGGAAGGGCTCGCGCGAGGGCTGTTAGCTTCAGCGCCCACCTTCCGGTGGTGACATTTGGCGCTGGTAACGGACACAGGGTTTCCAGGTCGGAAGGGAAAAGCCGTTCCAGCGACGCTGTCATAATTTACGTAAATGCATAATTCTTCTTCTTTCCACTTATGCAATAGGAACAACGGGCTGCGCCTGGCTGGCTCGTAAAGATAAAAAATTGTCACCAGCCAGCCCGAGATTGCTCGCCGGCCACGATACTATTTCACTTTTACGGAGCCTCGCCGCCCGGCTAACCGGCACACTTCCGCTACTTTAACACCCCTCTTAGCTGCCCGCTTGTATCCTCCTGCTCTTCGCGCCGCCAACCACCGCGATAGACTCCTTTTCTACTTTCGCGCCAGCCACCGATCACTGGCCGAATACGCCGTGCCCCTTTCATGAAACTTGTATCTGACGCTGACGGAAACACCTCGTACTGTTCTTTCTAATGCGCGTCGCATGAGATATCTCGATAATATTGAAATCAGCCTCCTTGTCTCGTGGCCGCCAACAAAATTTCGTTCGATTCGTGACACGCGTTTAAACTTGGACCAATTTCGAACAAGGGCACATAGAGCCGACAGATGAAATATCCGCAATTTTTTCGGTACTTTCTCGCTCTATTAGGGTCTCTCGAAAGATAATAGTTATTGTACGTAATGTTATTTTAGGATTCGATATAAACGATACGTTTATCGATACAGTGTACCGGCGGATAGTTACAAGTGACCTAGTTTAATCGCCGTGTGAAGGGTCAATCGTTTAAAAACAGGGACGGAACAATCGAGGGAGGGGGAGGGTTGAAAAATTGTCTCAACAACGAGGACGATAGGGACTCGGTTCGGATACTTCGATTTCGAGATTAAAACCCAACACAGTAGGTCTCATCGACGCGGATGAGCGGGGACTCGCCATTGTTCTGGGTGACGCGAATTGATTGCTTTGAGTGTTCGGTCTAGTTCGACTGTTTCACCCTCGAGTTCTGGACGTTGCCGAGTTCCTCGGTTAACGGGGTGCTCACGGTTTCCGCGCCACGAAACCTTCGCTCGAACGGTAAATAGCATCGATTTGATAAAGCTTTGTAAATCCGACGTCGTTCACGCCGCAGAAGTTAATCCGGCCCTTCCTTGTTCGTTCGTGAAAAGGATATTCGTTTCTTCTGCAGAAATCTAAACGAGATGACACGTTCGAGATGGCGGTTCTCGATGTTGAAATGTCGATGGAAATGGAATTAGAAAGTGGGTTAGAAGATTGATAGAAGTTAGACGGGGAAACGTAATATCTGCGGGACAAATCTTATTACTTCTGAAACGCAATACATTTCCATCGCAACACAATCTAATTGGATGCCGAGAAATTTCGAGCTCCAAGAATACGAAACACGGGATCGATTCTCTAGTTGCAGGGAACCGCTGCCACGCGATTCGATGCATTCTCGTTCAATCTATCGCATCGAGGAAAGAAGTAATACCGATCTAGCGTGCAATCGCTGTTTTCTTCAGCTCCAGAATTGCTTCTAAAAATAAAATAAACAATCAGGCTCCTCCTTCGTCGTCATGGCGGTTCCATACACGCGAACCTACGTACTTCAACCCCTATTCCCGTAACTCTGTCGCGAACGATTGCGATCGGCCAACCCAGCAGCCTGAGCGAAACTGCGACTTAAAAAATAGCGGAATTGCTTGGATATCGTCGTTATCGGATTTCAGTTTACTGGCACGTAAATCGGGTTACTTTATTTCCGGCTTCTTGCGCCGAACCCCCAGTCGTCATGTCGAAACGGGCTACCGAGTGTGCCGCGTCGATGCAATTAAACTTGATACCGGGAAATAGCGTTCCCCAGACATTTCCTGTGAGACGTGTTCGATGTCTCGAGTTTACCGGCCCTCCCTCAATCTCGATCCAGTTGTTTTTGCGACAATGAAAGTTCCTCGATCCCTTCGGGAAGAATATTTCGAGAGCGAGGCTTACAAATTTCGCAATCGAGGAAATTACGAGCGCGCACGTGGCTGCAATAACGGTAGTGATTTCTTGATACACAGTGGCAGAGAGAATTTACGAAGCACGAGAGCAACGAACCAGCAGACTGTTTCTCTAGAGAGCTACAAAGAGTAGGCGGCCGGAGGCAATGCGACAACGAGAGAGTCTAAAGGGGTAGGCGATGACGATGATGGCCTGAAACGAGAGGCGCCAAGAACACAGGCGAACTGCTAGGATTGCCACAATCGCGTCGGTCTTATCGTCAGGCTCAATTTGTAGGCGTACGGGTAAAATAAAGGCACGTGTTTCGATGATTGAAATAACGCGACTGATGGTAAACAATCCAAATGTACTAGGTCTAACGGAAAGTTGTGTCCCATAATGTCGTATCAAGTTTCACCACGTATTGGCTGTCAGTTTGTACTATTGTATTTCTAAGTATGCGCTTTTAGAAATTACATTAGTAACGGTGGAAATTCTATTCCCCAGTAAATATTAAGAAATGCATTATTCTCCGCGAATTCAAAAACGGACAGAACATTCCGGTAAACCCGATACATTGTAGGAGGACTCCAATAAAGCGCCCCGCGGAAATAGCAATAATAATAATTAATGCTTCGGAGTATCGCGTTTGAAACAATTCAATTGACAAAATAGTGCAGACGCACCAACAAGGTTTAACGCAACTGGCCGAGGGAGAATATAAATGGAAAGAAACGTAGGAGATGAAGAAGAATGAACTTTGAATGAAGTGCATCGGTAGACCAGAATCGAAGGAGGGTATAGTAATAAGAACAACAAATTTCAACAACTTCCGAATAGCGTAGCGATACACGTTTATCGATGCGCCTTTTGCAATTCCCCTTCGTGGCAAAGTGGCTTGACGGATCTATAGCGCGCGTCTCGCGATAAGTGCAGTCTTCGAGAAACAGGCAAATCGTTTACCGCGAGATCGAGCGTCCGCATTCAGATCGTCGTCTCGCCGGAAGTGCGACTCGCTGCTTATTGTGTGTAGCCTGCAAAGCACTTTTGCCGACTGCGCGAGTTCCGTCGTTCCCCTTATTACACCGCGTACGTGCCCGGCAACACGATTACCGTATTACAGGATACCCGCTTGGTCTCCCTTTCCTCGGCAAACAGGCCAGAGCCAATGAAACATTGATAAAGGAGGGCCACCTGTCCCTTCTGTCGCAAGGCACAGCGATTTGTAGTATCGTGGAATGTTTCGTTGGGATCATTCGTAGCTCGGAAAATTGTGTGTGCCGCAGTTAGCGTTTTCCATTCTGTTGGAAATGAATTGTTCCTTCTTGCCGCTTTGAATCTGCTAAAATCAATTATTACACGACTGAAGCCACTGATTTTTCTATACCTGTGGGACGTTAGGTAGTTTCTCCGGAGTCTGTGAATTGTAACGAGGTTCGAGTACAGCTTACGCATCAGTCTGTCAGTGATCGATAACAGAAGAATCGTCCGGACATAAGATAGCCGACTACGAAAGGGGCAACTTCTGAACAGATACCCCCGCATCGTGGAAACTTTGCACAATGCATGATTCTTGTTCCAACTTCGAAATACGCAGCCTTGAATCGCCGCGAACGCCCGTTCATCTTTATTCCAATTTGACAGTAACAGGGCGATTATCACGGTTCCGCGGTAACCAAGGAATCGACGAAATGCATTCAATTACCGAAAACGACATCCGGGGTCGAGTGTTCGGGCTGCAAAATCACCTACGAGATAATCGTTTCTCCATCGGGATCCAGTGGGTCGTTCGGTGCTCCTCCCGGCAAAAGTAACGACGTCGATGATGAGAGAATTAATCGTGCTCGAAGTGGACCCTCGATGAAACACCGCGCAGACAGGATATTAAACGGTTCCCTATCTGCCGCGCGACTTTCTCCGATATGAAAGGCCACGCAGAATCGTCGTGGAAAATCGAGCGGAATCAGCGTTGCTAATTGCGGGGGCCAGTTTCTTGCCAGGACCAGCAACTGAAATCGGGACCCGGTCGAAACGGAGGCTCCTTCAACGCCGACGCTCCAGTTCGGCCACTTCTATTCCATTACGCGTTACCTGCTGGATGCAACCGCGAGATTATCCGATCGAAACTTTGCAACACCGTGCCCGCGAACGCGGAATTAACTTGCCACGCGTCCGTTGGGTTCTATTCGCAAAACCTTGGACACCAGCAAATTTACACGAGCAACGCTGAGTTGCGATCGTTCTGCGATCGTTTTCTCCTAAGCGAAGCGTGAAGGATGAGATGAGAACCGTTATAGAAAATGACTGGCGTGTGTTTTCCATTGAATTACGTTGCGTTGTCCGTCTAACGCAAGCCGCTTCGGGCTAGTCTCCAACGTGCATGCACATAGCAGTGATTTAATCGCAGAGCGAAGAGCATCGTATCGACCCGCTTCGAACCGCGTTGCAATATAATGCCACGGATTCGCGCGTATAGCTTTCACGGACGATATTTTCACCCTGGCCACTTTCGTGCTTGCACCGCGTCGCGAACTGTTCGCTGTTCGCCCCGCTGAGGAATTTGTCTGCGCGATAGCGACGAATTAGAGGAAGAGGGCGAAACAACGTTGCCTGTGCTGCTCCTTCTTTAAACGAGCACTCCTGACAGTCCTGATGTCCCCGCTGTGTGCAATTAAACGGCATTTCCAAAAGGAATGCGTCCAAGGTGTTCTTCCGACCACAAAACTGCATGTTTATTTGACGTCGCCCCGCAATTGCGCGCAGTATCGCGTTATTGTTTCGCTGAAATTGCAGCCAAACTGTAAGGGAGGGCATTTTGGCCGGCGAAACCGAGGTTTCCAGCATTTCGTACGACGTTCAAGGTAATTCCGCGAACACACGGTCAGAACGGACGGCGGTTTATTGCTGCTAATAGAGCTCCTCGATAATCGAGTGTTTGCGGTTCTCAAAGTGTACTCTGGCGTTGTGCAGAGCCGAGCCGGAGAATCGTGTATCCTTTTACGAGTCAAGGGAGCATATGACTGTGACGAAGGGATTCTATGGTGGGACGTGTTACAATATTAATTACCCCGTTTCAATATTCCATCGCTTGCGAATAGAAATAGAAATAGCGCTGAAGTAGGAAACGAGGTTTCCGAATCGCCGTTGAGAATGGGAATTTCGAGAAATTCAGCTTCGTCGAATGTTTCGTGGGGAACGCGGCGCGATTTGCGGACAATTTCTTTGGCCGTTAGATAGTTATTAGCTCGCGTAGGCATGTATATGACAAGATCTATCAAACCCGATTTCAAATAAAGAAGAATGTACACGACAGTGAACGGCGTACGAGAATGGTAAAGGTAATTCTACAAGGAGGATCTCCGCGCTGTCTAGTGCACTTAATTTTCATGGGAAAACAGGCAGAAAGAGATGCCCGCCGAGAAGGAGTGTTCGCGCTTGTACGGAACGCATTAGCACAAATTGCCTTGGCGCACTGGTATATTTAATATAAGTCGACGTCTCGTGCCCTCTGACTAAGTGAAACACGAGATGGCATCTTTGCTGAAATTACAGCGATTCGAGCAGAGAATGGACCTACCGCCCTGGAAATAAAACCCCGCACCGCCCTTTCTAAATACATAATTTTAATCAGCCCTTTGCTGGCCCACTATACATATATGTTATTTTAAATTGGCTACGCGTACCAGTCAGTTCTACAATAGTTGAATGAAAACGTGTGATAATTTCTTGTTGCCCTTCGCTGACGTAACAAAAGCATTCTTTAGAACCGCAAAAAATGAATTCGTTTCGAGAACAATCCTGTCGAAAACAATATTGCTCTATACTCGAGCATCGCTAAACCCCTTGAAGGCAGCAGCGTACAGGAGGGATGATTAATTAATATGGCCATAGCCTGAAATTAAGATTTATTATTCATAGCCCGTTTACCGGCGCGTGTTTAATATCAAAGCGATTCGAACAAAACGACGGACTAAACCGCTCAACTTCATATTGTTCACACGTCCCGAATTTCCCTCTATGAAGAGGCGGGAACACCGCTTTGGTCCGCGATCGAAGCGAAATCGAGTTATTTCGAGCAAACTCGGTTCGGCCCGTCTGCATGCGTTCGCATTCTTCGTGGCCCGGCTCGCCCGAAAATTGAATAAACATTCGAACTGGCTGCCGCGACAAATTTCAGTCTCTCGCCCGCCGAGGATTTCGGATTACGTGACCGGGATACGTTCCCTTCTGCTTCCCGTCCGAAGACGATCCACCGGCGTTCCTGTATCCGCAAAGTCGACACGAAACTCGCTTACACACTTGCGCGTACCTTGGTCCCCCGTAGAAACAAGAAACTGATAGGAAAGCTTCGCCCCGATACAGAGGCATAACATTTCAACGAGGATATGGTTGAATCGTAAGAAACGGCGGACAAATCGACGCGGTTCGGAACGCGAGAGACTGCGTAATTAATTGACGACAGATGGAAATTAACATTCATGGCGAATGGTCGCTCGAGTGCACGGTTCGATAGAGGGCAGATAAATCGACGATGCCTAGTTTCGCGAAGAAACCGCGTGAACGGGTGCAACAATAGTGAATCTGCTTCGGGGGGTGAAACGGTGCCTCATGGTTGCAGGGGTGTTTACTTCGGGTAAACAGCCCCGGTTGCTGTTTAATCATTCTTGCTCTCGCTGCCTGACAATCGTCGCGAACAATGCCGGGTCTCGGGCGAAGCGTGCTTCAACGTTCAGTCCACGAAGCCGTGCCGGACGTCGTATATTCGGAGCTTTATTGAACGAGAATACAATATATATATTGTCTTCCCCGAAAAATAGATCGAGAAAGAATTGCCGATGTTGAAGCAAGCCGCTGGCCATTAAAATGCACGAAATAAAACATGTTTCCTTTCGCGATTCTATTCGACGTTTATTTTAGGTAAATGGCGAAACGGAGTCCGTTGCCAGTGAAAGGCATGCCGGGCCATTTTAACAATATATTTTCAAGGGGCGGAGAATTATGAACAAGGAGTTTCGGGACAGAATGATCAAATGGCCGAAACTATTCAAGGGGATCAAGAATGGCTGCATTGGAAGGAAACTCAAGCGGAATGGAAAGAATGGACAGAGCTCGGGAAGGAAGTTCTGCCCGTAGAATTACAGACAGGGGACAGAAAGAAGAGAGAAGGGTGCTGGATAGGCCGCAGAAGAAGCTGGATTATGCAAATTGGTGGCCGCGGTAAGGTGGAAGGAGGCGAGCACGCGCGGAAAAGCAGTTTCGTCGAAAGGGAAAGGAAATGTGGGTGAACGGAGGCACTTAATGAGATCCGGCCGCGGTAACTTGATCTATACTGTTAACACCAGCCTGTTAAAAAAAACTTGAACACCGCAATAAGAGATTTCGACTCCGTCGTAATTCTCTCACGGGAGATAAATGCCTTCGTTGAAACGGAGGAATCGCGAAGCCGAGTTTATCTCGTCGCCAAAAGGGATGAACTGTCTGAATCTCGGAGCACTCGGATCGTCTGACACCGTTTAACTGTGCACAGAAATGTTTCCACGAACATCCTGACGAGTGCTTGGAATAATTTTGATTCGCACGAGCCGCACTGTGTATCGTCACGAATGGTCGGTGTCAATAGGGTTACCTTCGTAATGAACAAACGTAGCTAAACTAAGGATATTGTCATTATCCTATGGATGTAGTAAATAAATAATCTCCTCGTAGTAATAAGTTTCTCGACTATTATGGTTTATCTATTTCATCTGGGAATGTACACAGTCAGGCATGTAGTGTCTGTGACTGACGTTGATTACACAGAGAGGCGGCGGAATGGTGAGTGCGCGAAAGGAAACGAAGAATCAAGGGAGGATCGAAAGGGGTATGGAGGAGGGAGAATGTAGGGATAGAATACGTAATCGTTCGTTCTAGAACATCGGTATCTAGCGTGGTACGATTTTCTTCCTTGGCAAATCCGTGTCTGAGTCCTATGCGAGATCAACGACGTGAGAAGGATATCAATAGTGGACCTCTAGTTATTCTACTCGACGGTCAAGTAAACAACGTTAAAAACGTCGATAAACTACTCCCACGCAATTACATCCAGCCTCTATTCTGCACTTTTCAACATAACATATGCGTAAATAATTAAATGGCTAACGTAAACTTAATTTTGCAGAGATATTCATATCCCTTGTATATTTCATGAAAATTAAATGAAGGAAAAAAGAAATATAAATGCTTTTCCCGGACTGTGCGCGGAGCACGATATGTAACTCGATGAACAATTCCAGGAAAAATTCGGGACGAAGCGATCTAACATTTATTCGTAACGCCAAATCCCTGCAAAATTTTCGTTGTCACGAGCTTTATTTGCCGACGATATTTCTCGAATACTCCGACTCAGTGAGGCGAACGTTCCATGGTTACGCCTGCGACACACTCGCGGGAACGTCTGATTGCTCCCGACTAAATTTGGCCGAGTCCGGAAACGAGTGTCGCTCTCGAAAATTGAATGCCACGAGTCTGCGACCTCGTTTCCACTTAACTATGATCTTGCATGATATTGCTACATCCGAGCGTAGAAAGACAAATAACGTGGATGCACCGAGAAACGTTATTTCACGAGAGCAGGAGCAGATTGCAGCAGGCGAGCGTTTCCTTGAGACAAGCGAGCTTCAAACACGAAACGTTATTGACCGACCACAGAAAAAAGGAATAAAACGTGCCGAATGGTTGACGACCGGAGCGTTTACGAGAACTCCGCGATCTGAATGTATGTACGTAGCTTGGAATTGCGGTCAGTTTCGTTCGAATGTCAAACATTGGAACGCTACCGTCTTTCCTTCTGTTTTTTCATTCGTATATATCACTGATTATAGTAATGTTCCCCAGTTCAAACAAATACAGGGATATCCGATTGCTTATCGTTCGAGATGAATTCACAACATACTCAAAATGGAAGAAAATCATTTGCTCAAATCATCGGTATATGCCACCATATACCACCAGTTTAATGTAACGAAACTCCGAATTCGATCTCCGTTCCATTAATCATACACGCTTCCTCCTTTCGCGCAAAGGGATTGGCGAGTATACGTTTCGTTCGTGGTGCGCAGATACGGATAGAACGTTATCAAAATGTCGAGCCACGGGTAGCGTTTTCGCGATGTATGAATGATTCGCCGAACACGGGGAAGGCTCGTCTCATATATAATGGGTGGCAGAACGCCGCTTAGTTTTCAAAGCTCTCTTGGGGTCGCCGCGGCTAAACTAGTTTCGCCTCCAGTTTTGCCGGACCAACTCTCGCCTCGAATTAATCTAAATTAATGTTCACACCGAGCCGATCCACCAATCGCCAGCCCGTTGAGGTATCAAACGAGCCGCGCTGCCCGGCAAATGAGAACTTGCTATGAAACTTCGTTCCGCTTTTTAATAAAGGAAAAATTCGCGCGCCACAGTTGCCGCACGTAACGCGAAATGAAGGTCAATTTAAGAGTTTCTTAATTAGGAAACAGTGTTGACGATGAAATTTTCCTTCCCGTTCATCGTCGCGGGACGATTTAAATGAAAATCGGGTTACCGTAGTTAAATAAATGTAAGCTTGCCAAAAAAAGCATCCGTGTGCTCTGAAATGTTTTACTAAACCGACGAATGAAGTATTATTCCATTCAATTACTAGATACTTCTTTCGGGTCACACTGTGCAACCTACGGGTCTGACCCGGCCACCGAAGATAGGACCTATTCTACTAGCTAAGGGACACGCGGCTCTCGGGGCAATTCCCACGTGAATTCCACAGTCGTCTAAGCAGAGATCCGTCCGGCGATACAAGATCCAATTAATTGCGTACAGATATCTAATCGGTGTTCGTCGAAAGGGGAAGTCGAACAACGCCCTTTCGATTAAGATTGTCGCGCGGTATTATCACGCCGCTTAAACTGCTTGCTCGATGGCTAGCTTCCTCTGGTAATCTGTTCAGGATTAAGCAAATTAATCGCTGTCCACGAGCACCGATCGGTTCAATATCGGGACACGTGTAATCCGTTCGCCCCTGGATTCTAATTTTAACCGGCCGTTAGATCGCGGCCCAGTAATTAGAGCCGAGCGAATTCTACTGCGAACGCTTTGATGGGCATCCATGTTTGTGCTGGGCAAATAAATGGTACGATATTCGTAGGCGGAACCGATGTATCCCTGTCGGAATTCTCGCCCTGTAATTATCGCTCGTCTAATCAGCTTAATCGAACCGTAAAAAACGATTTGAACAGGATTCTACCGATTCTGCCGCCTCGTAATTAGCATAAACCGATTGACGTCGATTTATTTGATACGTTCGTTAAAGCAACGGGACCAGTATTAATCCCTCCACCTGTTACGTTTCCAAAACAGAGAAATCCTACGCCACAATGGAACAATAAGACGTCGGTCGAATATCTTCAGTCGCAATTACCGATTTTTTTTGTACCTCTCGCTCCAGCGGGATACTCGGTTCGCGACTCGACTAAAAGCGCTTCGACTTCTTCTCGGCGCGGAACGAGAAAGAGCCGTGAGAGGCATTGTTGTCCGACACAATGCTCGTATTCCTCCCTCCATGCGCTTCATTAAGAGCGGTGTGCGAATTAGATACGCAAAGGGAGCAAAAAACCGACCGGTTCATTAATATTCAATGTTATTAGCCCCGCATTAAAACGCACTCGCCCTCTCTGCCGCGCGTTCCAACGTTCCTCTGTTAGCCTTAAATAAAAAAAGAAAAAAAACGAAAAACAGCCCCCTAATGGCGAATCGCGACGCGAGCAGAGAACCGTAACATCCTTGGACAAATAAAGCTGATTCCAAGCGGAGACGTGCCCCGACGCTGTATCCGACGTCCCTTGCACCTGTCCTCGAGAATTTAATCAACGATTAAACGAATCGAACTGGCCAGCAACGGACCGGGACACGGTTTCCCCGCTGATAACGACGGTGCCGCAATTGCGCGACGTCTTCGAGAGATTAACGCCATTGTCCAGTCGATCAACGACGAAGCAACGGCAACGGTGGTCGGTGATCGCCACCTGGAATAGAGATTCACACCGATATTCCCTCTTTATCCGCGGATTCGCGACCAGCCAGTGGCGTGCGCGGAAATATCGATTGCGGTATCAATAAATTGTCTGGCTCGGCGCACAGTGGCCGCCTAACGCGGTTAAACGCGTAACGTGCAGCTAATTCGCAGCATGGAAAATATGCACGGCAGATGGGATTAGAACGACTCGACTATAACGATTACGCTGGATTTTCTGATTAATTATTCGACGCGTATAGGGTGAACACTCTATGAACTGGCGGCGATACGCGCTCCGTAGGCAGTAGTCATTTTCGTGGCGCGGAGCTTAGGGAAACGGTACCTATGGACGATTCAGCGTTGCTGATTGTTTGCTGATCATTTGAGTAACTCTGGATGCTTCGTGTTTCAACGTCGAGTTGATAATGCCGAGGGCTCGTTTCTTTTTCGCCGCACAATGTTAATCTCTGGGCGAGTACCGGTAATTTAAGAATTTTCTGCGCCGGACGGCGTTTCAATTTTTACAGAAATTTCGAGACGTGCAACGTGAAATGCAAGCATTCCGAGGCAATGGAACGAAGGACGGGGGGAACCGTGGTAACTAGCATAATCCCGACGACACCTCACCCCCTTCACGTCGAGACGAGATTTTTCAATTTCTGCCTGACCGTCGACGTTAAATGTCAGAAATATTCGCGGCGGAAAGGAATGGTCGGACGTCGGGTAAATAAGAGTTCATTTCAGGCGGTATTTCGCGTGAAAAGCGGCGCTGGTTGGCGGTGGTCGTGGCTTTCACGCAATATTGACACAAGAACGAAATGGAAGGGGGCGGCAAATACGTTCCGCGCGTTTATTTCACGCCGGTGTATTTACATCGGGCCCAGATCGTTCCAGCGGCCGCCTGTCAACGATATGAATTAATATTGATGCCGACGCGGTCTGGGCTGAAAGAGTTACGAGTTGCCCGGTGAAAATATCCCCAAACTACAGTTTGGTGAAATGTGAAAAAAGGAAAATTGATAAAACGTTGGCTCTGTATTGGGATTTATATCTTCTGTGGATTACTATTTACTTTATGACGCGAACTACGTGATACGAGTCTGATAATCATTTATTGTAACGAGGATACAGTCGTCTTGGAAACTTGGATCCATGAATAATCCAAAGTTCGACTGTGTTTAACATTATCGTTCGACTGTCGATAGGTTTAATAGCAGCACCGCGATACCGTTGCGGTCTCAATAGCTATTGTCTGAGTTCACGGATCGCGATTCGAAGTGCAAGTTTGCCGTGACAAATGACAATTATATGGCCACGTCTGCGAGATACGCATTCCACTATCGTACGAATAATTGCAGGCACGTCCTGCTATAACTCTAATGTGACAAGCAAGCGATAGTGCACGTGTCGCCGGTGAAACGACAGTTTTCGAAAATGACACCTATTAGGCGGACAATCTAGCCAATCAACTCGCGGAGACTTCTTTCATCGACACTCTAGGAACACGCGCAATTTTCTCCTCTATACATGTACGCGATAATGAAGTGTAAAAGGGTACTCTCGAAAAGGTTCAGAAAGACGGTCTTCCCTTCCCCACTTGACTCACCCTTTCCAGGTGCCGTTTCGTAATTTCACGTCGTTACAGATGTCTGTCCATCGATAGAAATCGGGAGCACATTTTAATCTGTATCGCGAAGAAACAGAGCCGAAGGTACAGGACGTGGAAAAAGTGGGCAGCGGTTATTTCTCTCAGCGTTCCCAGGAGGAACACATCCGAGACAATTTTAGAACAATATTGACACTAGCCAGGCCGGGTCGGCGGAAGAGTGGCAAGCATATAATTCAAGAGAAGGGTTGCTGTTTACGGCACGGCCCGGTCGTCGACGCTAACGACGTTCGCACCGGCTTCAGCAGGCCGACGAATAATTCAGTGCTTTAATTACGACGTCGACCCGGAGGGTAGCTCAATATTGCAGCCAGCGCGGCGTACCTGTCGGTAATACTTCTTCGCTGTCTGTTAGACGGCCCCTTGTATTTGCTATGATCCTGTCAAGAAAATGGAGTGGAGTTTTGCGCATGAATCTTCTTCTATCGTTCGCCCAATAACCGCTATTCCATTCGCGGAACGTTACGGGACGCTCCCTTAACGATATGAATAGATTTGGTTCTTTCATAAATTTTTCAAGAACCGACGCGATTACTCGGAATAATCGTTCGTTCGTTTGGAAGAATGAAATCGAGCAATTATATAAATTCCACATCCAATTGTACAATACATCCGTTGCAATTTTAACAAGCTTAGCCAAAAGCTGCTTATACATGTATATGTATGCATATCGCGAAGTTCCTGTACGAAATCGGGTCGCTGATACCAAACTTCCTAAGACGCTTGAATAATTCGCGGCCTTATCGCATCCATGCAGAGGCTCATCAAACTTACGAATTTTTTAAGCTTCGTTAATTCCTAAACAGCCACAGCGGCAGCACACTGCGCAATTAATCCCAAGCTCGTTTAACGCGTGACGTGGCTCCAAGGTGCAGCGCAGGTGACGCAAGAACCGGTTTGTCCATTGAACGGGCGAGTAAGGGGACGAATAATGTATTGCCTGCAAACGGTGTTGACGAAAGGACCGGCGAAATTAAAAAAAGCTGCACCGTCGTTTTTGTCGCCCGCCGCGTTACTCGTCGAGAAACTTCGAGATGCCGAAAGGAAGACGTACGGCCGGCGAGGGTCAGCGGCGGATAAAAGTGAGACGAATAGAGGGTCGTCGGAAAGAAATGAATTTAAAGGGGGCGGAAAATTGTTTCGCGCCCGTGACGTTTTAAACGAGGATTCGCGGGCCCCGTTGAAGCACGCCACAGTTCCGTCGGCACGATAAAGCAAAATTCCCAGGACACGCCATAATTCTGACTCACCGGAAGCCCGTCCGAATTCAGCGTTCCGTCGGCCCCGGCCAAGCTAACCCGACGTAGCCGTTATTTACAAAGCGAACCTTAATAAGCTCACCGTGCCCGGCAAACGGGGCCGATCGCCGTGAATCGTTATTCAAAGTCCCCGAGGCTTCCGATGCAGATTTAACTTCGACGCGACTGATCGATGAACGAGTGCCGTTTAGACTCCGGGTTAGATAAATCGGGTACAACTCGACCCGCAAGTATCGCGCAAGTTCGAGAACACTTTATTCGCGTGTCGGTAAACATGCGAACGAATAATTGTTGTTTGGTCGCCCGCGAAATACGTTACGGACGCAATAGTTGAACATTTTCAGAAACGGTAAAGGAGTGATAGAACAGGAGGTGGCCAGCACCTTGAGCCGTAAAAAGGGCAGAACAGGGGGAGGGGGGGATACAAAACGATAGCTTATCGGTTGCTGTTGAAGCGTAGTACCCCCCGTGTTGCATCGATATCCGATACATCGAACAATGCAGCGATGTTGCCCGGCGGGAAACTCTAGAGAAACGCGCGAAAATTGGAAAAAAGATTATCCGATGCGTGAACCGTCGAAACCGATATCCTCGGTACTCGGATGACAGATTCGTGTTGCACCGACACTGGATAGATTCCCGTTCAACAGTGATCCTCCTCTTCGTGTCTGACTACTCCTATACAGCCCTCGCGGAGGAAAAAGGACAGAACGATCGTACCAGAGGGAAGAGAGAGAGAGAGGGAGAGAGATCAGAGTTATTGTCCGGCAGTCGATCTACGATCAACATTACAAGAGGTGCTCGAATAATATATGAGAGGAGGCCACGTGGAGGGTCTGATTTGAATCTACACAGGCTGTAAAGTTCATTAGATTTAAATATTTATGAGATCGGGGTAGGAGTGGCCGGTCCCAGGTCAATTTGAAGCCGGAGGAAAACGACTTTGGTTCTTTATTCTCGCGGGACCGAGAGCCAGAGAGAAGGACTTCGACTCCGTGGCTTCTAAGCATTAGGAAAAGTTGCGAAAGTTTCGCGACCAAGGATCACCAGAAGAACGACGTCTACGGAAGACAAATGCCGGGTTTAATTGACCGGGGCATCGCTTCGATTCGAACTCTCGTCCTCGAACGTTCTGCAACACGACCCCCCGAACATTTAGCGTCTTACAGCGTCGCACTGCGCATTGCAGATCGCCAGACTGCGACCAAAGTGAAGCAGAGTAATTTTCACAGAGTCCACAACCCGAGCAATTAAGAAGGAGGAATAAAGCAAACGTTATTTCGATTAATGGTAGAAGTCTCTCGTTCTTACCTTCGAGAACCTGGACGATTTCCTACAAGCTTTGCGCGGCCCAGGAATCAGAATTTAATTGAGTCCAATCTTAGAATAACCCGGCACCGCCAATTTAATATCCGTTTCAAAGTGTTTACTTTACTACTTCTTATCAAACCTTATTTTCAACCGAATGCGCCAGCGTTTCTATAAACGAGAAAGACAAGGAGAAAAAAACTGACTGGCTCATTGAATTCCAGGATATACGATGAAACGTCCATAATGCTGTAGTACTTTTTCATTACACAGAAGCGATGGTGTCAGCGACGATGAGCTAAGCAAGGAAGGGGTCCACGATAATTTCAGGGAGAAAACAAGAATGGCGACGAAGAGGATAAACGAACGAACCGAAGGGGACAAAGGTACTGCATTACGCGTAATTTCCGGGGGATTCGCCTGTTAAATGAAAAACCGGGATAGTTTCAAGGTCCCTGCGAAAAAAGAGGAGACCAAGAGCAATATAGCGATCGGGTGGCTTTACGGGTGTGTACCGACTGTCGTCCCTCGTCAATAAGTCCGCAGGGATTTCAGTGCTCAACTTGAGCCCCGCATTTCGCGGAAAATGTTTTCCACCTCACCTCCTATGGTCACCCCTCTCTTCTTCTCGCTCTCAACTACGGCGCAGGGTGGTTTTGCCAGGAGAAAGGAACGAAGATACCTTTCTCCGCGAGAGGCTAATGGTTTTAACAGAAGCACGCTTCGTACAATGCCACTGAAAGTCGCTTGCTGCCTCCTCTTTA
Organism: Nomada goodeniana; assembly: GCA_963969485.1. Lineage (NCBI taxonomy): Eukaryota > Metazoa > Arthropoda > Insecta > Hymenoptera > Apidae > Nomada > Nomada goodeniana. Next base: position 15,764,099 of record OZ018303.1, read on the forward strand.
TACCTCGCCCGATGTAGATAATTCGCTTCCTCGGTCGGGTAGAGACAGAAAAGTATCCGAGAGAAGCGGCGAGGAAATGATACGAAATAATGTTCACAGGGATTGTGTAACTGTTCCTATACAGTAATATGTTAGCATCGTACTTATATTGATAACGAAAATTGAATAAACTATAAACAGAAACAAAACATTCAAAGAATACTGGTATATAGATCGCTTGGCTTAAATAATAACTATGTCCAATCGTATTGCAACTGTAATAAAAAGAAGGAAAAGGAAAAAGCATAATAATACAAATAACACTAACCGTACGATCATTGTGATAATGATAAGAATTACTAACAGGCATGATACAAATATTCGGTACGTGGGACACCTAAGCATCTAATTTCCTAAACGTAAGCCGGGGTCTGTAAACGGCCAGCGTAATTCTGCCGCGAGAAGGCCGCGGAATTTAAACGTGCGCGACAAAAGACATTAGGAAATTTCAAACACGCTTCATCGGTCGGTCTCACGGGGCTGATAGTTGACCGGCAACGAAACACCGATCCCGAGATGCTTGGCAAGTTCGTAAGAACACCGTAGAACGGTAAGCATCGCGGAAATTCGAAATGTAGCGCGCAAGGCGAGGCATTCCAAGGGAGCTGGGCAATTTCCGAAACTCTCGGCAAATTTCCCAGCCGGCTCTCGCTTTACATAACTGGAGCGACTGCTCTCCGTTCGACCCCGAGCAGATCGCGATACCCGTCAAAGAGCGGGGAACGAATTGTTCGCAGTTTAACCGCCAGTCTTCCCTTCCCGTTTGGAATGCAAATCGCTCTATCGTATCTCCGGTTGAGCGCAAAGGGTTCGCGATCCACTCTCTTCGAACTTTATTCGTGTCAAGACACGAATCATCGAGAGCTTTCATCCTTCAAACGGGGAAACTCGACGAGTAGATACACGCGCGCCCTGCTTGGCCCTCGACAAATGAATTCTTGCGGTCCTTCACGGGCAAGGAGTGCATTTCGTCTGGCATTATCTTTCGTTCGAGCACGACTTGAAGTGTCACTTTTTCTTCCGCGAAAAAGAAAAAGGTAGAGACATTGAAGCGGTCCGTAATGCAGCGCATTTATCGACGTAATCAGCGAAGAAGGGTACCGGGATGGCTAGCAGAAAGCCTTCGACGCTTTCTTATCACGGTGACGCTTTCAGAGAACGACCGTCAAAAAGGAACAGTCGAATTAATGCGATAAAAGCTGCCCGATGCCATCCTAATATCCTTGTTTCGCGACGAGAATCTCTCGAAATGGACGTGGCGCGATAAGCGCCGAATATTCTTTACGATCAGCTAAAGTCGAAGGAACGCTTCTCCGTCGATTGTTCCGCCATGCTTTATTTCGGTCCAGCTTTCGGTCCAGAAACGTATTTCTACGGTGATCGCGGGGACACGTTGTCGACGCCAACCGTTCCGTAATTGTGCTAGCTGCTATGACGTTTCTGGACTATTAGCACTAACAGTACTAATGGTACTATTCTTTGGATGAAGATATTAATTTAAACCGCCAGACATGTTATAGTTCACGGGCCTCGTAAATTATATCGCCTTTGTTATCGACTTTCTCAATTGAATCTCAGTTCAACCATCGGCGGACAGCGACAAGTTGTAGATTCGTCGGACGGCCGTAGCGAACAATGTGACAGACACTTACACATTACACCTGCTATAAATTAATACAGCGGAGCCACGTTTGAAATGTGGTTACTGAATGATGTATTGCACAAGTAGATCGAGCTGTTGGTTTATTGCAACAATGCGTTTGATGGATATTCCATCCATACGGGGGTACACATTGTCTGCCATCGAACCTTGTTAATCTGTTCACTGTGTCACGAGCTTAACATTTCATTCCGCGTACGCCTAGAACTATATCTTCCATGAAAATAGAATTCTTGCCGCGCGACACATACGTGAGGGTGGATTTAAAGGAAGGGACAGATTATTTATAGCATCCCGCCCCTTGCTAGAAGTTATTCGTATTATACATTCAGCATCTGTAACACCAGACGAATTACATTTTATAACGTCGGCCAATCGATGAAAGTTATCCATTCGCCGTTTCGCTATGAATTACCCGCCGCCCCGGACTGCGAACGGCCAATGGAAAACATAAAAATCTGCTAAACGTGCTCGCCAACGACCATAATCATCATCACACCTGCAGCTGCATTTATTACCAGCCGGTTTGACTAATGAGAGCCCTTTCTCCCAGCGGCGATCGTCGAAGGAACTCCATCTAACTCCGGCACGGATAAATCGTCGACGAAAGGGATGACGAATTATCGGGAGTTAATTCAACGGGGCCAGTGATGCGTCAACCTGGTCGCGCGTGCACCGTTTCGACCGTACTGGACGGTCGGGGGCATCGAGGGAGAGAAAAAAAAGAAAAAAAAAATACGGCGAGAGCACGTTTAATGGCTCGCGTACTATCTCTGTGATCCAGATAAATCGTGTATGCGTAAACGGCTGCAATGAAAAAATGGTAATTCATAGAAGTGCAGAACAATTTTACTGGCGAAACGGGGAACGTTATCCCGTTGAGCTTCCCTGAATCATTTTCTATGTCGGTGGTAAATTTCAAAAAGAATGGAGATCTGTATGAATTGTTTCGAATATAATGGCGGCGGTACAGGTACGCTCGTCGGGGCGCAGTAACTCGCACGTGCTAATGCAGGTGCTAATACAGGCGCAGCAAGGGCACCTGCCTTGGCGACATTCCTTTTCAATCCGTCAGGTCATGCGGAATTCCGGAAACAATTCGACTTAAAAGTTCATTGCATTAAACGTTCAATGGCAAAGATATTTTCCTATATTTCTATAGAAGAATTCCGTAACAGGAAATATCGTTGGTTGCATAGACCAAAAGAAGGCTGGACGGTGGCCATAAATTACCTGCCGTTCCCCCGGCAAAGAACAATTCCCAGAACATTAATTCGACCGCAATATATTTGCCGCTTAAATCCACGTCGAGAGAAAGGAACAAGCTTACATAATATCTGTCGCGGTTTGCTTAACTTGGCCCCGATCGATTCGAGCTTTCTTATTGTCTACGCGGAATTACACGGGGAAAATCGCGCTGGAAATAATTACCGACTGCGACCGCCGTTAATGCGAATGCCTCGAAGGCGGAACGCGGGCCTCGAGAGTGGCGAACGTAGAAAGTGTGAGAGCTACGAAAGCCCTCGTCTGCAAGGCAGCACCTTCGCTACTTTCTCGCTCTTCCACCCTCATCCCTTCGACCGCAGCCCCCTCGCTTTCGTTCATCCCGCCTGCGTCGATGCCGGTATCTGGCTGCACATTAAACAAATATTACGGCCACTAATCGCGGGACTTCGCCGCTAAAAGCCGCGGCAAGTTTCCCGTAACTTCCACCGTGTAAGTGGTTCGCGATACGCGAAAGACACGAGTCGCAATTTAAACGCCACGCAATCACGACGAACTTTGTCGTCGACTCTGGCGCACGATCCGAGGATCGTAGAAACGGGATCAAATTAATTCGGAAATCTTTTTAACGAAGTAGGGGCGGGGGGAAGGGGGAGAAACGTTTGTACATCCATCGAGGAAGAAATGAAATCATTTGATCCGCGTTGATGTAGTTGTTTTTCTTTTTAAGACGAGAATGCGTTCTACTCTGTTGCCTATAAATGTCTGTTGCATCCGGTAGAATGAGATCCGTCAATTTAACGGGCGGGAGAGACTCTCATTTCTTCTGACAATTCAGCTCGAACGAGTATAGAGGACCGATGATTGATACGTATATTCGTTATGCGGCAACGGCAAAACGGGTCATCCGTTGTCCGCTAAAAGGTGGAATAATAAAACGGCACGTGTCGCAATATACGTTAGCGACAGCAGAATTTTATCGTTCCCGGGTGCATGTACACAATACGATTATTCTGTCACCTCATTGAGTGTGCTTTATCAGACCTGACGTGGAGATAGAAAGGCTATTTCATTCTCGTCCAACGATTTCGTACATCAATGTTCATTTCCCGGGTCCGTCGCCGGCCGATATTGACGCCGCATTATTATTTCTCGCTTTCAGAATTTTTGCTTCCGGGGCGGACGAAAATTTCCGACGATCATTACACTTCGTTGCGCAAATCGATTAATGTTGAAAAAATGCGGCTGCGAAAACAGCGCATCGATGTTAAACGAAAATTGTTGGCAACTAAAGGCAACAAACTCGTTTTCCGCTCTTCGTCGTTTCCCCGCACCTTCGTGGACGCGCGTGCCTTTACCTTCCGTAAACTCCGCGTTCCATTAATCCAGGGAAGCTGAACAAGCACGCGTTCTATATCTTTCGAAGAACATTGCCTTGACATTTCGCAACCGTGTAGTGTCCCATCGGCCAGAGACGCTTATACGCGTCCGTGCTGTCGCGCGAGAGCAGAAATTACTCGAGAAGTCGCGCGAATGTGTGGCAAAGGTCGGCAAACATCCATTCCTTTAATGGGCGGAGAAGAGATGAACAGTTCGAGACAGACGACGAAAGGAAAACAAGGTCGAGTCTGTTTCCTCCAGGCCGTCTGCGCTGTTCGGAAAAATGAAAAAGTTCTCTTCTTCCAGGCGACGACGTTTGCGATTCCGTTCAATACAGTCGCCTTCGGCGCGCGTTCGAGACTCTCGCTCTTTACACTCGGCCAATTGCCCTTTGCTCCGTCGAGATCCTTTATGAAATTGAATTATCCCGAATCGAAAGATTTTATCCCGCTGGAATATCGACGAGCGTCTTGAGCGCCTTGAGCGTCTCGATGAGCGCGAACATTCACGACGCTTCGATCATCCCCGCAATTGGCCCTATCACAGTCGAGGTTCTTGAGGGTCTTCTGTACCAAGAGATTCCGGTGATGTCTGGGGAAACTGTTTCGCGTAACAACCGTCAAAGAAGTACGAATGTCGACAGGTTACTGGATGACGAAATCACGGCAGGGATAGAAAAGTACGAGTAAGTAAGCCGTCGCGACGCTCGGGACAAATACTTTGCGACTGAAGTATCGCAAACCGATCTATCGAGAACAACGACATCGAGACCATTCAACTTTACGGCTTTTCCATCCACGCGATTCGCTGTAAAATCTGCTCCAAGCGTTTCCGATTGTTCTACAGCGATTAATTGCTGTAACGTTTCGCCCAGCGACTCGTTCCACGCGCATAGAGATGTACAAATATTGGCGACGCAGGCGATTGCGAGAATGAATCGTGCCGTTTCTGTGATTCTGTGACCAAACAGGTTCGATCGACGATTTAGCAAACGAAAAGGAATCGAAGGCGTGAAAATGCTCGTTGATATATCACGGGGTTGCGTTGGCCATCAAAATAGAACCCGGGTCATTTCTCCCGTTACACAATGAGATATACGGTGTCGTTTATACCTTCGTACCAGATAACTATCGCGAGAACATTTGTCCATAACTTTAATCTCTCGGTTAAACGGAACCCTGTATAAATTAAAGCTCATGCACGCTTAATCACTACCCTTTCTAGTAGGAGGGTCCGTAATCGCGATGTATGCGACCGGCGTGAAAGGGTGAGAAACACTCGTGAAGCTTTTTTCCATCGGCCTGAAATGTAAGTCGAGGGCAACAGGATCGCTTCGACTGTTCAAACGACGATTTTCACGTGGACAGAAAGAACGGGGGTTCAGCGATGCTCGATTAACGTGGCAGAGGAGGAATCGTCTGCACAGCGTAATTCCTGCGTGCAATTATACGGAAGCCAATAAATCTGCATTAAAAAGGGGAAATCTCGATGGCGCGTCACTGTCGTTGTTCGCCGGGCAATTTCGGCTGCTCGTAAAACGTTCGCCGATTATAAAGCGGCGCGGATCGATCGGCATTTCGATCCATCAATTTCGTCTCGTCGAACCGAACGCTATCGTTGCCTTCCCCCCGATTTGTACTCCACCGGAAACGGAGTGTATACGGAACATCGAGCGGTTATTAATGAAATTCGACTGCTGGGAAATGGACAGCGAGTGATCGGCGCCGGTCGCGGTCCGGCGCGTATTACGGCGACGATTAAAAATATTAGTCCCCGTCGTAAACGACGCTGGTGCTTAGCACGGAAGAAAGTACCGATTGCGAATTGCCCTCTATAAAAGTACCTTGTCACCGGAGATCGGTATCCAGTTGTTGTCGGGCCACTCCCGAAATAACGGCGACATGGCGACATCGGTAAGTCCGGTTCTTCAATTTACTAAACCACTCTCGGCATCGAGGATTAGAGTTATTGTAGCGCGGCGGTTGTCTCGATTCTTAGCGCTTCTGAATAATACACGACGGAACGATAACAGAAGACTAATGTATACCGCGTCGTGTTCGTTTTCCGCGAAGAAAATTTGCAAAGCTTCCCGTGGACACCGCGTTGCCATTAATTGCATTCCGAGTTCATCAACGCGATGCATTTGCATCTCAAGAAGAATAATACCAAGGTCCGAGCTGCTTAGTGGCTACGCGGCAAACTACGGTTGCGTTCCGCGACGAGAGATTAAAACGGCCGGGACGCATGGCCACCGATGCTGGTGGCGCATGTTGCTGCGGCAACGGTATGCGCTGGGCCAAATTTATTATCACGGTGATGAGCTGACGGTAGGGAAATGATAAAACCTGATAAAACCGCCGCAGCCGATCTTACGGAACGCCGAAAAGCAACACTCGGAATACCAACTGGTAAAGTTTGATTTTAACCAGCAACTAATTCCACCGAAACGCGAACAAACGTAGATGAATCTTTCAACGGGTGTATCGTTCGTGCTCGGAATTCGTTGCCGGACCGGAAATAAAATTCCTGATTGCATTTCGCATCGGCCGTTATTTATTCTCGTCGCGTCTAACCTGGCCACGCATCGTCGAATAAAACTAAACTTAAAACGGAACGCTAATTTAAAGTTTCCCACTGTGTCGCGTGGACAGCATCCAGTTTTTTCTCCCGCTGACGTGCGAATCGCATAAATCATTGCGGATAGAAACTATACCGCCGGGTGCCATTCGTTTTGGAACTAAAGGCACTGACCTCCTGATCTCGAAGAGGCAGCTGACCTCGCTGATTTTCTGCCGCACAATCGAGATTCGATTTCGATCCCGAGAACTCTTCTGACCACTACCCTCCACCACTACCCACAGTACACCGCCGTCTTCACCTTTTGATTCCATTTTTCTCTCTCTCTCTCTCTCTCTCTCTCTCTCTCTCTCTCTCTCTCTCTCTCTCTCTCTCTCTCTCTCTCTCTCTCTCTTTCAATCTCGACCGTAGGGAGAGATTCCGCAACAAGAAACGGCAGAGACCGATAAAACGAGTCACTGACGATTTACTGGATATTATCTCCGGTTCTTCCACTAGGTTTAAGGGACCAAAATGTGCACGATTCGCACGTGCACGGCGGGGCCAACCAAAATGTGTACCTCGGCGTTGTTATATTGTTTCGGTCAGTCGAGTTAATGTTCGGTGCGAGCAGGGTACAGCAATAACGAATTCGCTTGTGGTTAAACGATTTTCGGAAATTGGTATCCGGGTACTAATTATGGTGCGTTTATGTCCCTTCCGCGCAAGTTATGGACGGTCATAAAGACTGATACATCGCCCTTAAATAGTTCCTCACGTGTGACTTGAATTTTATACAGTTCGTTCTTTCCACGCTGTTCATCGCATCTTTTATTTTTTGTTTCCAGACGTGGCTTTTAGCCGTCGCCCTGTTACTGACAGCGGTGGCTGGCCGAGATTTGAGACCGTCGGGAGAGAATGGACCGCAAATAACAGCAGCGAATCCGGAATTCCTCGATACTATCAAGCCCTCGAGAGAATACCAGCCCTTGTCGTTGCGCAAGACTTCGAGCGCAGCTGAGAAACATCCACGAAAGCGACAATTAACTGACCTTGCGGCGAATTTCCAACCGTTAACGCTGGCCCTAAGTGGTGCAGCTCAATCACCATTGCACCGAGTCACTTTCGACCCCAACACTAAAACCAGCATCGTTTCTCGAATCGACGAACCGACGGCGAAAAATGTCATCGAACCGAGAATTTCGTCTCATCCGAGTCAGATCAGCATTGCGACACCTCAGATAATTCCTGCGAACCGACGAGCCTACGGTTACGCAGCCCCCTCTTTCCATCACGGCCACCATCATCATCATGGGCATAAAGCTCATCACGATCATCATGCGAAGCATAAGCACGAGCATGGTCACAAACATCACAGCGAACACGAGCATAAACACGGCCACGAGCATCACGCCGAGCATAAGCATCACGAAGAACACAAACATCATCAAGATCACCATCATCATCACGGCCACGATCACCACCATGGCCACAAGCATCACTCCGATCATAAGCATCATCACGGGCATGAACACAAACACGAGCATGGTCACAAGCACGATCACAAGCACGGCCACGATCACAAGCATCACGGTGAACACCAGCATCACCATGGGCATCATCATCAATCGAAGCACGAGCATCACGAGGAGCACAAGCATCACGCGGAACATCACCACCATCACAAGCATCATCATCACAATGAACATCATCACCACCACGACCATCACCACGTTAATGAACATCACCACCACCATACCCACAAGGAGAGCGAAAATCATCACCATCATCACGGGCACGAGCACAAGGAGCACCACAAGCACGATCACAAGCAGGACCATAAGCATCACCACGGACACGAGCACAAGCACGGACACCACGAGGATCATCACCATGGCCATCACGAGGATCATCACCACAAACATGGACACGAGCACAAGCATGCACATCACCAGGATCATCATCACAAGCACGAGCACAAAGGTAGTCACCACGAAGACCACCACCATGGGCATCACGAGGATCACAAGCACGCCCACCACGAAGATCATCATCACAAGCACGATCACGAGCACAAGCACGGTCACAAGGAACAGCATCATCACGGACACCACGAGGACCACCATCACTCCCATCATCAGGATCACAAGCATCAGCATCACGAGCAACACAAGCATGGCCACGAGCACAAAGAGGAGCACAAGCATGGACACGATCACAAACACCATCACGATCATCACGAGGGACACCATCATCACGAACATCATAAACACCACGAATCGCACGAGCATAAGCATGGACACTCGCACGAGGAGCACCACAAGCATTTAGAGGATCATCAACACAAGCATCACGAAGATAGCCATCACAAGCATCAGGAACTTCATCAAAACTCTGCGTACGAACAGCACGAGCACTACAAAGGCCTGGGACATTATTTCGACGCATCCCAGAAGCACGAAGAGTACGTGTTCCCCGAAGAAGGCGAAACAGCAACCGTGGCGCCGCAAGTGGTGGATATACTCAAAATTAAGAAGCAAACGGAAGCAGAGCAAACCACGGAGCAAACGACAACAGAGGATCAGTCTCAATAGAGTAATGCATCTCGACGATTAAATCTTACTGCCCGAGGAAATTATTCGTTAACGCCGTTCCCCGGATTATTCGCTTCCCTTCACGTGTACCGGCCGAGCGACAAGAATAACTTCCTTACAAATTGTTCCTTGTTTGACAATCCGAGTTATATCTTTGTTGACACCTTTCAAATATAAAGTTTCCACGAGTTTATGATTGCCTTTTACCTTCTATTAAGTCCTTTCTCGTTCCGAAGTCGGTGACCAACAGGAACAACGGTCCGTTATCGCTCTCGAAACTACGATAACGTTTAAACTTCGGTCACAAGATGCTCCGAAGCTTCGCGGCGTAGATAGTTCACAACCACGCCGTGCAATCGCGGGGGAAATATAGCGAGAAATCGACCCAGTGACGTCAAATCAACGGCACGTTCGAAAATCTGACTAATATCATTTCTGGCACAGTCATTAATTTCAACTAAGAATGCTCCCGTCGAATTTCCAATCGAAGTAAGTATCCATCGTGGTTGTTAAAAAAAACCAGAACAAAATCATAATCCGCGTTAGGTCGTCGAAACAGTGGTCTATTTCTGTCTTCAATAATTCACTAGTATCAGGAACTTCGGCCACGAGTTATAGTCGGACGCTTAAGGCCGCAGCAACGAGCACGAGTCTCGTCCTTTGAATAACGAACGAGGCAGCTGCAAGAACGAGAATGTGGATGAAGGATTATCCGAAACATGAATTCTGAGAAATGAGAAAAATAGGGACGAGATCGTTGAGCGCAATCTCAGACGAATTATCCGTCCCGTCCGAGTAAAGGGAGTCTGAATTAAACGGAAGGATCCGCTAACGAGACGAAGAGGATAGAGACATCGAACTCGTTTCCCAAGGAAATCCGGCCGCATTTTCCACGACTTGCAGCGGCGGCGACGGGGGTTATCCTTCTCCCTGTGACACCGCGATAATATGCGAGGATAACAAGTAATATTATGCTCCGTTGAACTTTCGGATCTGCTAGTCGCATACAGAGGGCGGGGGTGTGTTCGTGAAGTTTCGTTTAGTCAACGGCCTTTGTGATTCTTCCGAGCATAATATTATCAATTAATTTCTACTGATTAAACGAAAATGGCTCGGGTCACTGAGCACGATCGAGCTCAAAGGAACCAATAGAACAAAAATGCACATACATATGTATCAGTTGGATAACCGACTTTGTTGGATAAAAACTTTTCGGAATTTTCGTACGGGACAACGTTATCAAAGCTCGTCAAAAGCTGGCTAATGAAAATAACGGAAAGTAAAGCGGCGTTTGCCTGTTTCCTCGCCGCTGTTGTTTTATCTTCCCCGCTAAATAATCCAACAACTTCGCGCACCGTGCACTATTATTTCAACTAAACGGTTGATGGAGCCAAAGGGGTATGATAAACGCAAATACACCGGGGGAAAGTTTCACGCGGAACCACCCGCATATCGGGAACGGTGCCGTCGCACAAAACATTAATATTTCCAGCCGCAGTTTGATCTTGTTCCGCGACCTCCAGCGGGACAAACGGAAACTTTTCGAATCGAATCGAAAAGTTGGACTTCAACTAATTTCCGCGGCGCAGATTATTTTTCTGCGATACCCGCCTTCGTCCTGCGGTTTCACGGCAATGCCACCTTATTGCGTCGCCGGATAACTTTCGCGATATTCCCGAACGAGTTCTTCGTATCGGATCGTACCAGTTCGATGGAGAATTTTCTGCTCGTCCCTGTCCTGGCGCCACATCGATAGACTTGTGCAAAACTAATTTCAAGAATGCAGGATTCAACTTGGGGAAATTTAATTGACACCACCGTATGGAGTGCTTTAGGAGACGGAAAGGAAACGCAATATCGTTCAGGATGGTGGTAACGACTCGGTTGAAGATTCAAAGATTTCGACCAATTTATTGAACAGACAGAAGAGAGATCTTACGAATTCGCCCGTTTAATCGTTAAGAAAATTACGAAATCATCGTGGCGGGAGATCGTTTTTATTCGCCCAGAGGGGTAAAGGAGAATTAGAGACGGATCAAAGGGAATAAAGTGGAAATCGATTTTCCAAGGAAATTCGCAAAACTAGAGTCGTCTACCGGCGAAGTGGCTTAATAAATCGTTCGACGCGATAGATCCCCGGGAACCAGGGCCAGAGGCAGCAGCATAGAACGGAGTGAGAGAAAAATAACAAGAAGAGAAAAATGCTAGAGGCCGCAGACGCCATCTTGGGATTTAAATTGGTCCAGCAGGTTTATCAGCATGCATTGGCCAGCGCTTGGAAAGCACTCTCTGATAGCAACGTTCCTATACCCGTTTTAGCTTTCTTGCCGCTTAGAGACGCAGAAGATAAGCAGGAACGGGAGAAACCGTCCGATAGAAGAAATTTCATGGCACAGAGAGTTGAGTAAATCGTGGCTCGAATGAAAACTCGAGGATCGTCCGGGTGTCGCGTTACGTTCGACCAATTTCACCGCCAGGAATCTTCTTTCTGAATTTCTCTCCACCTCAATTTTTTTATTCGTCTTGTTCGTCCCGAATATCCGTGTCCATCGTGCTCGGAGTAACCCTTTGCCGATCATAGTTCTCTAATATTTCTCGAAACACTAGGAAACACGAACGAGGATATCAAAATCAGCGGACCGCGCGCAGACCACTGTTCATAGCCGTCGCGATTTCTGTCCCCGCAGCCCAGCACGGTCTCGTTAAAATCTGATCGACGATTTGCACGCGATACGAACTCCATTACGCGTCCACCCGCGCGCCCGAAACATTTAATAGCCCGTGTCGTTGTAAAACGACGAAAACTACGTCACCGTGCGTGCGTTTGTTATATGCACGTACACATATCCATATGTGCACCGGTCGCGATACGCTGGAACGATCGTTACGAAACAAGCGACAAAGCGCGATGCCATTCTACTTTTTTTCCGCTGTGCTTCTCTGTGAGAATATTTCGCGAAGTATTTTCTGAGAAAATTAATCTAAGGCGCCGATGCATTTACTTGTACCGCGGGAGACAGGTATGGCGCAAGGAGGGGTTCGTTAACGAAAACGCATTACGTCCATAACTCAACTACTTGCCGACAGTCTCAGTGCCCGGGGTCGAGACTTTTTCCACGAACTCGTCTACCCTTGGACGGCTAACGAGAGATCGGGAGTCCACGTTAGAAAAGAAGAAACGGGACACTGAACGTCGAAGAGAAATTGTTGGCGCAAACAATATGAACGGCCCTGAGTTTTATGCAAATGTTTTGGGAATCGTTAATCGCACCGCGGGGGTCGGTTAATCGTCCCGTAATACACCGTGCAACTCGTATCTCACGAAACACTTAATATCTTAGAACGTTCCCTTGGTACCGGTCGAAACGGATGGCCGAGAAAGAACGAAGACCCGTCGTAACGCGATTCGCTCGTGCCGAATGTAATTAACGCTTCTTACATTAGGTGCGCCGGGAAAAAGCGAAATTACCTGCGGCCGAATCGCCCGCGGTTGTTGGCCATCTTCATCGAAGAGTCGTACCGTTAACCCCGCGTTCGGTAAGATCGGGACAAAAAAAAAATGGAAATGCGACGAAAGGGCGAGGAAAGGTATACAAAAAAAGGAAAAGAGAATGGCAAACCAGCGTGGAAAACGAAACGAGAATTTCCCCCGACGCGATCCAATCTAATTGCGAGGGGTTACGTTCGACGGAGTGGCGCGTACCGCCAAAGAATTTTTACCGTCAGAAACGGGGAGGCAGGGGAGCGAGGGGAGGAAAGTGTAGTCAGGAAATCGGATCTGCGGCACGAAACGGAACTTACCGGAAGTTCCCAACTCTGCTTCCTGTTTCTCCTACTCCAGCGAACCCGAAACTCCTATCTGTCCATGCGGAGTCTTTCCGCGGAAGTAAATTCATTCGCGAGAGGGCAGCATGCTTGAAAAACCCTGTCGCACGGCGATTTGTATTTAAGAGCTCGCTCGTGAAATCGCATTACACGGTGCCACCGTCGGGCCACCGCCCAGCCCAAGGAAATCGGAAATAAGCTTCGCCGCATATTTCTGCTCGAGCCGAAATGGAAGAGGCGAAGGGCGGGCGGCGGGTTAACCGCGGGGAGAATCGCGAATGAAAAGGAACGACGCCCGAGACGCGGTGCTCCCCTGCTAAAATGGATCGTCGATAAAATACCAAGTGCACGGCCGTTAAGCGTCACCGAATGAACAACGAGCGTCCCGCGAACAGTTTCGCGATTCCATTCGAACTCCGAAGGGCTTTCAGGGTACATATGGTTCCGGGCGTCGTGGCTCGATTTCACGACGAGCACGTTCGATGGTACGCGATCGGGCCGGGAAAGCGAGCGTCCCAGGGCCGGCAGAAGTTAGAGTTGCAAAATTAATTTGAGGCAAAGTTTGCCAGAAAGTGAAGGAAAGCCCGAAGGAACTTGAGCCGAAGGGGTGAGAAGAGCGGGTCCCGATGGGCGCACAAGGAAAGTGCAAACCAGCGGCGATGGTAAAGTTTCGAGCACTCCGCGAGCTCAATTTTTCCCCGCCCGCCGCCAGAGGTTCCATGAACGATTCAGCCGGCAAATACTTTAATTTGCGCCAAGCATAAAGCGATCGGGGACACTGCGAGATAAGGCTGCACTATGCGGCTAACTAGTGTCGCTTCCCTTCTGCAATTGCTGCGCGATGTACACGTTAACAATCGTTCTACTTGAGCTTTTCTTCTCTCACTTTTATTCGCGTTCCCTGGAAAGCAGCGGCCTTGAATAAACGACAGTCAGTCGGTTTTCAACTCGATGTCGGCTTCAAGGGTTAAGTTTCGAGAGCGAAACGCAGCGCGGGTGGTCGTCGCGGAATTGCGAGTGTTTTTTTCTTTTTTTTTAAACAGATTACAGCCTTCCGGTAGGTTCCGTTCGCTCGCGATTGTTTCAACCGGGGGTTCCGGTTATTCTTGATACGTCGCGGTGCTCGATAAATCACGCCATTCCGCATGCATTTGCAAATACCGTCCTCCAGGCACTTGTTTTTTTATCGCCGGCGTTATTGAACTAACGACCGGCGCAACCATTAGAGGGGAAGAGAACCACCAAGACGCCATTCGAGCCCGTCGTTGACCTAACGGCGAGCCACTTATAATAATGAAGTTCATGAAAAAACCACAGAACTTGAAGTACCCGGCACTTTTAATAGCCGTACAATTTAATATATTCCGTGTGTTTTAAATTCCACGCTTAAAAAGTTCGCCGGCCCGGCGCGGCCATGGAAAAAGAGGAGGCCAGGTAAAGCTGGAAGTTCTTGTTGAACGAGAAACAAAAACCGACCCGCGGGCAATATTTAACAATTAAGGAGCGTTTTATCGTGCCTGAGGGGTTCTTGTTCGGTGCTCCGCGGGTCGCCAGAACGATGGACAGAAGGAAATGCAAAGCGTCGATCCAACGCGGACCGCTCGCTCAGAGGGAAAGAGTTGTTTTCGTTCGAATCTGTGTTTCATAAATACTCTCCCACCATTTAATGAACCGTTCGCTCTCGATCACTGGAAAGAATAGAACTTTTTTCCACCCCGCCATCATGCTTCCATAATATGTGGCACGGGCAAGGTAGAAATTATCCCCCAAGGCGGAATCACGAACAAATTATGCTCCGCATCTCTGGCGGTGTCCCCGCGCTATCAAGCAGCCCGAATAAAACATAATGATACCTTGCTCTTTTATAAATCACACCAGCGCAGCGCTCCCTATCTATGGGCGTTAATTTCGGGGCAGGGAAATTCGGGGCATACACGATCGTTTCAGGCGGGCGCCAGGTCTGGTTCCCGTTCCGGAATGCGTGCGTAACAATTGCGCCATCAGGAACAAACCGGTAGGTATTTATCGATAATCGATCGCGTTCCACGGAAACGCGAACGATTCTGTACACTCGTGGCCCTCTTCCGCTTTCGATTTCTCTCGCCCCATCTCCACGCTGGACCATTTTTATCGGCATGTCCGCGTTGTCGGACCGAACCGGATCCCTTTTGAAGGCTGAAGGTCCATTCTCAAGCACGGCGCACCACTTCAGAGGAAATTCCAAAGAGCCCGCCTCAAGATTTGCATAGCTCTCGGGCCAAGCCGCGGGGCTGTTCCACGCGTGGATACATAAGGTTACGTGTGTAGCAGCCTGGACAGGTACTTGAGGAACGGGCCGCGTGCCTTGGGGTAATTTCTCACAGGTGCGCAGCCGGCGACCCTGCCAGCAACGCAATCAGGCACCTGCACCGATACGCGCGTGTGTGCACCCGCGGTCCTATGCTCGCACACGCGCCGCACCCTCTGTCCCGTCGCTTCGCGGCCAGTCCTGGATAAACGGCCACGTCGCGACACGACCTGCCCTTACGATCTTCCCCTAATATCCTAACCGCAGCGCACAAAAGGACCAGCGAAGTAGAAGGACAGCGAGAGGGGGTGAAACGGGCGTTTTAATAACGTCAGTCAACGGCTCGCAGCGGGCGTTTGCGTGCGGCGAAAAATCACTCGCAAGCCATATCGATAAATCATGCGGGCGCAAACGGCTAACGAGAAAAGGGGATTAACGGGCTGATAAGTAGACACAGGTAGACGAGTAAATAATCGCGGCAAAGCGTGGCCGTCCGTTCGGAGACGGTGGAATAATTCAAAGGCATTCACGATTTTCAATTATAATTGAGCCCCGAGCGTAACGCCCGCCCGCAGGTACTTCGCCAAATATTCTCCGGCTGCCACGGGTAGGTCAATAAAATCGATATCGGACCGGCGAAGCTAATGGAAGGTATCGCGTAACCCAGCCGATATCGTTATTACGCCGAGATCGCCACTCTGGCCGTGGACGCAGTATAAACAGGACACCGGTCAATCCTTTTTAATCCAATTGCCGAAAAACATGTCCGTCCGGTGGCGGGCCCGCGCCAATTTCCCATCTATAGCATCGAACGACCACTCTGTTACGAGCGCGACACCGGCGAAACGCGTTCTCGCTTCGAAAAGCGTCGAAACAAAGCGTACGGGAAAGATGAAGAACGCAAACTGCCGCGGCAAATTTTCGTCGACGGAACGTTTCCGACGGAGCGGCCACAGAGGGAAATAATTTTCAATTTATCCGCGACAGATTAGAGGGTGGCGCCATGCGAAGCAGCGTTTCCTCAAAACTGTGAACCACCGTCTACCTGGTAATTTCCTCCGGAGAAATTGCACGCCTAAAGCGAGCAATCCGGGCCAGCGAGTTTTTTTTATCGCGTTAACGCTGATGTTGTCGTTACTGGGCTGCCCTCGCCGCGTTCCCGCCGCGAACGCAATCTTAAGGGCGGAACACCCTTACGCCCGCCGTTGAAACATCTAAATCTCACGGTGGCTTCGATGCCGGTGAACGCCGTAGGGTGTGTCAGTCACGCAACGACAGAACGTCGTTAACACCCGGAAAAATTCAGCTCACCGTGTGCCCCGTAATTCGATTGCAACAGCCTTTGCGCGAGACGTATCGCATGGCTGGTGTAACTGACGATACAGCGCAATGGACACGGTCACGAAAAGGGAACAACGTTACTGCGTTTAAAAAAAGGAAAAACGGAGAGATCGCTTGGCGTAGGATGTACGCGAAATTATAATTCAATTAGGCCGCTGAAAAATCTGTTCGGCGCGAGATATCCGCCATTCCGATTTAGCGAATTTCAATCGCAACGGGGACAAAGGAAATTCCGCGAGTGCACGTATCTCTATTTGTCTCGATAATCGAGCGCCGTTTAGTATACAGTACAATGAGGCCTCGTTTCGTTGAATGAAAAAGTTTCGATCGCTTAACCAGCAGCGTCGCGACAAAATCGACGATACGAAAATGAGGGGCATTTCGGCCGTATCGAAATTGCCTATACGCCCGTGGTCGTTCGATTATTCCGCCGTTACTCGTTTTGCGCGACCGATCGCGCGGCAATTCTGTGCTCTAAACCCTCGAGCGAAATCAACGAGACACCTCGTTGCCAGGCTGCTCTGTGCCTGCCTCGTGTCGCGTCGCTCCGTTCTCTACATACATCTCGGGCCACGTCCCGTGATAATCGAGTGTCGTCACTCTAACCGCTCCATTGGATCACGGCCAGTCTCCTCAAGATTGTGTCTTTCGAATTGCGTCCGCTCCAGCACGCCAAATGGACCGAATCTCGAGAAATCGAGGGGGGACAAGTGGCGATTCGACGAACGCGAAGGATCGCCCGTTTCCGGACAGCACAGGGCCATCCGCAGCGCGGTTCATCATTGAAACATCGCGGTCGATGAGAGCAACGATCGCCGGCAATACGTAATTTCGCGAGGATATTTGCAGATCGTTTCCTGCCGGTCCCGAATCGTTTACGCGGACCGTATTGATACCTTTGCTGGTTGGCGCGATACGATGCGATCGTTCAACGGGCCGTCAGTAATCACTTCAATCGCGGGCGGCGTGAAAAATTTGTGGCATGAATTTTTTCAGCCGTTCCCGATCGCCAGCGAGACTTTTTAATGATTTTCGATAAATTGCGCCGGCGCTCGTTCGAAATAATGGCCGACCCCGCCTCCACGAACCGTTTTCGAATTCATTATCCATCGTGGTTTATATTTAGGGCAGAGTGGAATGCACGTTGTCACGCTGACAGGATTATGCGTTAGTTTAAACGTCGTACGAACGAAGATCGAAATTCGCGCACCTGGCAGTTGTTCCGAAATGTGTGTCGTATTGAAATTAGTCGAGGGATCAAAAACTGCGTCAGCTGCGCGTAGATCGGAGTTGCGATATGTACAATCGTGGTCGAGCCGAGGGTAACGACGACTGAGAGGAGGCACAGAATGGAACAGCGAACGCAAAAGACAGAAGTCACCGCGGCCAGCCAAAGGCGTACAACGTTAACCTGATTTATGGTCGAGATTGCGAAACCTTTTCGGAATTTGCATTAGACCGGTAGCAAGACGAATGAACGTCCCGCTGACTGGCAGAACGTGAAAGGAGCCAGAAAAGGGGAGACACGCATAGGATACGGCGAGATTAATCCGGGCTAACGGAATCAGGGCTAACTCGATAGAAACGGTGCGATAGCTGAAGGGGCCGTTGGCATCATCCTCATAAGGGTGATCCGTTTATCGGCATGCTTCTCGTGGAATTAGTTTCGTCCTCTGCAGACGGGAATACGGCCCAGTCGTTTGCGGGACTTGCCATGTTCCTCCTTGCTTTTATTTTGGACGGCCGGGGAGAAACCCCTGCAGTTCACCAGGTATCGCTAGTATCAATGCGCGAGAAAGAATCCTCCGAACTTTTAATTTGGCGTCGATGAGCATACGACTCGTGCAAACCTCGCGATAAAAAATAGAAGCGGAACCACGGGCTAAGAGAAAAATAGACGAGAAGATCGGTAAGCAAGACTGTCCGGTCCCGAAACAATCCACCCAAAGGGTGGGACGTATAGTACCTGGGGACGTAAAAAAGAAATCGAGGGCGACACGATCCGCTTTACGGCGTCGTAAAGCAGGCAAGCTCGTTGCTCGCCAGGATCATACACAGAATATTTGAATCCGTGTAACCGCGACAACGCGCGTCCTCGCTATCCACGCCGGGACAGCCAGGTGAAGAGAGTGTCGCGGATTCTTCAGAAGCTTTCGTGGATCGCGCCGCGAACGTCGATGCACCTGTGCAACCAGCGCTCGAAGCCACGACGGATGGGGACCCGACGCGAGATCGAAATGCGAAGTGTCGAAGGGGATAGCGGTTCCGGAAGAGAAGGCAGAGATAGGAGGATACGAGCAACAGAGGCGTACAGATCCCAGGGGAAGAGAGGAAGATCGTGGAGAGAAACGGGAGCGCCTGCGCCCTCGGCAATACCGAGTTTCTGCGTACGTTTCCATCAGTCGGGTCTTCAACTCCGGACCGCGAACAACCGGTGATCGGTCCGCGTGACTTCGACGCCGTGGTAACACCCTCCGGGCAGATACCCTCGAGAACACGGTGGCGATATAGAAGGTTCGTTTGGTGAAAGTTCTTGCGCGGTACCAGAAAGGGCACCGGTCGTCCCGATTTCTCTGGTTTTCCTTTCTTTCTCTCGTGGCGAAAGTTGCATCGCACTAGGGGTGTCGAAAGTTCCGCGGAAACTTTACGCACGCGGTTCGCCGTGCGAGAATTTTTATGCTGTGTTTCTCTCTCTCTCTCCATCTTCCTCTCACTCCGTTTCTTTATCTCTTCTCTCTCGCTCTCTTTCCCTCACTGCTCGGTTAAAGTAATTTTATGAGGCGCGTAGCTGCATCGGTTCGCCGCAGAATTTTATGCTCAATTTGTTCACCTATGCAACGGCGGCCCCTTTGTCGTTCGCGGTTTGCGATAAACGAACGGTGAAATTAATTATAAATCATCCCCGGTCGATTAGTCATTGGGAATGCAACGATGTTCAATGAGATCGCGATCGTTCGAGGGCACTCGCCCTGTGCGGAGTTCGCACTCGGAAAAACGAGTGATCATCAAAAATCCGCGGGACGCGCGCCGATCTAACAGCGAGATCGTTAGCGTCGCAAATTAATCAGTCGCAGACGGACGAACGACGTGCATCGGTTCGGTAAGGAGACGCGAGACGCGTCTGTCGGCAATTATGAACCGGCCAACTCATTAGTCGGGATCGACGATACCGGGCTGGTTGGCGCCGCCCGTTTCGACCGCGCTCCTCCAAGCCAATTGTTAATCGAATTTACGCGGCGCGGTGCCGAACGCAAGAATCCGGAAAACCGATAACGGTCTCCGAAACGTAATTAAATTCCACTACTTTCCCGTTTATCTGGCGATCGACCGACAGGGGAGACGAGAGCGACGAAACTGTTCGAGCAAAAGTCCCACCGGTCGCCGATCGTCGTCGGTGCCGCTTTCGTATTGCGGTCGCGCGTCTTTGGAAAACAGAGAAACAGAGAATCGCGCAAGCGGACACATATTGAAGGGCTTGGGGGGAAAAAAAGATTTCCGCGTCAGATTGAACGATCCATCATTCGTTGGCATTCGCTGAACCACATAAAGGGGTCGAGAGAGAGAGAGAGAGAGAGAGAGGGGGCGACTGCGATCGCAACGCGCAAGAGAAATCTGTTTTCCCCTGGCCGCTCGCTCCGGTCGCGTAATTAATCGCGAGACTTAATCGAGTGCCGAATTAATTGGGACAGATTTACGATCGAGGTCTGTGACAGTGGACCGCGATACCGTCCACGATCATGAAGTATCACCGGAGCGTGCAGATGACCGCGCGGCGGTCGCAAATGAAAAAGACCGCACGGGAACGTTAAGGGTACACGGATCGTACATCACCGACTGTCGTGGAACACCGATCCAGCCGTTCCCAAAAGGAAACGATCGAACAAAACGAGCTTTTTCACGCTCCGCGTGTTCGACGATTCTCTGAGCCCTCCTGTCCGTGCTGCTAATTAATCCATCTCGTGACGCTCCTGGTTAAACTTGCCGTTGCGCGTGGGACAGACGCCTTACGAAAATAAAATTGCACAAACGGGGGACAGCGAGTGTTCGCGGTGACGAGATTGCGTTCTTCGTCGTGGATTCGTGGAGGCAAATAATTTGGACAGGGTCGAGGCCCTCGAGTCGCCGGCGTGCTTCGACGTAATTAGCAAACAGTTGCCGCGGAGTGTTTCCGGGAGGACGGTTCGATTTCCTTCGACATTCTCGGGGCGAAGGACAACCTGATCGAGACAGCGACGTTGGTGCTTGAGACTCAGCGTTGTACAAATTGCAGCTGTTGAAAAGGCGCTAACTCGATTGTGACCCGCCTTTTAGCGAACCGGATCGATGGGGACAAGTTTGGAAGAGTGAACAAACAAAGCCAACCACTCGTTGCTGTTCGCGAGAGAACGAAAAAAAACATATGAGGTCAGGAAGCCTTCGTGGAGAGACACAGCTGGGTAAACAGAAGAAATTCGACGGAACCGATACCGAGGGGTCGCGAGAAGTACAAACGAGCTGAGAGTCTTCGTTAAAAAGTGCATCCCTATCTTGGTCGCATCCCAGCGGTGAAATTAAAAACAGTCGACGCGTACACTGTGGAGGACCGGGTACGAAGATAAGAGGAGGGCAGAGCAGTGGTGTTCGCGGTTAAGAGAAGCGAAGGAACCGCGGGATGCGAGCGGAAACCGGCGCAGGATAAACGTACAAACGAACTTCCTGGGTGAACGTGTCAAACGGTGGGAACAAAGTCGACGGACAGTGCCCCGGAAAATTAGGAAAATCCATTTAAACAACGAACAGAGGGTCGAAAATGAAAACCGCGTAAAGGCACGAAAATGAAAAATGGAAAAACAGCCCCGTGTTTTCCCGTTCGAAACGATTCTGCGGGAATCCTATTAGTGCAACGATTGTAACGCGAAACGAAGAGAAAATTCGGTGCACGCGATTTGGAGAACTTCGTTTCGTCGAAATAACCCTTTGCACGGGTGAAGCAGTTTTATACGTGAATCGGCCGTGACGAGTGAACAACGGTGAGAAGAACAGTAACGGGCAAGTGAAAACGGACCGTGCACGAGAGACGCGTAATCGTAGAAACGCTTTTGGAAGGGATATCCTGCGGGTGATCCGGTCAGTCGACAGCCGACGGTGATGGCATGAGGACATTAGTAAGGAGGAGCTGCGGGTCCAGCGAGGAGGAGGATGAGGATGGTGGTGGGCGTGATGGTCCTTGGTCAGCTACTGACGAGGATTTTGCTCGCCGCCCATGCAGGAGATCGACTGGCGGCAGCTCGCAGAATACTCAGAGACGTGCCACTGATAGACGGGTAAGGAAAAGAAGTTGCTTTGTTGGAGAAATTTAATGGGCTCGCTAGTTCGACAGTAATTAAAATGAATTAGAAGCTAAGTAGATTTACGACGCGCCTGCAGTAATTACAGTGGAAGGATAGTGAGTGGAACTTAAAACGAAATATATACGCCGGGGGGTGAAGAATGGTCGCGTTTAGTGGTTGTAACGTTCCTTGTAAATTTCGCGGAGATGTCGTTCGCTTTCTCCCCTTCCCTCTCATCCCCCTCTTTCTCCGGCTCTCGCGGTGCTTGATTATTGGCGCATGCCACGGAAAACTGTTGAAATTTTAATGAATAACTGAAAAGCCTAGTGCAATCGTTAACCCGAGTGCCGTTGAGACACGAGAACCGCAAGGTACGAATTTATAGCTGGCCGAGAACAATGTCGTCGTAACGACGCGCATGGACGACGTTCTATGGCCGGAGCGTGCCTCTAATTACACCGGAATTAAGCTTGAAAGGAATGTGCCCCATGTGTCCGATTCGCGATCGAGCGCCGAACGATTCGAGAGCGCTTGCTTTTTCGTTCCCCTATGCAGCGAAGTTTTTCATTTCCTGTACGAACCGTGTCTGTGTACCCGATTTCTGAAACATTCATCGCCGTTGAAATCGGGGATATTTCCAATCAGGACATATATTCTTTTCTCCCTTTCGAAAACGAACGAATTCGCGGGGGCGCAAAGTGAACGACAGCAGTTGAACACTTTGAATCAATTGTCCTTCGTCAGACCGCGATTCGTTTCTGCGTAATTCCAGAAAGAAACCAGGAAGAAACTTTCGCGGCGACCAAACGCTCGACGCCGCGACGAGAAGAAACACGAAGCGGTTCCTGACACGATCGAGCACGAGCGCGGAAATGAAATCCGGCGAACCCAAACTCGCGGACAATGCAGAACACCGTAGTGAAACGAACTCGCGGCCTGAATTGCGAGAGTAATTATAATTATAATATAAAGGAACGAGCACGAAAAATATAAATAAATCGTGCCGGAATCGATCCCCCATCTTCCGTACAGGCGAGAAAGAAAAGCGCGATTCAATTGGACGAGACTCGAGAGTCGTGCATTTTCTAGGAGATAATGAGAAAGTTTCGCGAGAAAGAAAAGACGTTAATGGAGGAGGGAGAATTAAGTGGATGGAAAAAGGAACAGATCGAAGCAGTTAAAACAAGTGGGCAAAGAGAATGGATGGAAAGTGCGGTGGCAATGGAAGAAGGATAGCATTTATCTGGAAGATGGCCGATGGCTATATTGGTCATCTGGTTTTTTGGGGTCACCCGAGGCAGACGCGAACTTCCGATTTTCGTTCTACCGGCGAGCATCCGTACGCGTTCCTCGATACCATCGGCTACCATGTTTGCGTATTTCGTTGGTACGCGGCTCTGCCAATACCTAACCAAATAACCGGTCCAATCGAAAGGCAACAATGGTAACCCCGTCGTGGTAAAAATTTCAATCGAGAGGTGCGCCGAGGTGTTCAAAGATCGCGATAGTCCCAGGCGGTTTTTCTCCGCTCTCGGCTGACGCAAAGGAAATATCTGCTCGCACAGGGCCGGCAATTATACCGGGACAAAAATTTCCACGGCACACTTTGCATTTAAATAGAGTGTCTTCTTTTCAAAGCGACGATCGTACGTTTCTGTCGCCGGGGAGTTTTAGAAAATAAGCCAGCGAATCGCGATAAAGACGACAACGGCCCTTTTGTTGTTGCAAATTACGGGCCGCTCTGTCGGACCGTGGATGTGGAGAAGCTTTCACTCCTGTAGGGGTCGCGATAGAAATTCGAGGAGTCCTCCGAGCTGTCCTCTGTAAAGAGTAACACTGCGGGGGGTAGTGGAACACGAGCGATTTTGCCGATTGTCGACGGGCCGAAGGCGATTCGTTACCGATAACGAGTGAAAGCCTCGTCTGGCCTATTGTGCCCCGCATAATAGTTTGCATTTTTACCCGAACGGTGGTCGAGGGAGATCAAGAGCTTACGTAACAATCGTACGATGAGCGTCGCTACGTTGCTCGCGAAACCGTGAAAATGAATGAAACTGTTCGTTGGGCTTTTCAGGCGGGCCAATCCGCACCACTGCCGCGGAATTCTTCGTTGGAATGCGCGAAACGCGGACGGAAACAAAGGAACGGCCGATCGCTTTATTTAAAAATGGACAAACGAGAAAATGTTGCTCCCTTTTCGCGCACCTTCGATGAAAAAAAAGGGAAGAGATAGAGGAGGGAGAGAGAGGGGGGAGAGAGATATTCTTTCATCGTCGCGTTGTTATTATCCCGGTTCCGCGTCGGAAATTCAATTAAATGGCGAACAAACGCGAGTTCGAATAGTGGAAGGTAAGGATAAAGGACGATGGATGGAGAGCGTAGGCAAATTCACCAGCGTCGGTTCCTTTCGCGAAACGGTGAACAGAATTCAAGCCGCAATAATTATTGTTTGCCTGCTCGGCTATTAATTCGCGAACCAGAAACGTTTCGGGGGACGAAGGAGGGACTTTTCTCTCTCTCTCTCTCTCTCTCTCTCTCTCTCTCTCTCTCTCTCTCGCTAAACGCGAAACTCGCGAATATATTCCGCTGTAAAGCTGATAACCCGCTTGGACGCCGGCCTGTAATTACGCCGTTGAACGACTCTGTTTGCAGCGTTCATTGCCGTGCGGATATATTTAATTACCTAGGCCGTTTCGTGGCGTGCAACCGCATAAAGGTGCTCTGGTCTGTCGCAGCTTGGAAAGAAAGGGGGTGCAAAGCAGCTCCTTGCCCGTGACTCTTTTCAAACGTTCTCCTTGGAAGAAAACGACGTGCAATAAGAAATCAAGTGTGCCTCGGTCGTTTTCCGGTTTGGCTTAGAAAATTTGGACAATTTTCGGAGTAAACGCCACGTCTAACGTGGAACGTATTTCTTAACGCATGTCATGCTGAGGTATTACGATTAAATACGCCAGCAATGTTCGACGAGGAATAAAATAAAATTGTACAACGTCGGCGTTCAATCAGATGCCAAAGTACTAGCCGGCACCCCAAGGGGGAGCAACAAGTCTCCATTTTAAATCTCCAAACAAGATTGGCCGTGTCCCCGATATCGTCTTAGAAATCGAAGTCGCGGGGGGACACGGGAGAAAATGTTGTATCCCGAGGGTGAATAATGCAGTCTGAACGCGTGAAGGCTTTTCGCTGAACATTATCATTCTTTCAGAGGTCGAGATGCGGGACGAGTTCAAAGTTCCGAGTGTACCGCGTCGACGTACGGTCGTATCCGCTCAACAGCGCATAAATGTACAAGCACACGGGTAACGTACACGGGGAACAGCGTGCAAGTAGCGTCCACGATGATGCTTAAAGCTTAAAAGCAGAAAAGGAGATTTAGGCCGAGTCGGCCGAGCTGGCGTAGAATCGAGAGAGGTTGCACAGTTTCGCATCAACGAACCGAATTAACCCTTGTTCGTTCCATTTTGAATTATTTTTGTCCCTGGCCGTCTGGGAACGAGCAGCTGAAATAGAAAGATTCGATTCTCGATCATCGATTCGGCGGTTCCATCGAAAGAATGAGGGGCTCTTTGACAGAGATGTACAAGCATCGTTACGAAGTCTTTGAACATCGACGTAGAAAGCACATGGCCTCTTTGCTATTCCACGTTGCCCTCGGTGGGATCGTAGCCATATTCGAAAAGAATGCGGTCTACGAGGCTGCGATAACGATCGCAATAGTCGTAGAGAAAGATTATCGAAGCCGCTGCTACGCGGTACTGCCCGATGTACGATTATTGGTTCGACATGGAGGGAGAATCGCTTTTCTGATTTCCGGAAACTTCTTTAAAAGTGCCGCACAAAAATCGAAGATTCGGTGAGCAAAGCAGGAGGACACCAAGAACGTGCTCATGCTTTATAAATATTCTCACAAGCGCGGGCTATTGCGGAGAGAATTTGGAATCGGATATCTGTGATTACACGCGAGTTTATTAATCCTAGGAAATTATTCGGCAAAAGCAATCGTTCGTATTCTAACAGCGGATACTCATGCGTGACCCTGTACTCCTCTTCCCTTATCTCTTCAGAAGCGTAGAAACGTTCAGAGCGAGATTTATTTTTGGGGGTACTTTCAATCCACTTCGAATCATTCGTCTGTCGATTTGAACCGATTTTTCGCCGCCACACTGGACCTGTGTCACCGTTCCAATTCCGTGCCGAGAGAAATTAGGAAACGAGGAGTCCCTTTACCTCTCTCTCTCTCTCTCTCTCTCTCTCTCTCTCTCTCTCTCTCTCTCTTCGATCTTCGAGCTCTCCAGCGGCGAAAAGAAGAAATTAAAATGGATACTATTGCGGAGAAGAAGTGGGGAACACTTCTCGATATCGCCGAACGGTAGGAAGTGCTCCTGGGAACGATGAAACAGCACTCGTAATGTTTTTCCGACGAACGAAAGTCTGCCAAGTCTATCGACGAAGCTATCTCAATGCGGCCACCGTTTCGACTCGGTGCCCCCCGCCCCCTCGATTCGAAACAATGACATCTTTTTCACCGAGACCTTCTCGTCCCCATTGTACACGTCGCGGAAAGAATTCGCGACCGGCATTGGTACTCGTGGCGGTTCTATAAAAATAAAAGTGAACGTGAACGCAGACGACGCGCGAATTCAAGTCGAAAAATAATGACGCTCGTCTGAGTATAATTATACGCCCCGCCTGTAGCCGTCGGTCCCGCTGGAAACTTTTCCACGGTACACTGACGTTTCTCCCGCAAAAAATACAATTTGAACGGCAAACCGGCGGGGCACAAATGCAAAGATAAAATACGGGCATCGGTGCGTGGCGGAATATCGATCAGCTTTTTATCCGTAGGGACGGGAAACGAATTCTTGCAATACCGGAAAGTATTGTGCCGTTGTAACGAAACGCGTATCTCCATGAAACCAGTACGCTGCACGAGCCAGGGCACTCGCTGGACCCCGAGATGGAAACAACTGTCGGACCGTTCCGTATCGACACGCGAGTTCACTCGGTTTAATTTCGCTCAGTTAGCTGGCGGGCGTGTCCCCCGTTTTGCCCGGCCGTCTACCAGACCTCGTTTTAAGGATCGTGTGCAAGCGTTGCTCGTTTCCGCGATAACGGCCGACGTGAAATACACGCGTGCACCTTCGGTTCCCCGTTAATTCGAGCTGTCCGATAAAGTCCAATGACGTGTAAAGCCTCCGCGCGTGACCCCGTTTCTCATCGTTTCAATCTAATAATGCTCGCAGGCGCCGTCGTCTTACGCGAACGCAGTCAGCTCCCCGGGCAAGAGTGACCGCGTCCCGGATGGATAATTGAAACCCCGCGAATCGTGAAAAATGTTCAAACAATAGCGGGGCAACACCGTGGCGCGGCGAGCCGCTACTGTGCGACAGCGACAAAAGTTTCCAGGAAAAGCTCCTTCGACGAGCGCGGGGTCCGCCACGAAACTTCCCGCCACGCGGCTTTGTCGCTCTTTTCGCGGCGGTCTAATTAATTTTATTAACGAGCCCTGAAACCGTCGGCCACATCGAACTTCCGCGGGTTACAGCGGACGTTCGTTAAAGGTTCGCCGAGGCGTTACGAATGGAAAAGAAGAGCTACGATAACGATCGAAGTTCCGCGAAGTCTGTGTTCCAGGCCGGCCATTGTAACGCTAAGCTGAACAGCGAAGGGTGTACAAGGGACAGTTGCAAATTATTAGCACCGTCCAGCGAATTGAATTTCCAAGAAGAGCGAAGATTCAAAGGGGCAGGTCGCCGTGTGATCGCGTTACTCCAGCTGCTCTTGGTCATTATTGAACGTCCGGGACACGACCGGCGGCCTATCCGCGAAACTTCCGCGACAAGATATTATCTTTCGTCGCTGCTGCCTCGTCGACTGAACGCCGTTCAGCTTATTTTTTAATGAATACCGTTGCCGCCGTCGGTTCGACGCGAACAACGTTAGGGAAATCCGGCGGTACACCGTGCACCTTCTCGTCGCGGCGACGCGATTCAAACGCAACCAGGTGGTCGCATCGTCGCTTCTCGGGCCTCTCGTTAAATCGCAACGCTACGCACGGACGCCAATCGAACCGAACTGTAACAAGCTTGATAATCTTATCCGGGGGGCGAAGGTTAACGGGGCCCCGTTGAACGACGGAAGAGCTAGCGGTTGGTCTTTCGGCAATCTGGCGGCTCGGTTCGCCAATGGCGGATAACCTGGCTACGTGCGCAGGTTAATTTTCGGTACAACCAGTCCACGGTACGCGGTCACGAGCCCCGCGCCTCCGTCACGGAACATGTATGTAACACGTGCGCGTTAAAGGCGACGGGACCGACAGGGCGCCAACTTCCGACAGAGTTAATGCAGCTGCAGCGTGTAACTCGATTTCGCGGAGTTAGCCGAAGGCGTCGATACTGTCTTAGCCCGGCTATCCTCTACGGTACCTCTGGCTCGGAAATCGGATCTTGGATCTTGGATCCAGGAACGTGACTTAAAACTCGAGTAGCGTGTCCTTGGTTGAGAGCCGTCTTATATTCTACGCCACGGGACGCGATGAATGTACAAGGGTCGAGCGATGAAGTTTGAAGTTCTGCTTGAGTTAACGCGACTGGAAATTTGGAAAAGTTTGCCGCTCTGTTGTTAGAAATGCGTGATATTAAACAAGAGAGAGAGAGAGAGAGAAGAGAGAGAAAAAGGGAGAGAGAGAGAGAGAGGGAGCAGTAGTTAAATTATTTATGTTGCGAACAGAGAACAACGTTAACGTCGCGAGTATTAATATCCCGTGCAATTCATTTAGCAAGTTCTGCCAGGTGAGATAGCCTTTATAATGTAACGCAGATGTAACGGTAACGGCTCTGCTGCACAGTTCCGGTACTCGTGCGAACTTTAATAACTTCATTGAGTCACTGCACGCAGATAACTACTGGAAGGGTTGCAGTGGAGGGGGTTTGAAAATAAATTGTCGTAGCGCTGCGCGTATTAACCCACGGGACAAAGTACAGGGACGGGGGAGTTGCTTCTCCAGAACGCGGAGAAAGGTAAGTTTGAAGAGGCAGTAGGAAACTTTGCGGAACAGTCGTCGGATTTTACGCTGGATTAGATTTCATAGATACCAGGCCGGGCCGGGCCAGGCTGCGACCGCCGAGATGGTCGCGGTCCGCGGTTAATCGATGAACAAATTGAAACGTGCAGGAACGTTTATTGTCCATTCGTTCCCTAACATTTCGATCACTCGGTTCATGTTTAACACCCGGCGTTAATTTCAATTCGGGTAGAAGAGGGTGTCTGTTGTTCGCGCTGGTTTTAAAGGGTGGCATCATTAACGTTTGCACCCTCCGCCGCGAAACGCGATTTAAATCTTCGGCCTGCAAATTCATGCGGACTCGTGACAATTCATTTGATCGTACATTAATATTCCACTTCGAGGCGATAACATCAACAAGACCTTAGAATAGCTTGAACGCCGCGCGAAATAAAAACGCACCACCATTTTGATCATCGAGACCGTCGAAGAAAAACTTTTTGAACCGCAGCCCTTTTCACTTTGCTGCTTCGTTTGTAATAAAACAGACTACGGTTTCCCGTGTGCCTTTCGATCGGACGAGAGCCCTGAGGAATTCCGCTGAAACGGGAAGTCGTATTTGCATGGCCAGTGACATGAATGCTGCCAGCAAACGGAATATTCGGCATTCACATGCATATCGGGGCTAGTCACCTTATCGCGGTTCGCCAATTAACCCTCTCCGTTGAAAACGTATCCGTCCCTTTCTTGAACGCCTGTATGCCCGCCGTGTTCCATTTCACCCCTTTAAACTTTAACGCGGAAAAGGACGAAAATTCAGCGCCGCTTTTCCGTAATCGACGTCAGAGATATCTCGCCGTTTAGACACGCGTTACTCCTGTTGAATATGCATGAGGGGTTAATGCGAAAATGCTTGAAAAGCACTGGGAGGCGTGGTGACATTTGTCGGGAAATCAGGACTCGCTCTAACCGGAATTCGTCTGGCTTCGGCGCAAAAGGAACGAAGACACAGGGGAGACAAGGAAGATACCGCGGCCGCTATCGTAGCTACAGCTACGCTATCACTCGAGCTTGCATCAGCCGTGAACGGCGTAATCAGGGCAATTATGCTTAAAAGAAGACGTCCATCGGAATCACCGGGGGGTCACGCTCCATTTCCATCGTAACGACAAGTGACGATGATCGACGAAGAAATTCGGCTCTGGGCGCAATTTTGACCGCTCTTCGTACACCGGAACGTAATTAGGGCAATCATGCTGGAAAACCCGCTCCAACGGAGAACGATAAAACGAAGACACGGGATATCGGGGGAAATTTTTCTTCCCTTCTTTTTTTTCCCCTCCTCTGCTCCCCGTCGTGGCAGAGACCGATCGATGAAATTTACTGCGGCGGGGAAAAAAGGAAGCGGGATAAAGAGCAAAAAAGAATAATTCGGCCGGCTATGACCAATAAGCGGCGGAATTTTTACGATACCCTGTTATCGATGAGTGCAAACACGAGCCTGGCTGTCGGCCAAACTCCGCGAACACTTTCCTGCATCGTCAACCGTCGGATGCCGATGGTTAAACGGTCATTGTGGGGGGTAATACTCGCAGGAGCAACGTCCTGGTTCGTTTCGTGATCGGTCAAACTCTCGCGAAATCAGGCCCCCCCGAATTTACCATCGCCGCAAGGCGACCGTGCATGAAACTGTGTAGAACTAAGAACGGAAACGCGCTCGTGGATGGTCGATCGCGGTGAATCTCGGGTCCATGACGAACAGTGGCCGTTAAAATGTGGCCTCTGCCTTTGCAGTCACAAATTTCGGAAACTATGTTTGCGTATGGAAACGGGTGCGCAAGCAATCTCTCTGCCGTCTCGCTCGTTAATTAGTTGACACTGCGTGAAAAAGGGCGGAACAGTTTTAAAAACGCAGAGGTAACCTTGCTTCGCGACGTTCGAAATTTGAAGCTCGAAAAAATCCGCCCTCTCGGAGCCTTCACGTGCTATCAAGGAAATATCAATCGCGTTAGCGATATTGATTACGCCGGACATAGGTATACGCGGAAGCTCCCCGCGATAAGCAAACTTCCTTCTATCCAATTTCCCTCGGCATACGCGTGTCTGGTCCCGCGTACAGACAGTATCAAACGTTTCAGCAGCCAATGCTTATTGGTTTCCCTAATTACTATCGACTCGTATCCCGGTCATTGATATAATAGTCAGTGAATCGCTTCGGCGCATCGCTGTCCTGCCGCTACCCAGCCGGTCACGATCGTCGCGAGAGCTTAAAGACACGAAGTAGAATAGAGCAACATTATAATGGGGTTCTCCCTACAGAGAACGTAGCACGGTCTGAAAATCCAATCACCATTCGAAGCGGTCCGACTGTAAAGAGAGCTGCTAGAAAGAGAACGGTAAATAGGTAGCTACACAGGGGCATCGGAAATATTCCACGCAACTTGCCGATGTCCGTTCCGCAACCGATCGTTCGGAATACAAAGGGAATATATCGCTGGTAAATAGGGAATTCGAGTTACCCGGCATCGGGCTGCAACGTATTAGAGGGAATACACCGTTTGACGAGAGGGGGAGAAATAGGGCTGTGCATCTATGCCGATAAGAAGCTCAACGACTGGCTGTTAAGCTTCTTCGTTAGTGCACCATCGTTATCAGTTAGACACCGCGACGACGATAGAATTTAAGGAACTCTTAAGACGAACGACTAAGGTGCCCCCGGGGGAATTTCAGCTCGGTTATGAATCCTTAGCAGAGCCGTTCAAACCGGAGTTATGATTCTTATGATCGTGAACGTTGCCGCCGGTGGATTCTTTATTGTCACGAACGGTTAATGATCAGAAACGGCGGAATCACCCCGATGTTCTCGTAATCTCCTCCTCTATCGGGACAAACGGGGAAAAACGGGGACCCCGCCTGGTGAGATTAGAAAGTTAACACGGGCGGCAGCTTAGTAACGTTAATCGGTGGGAATATTCGGGGAACGAGTTCTGATCCCAGCGAACTTTCAGAATTATTCGTCGGAGCGCGGGGGCGAGATAGGGGAGGGCTGGAGATGGAAACAATGTTGCTCGTTTGGTTACCTAATTCCGTTCGAAGTTGAATTCCCCTTGCACCGCGTTCAAAGTGCATTCAGGCGCCGCGGCGCGCCGTGCGATGCGGTTCGTGGCAAACGTTCGTAGGGATCCATCTCTGATTCAAGTCAGATTTGTTGGCGTAACAATACGCGGCGCGCACACGCAGGATCGCGACCCTTTACGGCTGCGTATGCGTGGCTCTATTCACCGGTTCTGTCACGCAAACAGAATTCCTTTCTGCCCCAGCATTCTGTGTCACGGGAACTCGCCGAAAATTCGTGGAATATTTTCGTTAACGAATTTGACAATTGCTCGTCTAAAACGGGATGATCGAGCGACGAATTCCAGGAGTTGCCGCGAGTCCCTCCCGGCCTGCCGGTATTATAAAATATTCAAACAACCCAGGCACGTGTACATGCGTACATTCTGTAGGTATCTAACGGCGAATCAACGCTGAAAACAATATAATGAAACCGCGCTAATCTGCGCCAATCTGTCCTCCAACGTCTATTAGCGAAGCGAAGATCCAGGTTGAGACTGCGTCTAGCAGGTCGCAACAAGACGTTTAAGGTCCCCGCGACCCCTCGCGCGTTCTAACTTTTGCACAGCGCGGATGGCGAACGCAGTTACAAGTTTCCCAAGTAATACCGTCGAGCGTGTAATCGCGACGCTATCAGGAAATACAAGCCGACGCCGACGCGGCCCGCACAATTAGCTCTTCACCAGCGCCAGAGACACGGCAAGACCTTCTGCTTTCGTCGTTGCGCCGTCGTGCAAGCGCGATTATTCAAATTGTTTCGCCGCGGAAGCAAACGGGGACGTCTTTCTCGCCGGTTGTACCGAGTTAATTCGCGCGTCAAATAAATGGAGCGGCGCGGAAACGCAACGGTAGTTCAGAATTGTCTCATCCATAGTAGGTACGACTTAATGGAAATATGGCACTCGAACGAGACGGAGCCGTCTGTGTCGCGCAATTGAACTCGTTTCGCGCGTTCGCCTCCCTCCGTTCCGTCGGCGTCAGAATTTCACCACGACCCGGCCCTTTTTTTCCCCGCCCTCCTTCGAGTCTTCCCTGTTTACTCCGACGTAGTTAGTTTAATTAAGGCTTAACGCGGGCCAAGCACCGTCGCTGTCTAGCTTTAAATGAACACGTCCCCGGACACGTTGCCGCGGTGGTAAATTGCCGGAGATAGCACGGCGAATTCAGCGTAAGCGGTGTCTTAAGGCGACGGGAAGTCGGTGTAGCATTGATTGTAACTGGAGATCAGATAGCGGCGTTATGCAGAGCTTCGTCCGACCGAGTGAATTAACACGGAATAAGGATACCACGAACGGATACCCGCAGCCGAGAAACTAAAGCCATGCAAGTTAGACGTCGGCTAATGCCATTCCAAGACGCAAACTTTCCTGCTCGGCTCGCGGGTCTACCACGGCCGTTTCTGTTTCGTCGCGTAGCCTTTCCCGCTGGTTAACGTTGCGTTACGTTACTTTGCACTTTCCTAGTCGAGTCATTTCACGGGGATTGATTTTCTACTTATCTCTCTCTCTCTCTCTATATATATACAGATTAGTATTTGTTTAGGCAGGAGCTCTGTTCATCTTACATATAGAGGATAAATATTTACTCATAGTCCGCGCACAGATTTCCTTCACGAATTCCATTCGGGGCTCGATAGCAACGTGAAATCAGTAGGCAATATTTAAGCAGCGCCCCCCTGTAGAAACCGCCGCGAAAGAAATCAAGGGTTCCGGACGAAATAAGTTGGTCTGGCCAGAGGCGAAGTAACCGAACCCACTGCGAAACATGTACGTCCACTAATGCCATTGTGAGAGGCAAAGTTTGCCCGCTTTTCTGCCCCTTCTTACCGTGCGTCTCTCGTTCTACCATGTTTCTATCCAGCGTGTAGCCCCTCGTATCCACAGAGAGTCATTTTGCAAAGTCGTGCGGTATTCGACGAAAGACAGATTTTATCGTGACCACCGTGTTAACGTTAACATACAAAGCGCAATATAAAATGTTACGAAGGGCGAATGAGAACCATTTACGTTACGGAGAGGAATGTAGAAGCCATGAATAACACAGGAACACAATTTCGCTCGTTTTGTCCAGGCACAACGACCTACCGTGGAACATACGCAAGTTCCTGAAGAACCAGCTGAGGGAGTTCAGGTTTGATGACCTGCGGGATACTCATCCTTGGTCACGGAGCGCCTGGAGCCACACAGATCTCAGAAGATTGAAGGAGGGCATGGTTGCAGCGCAGGTGAGCTCAATAATAACCGCAATAACGCGAGCCCCCGCGAAATACATTAATCCGGCGAAACGCGGAGAAGCTGTTTCGCGAATCATGAAAGCCGACGATATACGTGTACATATTTTTCACCGGGCTTCCGTAGACAGGGTCCAATTACTCGCAGCGCTCCCGCGCCTCTCTGTCATACCGCGATAAACGTTTGGCTGCGAATTTTCTCGAGGAAGAGCCACGCTCGCGAAAGGATCGATGCGCCATTTGAAACACTTTCCACGAAAATCCTCTGTCTCCGCCGCCCCCACCGCCCCACCCTTGAACAAAGATTTATGGGTCGGCGAAAATTACGAGCGACCCCTTCGCGCAGATGCGAGAGAATCGAACGACGATAGGTGTTCGAATCGTCTGCGAAACGATTCCTGTTCCCGTCCTTCGTTTTCGTCCGTCGAGCTGGCCTGCCCCGGCAATTAGTCGAGCGTGCGATTTTCCAGTCGAGAAAACTGAAGTTCCGCGCGGGCGACAGAGAATCGCGCGTCTTCCTGGCTCGATCGCCGTCGACGGATCGCGCATTCGATTCGAACGGGAAAATCGCTTCGACACACGGTATTTAAAGTGCGCGCAATTATGTCGGAACTCTTTGTTTCGCGATGCTTCAATTGCACCGCCACCTTTTCGCCTCTCCGGCTCGTACGGCGGACCGGGATTAATTAAGTCACCCCGATGCGAACCTCTTTCCTTTCCTTCGTCTCTCGGCTTCGTGTCTTCCGTCCCCGGCGCCGCTGTGCAAGACATTGCGAAAATAGCACCAGCAAGACGAGTTAATGTAAAACGAGGCAGTCAAAACGCGGATAACCTTGACCCGTTAATATCCCGCGTTTCTACAAGATTACGCGCGGGTGAACAAGAAAATTTGTCGCCCATCACTACGGGCACAGCTGCGCTCGTTCACCTCGATCTCCCTTCGATTAATCTCGCTCAATCGTTGCCCGAGTAACGACTGCACGGAAAAGTTGCCCAGAAACTCTCGATGTTTCTGATCGACCACGGCCTCGAGGCACCATTCACGTCCGGCAAGAAAGCTCTCTCCACGGCCGGATGAAAAGGCTGCGCCAAAAAGTTCGTGTACCGGGACGAACGTACCCTCGAGAAGGAACGAAAGGCCTCCATTCCGGCTTAGCAATCAAATAAATCTTTTCTTTGCTGGCTTTCCCCCCTCTCGAACCACTCGAAACGTCCGATCGGGGCTTTTCGTGGAACACGAAAATGTGGGAATAGCGGAGAGATCGGTCGAGGGACTTCGACCAAGACACCATCGAAGAGGAAAGGAGGACTATTTCGAGAAAATAGAATGTCTCTCTTCTCTTACCCTTTACTCCGGACGATAATGTTACGCCAAACGATGTAGGAAAACGGGAGGTACGGTAACAGAAAATCGTGATTGTTCAGCCTCCTGGCGAGGGTGAAGGTGAAGGTGAGGAGCGAAGCGAGCAACGCTCTAACCGGGCGATCGAGCAAATCCGGAGATAAGCGATTCCTTCTGCGCTCAAGTACCGTCTAAAGTACTGTGAACTTTAATCCGACAATTTTGCACCGAAACCCCACCGAACTCGTTAGCGGGATTAACATTACCCGCGGCCATAATTTGTCTTATCCGGTTCCATCTCGGGCAGAGCGAAGCCGCCAATCCAAACGTATCCGCGTGCCGCGTTTCGATCGATTTTTATTTCCCGCACCTTCGTTACCGGTATCAACGGAAATAAAATTGCCGAATAGAATCGGGTTAACCGGGGACCGTTTATCCGACTCGCTAACTCGCTTAACGACGAAACACCTCTCAATGGGGGGGAATTTTATGCAAGCAGACGACGTCTCTCCGCGATGGAATCGCGCGATGAAAGAAACCAGCGTCCGTGAAAGAAGTTTCGCGCGCAAACGTGCAAAAATGATTTTCGCTTCATAAATCGTATGAAAACCGCCGCACGTTTCATGTGTACTGACATCGTTTCCACCCCTCCCATCCCCACATTTCGACCTCGGTGGCCGTGCATTCAAAGGAGAACAGAGTAACGAAAGAAAGGCACGCAGCCCGAGCGACGTTACGAATTTCGTGTTAAAGTCGACGGGCGCGGATCCTCGCTGACCTGCGCGCGTCCCTCGATGAAATTTGTTACCTGTAAAATTGCTTTCGCCAGGAAATTCGCGGCGATCGCTCGAACCCGATATTCATGCGGCGAAAGGATGTATCGGACGTGGCGCGACCCCAAGGGAGTCTAGACGGAAATACCATTTTTTAACGCAGTCGCCAGGCAAGGTTGTTTCACGGTACACGGATGTCGAATTCGACGGAGCGCACGCTGTACACACCTGCCACACTACTGTACCGTGGACGTCTCTCTACGTCCGGATTCACTTGACACGAAGATGTGAAAATTTCTGGATTCTTTGCGCAGCGGGTCGGGGGCGCGAGATATGGATCGCGTCGTGGCCCAATTACAACGGAATACAATTACATACTATGCCGATGAATTTCCGTGAAACCGTGGTATAGATACCTGACATTTCGTCTGTTAATAAAAAATCACTTTACTTTCTCTGAATCGGCAACGAGTGAGTTATTGCTTTTCAAGACGCCGGACAAGAAATTCCAACGAACGTTGCAACAAGGGTGCGTGGCGCGAAATCAACGTTGAAATAGAAACGGTATCAGCATCCCCCTTGCCTCCCCCTCGAAGAAAATTCCCCCCCGGGGACCTCTGAGCAGTACCACGGCCCCGGTTGCTCGTTAGTAAAACAGTTTCCCGCTGATCCCATCTATTAGAAGCTCGTCTAGACGCGATTATGGCGAGCGTGGCCTAACAGCCGCATGATAAAGAGGAGCAGCAGGCGGTCGGGTCCGAAAAGTCGAGCCCGAGGAAGCGGATATTGAGGCAGGGCACGGCCGAGAAGACCACTTCATTATTTCCCACCGGCGTTAATTCCTAGGTGTCACACGTCGCTGTGAGGGGTGAAATTCAAATAAGCTTCTTACGGTGGCGCGCAACCTGCGGCACACGTAGCAACACAAGCCAATTTAATTAATACCGTAATTAAAGGCGAATAGTAATTACGGGAATAGCATGAGGCCGGCGTAGTTATGAATAGCTGGAGCGCTCGGTGGCGCCAGGAAAGTGAATTTTAAAGCAGCGGGGTTCCAAGGGTCGCGAGATACGAGGACTTCGGAATGACTGTGTACACTAGTTCGGGGGGGACGACCTCTTTATCGGGTAGACGGGAGTCAATTCGAATGACCGTGGAGGGTGGGGGGTGAAGAATTGATGCAATTATCGGCTAGAATGCTTGACAAAACGGGTGGCTAATTTTGTGGGTCATTTCTCAATGTCGGCGTGCTCCTCAAGGTATTCAGTTTGCTTACATCGAGGCGAAAGGGGTAACTCGCAGGCTATGCACGCCGGGACGAACGTGTATGCATGCATATATGTATGCATAATATGCGTATACTGTACAGAGGAGCTGACAACCTAGTCTCGACTCGATCCATCACTGTCCCGGTTAATTCAGACAGAGCGGGGAAAGCATCCGTTGCGAAAAGGTTACGAAACATTGATCGTGACGCCAGTCCTCGGTGCAGTTGGAACATCTCACTTCGCGTTCCTCGGCGTTTCGTGATTTCGACGGAGCAGCAAAGGATGTGTAAGCGCCTCATTTAACAATGAAACGCGAGGCCAAATTCTATCCGACGCTCTCTTAAGCAATTTTCGAAGAGTTCTTACGCAGTCCGCTCTATGATACGCGTACCAAGTTTTTCAACGAAAGCCGCACGGGACCCGGTAGAAATCTTGGTGTATCGAGTATCGAGAATGTCGCCCGATAGGACCGTGCAGAGAAACGAACGCGTCGAGCGAAAAATTCGGCACACCGATGCCAACATTGCGTACCACCTTGAAATAATTCACTCGCGAACGGGGAACAAAACTTGTGAATCGCGCAATAGTTCGAGGGCCACAGTTCACACCCCCCGAAGTGTTTCGCCCGAGCTACAAGAGTGCACCCTCTAATATCATTAAACTGTGACGCGTGTCTTTAAACGCGATTGTGTCCCGCCCGGGAGATTAATGTATGTAAAAATGTTTCTACAAACGCGAGTGCTGCTGGATTTTGCGCAAAACGGCGACGGTGCAACGAAATAGAAAGGAAGAGGAAAACAGCGCGGGGAGTGCACGAAGAAAAAATTATCCTTTTCATACGCGGACACCTTTTCACAGAACGTCTGACGTGAAATTCTGTACAAGCTGGTTCGAAAAGAAGGCATCCACCGGGAGGACAGAACGTCCGCGAGCGGTTCGAGGCGTTTAATCGTCATTCAATTCGTTAACGCGAAATGGGACAAAAAACCGACGATCGTCGAGGAAAGGCGACGAGTATTCCGAGGCGCAATTCCACGATTTTTTCCAAACATACCACGTCAAGGGGCGAGGGTGGGCCGTTAATTAAGAACAAATTCTTGTCGTGGTTGAAATTGCTTGGTGACAGCGCCGTGGGGTAAAACCGGGGTAGGGAATGATTGCGTTAACGGGAAATCAAAAGTTCCGGGGACGCGGTCGTTTACAAGGCGGTGCTCTCGCTTGATCATCCGCTCGAAAGTTCGTTTCACCCGGGGATTAAATTATTGCCGTGTCGCAATTAGCCCCTCGGTCAAAAAGCACGGCATTCAGGCACTTTAACTCGCGGCAGGCAGATTATAGCCGTAAAGATTTTGCTAGGAAAGTAAGGAAGTCGTAGAAACTGAGGGGAAAAGGAAGTGTCGTGGGTCACGCTGCGAAAGCATCGCGGCTCGATGGGACTGAAATGGAGTTGGAGGAAGATATGAAAAAAAAGGGGTGGAAAGCACCCTTGTACCACCTGCTGATTTATGACAGCACGGTGAAAACGTCACGCTCTGAGCGTACATTTCGTCCGACCCTGTTAGAAATAAAACTTCGCCGCCGTTCCTCGCGTGCAAGGCACTTCAAATGCGACACTTTAAATGGTTGATAAAGCTTGAAGTCAATGGCTGAGAATCAGGCGACACTCGGTATTCTACCATTTTAAATAGTGAATGCTTCAAAATGTACCACGTTTATGTTTCACGCAAAATCCTATCGCAGTATCGAGGTACATAACGGTATTCTAAGAACGGCGGTCGTCCGGAATAATGTGTTCCCGTTTAACGCGCAACAACGACAGAGGAACGCACGAGACGAATTTTTATGCGGGCTCACGTCCACCCCCGGCACCTCATGTCAACCCGAATGAAATATCGTGAACCTTGTTTAATCCAGGGGATCTGATACATCGGTCTCATTTACTCCGAGCAACCGAATACATTCTTAGGCCGTGTATGCATTGCGAGCTCGAGGGATAAATAGTCCCTTATTTATGTCCCCCGATATTCCTGTATTCAAAATTCAAAACCGCGCCCGCCGTTACGCTCGTGTAATGTCATTTTAATTACCTGCTGGGCGATGACGAATTGAAATGAAAAATTATCGTTCGAGCTAACGCGCCGTCGTTACACGCGACACGTTATCATCGTAGTTCCCCGCTCGCGCACGAGTATTTCGATCGACCGATATAATTGGACACGGAAAAATTCGATGGTACATCTGCGATAATCAAAAGCGCGATGTCA
Source organism: Nomada goodeniana (assembly GCA_963969485.1). Classification (NCBI taxonomy): domain Eukaryota; kingdom Metazoa; phylum Arthropoda; class Insecta; order Hymenoptera; family Apidae; genus Nomada; species Nomada goodeniana. The sequence continues at coordinate 15,804,308 of OZ018303.1, forward strand.
CGCGATCAAACGGGAGCTTGGATAAATGTCCGCGGTCATCGATAATTATCGTATAGATAGCTATTTGATGGAAAAACTCACCGACAATCGTCGTTTCTCTGTTTCTCTGTTTCAGTTCTGGTCGGCTTACGTGCCCTGCTCCTCCCAGTACCTCGACTCGGTTCAGCTGGCCCTGGAGCAGATCGACCTGATCCGTCGGCTGGTCAACAAGCATCCTGAAAGCATGGTCCTCGTTACGACAGCGGAAGGTAAACCGTTTCACGTGCAATTCTACGCCTTTGTAACATCACCCCCGTTTGCCTCGCTGCGCATCGAGAAACAATGTCAGCCCCCCAGGTAGTTACCAGACGATTGCTTCGACGCGGCCAAAGAGCGCCGCGAAACGCTGACATGTTCGAGTCGGGCCCTGCGCCGTTCTACGGACACGGCTGACGGCAATTCAACGGCCAAAGAATCGCCAAGGGAACGGGGAACGCGCTCGAATATCGTGTTAAACATTACGCGGGCCGTGAAGAGAAATTTTCAATCGCGCGCATTCGCTTGGCACCGTGCCAAATCGATTCGACTTTTCCCCCAGGCAAATTGTTATCAACTCGCGCGTCGCTCGTCAAAGAATTTTCAGCGAACGCGCGACCTATATTTCGCTGCTCTAACTATCGGCGGAAGGGGACGGGTCGCCCCGTTGTAACCATTAACGGGACGCTGCGTTCGAAACGAAACCAGAAACCCGTGTATCGGATCCAGCCTCGCATTCGTTGGTTCCCCAAGGATATGTTTGCGCGCGCGTTAACAGTCATTACACCCTGCTCGAAGCATTGGATAACCGGTCGGAAAGCTCGCGTTAAATCGTCGGCTAAGGTAAACGGAGCGGCGATCGGGACGCGCGACTCGCGCAAACGCACCTATCGTTTCGCGAGTCCGCCGCGTCATTCTTTAATAGAATCGGCCAACCGATTCGCAAATTAAACGCGAAATTGTTAATTGCCAGTCAGCGTTAAGGCCGTGCGAGCCACGCGATGGCCGCGTTCATTTGTGAGTACGAGCGTCATAAATAATACCATCGCGATCGATCTTCTGCGAGCTTCGTGTAAAATAGCAGAGCGGCATAGGGCACGTACCGACGTGTTCACGGATACATATATGGACGCATGGAGATATCCCCATATATTTGGAGATAGCTTTCGCGACGTCAGCGTTCTCGAAAAAGGTATGCCTATCGTATTCGAGAGTCGTCGATCTTGGGGTTCCTGCAAGGCGACGCTCTCTTTTGCGAGCTTCACACGCGAAGAATATGAAATCGAGCCCGGAGGTCGACGAACGTCGGGAATTACCATTCGCTATTTGTTCCCAGAATGGGCCGTCCAACGTTACACCCCGCGAGAATTTCTGGCTCGGCGCCAATGCAAGCGGGAGGCTGGGCACACGGCCGCCGAAAGAACTCTTTCCCCTCTTAAGAAAAATCTTCGACCAGTGAATCTTCCTACCCGTCCCGCTCCGTTTTTTTCAATTTAATTAATTCCCCGTCGCGATCAAGCAGTTTGCAAGATGTCGCCGGATAATGAATGGACTCGCCGCGAAGAAGAGTTAGCTCCTCCCTGGAACGTGCGCCGGAAAACAATCTAACTTTTCACCGTCGGTCCTCGACGAAATTTACGCACGTACGATATGAAATGCCCGATCGAGGTCGACGAACGTCCGAACTTGTCGTCCCGTGTTTGCTTCCGGTCGGCCGTGCGACCGTCGCGTTCGCGAGCTGCTAGATTCCCTGGACGAACGCCAAACGTCGCGGAGGAAGCACGAGGGAATCTCTGGTCTTCTTTCGGCGTCGTGGAAAAATCATGCCAGCACTCCCCGTTATTATCGTCACCATGAATACACTTCCGAGAATTTAGGGTGCATCTTAAGTCGCGAGAGAAGAGGCGTCCTTTCAGGAACGAGGCGATCCTCCGTCCCCGATGTAACGACCGACTTCTTTCTAGTTCCGGGTCTTAGAAAACCTATTCCGCGATGATTTGTCCGAACGCCGAACAGAAGAGGCGCGCTAGAATTTCCCGGTCGCTGCTCCATTCAGATATTCCATAGGAGCGGGAATAGACTGCTCGATGGGCGTCGATGAAAATTCAGGCCGAACGTCTTTGATACCAGCGGCAATTCCGGGCCCGTAATCTCTCGTCGGCCACGAATGGGGGTAAGAAACTGGAGGATCGATGAGCACCGGGAAAAATGGTACCTGGTGGTTGGCGACGGCTCGATGAGTTGTCGGCGCGGATCAACGAGAGGGAAGAGCAAAAGTCGAACAAAAGGGACGTACCTACACTATGCTCGAGGTTGGATCGTCTAAGCTCGATACTCGCGTCGCGTCGGTCGTAAAGGATAAGACATGTTTGTAAAAGCGAGTGCAAAGGAAATAAGGCAAACTGGCTCCGTAATAAACGCAAGGAACGACGTTCGGAAAGAGTGCAGTAGAATCGCGATGGGCTGCTAGGCGGTTGCACTTAGGGTTCGACGAAACGAGATTAAATGCAGAATATTCAGAAAGATGTTCCCGGCCGATACCGCGCGTTCTCATAAAATATTTTCAGTCGTACCCCGTGAAACGCGAACAAGAACATAACACGAGTCTGATGAGAAAACGTCGGATAGCCCGGGAAGATTCAGCCAGTTGTAAATTTCAACTGGAATGGAAAAATGTCAAGCCATACCGACCCTTCTACCGCACTCGATAAGCCGAACCACGGCGACTGCATGTCGGCATGCACATGCATATGTAAATAGACATGCAATACTCGGTCGTATATACTTCACTCGAGCGCGTGAGAGGACGATTGTTCAAAATTTCCAGACCCTTTTCGACTTGCCCGAAAAACATATAGTACGCTACTAACTGAATTTATGGAGCGTATAACATCGACGGAATGCTCACTACTTTTAGTAGGAATCGTGAAAGACAATACTTCATTTTCATCCCTTCGCTAGGACGAGCTATACACGTGTACTCGTGACGGCAGACATCGTGAAGTTCGTGTAAATTAAATTCTTGCAGCACATTTCGAAGACTGTGAACGGGTGAATATTTTATTGTCGAATACATAAAGAGTCGGGGCTACCTGGATTTTACGCGGTACATCTGGCACGCCCGAGTCGTCGTTATTATTATTAATTGGTACGCGTTATCGACGATCCAATGCGGCCCGGGCTATTTTCTAAAAAACCACGGGCTTCGCTGGCCAGCTTACCTCGGGCGATCGGAAACTTTCGACGTAAAGCGTACTTTCGTGGGCTACCCTGGATGGACGATAATTCAAAACGTCCAGGGTGTTCGATGCCGAAGATTTACGGCGAACAAAGAGGAACTCGATGCCCCCGTTTACGATTCCTCGGTGCTCGAAAATTCCAAAGGAGATAGAAGAACCCCTTCAGAAAACGCGGACGGGCCGATGAACTCGAAACTCGTACCACGTCGACGAGCACGTAATAGCCAACGTGTACATACGATCTACACATAAAGGGTTGTGAAAAAGTTGAACCGTTGGCAAAATGTGCGCGATGCCGGAGGAGCGTATAAATCAATTCGCGCCGTAAATCGAGGTTCATCGACGGCCAACGGTTCGCCACTGGCGCTTCCTTCTCGATTGTTCTTCCATTAGGAGCTCAATATACCGTAATCCCCGACCACCAGGCAAGCACGGGGAAATTAAAGTTGCCGCGAACAAATTGCTGGGCAACGGGACGCTCAATTTGCTACCGCCATTCACGTACCAATGAGCCACGATATTTTACAACGAGCTAAATACAAACACGGTTGCTCAGAATGCAATCGAATCCGATGAAAATAATCAACGCGAACGCACATATTTGCTGGGCACGAACAAACGGATTACGATTACCTGAACAAAATTTTGCATTAATACACGAATAAAATATATATTGCGATGCTACTTTCCGATACATGCGTTTGCATCGAGGTTACCGCCAATGCTCATTACCAGCACGGGTGTGCGCTCAATTTTACGAGCAACGGTGCATCGTACACTTCCGACGTCCGATGCAACCGGCCGAAGTGATTAAGCTCGTTAAAAAGAACAGAAACGAACTGTTGCGGCCCCGCATTACATATCGACCAGTAAATTCATTTGGCCGCGCGGGATCAGCCTTCCATTAGCGTGGATCGCGGTGAACGCGAGCAGCCTGATTGCTCGCCGTCGAAAGGGCCAAAGGTTCGAGTTCCCCGCAACAAATGGCGTTTCGAGGATGAACACCGGATGGACGTTGGCGCCACGCGGCGACACACGACGACCCTATTGTACACGGATCTATCGGTAACCCGGAAACGGCGACCTAACGCAATTTGTACGCGGTGTTTTAATCGAATTCGAACGACACCGAGCCCGCGAATCCGATTTCACGGGGCTCGATGGTCCCGCCTTTACACGCGCGGCACTCGATTAAAACGATTAAACCGGGTGGAATCGAATTCGCGGCGCGCTGACTAAATACTGACAAAATATTCGTGCCCGCAAGACGGATTTCCACGAAAGCACCGCGTTTCATTATTCCTCGGCAACGGATCAATCGAGCCGTGTTCGCGGATCGTAATTAATGATCCGAGCGATAATGCTCGTCGTTCGACGACGGCCAATTTGAACGATCCTATCGGACCGTCGATCGAGGATGCGAGATAAATTGGATTAATAGCGCGCGTCTAGCGTTTGCGATCCACGGGGGAAGCGTTTATACAATTCGTCTGAGGACCTCCAACGGTGTACGAAGGGAGTCTGCTATAATTAGCGAAATGATGGCTGCCAGGAGGATAAGGGGGGAACGTTGCAATCCAGCGTGGGCACAGTAATTGGGACAATAATAATAATGACAATTGAGAGTGTTCAAGGGAGACTTAATGTGTGATTTCAGGCATTGAGAGGGCGCACAAGGAGGGTAGATTAGCGAGCCTGATAGGGGTCGAAGGAGGCCACGCCGTTGGAGCGAGTCTGGCAGTCCTGAGGATGCTGTACGAGTTGGGTGCCAGATATCTCACTCTCACGCATACATGTAACACGCCTTGGTGAGTTTACCAATTGAGAGAATGCCAAATTATACCGGCATCATCCTTGATTCCGCTTCCAAAGGCTCGCGCGAAAATACCGCGACAATTTATGGTCAACGGGTAACCGGGGCTCGTCACTATATATTCGCTATGCGGATCATTCAACTCGTAACCACAGATAAAGAGCTTTATTCGTAAGCGATTTATCGTAATGCGTTGCCGTGCGTGCATCAATCATCGCGCTTCTGCGTAACGATGTAAACGGGGTATTGTCGTTGGTCCGTCACGTAGGTATTTTATAGACGAAAACTCGTGGACGAACGACGTGTAACGTCAGAGGGCTTGCGCGCCGTGTTACAAATACAGACTCGGGGTTTATCGTTTCGCAGTAAAAACGCTCCACAAATGGCGCAGTAAAGGGAACGCGTGAAACGCACGTGAGAAACTTTTGCAACAAATGTTTTTTTACACCCGCGATAAATTGAAAACGTGCACCCCTAACCGGGCGAAATATAGCGGCGAAGTTCGACACGAATGCGTTCCAACGTTCGGGGCATAAATTTATGAAATGTCCGGGCGACGGTCGGCCGACTGATTTTTGATATTTCTGACGAGCGTGTTCGGGGTGCAACGCGAAATCGAATTCGGCCGTGCATCGACGTTTCTCCCCGCCCAAGCCGTTTCGGATGACGGGGACGAACGTCGTGTCGACCGTTTCTGTTTGAAGTTTGCGATGGCTCGTAGAGATTCGGCATTACGTATAAGGGTCGCGCGACCCAGCTGCCGGCACCGGATGTCAACAGAAATATTATTTTAGAGCAAACAACGGACGAATTCCCTTTTACGACACGAGCAGTGTTCCTGATTTCGCGATATTTTTCGTTTCCCGTGAAATGAGGAACGAGATTGTATTTCTCAACGATTCCCGAGAATTCTCGGGAAATTAAAGGTCCGAGGCCGCAGAAGTCCAGTGGGTCCGACGGATGGACTTCCGCAGGTTCTGACCAACTTTTCCAGTTGGCTGAGGCTGAGCTTACGACTCTAGGGTTATACCTACTGGACTGCGGATTCTGATCAACTTTTAGCTGGACCTACGATCCTTGGAACCGACCTATCGGACGTCCACGTTTTCCGACCATCTTTTGCCAATTATTATAAATGGAATTTATAATAATTCGATTAAACTTAAGTTTCTCGGGAATTGGAAAATAAGCAATTACAAGAGTTTCTCGGGAAAATACCGCGCTGAAACACAAGCCGCCACGCCAACTGCACCGACGTACACGTACAGGTGAAAAAGAGACGGACAGACGACGACACAGAAAACTGGATAGCGAACAATATAAAGTCTCGAACGAACCGACGATTTTTGCAGAGGCACGTCATCCGACAACGTTTGCAGAATCTCCACGGAATAAAGCCCGAATTTATTTTACACCTGGACGTGCGGGGTATAAAATTAAATTGCTAGCCGGTGGTATAAAGTGCGATCGTTTTCGAAAGATCTGAAAGAAATTGTACCCTCAACACCTCCGTGTTTCCGAAAAATTATTCTCAACCGACTTCAATTTCTCCGTTCTTCACGTGTAGCGGCAGCGCGAACTTTATTCGCAAATATTAACGGCAATAACGTAAGTCGTAAGGTAAAGAATAAGTGACAGGAACGAAAGATCTGCCGATCGACTATTATCTTATTGCGGGCTCACGTCTTACGGCGAATCGCGGCGATTTACCAAGCTTAAACGCGACATGCCGCGAGAAACCACCGTCCCGTTAAAACGTTGGCGAACAAAAGATCCGAACCCGTAAAATTTTTCTTTTATTCGTGCTTTCATTTACGCACAGCAATGCGTTAATCGACGGATACCATGAGTCGCACGCGAATTAATTGAACCGTATTCAACATTATCTGCTCCACGGAATCGCCGATATTGACCGCGCTTCGCGTTTCGCGACGCCAACGGATCCCGAAGATTCATCGGGAAACATCTACGCGAGCGGTGCCTTTCAATCGGTGGCGTTCAAGCGAACACGTTCCGGTTAAACGGCCAGCGGGAGTCCTTGGATGAAAGTTGAAAGTGGCAACGACGATTAGATTCACCTCTTGCTCGCCGCGTCTCCAACGATCGATTGTCGCGTCGCCAGAGCATCGCCAGCGTCATCGTATAATCGTTCTGTTCGCCAGCTTAGAGAACATCGCGCTAATACGGACGATTATCGCCACGAAATTGCTCGGACTCGTGGAAAGCCCGTTTCTAGCGATCCACGTCCAGCACATCTCCGCGTAATCCTATCAACGCGAGACGTGTTTACGAATCTGCCCGCCACCGTTATCGTTCCTCGCAAACTCGTCCAGATAATAGTAATTAATACCTTGTCGCCGGACAAATATTCAGTGTTCGCCGTGGTATTTGACAGATCGGATTGATTATTCGTATTAAGACAGAGTTATCAAGTTTCGATCGACGAAACAGGGTGAGATGAAGGTAGATTGGTTGTTTGTTTGTTTGTGGAGAATTTCGCTTCGAAATCAGAGCGTTTGTACACGGCGCGGCAGAGTCCCTGTAGTTATTAATTCGACGAACAATTCGGCGGGGGTTGCTTAGTATTACAGACGTAGGGCCGCGTGATTAGAGGGTATTGTACGACAGTAATGCTGAGGATTGTTGCCATTGAGTTACTGACCTATTGGTTCGTTAGGGCAGAATGCAGCACAGCGGATGAACCCGGTCAAGTGGCTCGCATCGGTGGCCTCTCCAATTTCGGCAAGGTGAGTAGAAAACAAACCTTTGTTCCTTACTTCAACGAGATCCGGCACGTGGCGTCCATTGAATGCCGTCTAATGTACTTCGACAAGCGTTGGGAATTAACGGGTTAGAGGAAAATTGAAACCTCTTCGCTTTAGAATTTAATACAATCGATTGACGCTGAAGATTCAGTCTTTGTTTAATTTCGAGTTGGTAGTCCCGACATTCTACAGTTAACTCCCACGAATTCTCTTTCGCTACATAAACGTAAGCTACCGGTCCCGGATGAACATTCGCGTCGGACGAGCTACTTTTTTTTATCGAAGCAGAAGTGGAGACGTTTGTCGGATCCCGAGGATTTTCCACGGCGGCGAGGAAACTCCATGTTTTACGAGTTGGATTAAAACATCGTGTGGCTTTCTATCCATCTGGTTACGTGTTACGTCGTGAAACGACGGTTTCCTTCCCGCCGGATCGTAAATCTGACGTACCTTTTAGCCTCTATCAAATCGATGAGCCATAAATATAAGAGAATCTAATGAGTATTTAAGGGGGAAAAGTCGATTGGCGCAAGAGGTTACGAAGTACTTAAACTTTTTAAAGATAAGAGGAACAGTTTCACGAACGGAACTGGTCGATCGAAAAGTTCCAAGTAGAAAGATTCAGAGGCGAGTTATTTATGAAAATTACCCGTGGGGATTCGTGGTATTCGCGGCGAAGTATTCACGAATTCTCGAGCGAACCTCTGCACCTGTGCGAAGGAAAATTATGGGCTGCATCGATCAGCCGGGGGTGCAATCGTTCGTGTTTGAAACCTGCATACCTCGAAGGCTAAAGTTCCATTTCCAAAGGGTCAGCTGGTGGAGCCGACAATTTGCACGATCGAAGGGCCTAAATATCTTTGAACTTTTACCAATTATTTTCGAAGAACCTTTACACTTTTCCGGGGGTGAAAGCCGCGAGCACAGACAATGGTCAGCGACGTTCGCAAAATACACCGTAAAGGTGTACGGAGTGTCGAGTAGTTACAGCAATTTCTTTCTACGTAACCGTTCAGAGAAAAATTTCATCGTTTATTGAGGGCATGTCCGGAGGAAAGATCGAGCAAAATGGAGACTGAGATGGACGACGGATATGACGGCGAGAGTAAGAGGAAAAGGAGGAATGTACGAGAAAGTACTTGGGAACCGTGGTCTCGACTTAAGTCAAGGAAAAGTTCCAGCTAACAGGAAGATAAAAAGGAGGCAGAAGGGAAAGGGTGATCGTTTAAATATTCAACGAAGACCGCCTACGTTAGCTTCGTTAAGCGACCGAGGCCAGTTTAAGAAGCCAGTCGAAGCGTTTGTTTCGTTCGCGTAACCGGAATCAAGGGTTATTCACTTGACTCCATCATCCGTTCAACAGTTTCCCCCTTCTTCCCTTTCGGCAAACTTCTTACAATCTTCGAAGCCCTCGGTCTACGCTTCACTCTTTAACAAAAAAGAAAGGCGCTGAACGCACGAACATCCCCCGTTCTCCACGCAACCACAGAAAATGGTGGCGCGGAGTCCATTTTAAGTTTCTGCCGCGAAATTTCGAATGCCTCTCTCGCGATTGTCCTCCGTCGTTTCCACTCTTTCCCCTCCAACTTCTCGTTACACAACTTTGTCGCATTATCCATGAAACTTCCTGTCTATTTTCGCGACGAAAAGAACGAGGGAGACAAGAGAGTTTCGCCTGCTCGTCTAACTAATGCAAGCGTATCTTCGTTTTTGTGCAAAACTGTCCTTGCTTCCAAATATCGAGATAGGGGGGACGAGTTTCGCAGAAATTTATGCGAATTAAGTCGTCCATCGTTACGCCAAGGAAGTCTAGCACCGACTATTATCTCGGAGAATAAACGACGGGGCAACGAATGTATTAACCACGTTTTGCATGAATTCCCTAGAATATATACCTATATATAATATGTCTGTGCGTTAAAAGAATCAGCTCTATTTCCGCTCGGCCTCATCTGCGCGGCGAGTCGTTTCATATACGATCCTCCACTTTCCTCTTATATCCCATTCAACGGCTACACCATTTCTCACCCACACCTGCGTAATAAACAGCTCCCTCAAGTGCTCAATAAAAATTCCACGCCGTCCCGCAAGAAGAGGAAAGAAGCGACGCGGCCCGACAAATAATTTTTCCTCGCCGACTTACTTCCAGTTCGCCGTACCCATTTCACGATACGTATGTCTGTCTACTTAATTCCGACCCTCGAATTACCTTCGCCACCGTCCTACGTCGCAATATCGCTACATATTTCGAAACTGCACCCTCCACGATCGCTCCTCGGAGTACGTTGCCCAATTCCCCGCAAAGGAAGCACGAATGTCGACGTTCACGTGCCTCCGCCGTTTCGTTCGCCTGCTTCCTTCCACCTCGGGTGCCGCGAACGATACCGCGTAACATCTTGAATACTCCCCGTGAAGACGATACTCCCCGAGCGACGAGGGAAGGAGATTGAAATAAAGGGGAACGTACGGCGGCGTAAAGTGGAAAAATATACTCCGTCGAATGGGTGCTCGAGGCGTACGAGGAAACACGTTTCACCGCCAAAGCTGCTCCTCGATGATTCGGAAGAATTCGGACTTTTGTTCGCGTCCCTTTCACCCTTATCGCGTTACCATCTTCAAAGGGCGCAAGAGTAATCCTATCTTCGAATGTGACGCGGCAATTTCTTTTTTTTTTTTCTGCCATTTAACGAAGAGGGATGATGCCCGAGGCAAGCGGAAAAACAGCCAGCCCTTTGTTGCCGTCGAATGCAACAGGGGGGAGGATTATCTCTTGGATGGAAACGTTATTGTACGCGGGACAAATATAAATTTCCTTCGGATAGAACGAAAAGTTCCATTGCCCTCTCTCTTCCTTTCCCGTCCGTTTATGGCTAACGCAAATTTTACGTTCTGCCGGACAAAGAAAGTTTTACAAAGAAAAAGCACAGATATAAACATGAACTTTCCCAAAGAGGACAGTTAGTGCATCCCGACCCCCATGAGGCTGGAAGTAATTCTGGCGAGTCGTGGCTCTCCAAACAATGAGGATGCCTCGCGGCTCGAAACCGTGGCAAATTCAAGAAAATGTAACTCGAGCGGAGCAATTAGTGTTGGACCGTTTGCAGGAAATATCTCGCGGTCTACAGATCTGTTCAACGGCGAACGATCGAGATGTTCCTGTGGCCTGCTGTTACACGTGAGCACCACTTTACCCCCCCCCCCCTCCACCCCCCCACGAATTTCAATGGCACATTTCTCAACTAGATACGTGACCCTTCGTATCGGCACGTACAACTAGGGAAACGCTACAGCCGCGTGGACCCTTAAAAAATGTTGGAACATCTACGGATCGTTGACTCAACGTCCACTAAAAGCACACTCAGGCCCAGGTCGGTGCTCCCGATTAATTACCACTTCTCGGCAGAACGGGAATCGAAAAACAGGAGTGCAAGAAAGGAGAACAGTGGTGCCGCGTTCTTGGAAAACTGCAACACCCTCGTCTCGTTCAATTTCATCGTACATCGTCTCACTAATCGAGGCAGTATTATACACGGCGTATCGTTATACCTCGGTGCGTTTCGCAGGCGAGCGTAATTCATATCTGCTGATTGATCCATTATTTGTTTCAGTGATTAATTACTGGCCGAATGTTTGCCTGAATCGTACGACGTTCGGATAAAAGGGGGAAAAGAAAGAGGGTAGAAGAAGCATGATTTATCGCGTTGCACGAAGCAGTCTTTGGATGACAAAAGGAGTAATATCGTTGAGGAAAAATGGAGTGAGCGAGGCGAAGTGTACGCGTCTAAAATGTCCGACCATTTTCTCCATGCCTTAATTTTTTAATGAGACTCTTTTGTCAAAACGTTTGACACCGAAACATTAATTGCGGCGCGGCGTCACACTTGCTCCGAATACAAATGAGAACTGTACGACAACTAGAATTTCTTGCCCATTAACTTTCCTCGCTATTAATATTTTACCGTGCTTACACCTTGACGAAGTTTCCGGCGTCAGGCATTACCCGTTACTCAACCACGTGGAGGGTATTTAAAACTGCATTATCATTTTCCCCCGGCCCCGATCTTAATTCCAAGTATCTATAGACCATCTTATCGATGCGGCTAAACTTTCGAACACCGAGCCTTCTATTAACTTCCTCGCTTCTATTCCCAGCCGTCGAACGCGTTCTTCTCGACAAACACAACCGCAAATGGATTTTCATACCGACGACGGGCTACGCGCGAGGACTTTGTCTTCTTCCGGTTACCACCACTGAACAGAGCTACTTAAGCTTCTGCGCCAAATTAGGAATACACTCGAGAACTTCAGCCCGACTTAACTTGACGCGATTAAAATGCCGCGCGGCTATCGACTATCAGAGAAGCGAAATTCCTTCGCGTCTGGATCGTTCCCAGGATATTTCCGTAATTGAGAGATCCGCGCTCGCCTTACTGCTCGCTACTAAATATAGAAAAATCTTGTTAAAAGTTTCGCGAGCCATCGGAAGTATGTCCACTCGACTGGCCTCGTGCATGGTATTTTCCCCGGGAATGGCGGAGATTCGATTAAATCGTTTGCGTCGTTGCACGTCCAACGCAATCTCGCCTACCCCCGGTCACGATCGACTATCGATTCGTCGACAGGCCGCAGCAGCGAAAATTCGTACGGCGATTGTCCGCCACGGGACACGTTAAACACCTTCAAGTTCAAGACACCCCCGGCTGCATCTGACCGATAAGTTTTCGGAAGCGTTTCGCAGAATGACCGGTCGCCCATTCGAGACCAGCTGCCAGCTTGTTTTCGAAAGTGCGCCCTGTCTAAATAGACGGCACAGCATCGACAGTTTCGCAACCGAAGTTGCTCGGCCGACGATAACGGCAACAGACGGCAACAAACAGAAGCGCCAAGGGGCAAAGTTTCGCCGTCTGGAAAGAACAGGGGAGCCGGACAACTCTTTGCGCCCTGGCGACTTCGGTCAGAAGTACGAATCTTCGCAATTTCATACCGACCGGATAAAATGAAAATAGCAAACACGCAACTTTTTCCCCTGCTTTTCTGTTTTATACGCCGCGCGAGCATCTGTTGTCGAAACGAAAACAGCTTTTAAGGGTGGGTGGTTGTTATCTAAAGGGGCGACCCTCGATAAGTTCGAGCGTGGGGGTCGATTCGTCATCCCCTCTAGTTCCTTTCATCGAAGCACCAGCGGAGTCGATATTATTAAGGCAGCTCAACCTAAATGTTGCCGAGAAAAATCGTATTCCCCGCGGCACCGCGGACCGTGTAGGGGAGAAATGTAACTGTGATATTAGCAACGAGTAAACTGCTGAAGTGGGGTCGGGAGAACTAAATCTATTCGTCATCCCGACGGGCTACATGGTGTTACGTCACCTCAGCCACGACGGGCCCGAGGGTGGATTCTTCGAACGGGGAAAAGAAAAATATATATATACAACTGGCGTCTGACTTATGGTCCGTAAGAAATGAATCGTCGACCAGCGCATCATGAAAGGTAAAATCAGCGAAACTTCGACCAACGTCCCCCGTGACCAGCAACCCCCAAGCATTTCTCATCCGATAAATGCATCCCCTGTCCCTTTTCCCGCAAAAGAATCGTCCCTCGCGACAAATTAAAAAGGACATCCGTCGTTCGCATTCACGAAGGGACAAGGTTTTGGGGCCAAGTGAATTTCGAAACAGCACTCCGGGACGAATGATAATGCAGCACCCGATTATATTTGAACCGGGCAGGTAGCACGGACAGATAAATCCCTCGCGCAACCAAAGAAAACCGAGCGAATATAGAGCTGACGAGATTGCACGGCTTTTATGAAACCGTCGCTTTCTTCGCGAATATCACCCTATCGCGCGTCACTCGCACCTGTTCCATCTCCACGTTACCGTGTCGCAAAACGTTTTACCTTTCACCGTTCCGAACATTCGTTCCCCGCCGGGACAAGTGGTTTCTAATGAAACCCTTCCATCTGGAAATTTTATTCACCCCTGAAACCTCTCCGTCCCATCTACGTATTTAACGGGACAGACAATTCAAGAGTTCATGCGTATGCATTTCTCGTCGACATTCAATATGAAAAACACCATTCCCCATTCCCCATTCCCACGCCCTCGTTTCTCCTTCCTATCGTGCATATCTCCATCGCGTGACTCGTGTTCCCATCTTCCACGATGCAGCGTCTTTTCGTTGCTTTTATCCGACCGATGCAAAGTCGCTGCAGAATGTTTCCGGCGAGGGCCGACGCTGAAATCCGTCTGACGAGGACAGACAGGAAAGTCGTGAACTAAGATCACCTCGTCGCCAAGAAAACATGCGAGACATCGAACGAAGCAATCCCAAAGAGTGAAGTTTATCGCGTTCCTACTTCAATGAGGCATTCTCGTTTAACGGATACAAGGATTTCGCTGAAATACAGCGGATGGAAGTCCGCGGGATTCACGGGACAACTATCCGCATCCAACGACCAGACTGCATCGGCAAGGAGTGCTGCAACTTTGCTAAGTTCGCGATAATAGCCGCCAAAGTTAACGATAAACTCGCCGGCGCACCCCGCCGCCTCTTGGCTAATTTCTCGGGACTACGGTAGAAAACGGCGACATTAATTCGAACGCGAGCGAACTGAAATCCTCGTTGGTGCTTCGTTATAACAAGTACATATTCCGCGTCGACGGGAGGGCTCCGGGAAACGAGTGTCGAGGTACGAACTCTCGGGCGAAGAACGAGATGAACGGGAATCCCGAGACATTCAACGCTGACGGCGCTGATTTAACAAAGCGGCCTCGCTTTAATGGATGCAACGTTCACCGGAAAGACGAACGAGAATGTTCTTGGTACGCGAGGGATAACGCTGTTTCCGGACGACCCACGAGCACTCCGAGTGAACGGGGGGAATTGTTGATCGGGCGTTGCTGCTCGAAGGATCGTCGATAGGAAGATGCCCCGACCTCCGTAATCTTTCGGTGTTCGTCGATTCTGTAACAAGTTTCATCCGTTTCTTATTTATAGACAGAGCGCACCATCTTCGAGCGGCGAGTTCGTTTTGTTCGCGCGAAGAGCGCGGCGACGTGACACGCGACAATGGAAAAAGTGAAACGGCGGCTGTCAGTTTTTGTTTCGCCGAAAATGACAGGTGACAACGGCGAAATCGAATTTTTGTATTAGTAGCCGTATCTCGGATGTCCGACGTCAGATATCATGGATGATATTTCCCCTATAGCGACAGCAGCTTTCTCGACGAAACCTATTGGAAATCTCTTATCTGAGAGAAATACAGCTGCCTGGACTTGATTCCCGCGATACTTTTTTGTACGGGCCCGTTGTTATCAGGAACCGTGCGTCAACGATTATCGGACGGAATTTTAGTCGCGGTTGGCGCGGCTTCGACGCCCACAGCGGAATGCAAGAAGCGTCGCGTCTTTCTCGAAATCGCTAGGTATGAAGCTATGAATCTAGCGCACCACAGCGCCGGATTGGAATTCCTGGCAAACAAAGTGTCCAAGGAACCGTCTGTCGTGAATTTCAATCCGATCGACCGGCTGCTGCAATAAGTGTCACGGATAACACGTGAGCGCGGCGCAAAGCAGTCCACTGTGCGACAGAATTTTCATTCCGAGGTGCAATCGTACGGGAAACCGTTTAACTTCTCAAACTAATCTCTGTATCGGCGATACAAACGCGAATTATCCCGTAACGCCCGGTGTACGGCCGTCCTATTCCGTCGATCGTTACCCCTTTTCAATGCTCGAGTCGTCCCGGCTGGTTTAAGCTGCGTTAATCCCGGCCATTCGATCCCGAAAGTAGTCCGTAAATCGGCGGGATGGTCTAATCGATTTTGACGCCGCGTCCCCAGGATATCTTTGAAGCTACTTCAGAGCGAAGCGTCGCGCGTATTCAAGTATCGTTGTCAGATGCGAAAATGAAATGAAAGAGGAGACAGAAAACACTTTCACTGTTCCCGCGATATTGTTTAAACGTGGCCCAATCATCGTGGATATTTCTAGAACGTCGTACTCGAGATGAATCGACTCGGAATGATGGTGGATCTATCGCACGTTTCCGTACCGACGATGCTGGTCGCCATGAAGACATCGAGAGCCCCAGTTATTTTCAGCCACAGCAGCGCCCACGCCCTTTGCAATTCCTCGCGAAATGTGCCTGACCACGCGCTCCGACGTTTGGTAAGTTACAACGGTGGATTCCCTCGTTCAACCGTCGTGGAATTTAAAGCAACCCTTGGCGTCACGATAACGGGCGAGTTATTGTCACGTTTTGTTTATTCCAGGCGCAGACCGATGGCATAGTTATGGTATCCTTCTACCCCCATTTTATCAGCTGTGGCGAGAAGTCGACGCTGGAGGACGTTGCCGGTAAGACAAAGAAATATCTCCTTTTGTCAAGTGCGATTCAATACAGAGGCATTACGCCCGAAGAATACAAACGATGAATGAAACATTCGTGTCCAAGGGCAATCGTTTTCGCACGGGACAATAAATTTTCTCGGTTAATTCCATCCACTCTCTACCCTCCGATCGTGGCTGCCTTGGCCCTTTAATTCTACGCAGCTTTAAGCCGGTGACGCGGACACTGTCCCATATTCTAGGATAAAAGCTAATTGAAGGGGACTCGCTGGAATCGTGACGAAATTCGTTCTTTTTCCCCTTTCTGCTCACGTTAATATGGTTTCCCTCGGATAAGCCAAGCCTTTCCATCGACCTACCATCTGGAGACTGAACACCCGGACATTTCCTGCCCTCGCTTAACGGAACGCTTAAAAAGATCTCGAGGCAGCCGCCAATTTTCTTATACGCTGAGCTTGTTCCCATATCGCGACGCTCCGATCATACCGATGCCGCGAAAAGTCGTTCCCAAACGATCTCGAGTAATAGAAGAAGAAGAGGCGATAGTTATGCGATATGCGATAATAAAGGTGGCACGAGCGGTGTAAGTGAGTTGGAATTGCGACACGGCACTCTTCCTTTTGTTTCTGGTAGAAGTAGCTTTCGCAACAAAATCGATTATCGAAGTGCGCGTGCATTGTAATGTCGGTTCCGCCGAGTGCGCGGGACCAACGGGACCATAAAAATTGCCAAAATTTCCGGCCAATTGAACCGTGACTTCCTCCAATCACCCGTATCGAAAACTGACCCTTTTTTTTCGAAAATACGCGCAAAGGAATTCCTCCAATTAAAGCCACACGGTTGCCGCGTTTTTGTTTCTTCTACCGACAGGGACAGAGTATTTGGCTAACAATTAGCCGCCAGCTGAAATCGAACACCACGTGTATCCACGGAATCAACGTCGAAACACGTTGCAGTGCGCCCGATGGTTTTTCGTGCTATCCGGTACAAACGGCCGACACTTTGAATAAACTTTGCCTTTCTACGTAGGAATGAAATATACCCGGGCGAAAGCGAATTTACGCAGGAGCCTGCTCCGCCAGCGCGGTTTCGCGTAGAAAAAAAAGAAAGAAATCTTTCTCGTCTAGGTAACTTTGGAATTTCAACGTGAACGGCACGAGACTTAGTGTTTCCTTCGTTTCCCTCCACCTGCGCATTTCCATCGAGCTCTTCGCGTTTTCAATACGTACGCTAAAACGTACAGAACAAGGAGGGAGGACGTTTCATCCGGCGAAACGACACCGATACTTCGAGGCGGTTCTTCATAAATTGGCCCACGATTACCAAAGGGCTGTCCTTTGCAACTTTTTAATTGCACCCCGTGACGTTCAGCGCGGTTTACGACGGCATTTTTTATTCGAAAATTCCTCTCGACGATCCCTTGACGTTTCCGGTTTGCTCGCAATTTCCACCGGCCACAAAGTGAAATATCTATCCGAGGATTACCAGTTTACCGAGCTGCCGTGTCAACCTTTGCACTTGACGCGACCGTGCCGCGGCACTGGGAATACCAAATGCATCTAGCCGGGGGCAAATATCGTGGACCGATGCGCTCGTCCGGGGGGAAAAAAGTGCTTAACAGGAAATAGCACCGCGACAAGTTCTTCACGAGCAGCATGGAATTTCATTTGCCCGCTCTGGTCGCAGACTTTTTTCTCGCACGCCCCCGATCGTAATAAATAATAACTTTATCGCAGAGAAAGAGCATCGATCCGGGAAAGGCGTCCGGTCGCAATTATTGTAACACCTGAATTGTCTCCCCCCGCGTGTACATATAATAATACGATAAAACAGATAACGAAACGCCACGTGACTCTTCCGTACCTTTAGCAGAACTTGCAAAGAAACAGCAAGCATCTTTTTCGAAGAAACAAAAATTGCACGGACGTTTCGATCGCAGCTCGCGGATGCAACATTGCCCGAGCTGAAACGGATCACGGTATCGAGCAATACAAATCACAAATCACGAGGAGGGCTATCGAGCCCACGAACGTTCGATCCTCTCGCGGAGGGAGCTCGCGGGAAAATTACACTCGCGAACAGAAGGCGCCGCGTTAAACCAACTGTCGACAATCATCTTGGTAGGTGACGCGGCCACCGTTCTCGCCCATTGACAATGTTACCGTCGCGATTAGTTTTACTCGTTACGAGCACGCTGCTCAACAATCGCAGCCACTCGATAACAACGCGACCGTTAACGTCCACGCGTTTCTCGCATAACGCGCCGATGCGTGTCAAGCGCATCGCGTCGCCGCGTCTACCCTCGAATATAACTGGCGTTTGCACTTAACGCGAGCGGAAGTCAGCCGGCAATTCACGGCGGAGAAGACCCCGCGAGACGTCTCGCGCACCCCTTGGCTCAGATTGTTCTACTTCAGAGGAACGATCCTGCGGGGTTAGGTTCGCGGAATTACAGATGCGGCAGCGGTGTCCTAGTTTGCGGTAAAATGGACGATAGAATTAATTGTTGGGAGCAAGGGGATATTGTTAGCGTCTCGGGAAAGAGAAACGGGGGTAGCACGCGTCTCGCTCCGCTGTATTGATGGGTATTACAAATTAAATTATGAAATAATAAGTTTACTTTCTTTGCGCATGAATTAGAGATCGCTTGATTCGGGTAGTGAATAATGTTGTTCGCTTGTTCGTTTTGTTGCAGCGCACATCGATCACGTGAGGACTATAGCTGGAGTCGATCACGTCGGGATAGGCGCCGGCTACGACGGGATCAATCTGTAAGTAGTACTTCGACGTTTCGTTTACTCTCGGTGAGCGCAGGCATTCTTTGTGCACCCTCGTGGATCTTATTTGCAAGATACGTTTTGGCGCTCGTGCTTGCAGGCAGGATTGCGCGATTCACTGGCTCCCCTTTTGGTTTCGATAAGTCATAGGCGGCACATCGACATACGCTCGCGAGCGAACAAATGAGCAAGCCTTAACGAACGCACGATGAATTAGTGCTAAAGGACGAACGGAATGGGGGATTTCCTTGCACGGCTCCACCGTTTTCTCTATACGACCGCGATTTACGAGGTCCACCGTGCAACTACCATAAAGCATGCGTCGTTTTTTATGTTTGCCCGAAGCGTTGACCAGCGCCCCATAAAAACGTAATACAACGGTGGTAAAACGTCGGGGCCGTGCTCTACGTGCCAGTTTGTAACTGCACTCGTCGTTCTTTTTCACGAAGAGCTTATACGCATTTCCATCGATATACTTTTAAGACTATGGACCGATAAATTGCCCCTCGTGGCGCACCTTCAGCAGAATCTGTCGCCGTTTGACGCACGCCGCGGGGTGGACTGAAGAGAACGGGTATGGCCGATCCAAATTCGAGAAGGCCTCGTCGCGTCGGTAGGTCTTCCTTGGGGCCTAATTCCTGCTCGCACGTGAACCAACTCGAGTACCAGGCATATTCCTGAATGGTACGGTGGCGTGCCATTGTGGCTGATCTAACTCACCGGCAGCAGGCGTTTAATAGAATTTCATCGTCGTGGGGAAATAAAGGCGCGAAAGGATCGGGTGAAACGCGCGACCATGGGTCGACCCTGTTTACGAGACGGTGGCGCGTTGTACTCGCCTGGGGTGGAAATCAGAACGCTCGCCATTAAGCCGGACAAAATAGAGAAGGAGATAGGAACGCGAAACATGGAAAAAAGGGGACGGGAAACAAGGGCGAGGACAGGACGCGGTAAAAAGTTGCCCGGTTTTCCAAATCCAAGGGAAAAGCATGCATGGGCGTGGCGACGTGCAGCAGGGGTGGTGAGGGGGAATGAAAAACAACTTGGACGCAGTGAGGTGCGATTTGCACATCGAACAGCAAAAAAAAAGGGGGCACGAAATAGAAGAAAAACGTATGGTCGATCGAACCGTCCACCTGCAACGTTTCGATACTTTCGCCGGGGACACCGAACGCCTCTAGCGTGAACAACACGCTCGAATTATTCTTAAACGTGTAAGCGATTATTAAATGGGGCAACGAAACTTGATTGCTTCGGCGTTTTCTTTTTGCATGTAACACAATCGCGAGAAAGGAGAACGCAGTTGCAGCGTTAAATGAAGCGAATAAATATCGACGATACTATTGTAAATGTAATGAAGAATTATTTGCGTATATATTCTTCCTCCGAAACGAAGCCTGCCCCCAATGGAACCTTTCCTCCCTCGGAATCGACGTCGCGTGCACGCTCTAATTGTCCAGGAGAGGGATAGGAACAGCAGGTAACAGTTTTAGTGGCGCGTCGTCGACGTGAGAAAGCCAGAGAGGAGCTTTGCATCGGAATGAAAACAATGCCCGATTCCTTCTTTTCGCCGGGACGTAGACAGCCCTTAATACCGTGCGCCACGATTTCAAATTAAAAATTTCACCGTTGACGTTGTAGAGGAACTCCAGGAATGCGTAACCGCAAACTGTACAGCGGGCAGGAAACGAGCGTTGATGAAAAAAATTGTTAACATTTGGCCGTTCGTGAAACTGATACAGCGAGTACAATTGGGGGTATCGTTAAACGCTGCGCGAAATACTCAATTAAAGCAATTCGTTCCGGGTGTATATATTTCATCGTTCCATCATTTACGGGGTTTAAAAGAAGAAAAGGTTTCATATTAATTGGACCAGAGAAGAACGGTACAGAAATTGCTACGTTTTGTTGGAAAATGTCGATCTGAGAATGAACAAAGAAAGAAGTTTTTGATTTCACAGAATTTAATACGCTTACATTGTTAGCGCAGGTACTTGCCTAACGAAATAACGATCGAAACCGGCGAAATAAACTGGAGGAAAGGCAATCGAGAATAAACAAATGAAAATACCGAAATGTAAATTTGCATCGACGTTCTCCCGGATAGCGGAACGCATTTCTTTTGAAATAAAACATTTATTCTGAAATCAACCGTAAATAATTGATTGCCAGGCTAAATATGTATCACCGCCGGAAGGAGTCACGACACAAGCAGACATACGTTTGTGTACCTATATTTACTCAGTCATTCCATTGGAAACGAAATTGGACCGATTTAAAATTGATAAATACGAAGCCAGAGACGCGGAATCGTCGAGACTCAGTGCATCTCTATTATTCATATTAATATGCAAGCCGCTCTCTACAGCCCGAATTTTTCTAGTGGCAGCAGAAAAATGCTTGAAACGGGAAACCAACAAATATCAACCTCTAAATACAAATTAACAATGAATTCACGATCTTCAATAATTTTATCAAAACAAATTATCTTGGTGCTACAGAGGCATATAACATCCGCAGTTGCGTATATTAAAGCTTAAATAACGAATTTCGTAAAAAATCCACATTGCGGCGAAAACGTCGATTAGATCAACGAATTTCGAATATATTGGTATGCGACTTGAAAGTCGCACCGGGGCATAGAGGATTAAAGATTATTAAAATTCATACACCGTAACGCGTCGACTTGCGTACACATCACCAGTCTAAAATTCACAGTCAATATACCCATATGTTTAACATTCGAACACGTAATATCGTGTAACGATATTTATTACTCCCGTAATAATACAGTTACGAAGCACTTACGTGCTTAACGGTCTAACGTGGTCACGTTTTGTGCGTCCTTTTTAAAGATTTTTCGCTTTAGAGAGAATAATGTACAGGAAAAAAGACTTGAAATTTCATTCAAGTTTACCCACAATCTTCTGCGTCACCCGGGCACTCTATATTCGGTTTTCGCTCTACACTGTTTTTTAATGGAAATTTTGTATTACGGCTTTCTTGTATTTGCCCCGTTCACCAAGTTGCTGTATATCACTGCCGCGTAGCCGTAGCTGGTGCTCTCGTGCGAGGGTAGATTCCGGTTCTCGCGATTCTCGATTACGGGTCGATATGAGTAAAACGGGAAAGAAAAAAGATATTGCAAAAATACGTAAATGCGAGTTCCCCGTAGGCCAAGAATTCTCCTCGTGTTTGCCGAGCAACCAGCCACGAGCAAAGGCCCTGCGAATACGATTAAAATCCGTTCCAGTGACGAGCATGTCAGGGTTGCGGTCAGCCCCCAAGCAACCCTCAGTCTAATGACGTAATTAGCTGTAGCTCCGCGTAGTTCGCGGTTTCCTGCGATGAAACGAATAAAGCAATCGGAAGCGTCGATGTTACCTCCGTTTCCGTTCACCCCGTGGCTCCGCTTCACCCCTGCTCGCGAGCGCTTCCGTAAACAGCTAAGTGTGCACGTAGTTGAAAACGAATTATTACGCGTTAATAGAACACTTTGCTTCAAACGACGCCGCATTACGGTCTTCTCTTCTTTTTACCGGCGATAAAAGAAAAGTTGTCCAATATTGATCAACTGTTCGGTAGAGTTTCGCGGCGACGAAGAAAATTATGAGACCTCGAGCGGCGTCGAATTTCCACTCGCGCAGCGAATAAATTTCTGCTGGTCGGCGTATCGTTATTAATAGAGGATAAACAATCGTGGAAATGGGATCGCGCAACCGCCGTGCCCCATCCACTAATTATCATCAATTATCTTGCCTGTAGAACTGGCAATCGTCGTGATTCACATCGATATCGTCGAGTGGAAATGGAATAGAGTGTGGAGAACGGGCGAAAGGAGCGATCGGTTCCGGAGTATTTTTCCTTCGTTTCGTCGCAGCCGCTCGTTTTCACGGCGTATCGATCTCCTCAACGTTTCCTCCAACGCAGCGCAGCTTTTTGCTCTTTCCGTCTTTCATTCTCGCCTATAAATCAATGTCAGAACGCCCGGGCCGAATGTATCTTCGCGTTCGAATGGGATTTTTGGTTTCGACGCCAGTCGCGCCAAATGTCGCACGGAAGAATGGAAAAAGGTGGCCGTGACGCGATTCTGGTGCCCCCCCCCCCCCCAGTGAATAGAGGCTTTGTCGCGATTCGTTCCCTTTTCCGTGACATTGCGCGTATGTATTTCTGCCGCGCCGAGCGTTTTACGCGGAGGTCGGCGGAATCAGTTTCGAGCCTGTGCATGCATAGGCATCGCCAACGGGCTCGATGACAAACCTTCTGGCGGAAGGGCGAGACGAATTGAAAATTTCGCGGATCAGAGGAACGATCGTGACCACGGTTCCCGGAGTGCGGTGCGCGACGATGTTTGACGTGGCGCGACACAAACGACTTCGATAAATCTCGACGGCTCGGTTCTTCGCCGGGCAACACTTTACCAGAACGCGATATTTCCCCCCGCCCCCCTTGGCCGTCGTCGTTTCTCCATCGACAGTGAATAACAATTAAACTACGTACGTGTGTGGTTCGTTGATAAAATACAAAAGGAAGAGAGAGAGAGAGAGAGTGGAAGCGACCAATACTGATGATGCTCCCCCAATTAATCGATGCCAATTGAAGACTTTCGTAAAGTAATTGAACACCGTTCCTGGTTCACGAGTAATATCGATAATACGTAGACTGCAGGCGTCGATAACAACTGGCCCCCGGCGACAAGGGAAACATATCCCCCCGCCACACACCCCGTAAACGATCGCGCCAGGTCCAGAACGATTCCTCGTTCACGGTCGCCACGTAATGACGGGCGCACTCGATTTGGAAATTTCCGAGATTGAAACAACGCTCGTGACAGCGGACGGTCGATGTCTGCACACAGTATACAGCTGCATAACTGCCAGTTTCAGCCGCGATATGACGCGCCATGAATAAGTCTCTAACCGCTCTTGTTGGGCCGACATTGTCAGCAGGTAGCTTTCAACGGGGCTGTAACGCTCGTTGGTGGTCCTTCTCTGGTGCTCGTTATGACGCGCGTAATGAGAACGTCGAAATTCAGACTGATCCCTTTTAACGCTCTACTCGCTCGTCATTTCCCTAATTCGCCGTGAATATCCGCCGCGTGTGCCGACGCGGCGCATCGACCGTATCGAAATTAGTCGGCCGAGCTTTCGTCACGTCTCTAAAAATTCGAACGGGGATCAATTTATTTCATTCGAAATATCAACCAGAGCAACGCGACGCTGCATTCGATCTCAACGAGACCAACGGCAGAGAGAGGGTGTGCGTGCGTGTGTGTCGCAAAAGAATCGTCGAAGACGTGCAACGTTCTACGTAATTCTGTTCTGCGCCGACCCAGATAACGCGTTTAATTGCAAGCTCGATGTACCGTGGCCACGACGTAATATCGGAGATAAAGATTTAACCAACCGTGTTTCAAGGAATCGCGAACCTCAAACCGTGTATACGTATTATCGAATTATAGAAGGGCTGCGCCGCGAAGCGTCGCGCGTGGAACGGGGAAGATGAAACGTGCAAACACATCCGACAAAATATATAGTACACACGGGTTCGACGTAGCGCTTATCGAAGAAGGGAAAACAGCGATTCGACCGGATCCCAAAGACCTACTTCGGCCGACCTGGATTAAATTGTAATAATCACGAACGAAAATACGGATAATCGTCAATTTTTATTATCCGCCCGGAGGCTTCCCCTCGCTCCTCTCGCCCGTAGTCGTTATAAAACGAGCCGGGGAGCTCGACCTCGTGGCACATTTTCGCGTTCGAATCGCAAGGCGGCCGTGCTCTTAAGGAAGCAAAATCGCCCCGCTGATTTTCGCTGCAACGCCAGCCTAGAACTATTATCCGTGACGTTCTATAGTAATTAAATTAATGAGGAATAAACCGCCCCGAGGAGAATCGTAATTTATCCGCGAAAGCTCCACCCCTCGACTAGCTCGTTATCATACTTCCAACTCGCATCCGGCAGTTCTCCACCCAATGAAAGAAACGGAAACTTCCTTTCCCGTAAATAAATTAATATCTTCGGCCGGACAGTTTCGTCAAGCTTTCCGCGAATTTCTTCGCCCGCATAAATTTCAACAGAAATTGTCTACAAACCGTTTTCGAGTAACATCGAAAGGGCCGGAGGGGGTGGGGGCGTCGAAAAAGCTGCACAAAGGGTACACCCGTCGCTAATTCGTTCGCAAGTAAATTTTTAAACGCGTTAGAGGGCCCGCTTCGTGCTTCTCGCGCATTGCGAACAAAGGATATAGCGAAGCATGGAGCGCGTACGGGCGTTCACGCGTTAAACAACGAAGGAACGTGAAAAGGATTATTCGTCGGAGGGCCGCGTAATAGATTCAACTTCCTCCTAAGAATTACGCGCGGCGAAATTACTTTAGTAATATGGAGCACGTGAAGTATGCGGCGCTCTTATAAAAGTTTCAAGTAGCTTTCTAATTTAAACTCCCGCCGCTTCCCATGGTTCATTAAAATCCTATTTCATCGCGCGGAAATATTTATGTAAATAGCGATCTCGAGGCTCGCGCGAACTTTCCATCGATCCGACGGGAGGACCGTAACCGTCGGGCCATAAAATAGGAAAGGGGAAGAGGTACACCGTGTCCCCCGTTTTTGTCCCGCAATAAGGGGGCAAACGATTAATCGATGAGACAGGTCCCGATGATAACAGCATTTCCATAAATCGTTTGACGGTCTGCCTGTTTCAGAACACCGACAGGTCTGGAGGATGTCAGCAAGTATCCGGAGCTTTTTGCGGAGCTACTGGCGCGCGGATGGTCGGAGAAAGACATTCAGAAACTGGCCGGCCTGAATCTGATTCGGGTGTTCAAGGCTGTGGAGAAGGTGATGTATCCTTGATCGAATCGTCTTCTGATTATTTTGCCTCGGTACACACGGCGACGGACCCGGGAAAAATTCGTGGAACAATGTCGACCAGCAGCAGCAGCCCCCGGGGCGAAATAACCGATGGCCAGGAACCGGCTTAGCCGAGTCAACCAATATTGGATTTAATAAAGCACACAAATCATGCGTCCACCGGTGCATCGTCGAGAAAGACGGCTGAACCCCGCGTACACCCACCGACGATTTTTGTTCCCTTGGAGTTCTGCCAATCCCAGAAGCAGCCGGCTCGATCCTCCACCTACACAAACCGTCCCCCTTCCACGATTTCTACCCTCCTACCACGCGCAAGGGTGCACAAGGCTGCATAGGTGCACGTTTCGCGTACACTTGGAATCATATGTTCGACGGCTGCCTTTTCTAAAGCGTTACCCCTGCCACGTGTTAACGCTTATCCTCGTCCCAGAGAAACGTATGCACCCGCACGAAGCGGGGAAGTCGATTTTGCCTGGCAGACATTGAGGAAATTTAAGAATATCTACGATCCAGAGAGTAGTGCCCTATCGAGCTTTATGATTTTTCACGCGGCTTGAATATCGACCGAGTTCGTCGCAGAAGCTACCAAATTTCTTTACGTCTTCGACGAAGTTACGTCTGCAAATTCGCGATCCTGCGGTCGAGCAGGAACTTCGGGTGCCTTATAGCATCGCTTCCCCGTAAGAAATTCAGAAATTCTCTGTGTCCGCGGAGTTTCGTCGAAATTGCTCGCTACCGCCTCCTTCTTAGCTACGGATACTGCAACATTAATTTATCGCTCGCGAGGTCGACAAACGAGTCGGTGCGGCACACTCTCCTGGATCCGACAAGCGGACAAACACGGGACGAATAATTTGTATCGCGCGATGACGTCGCGAGTAAGCCCCACGGCTTTCAACGGGGCTGCATTAATTTTAAAATCGTCCGGCACGCTTCTACTTATCCGACCTTTAAGCGGCTCGGCTTTTTGCCGTTCTCCGTCGAGCGACGCCATGTTCCGTCGCTATAATATCCATTCGGCGGAGAGAAACGGAAAGCCGGAGCCGGCCGCGGAAACGGCGCGTATCCAAATGTGCTTTAATTGAACATTAGCCGAATTACAGGGCGGCTCGTAATATGAGAAATTACGCGCACAAATAGTAGCGGTTATTTGACGGCCCTCGACGCGGCCGTCACTGAAATTACGGTGATAATTTAATCGTCGCCCTCGCGTCGACGCAACGGAACACCGGCGAAAACGGAGTTCGTTAATACGCGAGGGTAACGCTGCAGCCAGCGGGTCCATTAAATAAGCTGGAAAGTGGACGAGCTTTGAATCCGAACGGGACGGAACGAATGTCTCGATGCGATTGGCAAAGGAAAAAGATGAGCGTTCCCATCGATTCAATTGAGCGAATGGAAATTCGTGCCGGGTTCCGGGGAGGCAAATTATACGCGCAATGAAGCACAGTTTCCAGCGGAAGGATCGCCCGTGTTCGCGGAAATTTCATGTCCGACGCTACAGTTGCACCGATCCGAAGGTGGCGTTAATTGTTAGCACGGTAGACAAAGAGTGGCCGGCTGGCGATGTCTTCGTGCTAGCATCGTCCGTAGGTGCCGCGAAAGACGGGGCTTTGAACGATTTGAATTCGCCACCCTGTGGAGTACCTCCGGGATGGTAGGATATTCAGAATTCTCTGGCCATTCGGCTGTTCATTGCGAGAAACGGGAAACGTCGTAATTGTTATAACAATACACGAG
This sequence comes from Nomada goodeniana, assembly GCA_963969485.1. Lineage (NCBI taxonomy): Eukaryota > Metazoa > Arthropoda > Insecta > Hymenoptera > Apidae > Nomada > Nomada goodeniana. The sequence continues at coordinate 15,831,884 of OZ018303.1, forward strand.
TCTACTCTGCGCCGTGTCCCGCAACGATGACGAAATTCAGCTCTGGTCGAATTGAATTTCAACGTTGTCCCCGTTGAACCTGGGTAAAATTCGTGGCCACGTTCGTTCTTGGGTCCTCTAAAAGGTAACGAGAAACACAGCTGGGGATCGAGCATGTGCTCGCTACCACGGCACAAAGGCCACGTGGAAAAGATTTCCTGGGAAATTGAAACTCGTCCTTAGATGCAATTGCTTCGGGAGCAACGTTGTCTCTCGTTAATTGCAGCTGGAGATGCGACGTGCAGACCACGGTTGCACCACGAAACAAGAAGCGGCAGAGACTTTAGCGGGATAAAGTCTGGCGGACAATTGAGGGTGAACGGTCCGGGAATAGTGTAACGAATTCTGACACGGGCGATCAAGTGCTGCCCGGGCTTTGGTGTCGTGGTGTAATTGCAAGAAAGTTTACAGGTTTTTTAGGCGGAAATTCTCTCGGTTGTTGCCGTCGGTTTTTAACGAACCTCGGCCAGTTTTGTGGTACTCATCAACGGGAGCACGTTAATGCTCACGTTTCCTAGCCAAAGTGGATAACGATCGACAAATATACCAACGATTAAAACTAACTTCTCCCTTGTTTCAATTGTATAAAAGATACAATTGAAACTCCAATTATTTTACTGCAAGCTCTCAAATTCTCACGTTCAGGAACAAAATTGGAATACTCGGAAAGTTCCCCTCTTTGTCGCATTCTCATTCAATTTTTCGAAACCTGTCTACATTTAAACAAACAAACGAAAAAGGACAGCAAGGTATGTGTTGAATAAAATACGACGCTTCGTCTGCCATCTCGTACACCAGTTACGATCTCTGAGATGTTTGCAATCGAGATGAGTGGCGATACATCCCGGCCGGTCCAGAAATAAAAGAACCTATTACGACGAGTCGAAGATAAAAAAAAAGAAGGAAAGAAAGAATGGGTCCACGGTACGTTTGATTAAAAACATTTGGAATTTATGGACGATAACTACGGCGAGACGAGTCCTTGATCTCTGCCCACGAAACATCCCGACTTCCATTAACATTTTAATTTCCCCAACAATTCCTCAGAGTGCTTCCACGATGGCAAGTGTTTCACGGATCCGACATGGGAGGGAAAAAATTCAATTTGCAGATAAAATGCGCGTCACCGAAAGGAGAAAAAAGTAGCACGGAGAATGCAGAACGGCCGAGGCGTTTCTGCCGGCGTTGGGTATTCCATAACACGGTATCGCTGGAGACACAAGCTTCGAGGGCAGCAATAAAAGTGAATTTGAATAGCCCTTGTCAACTTTCAACGCAGTAATTACCATAATGTATCTGTTCATGGTTCCCGTTTCAACGAATCTGAAATGATCCAGGAACAAGAGTTTACACGTTTCAGCAACCGTAAAGGCGGGTACCACTCTTACGACAGACGAAGACGATCGAATTTTCGTCCGAGTAAATTCAAATGGATTTTTTAAGACCGATACGAAGACCCGAAACGGCGGCACGCGCTAAATAAAAAGCGATAACGATCAAATCACAGTCCTTTACGATCTCGGGAACGTTGCAGCCGGTAATATCTTTATTTTTGCGCTTTACGCCCTCGTAGATTCTACTCGCCGGCGAAGCGTTTAAAGGATTATATCTCGTTGACCGACAAAGCGGGAAGGCGATCTCGATGAAAGCCGGGAGGCCCATTCGAACCCGCCGTTGTTGTACGATTAAAAAGCAAAAACACTCGACGCAGAATAGGGGGCGAAAAGAACGGGGCGTACGAAAAAAGGTTGTGAACATCGGTTGCGCGTTCGCCAAGCGTCACCGCCCGCAACGCCGAAAGCTTCGACTGGACTGTAATAGCCGTGGAAGGTTAATGGGCTTACCGAAAATTGATGGTGGTTGTGCAGGTCCGCATGAAATACGTGCACCGCGAACTTTTTTCCCCTCGCCAGGCTTGGCTTCCACCGTACAGGTTGTTCCCGGGCATTACCTTTTTCTCCTCGGCCGACGATCGCCGGGTGTGATTTTTCCTGAGAATATTCGCGACGCCATGTGCACCGTACGAGCTCGACCACCCTTCCTCCCAACGGGTTCACCGCCATTCGATGTTCGGGCCGGCGAGAGCCCGAACAACCGTGAAAATTGATTGACTTTTTCCCCCCCGTGAGATCGGCGATATTGAATTCACGCGAGCGGCAAAAAGATTTCCAATTTACTCGAAGAAATTTAATCGCCCGCCATCGCCCTAAACATCGGCAATTTCGTCCCCCCGCGCCGTGCCCTCCCCCCCACCCAGCCCGTTAAGTTCGTCCTAACGAAACCAGTCTTTCTACTCTCAGGTTCGCGACGAGATGGCCGCGGAAGGTATAGAACCACTGGAGGAGGAGATTCCGCACGAGGACGTAATCGGTCGAGATTACTGCCGCTACACCTTGAAACGACTGATGGCGCCTTAGCCGTTTTACGAGCCAGCTACGTGGATAGGCGAGGGTTGAAGCAAGAAGAGGACGGGGACAGCAACAAGGGGGCAAGGAGTCGATTGATCGTCGCGGCAGCGAGAGTGAAACGCTCTTTAAAAAGCACTCCGGCTGGTGAATCCCCGCGTCTGCAACGGACGGTCCCGTACCTCTCGGCTCTTTTCACTTCGTTCTTTTCTCCGCGCCATCCGCGACACTCGGCCGCGTACGTAAGTAGATAGGCAAACTCGATTTCCTTCGAAGATTGTCGAGCATCGCGAGATGCTCGCGGACAATGTCGAACGAGGCGACGTGTAGAAGGGGTTGGATTGAAACCGTCTCGCGATCTTGCCTCTTCGCCGTGAAAGGACGTTTCTTCCTTCGTTCGGAAACGAAAGGTCGGCGTTCGCCTCTCGCGACCCCAAGACCTAGAGACCTAGGGCCCATTTAACGAACGCGACGGAGATTCAAGATCGGCCCGTAATCGATGTGTTTAATTTGCACTCAACGATTTTCTCGTCGACGCTGGAACCAAAAACCGTTCTAGTCAATATGTTAATTATATTATGTATAAACATGTACACATTACCGATCGACCTAGCGGACGACTGACACCGATCGTGACACGATCGCGACTATTACGATATTCGAGTGGATGACTGTTTCGATGTGGCCTGCCGTGTGCGTGAGTGTGTTTGCGCGAGAGAGAAAAGCACTGACGATATTTGTACATATGGTACCTGAAGTCGTTGAACATATTGATCCTCCTGTGGAGCGAACCGGCCAGACGCAATTTCAGCGGGAAGGTTCACGGATCTTCCGAGATTCTATTAGAAACCGCGCATTACATTTCGAGGGACGCGATTCCTAATTATTCATTCGAAAACTGAAACGGCCGGTTCGGTCTTACTGTCGTAAGAGGAAGCTAGATACGAGGTAGACTTGGAAGAGGTGAAGAGAAATAAAGCAACGCGTTTGACAAAGTCAACCGTTGCGGCATACGCTCCGAAAACTTTCCTACGAATTTGCACGATCGAAGTTGACGTCATCAGGCGCGTCGATGCGCTATCATCGCATTCACGGATGATTTCCTCGAGCGCGTCCTCATTCATTGTAACCACCACTTTAAGGCTCGTATATTCTAACCAACGCACCGAGTAATATCCTTTCTTTACCATGTTTTTACACTAAACTTTTAATATAACCAGATTTTAAAACGAACGGGCGTAGAGATTAAAGGAAAAAAAGACGGAGAGCGACGAAAAGCGAAAAAAAGGATGACGTACTGTCAACTTCCCTCGTGCCATCGATAATTCTGGTCGTTAATTTTATGTGAATCTGTGCGTCACACTTGCGTTCTGATTTGAAAAAAAAAGGAAAGAAAAGGAAGAGGGAGACCCGCCTTCGTATCGATCGATTTAACGACCATTCGCGTGCAAGTAGTCGAGATCAACGAAGCGCCAGCCTCGTGAGTATATCTTAACATTCCGAACGTTACTGGTACTCGAAATAAATCGACGACCATTCGAAGCGCGGTCGTTGTTCAACTGAACCAATTTATCTGTTCTCTTTATTCAACCCACCATTCCTGTTCCAATGATTATTATAATACAACAGCTCGCAGCAAGACTCCAGAGGCAAAACGTTCCCGGGAACCAAAACGGTCCTGAACACTGGTAACGGTGGATTCGGAATCGAATCGGGAAGTAAACGGTCGGTTGCCAATCACGTGCATCGATTCGCCAATTTACAAATAACAAAGGGTTGCAGCTCGTTGGTGATTCACACGACGCGTAGAAAGCAATCAAGTACCCAAAGCATACGGTGAAATCGTAAACGCGGCTTGGTTTATTGGCATTTCGGGTTGGTACGTGCTGTAAATTCCGGCCGAGCTTGATTAGATTGTCGTTACGCGGATTTGATAATGGCTGATTACCTATCAATGGAATAAATCAATCGTGCCCCGCACGGTACAAAATTTGACGCTACCCTGGACCGATGGGGAATCGGTTGGACGAAGTTAATTGTTTCAAACGATGTTTCAAATTTCTTTTTATTCGCCCTATATATAGTAATAGTCTCGCAACTACGATACTTCGGCAACCGGTTCTACTATATTTTCTGTCCACTTTATTTTTTCGTCGCTCAAGAAAAACCCGGAACCGAGAGTTTAATTTTTAATTCGGTATGTCTACGAAGTTGCGGGGGCAAACTTTCAATCTGAATCACGCTGCGACGCGGTAACAAGTTTTCGCCCGCTAATCGTTTGAGAGTGTACAATCGAAAGTGTCGGGCGATAGTTCGGAGGATAGGGGAAAAAAGGGCGCCCGCTAAAGATGAAGAACCGCCGGGGCTGAAGGTACAACGGCCTCTCGGTGACAATTAATTTCTCGCCATTGCATTGGTGGGTCCTTAACGAGCTCGTTAAAAAGTTTTGACACATTTAGACTCGGATTCGGACGTGCAAAAACCATTTAAGCTTCTTCCTTCAACGGGTCGAGACACTGAATGAGCAGTCGGTTTCTTCGTCCGATTCTCTGTTCCAAACGAACTACCTCTCCTTCCCTCTCTTTCGCACACTCCCTCTCTCTCTCTTTCTCACGCTGTGCTGCACTTTTCTTTTCCCTTTTTTCTCAACTATCGTTTTCCCATGAATTCTCCCCATTCTCCGACTCTAACCTGCAGCCCGACAATGTCGAGTCCCCGCCAGTGACTCTTCGCGGACGAGTTGAGAGGGGGAATGGGAAAAGCTCGAAAAAAAGAATACTGGAGAGGAAAGTAACCGGAATAGGAGGGAACGAGATGGACGGGAAGGAGAGAGTCGGGAAAAGCGGCGAGAAAGTGGAAAAGCAGAGCCAAGCCGCTCTTATTGTTTCGCTCTCGGCGAGATATCGGCCAAGTTTATGGTAGAAACTCGACCTATAAATTTCATCCCTTAATACGGCTACGCTACGTGTAATACGAACCCGAGGAATTATATCACCGGCACAGTTTAAGGAATTCCACGTACGATACTTTTCTCCAGCGCCTACGTTCCATGTAGGGATTCTTAGGACGACTGAAACTTCTGAACAACTGGAGAACTGTCGCCAAGCCATGAATCGCGGAAGGGCGACTTTTCGCGTGGACCATTAGGGTCACTATTGGTCCTACCAGGGAAACGTTAGAACACCCCCCCCCCCATCGTGAATAGCAAGGCAGAGGTTTGGACGAGGCGGCGATGTGTATCGAACGCCTTATCCATCGAATCGTTGATAGATAAGGTGTCAAGTGGAGGACAGAGTGAGGACCACACAGGTAAGAGGAGAAGGTGGCAAGGAGCTTACGGCATTGGACTGGCACAAAACGAATGACAGATTTGCATGGGATTTGCTACGTCGCCGACGTTACTTTCAACTTGTGCGATCGGGAGTGAAATATCGGTCGACAGGTTTCATCGTAACCTGCTTTCGGAAGGGCGACTTTACGATTCGGTCAATCGTAAAGTCTGATAGCCGGTCGTATCCATGGACGGGCAGCGGGGCGGTTGAACTCTACGGAAAGCCATTTCCAAACTTTGTCGCACCGCAAGACCGGGTAACCCGTTTCACAAAGTCCCCATTCGTGAATATTATATCGCGGCTGTGATTGAATCAACGCGGAGACAGAGAAATTCGATTTGATTCGACCGATCGAACGAGCTTTAGGTTACCCTGTCTTATCGCTTCGGTGCTATCGTTTCTGCCTGTGCGACGTAAAAAAAAAAAAACAACTCCCTTTACGTACATGCACACCTTTATACATCATTCACTTTAGCCACGTATCCGTCACTCCACTTTCCGACTCCTCCGATTTCTTCGACCGTTAAATCGCCACGAGACTTGAATTATTGAAGGTGCGAGTTGATTTCGCGTGTTCGCATTCTCCCGTGCGAGAACTTCGGCACGGAAAGTCGTTTAAGAATTTATTTATCCATGACTGGCCGAGGTTTTTCAGCGATCACGCCGGGAGATGCGAAACGAGCAACGGCATAAAATATGTACCTGCAGGGACCTTTGAGAATTAAGATCCCTTGAGCGCCGCTGCTCCAGGTTTGTCCGGGATTTTGTTTGATCTGTAACCCCGCAAAGCGTGACGGGCCCTTTCTTCTCCCGTGATACTCTAGATCGTCATTACGGCAGGTATTCCGATTGTTTAAAAATTCAGACGCTCCAGGGACCGCGACGAAAGTTATGCTTCGTTTTTTGCAACGCCAGCAGCGGGAGAAATGGGGATAAAACTGTTTTAGAACGCCCGTGCGGTGGTCTTAAATTATGTTGACGATTTTTTATCGCCCACGGAGATAGCTCGGGTTTCGCGTAGAGCCGAGGGACAAAAGTGTCGGTCATTGAATAAATTGCAAGGTGGACGAATAAAGCGAAGGGAACCAGTCCTGTCTTGGTTCTATCGCTGCGATATCGGCGAAAATACAGCATCGTCGAGAAATCGTAATGTAAAAAGCATTCTTTATGCATCTCGATGAAAACGACACTTACCGAACTCCAACCTTTCGCCATTCCGAACGGCTGCTCTCCTGTGTTCACGTTCCCGCGACTGTTTCTCGTACTCCGATAGAATAATCACACCATTGCCCGTTAAAATCCCTGAAAATAAAATAGGATAGATGCGAGCTTTACGGAGTGACGCGCGCGAAATGAAAAGCGTTCACCGCGAACAACGGAGCAAAAGAGCAAAGTATAGAAAGGTCCTTCAGCAAGGGACCCTCTAAAAACCGTCCAGCGACACGGTTACGACCGCTTGCTCGGCCGCATTAAACTGTCTTAACTCTCGCGAAAAGCGTAAAACATTTTTCGTACAACCTCGCGCAGATGAAATTCATCAGGCGAACGAGTTACCTACGCACGAACGCGAATGGAGGACCGACCGCAATTATTGTCCGGAATCGTCGAATTACCGTACACTTTCTCTTCGTAGTCCCGGTGTCCTCTCCGCCAGCCTTTTATTCGTAATATTTTCATCGCGCTCTATGAACGCGCCACGATGACCGGCACACGCGTCCACTCGGTTTTCCGCCGAAACGAAATTGAATGGGGTCAGTTTATGGCGCGAGGAATTGCGTGCCGTTATCTGGCGCGAGAGATGCGTGCACGTACGCCGTCGCTTTTACGATCGTCCCAAACCGCGTTCTGAGACCCGTTCTTCGTGGACGCATTGTTCCGTTCGACAGGGTGTGTCACGAGGGAACCCAAATTGAAACAAATACATCGCCCGGGTAATCCACCGGGAAGGCACTTCATGCTGGCGAGCAAGTCGTCCGAAGTATCTCATAAGGGGCGATGTTTCTTTAAGCCGGGCGACAAAACGTGTGGACACGAAGTCTCGTTTCGAAACTGGGTTAATACTCGCCGGGATAGATGCGATCCGCCGAGAATGTATCAAGAAACGCTTTCCCGAAAGTGCCACGGCGGTTCCGAACACATTTGCATTTGTACGAGTTGGGAAAATATTCGCCTACCTCTAGTCACACGCGGCGAAATGGTGTGTACTAATTTAACACGTTACTGCCTTTATTTGTTTGGCCAGTCCCCGAGCGTATAGAATAATGATCGCGGTAGAAAGATAACGGCAACGCAAGGGGCGCTTTAAACGGTCGAATGAATCAGAATTACTTCATTCGGGAGGCAATTGGATCGGTTAAAAGTTACTTGCGCGTTAACTGCGAATTATGGGCTATTAATCTCGGGGTATAGTAAACATTTTACTCGCGCGCGTTTTATCGCCGAGCGAAATAATATATTTCGTTTGGACGGCGAGATCTTTTTTCGGACGACGTTTGAATAACAGGCACGGTTCGACGGTCGAAGCGTGAAATATGTTATTCTTGGTATGCAGGTCAGCTGGTTCCATTCAATTATTATCGCCGGCGCAGTTGCCGTGCGATCTGGCCTGGTTCAGTCAAAAGAACTTCAAAGGCCTGCATCTTGCATATATTCTTTTATCGAACAGCAACAGCATCGTTTCGACGCGTCGGATATTCTCAACGCGGGCTTTCATCGCCCTGTGCGTAAATCGAGGCACAGAATTCGTTGTCGAATGTATTTCGCGACGAACCGCATGCAAATTCGTGTTCCGCGCAAACGCGAAATCGTTCACGCCAAGAATATTATTTAAACGTGACACAGCTACGAACGTGGCAGTGGTGTTCGTGCCTGTGCGCAAGCGAAAAAGATATCAGATGTATACGGTACGATGACGGGGGTTAAGAAAGTTGTGTGTGGACAAAATTAAAGGACACTGTGGGGAAATTCTTTAAAAATATTCATTTTATTTTTAGTCTCTAGACTTTTCCCAGAAATATATATATGAACAAGTTCCCGCAATATGAACAATCTGTACAAAATGATAATTTTTTTATACTGTCGTACAAAAATACCGTTTCTCGTGCGACTCTTCGTCGCCGTAAGCTTGCAGCTGTGTGTTAATAAAATTCCAAAAAAAAAAAAAACAAAGAACAAAAACGCTCCTGGCGATAATTTGCAAGAAAAAAAAAAAAAAACACAACGAGAGGTCTAAATCGCTCAACGAATACACCTATTAATATAGAGTGACAGCGTCTCCGAGCAGGCAATACTGCACATATAACTTTCTTTCTTTTTTCACTACGATGTACAACCAGCGTTCTTCGTCGATAGGTAACAAAGATATATAATCATTTTTTTCATCCTCTCTAACAATCGTGCGGAAAGCTACTTGTAGGTACAATGTTCGCCGACTCGTAACACGGCCGGTCAATCGGTTTTATCGTTGGTTCTCAACGATGATAAAACACAAATAAAAGTACTTTAACTTAATGGATCACAAACAACAAGAGGCACGAACAAATTTCGTGGAGATTGCCTTGAACAAAACGATAAAGGCAATAATAGTAACGAAAAGTACGGCAACGCCAAAACAAGCCTCTCCTTTGAAAAGAAACGAGACAAGGGGAGAACGAACGAACGAACGACCAAGGACTAGCTATAAACGAGGCAGAATCGTAGTAGAATGAGACAGTATTTTTTTTTGTTCCACTGCGTTTCACGCGAAGAAACTTAAGAAGCCGGAACCCGAACGAGACGTTGTTGAAGATGTTCATCCAAAATTCGATGGTTCGAGAGAACCGCCCCGGTATCCTTCGTTTTCGACTGAAAACCGGAATAACCGGGAGGTAATCTCGGCTACAAAAACGCGACAAATGAAGGTGCAAAAAAAGAAAAGAATGGCGGAGCTCGATGTTCGTGACTCGTGTTTCTCTTTCTCTCTCTCTCCTTCTTGTTTGGTTTAGTTGGCCACCTTCTCCTTCTTCAAGGAGCCGAACTCCTCCAGCATCGCTTGTAGCCCATCGGGAACTCGTCCGGCGTCCAATTCTTGTCCCCACTGTCGATACTGGAAAGGAAAATAACGGATAGCGGTTTCACGAGCATTCAACGCGACACGCGATCGAACGTCGTTACTTTTATATATATATATATATCAAAAAACGTTCTTGGGAACTTCGAGGGATCTGGAATGGTCGGATGGTGGTCATGGTACAGGGCAGGCCCTCCTCTTCTTTTCGTTCGACAACTTATTCTTCCGTGACAAACGTGCACGGCAAACGAAGGAAAAGTTTTTCTCAATAAAACTGCAAAAGAAAACTTGGAACATGACAAACTCGAACGGACCACGTCGTTCTCGATTTCTAGATCATTAATGAGCATAGGTTCGTCGTCGTACGTACCTTTGCGGCTGCCCCCGTCTTCTCAAATTTTAGATAATCACAATTTCTTACGGCGACAGATAATACCTTTTTCTTGCCAATAAATATTCTCTATAATCGGGACAGACGTGCCGCATCTCGCTCTGGTAGGATTCGTCGGGCGAATTCGCGGTTCGCCGGTGAAACGCGGGAGACAGGAGGCATTGTAAACGGAAATTGCGGGGGGTTCTCCAATGCTTTCGCGGCAATCTATCGTTTTCTAGGTACTAGAGCTAATTTTCGAAACTTCGGAACACTCGTTACTCCCTTGGAAAAAGGCAAGGAAAAAAGGACGCGACATGTTTACGATTCTTGGGAAAAACTTTGCGTACCCTCCCCCTGTGTTCTCCTTCTTCTTGTCTCTCCCATGGAATTTACGATATTAACGCGCGCGGAGAAACACAAACGCAACCTGCGGTCACCGATTCTGGGACAGGTGCAATTCTTTCCCGAAGTCGGCAGGGAGACGACGACCGCGATTGCATAATCGAGAAACACGTACGACTTTAAAAACGTCCCGAATAAAGGGATTGGGGCGGAATAATAGGTGCATAATTCACTTCGGTGCCGCGAGAACTTCTTCCAAGGAAAAAGATTTATTATCGGACCGTACCATGGGGAGCAACGATGGATAGAACGGTACGGGATAGAGTGTACGTGCAAAATATGACGGGGAAACGAATCGCTGGGAATAAAATGATAGAAGATGAAAAAAAAAGGGGGAAAGGAGAAGAGGAAGTAGAACGCTCCGAGGATAGACTCACCATCTCCAGCTCCTTACGAAGGGCGAGCACAGCCTTTTCGCGGTCGGTTACCAGCTCTTCAAGGTATTGATACCTTAGCTTCTTTCGAGCACGACACTCCCTCGCACTCTGTCGGCTTCGTTCTAGAAAAATAAACGGGAAAGTAGTGAGAACGTGAGTAACCGATCGAACGTTAGCGGAACGTCTCGTGCACGCTTTGGTCGTTTCTCGCTCACTTTTTCCTTATTCAATTCTATCAATTCTAACCCCTGGAATATCGTTTAATGCGGCCCGATTATGAAAATACTGCCCACGTCCAACGGTTCTTTGCGCGAATTTCTCAGTTTCACTGCAACGCGAACGACAGACGCAACACGGTCGCGTTAATAATTCAAAACGGATCTGTCGCGCGATGTCTGGCGCACGCGAGATAAGCGCACCAGAAAAGTCTTCCTAATAAGGGTCGACGTATTCTTGCGGGCCAATTTCCACGGGAAACGCAAACATCTCTCCGTTTCGCGGCTTCGAACACCGCCGGCGAGAAATACGAGCGGAGTGACGCGGTAGTTGGAAGATTTCGCGGTTTAATGATACCCGGAAGCACGTTAAGCCCGGCTAGATACGAATGCCACGGTAACTATCGTCCCGTTGCATAGCGGCGGAATATTTTTTATTCCCCCCCCCCCGGTGCGACAGTGTGCAGTGTTATCAAAATACGACATTCTGGCGCAATGAGCCGGGCGACCCCGCGAGTATAGAAATAAAATTGCGAGAGAGATACAAGAGAATCGTACAGATACGGAGAGCGGTTGAAAATCCTAACAATCCTGACAATCTACTTGCCACGCGAATGGAAACTGGCATCTCGAAGTCGAGAAAAACCGCGTAAACGTCGGCTGCGAATTTCGAAACAGGATATTCGGCCACCGGTAGTAACTTCGTGTCCGATTCCTCGCACGACTGTTCGACTATCGCCGCGGTCTAAGGACAATAGTTGTGGATCCCGTGCAGCGTTACCGCTTAGCCATCCTGCAGTCGCGCAGGACAGTAGTTTGTTGCACGGGAACTGCGCGACAAAAGCGAAGATATCGATCCAGCTAAACAGCCCATGCAGTAATCCAAACAACGAGCCACACAGACGTTCTCTAGCAACAAATTGTTCGGTGCAACGCGAGCCATGTAGCATCGATAAATATCCTAGTTCCATTGGGGCTGCTATAAATCGTGGTGCAAAAATTACAAACGAAACCGAAGGACACGCCACACGTCGGCATTGGTCGAAAGCATCGCCACGATAAATTCGCGTAACTCAAATGCGACGCGTGATTTTTCACACGAGCTCACGGGCAATGGGATTAGGCGGCTGACGGATGGCAACCACGCCATTCGTTTCGCGATGCTGCCCCGGCGTTTCCGGTTCAGTCGCACCTAGCGAAGAAGACGAAGCGGGGTCTAGGTAAAATCGATCGTAATAGCCCGCCACCGAGATATTGCAAATTTCTCCGGTACTCTGGGACCGCCACGTGATAAAGACCTTTACGATCAAGGGTCGCGACTATTATCGCGTCCACGGCTCACTAAGCCCGTTCTTTTACGCGGCAATAAATGTTCACCGTGCGACGCTCCTGTCGCGGACGGTCTTTTTTAAAAGGAACGCTGCCCGAGAACAGAGGGCTTTCGACAGAAAAGCTTCGTCTGATCTTCAGGTCGCATCGACGGGAAAGGGATTTCGGCCTTGGCAAGAATGTTAAGGCACTGGGGCAGCCAATTTCTGGTTTCATTAGAGACCCGACATCTGGACGAAATCAAACGGCATTGTTGGCCTTGAGTGATGCCTGGCTACCACCCCCTGCCCGGGTTTAAATGGAATCAGACGAGAACGCATATACGAACGAGGTCGGAGAGGATTGGATGGACAAGCATCGGCGAAGCGTGGTTTCCTCAAAACAAAACGTGCATACGTATATAAAGCTGAAGAGGTATTAGAAAATCTTCGAGGAAAAGAATATGAACGTCGGGACAGTCGTAGGGTTGAGACCACTGAGAGATTGCCGACACGGATGTTGTCAGCCGTCGAACCATCTTAAAGCCTGTTCGTGTTGCTTTATCGCCGACCTTAGAAACTGTTATACTTCGGACGTGCGCCAGAGTGAAGCATGGATTGATACGTCGGCCCCGCTAAGCGGGTCAAGAGTTCAAATATAAACGCGAATCAGATCACTGAAAAAGTCTTCGATACAGGCCGGACCGGGATTATCGTTGAAGTAGAGAAAGTAATCCCTTCGAATGACTGCACAAGATAGTTTCCAGGGAATTGCACGGCTGCATTATACTGCCACGAAGTTTGTCCTGCTTCTTTTGCAGAGTATTCGACGACCTTTGCCCCCTGGCCCGGCAGAACGACGGAATTGCGAAGCGTGTCGTACCATTTCGTCGTCGCGCGGAATCATCAGGAACGTCACTTCCTGGTATCGAGTTGAACCAGTATTAGTATTCGTCCGTTCGAGAGACAAATATTCCTACGGTGTCCTGAGCCTGGAAACCGAGGACCGTTGCTCGACGTTCTGCGATACAACCACCGTGCATTTCTCACGTGACCTATGTTACCTGCTCTGTTACATCTTGCTTTCTCGCTTACTTCTCGGGGATGCGATCTGTCGTTTACTCGACTTATAACGACACGAAAATATGGTTTGGCCACCGGCTACGAGAAGAGAATGATTCGCTGCCGGACGTGCCCCTTAGAAATATGAACGCGAAGGAATTTCTGATATTGTTGCAATAATTTACGCGAACGTTATATCGTTAGGAAATTTCGTCTTGGATAGGGTAAACTGTGAGGGAGAGGATCCGTTATTGTACGAGATTCAGTGCGATTGATCCCACTGTGGCTTTGATACTAGAAAATTTTACACGGCACATATTTGTTTTCAAAATGAATGCCATGCATATTGCAACGCGGCAGAGTGGAATCATATGGTTGCTTACCGAGCTTGGCTTTCATGTCCGACTTTTCGGACGCCTTCCTTCCAGGCTTGCGTCCCCTCTTACCCCCCTCTTTCCGATCACCGCGAGATCCCTCCTGAAATAAAAAATTAAATTGTCAATTGCAGAAGCATAGAGGTACAAGGCGGCCACTAGTATAAAAAAAGGGCGAATTCGTTGAAATGAACAAGTTGCTGGGGATGAACTATTTCGAGCAACCATAATTTGAGGTGATAGGAAAGGTCGAAACGCGTTAACGCTTCGCGCGATAAACGTTTACAACCCGATCCGTCGTTCCCGTCGAGCGTGATTGCAAGATATGTACATCGAAATCAGAATACATAGCCAAGGGTCACAGGTACGGTGTATATCATCGATCGGGTCGAAAAACTGTTCGTCTCCGGATTCAAAACTCGAGTCGTAACGTCGAAACACAACGGCAGGCGGAGCAGAGAGCAGCGAGATTTGAAAGCGCATGACACGAGTCCCCGCGGCGACGTAATTCCCGCCTGATCCGTTGTTTCCTCCTGCCACTGATTAATATCTCAAACGAGTTGGGCCGAGGCTCGCGGAGACACGACGTGGAACGTTTTCAATAGAAACAAAAGCTTATCGAGTCGCGAGGAGGGCTGGAAGCACAGCTGGGGCCGCTAAGAGCTCTGCGCGAAGCTTTCATCGACGATGTTTAAACGCTCCACGATCGTTTACCGTCGTCCAGGATGGGTTTTCGTCGTAGAATAATAACTGTCCCGTCAAATAACACATTTCACCGGCGTCGAAAAGAGCCCAGACGACACGCGCCACTTTCTTCCCGGTCGTTGCACATTCAACTTTGCCACCCCCTGTCGACGCGGATGGTCCGTTTCGAAAATCGAGACGCACGTTCGAACTCCTTGTAGCGTTGCATCGATGTGTCGTGTCTGTTCAAAGGCGAACGCTACTCGTCGAATCGGTGTTTAACGAGGAGAAAAAAAAAGAAGAGAGGACCGAAGAGACCATCTCGCGTGCCCTCGAGAAATAAAGAAGGCGGACAAGCGAATGTAACGCACGCAGAATAGGCGTGCCTGCACGACCAACCCTACACGTCCCGTTAAAATTTACACGTCCCTGGAGCACGGTTGTCGGGTCAAGCAGAGGCGACCGCAGGCTTAGCTATGCATGTGCTCACGGGTGACAAAATACAAATTCAGCCCCTTTTAGGGAAGCTGTTTACCTTCAGCCCTATCCTTTCCCTCTCAATCCTATCTGGTATTAAATCTCCTCGAATCCTCTTTCTTTCCCTCGACCGCTCCCGACTTCTTTGCCCGCCCTTCACCCTCACTCTCCTTCCTTCTAGTCTGTCCTGCTCTTGCTTCGAGCCGCTCTTCCACCCCTTTTCCATCCTTCTTATCCTCTCGAACGCGGCGGCTCTTCGCGCGCCGCTCTTTATGGGCAGAGAAAAATGGAATTGATGTTCTGCGTTGAGTCGTTAGTTACAGGAAACTAAACTGAGAAAGCGACAGGCGAGGATGCTCGCCTAACCACTGTCTCGTTATTCGGTCGACGATTCGTCGGGCGACGAGTATACGCTCTAAAGCGGAAGGGTAGAAACCCGTCAAACCTCTCCGCTGACACTGACACTTCCGTCGATTTCCTCGTGCCTACCCCTATCGCGCACGCGGTGCTACCTGCGCCATCATTCCTGCGACTGACAATTCCGTTCAACTGACGCGTGTCCGATCATCGAGGGGATTATTCCACTGTATCCAGGCTTCGGCCATCGCGAAGTGAGAACAGCCGCCTCTTGGACATCCTTTAACGAATATAACTTGAGACGCGTGGTCCCTATCGGTCTCCGCGTATTTTCACCCCTTTCTCGTTCAAACCTTCGGTAGACTCGATTGTAACGTGTTCTCTATGCTTTTCATTATTCAACTCCCTTGGCCACCGTAACTTTCCTCTTTTTCTTCTCATTCGTACAACGCTTCGAAGATCCGCGGAAGATTTCAGAGAAGCGGGATCGCATCGACGAGGCGGTCTAGCCGGATGCGCGATAGCGCAACGGTAGCACAACCGGGACCGGATACTCGTAAACCATGCTGCACACAATCGTGTACAGCGGCTTCGTAGTTGCTCCGTTTGCCAGCCGATTCTCTCTTGCGCGTATTTCTCGAGCGCAAAGACCGACCGGGTTACGCGGCTCGTTTCGTGCCAAGGCTCTAACGTTCCGCGTGAAGCGTGATTTAATCTAGCGTCGCGAATGCGCGACTCGTCGCCACGGCACGTACGCGCGACACAATTTATATCTACGTTATACACATTGTGTACGAGCAACGCGCGACCAAAGGCGATCCGACGAGCGCGTCCACGTTACTGACAGGCGTATTAAGAAAAGGACAGCCATCAGATGTACTTCAGCTGCGATACTATTGTCACTACTGCGCAGAACAATTTTCCTGATAATAATAACTTCTTGGTGAGCAGCGAATATGCTTATTCTGATCAAAATAGGCCGAATAATTTCGGGGAAGAAGAACAGCACCTGACGGTGTCAATAATTTTCGGACTCTCGATTGGAACATTGTGCTGGTGCGAGCGACAAGGTTCCTTGCGACCATATCGAATTTCTTACCGAACGACGTATTTCAGGGAAAGTATTATGCAAAGAAAACCCACCCATTGCGGGCGTTCGCACGTGCTCATTAGTTGATTGCACCGGTACGCTGGAAATGCTATCTACCCCGCGTTTCCGCGAATCGATGTCGCCGGAAGAGAATAGAACGGCAATTACGCGAACAAGCGGGGTTGAATTCATATGGAAACCGGAGAGGAATAACCGTGACGGAAGTTTCGGGTGATATAGCTCGCGAAGTTCGTTTTCCGCCATCGGCAAGGCTGAAATGTAAATGACTGGGTGTCGATCGACAGTGACGTTCGAAGATCCGCGAATAAGAATTCCACGGCGTCTCCGGTGAATTTCTACACGCGCTAATGAAGTATTTGCACACCGTGTCCAGAGCTTTCCTTCGATTCGATTCAGTTTACACGAACCTTGCCTGTCGCGTCACTCTTCTTTTCTATTTCTTTTTCGCTTCGCTCGCTACCCCGTAAATTTTCTGTCATTACGCGATTGCAAATTCTTTCCGGAGCCAAGAGGGCGAATTCTCCCGAAAATCCGTTTAAGTCGAAGCCACGAACGAAAATGCTGTTAGGCCGCTAAGGCCGCACTCCATTTCTCCTACTTAACAGCGCAACTTTCAGACGATCACCTTAAAAGCGGAAAGTCTGTAATTGCAAAGGGGAACAGGCACCGCCCTCGTCCATTCTACCCCTTTATCTTCGGCCACGATTTCGTCTCTCTCCTTGGCCCTCTATATCGCTCTCAGATTTCCCGGTAAGAACTCATCGTTCAATTAATTTTCATTATTAACGGAATTTCTCGGGGAGTCCCTTAGCGAGACTTTTAAACGCGTTAGCCACCTTTCCACTCCACGATTCCGTCTACTACGCCAAAATCTCCCTACCGTCAACCCCTTTACACTCGCTCTCTTACTTTCCGACTGCACCCCGTCAATTTTTACCCGAACAACCGCCGACACTTTCCACCTTCACCTTTCTCAGTCCACATCTATCTTTCACGAACGTCGACCCCGACGACGTGGTCCCGTTAACGTTTGCTAGTTTGAAGCAGTTTATACGTCGTAATAGCGTATCGAAATTTGCCAAACGATCGTCCTCTTTGCTTCAGGGATGAGTCACAGGGAGAAATGAAATGTCGACCGGGCCTTCGAGCGCTCACGAACGCGATCGTCAAGCTGGCGATGCAAGTTCGCTTATCACGCCCGGCCGCGTACCTTTTACCTTGCGTCTCGAGTAATGAGGCGAAGCTTCGTCGGATATGTTCCACGCGAAACAACGCGCCGGACATTGCCGTAAAGTTCGATTATTCGGTGGACCTAAGGAAAATCCGCGAACGTTTGCTTCTGACTCGGGCGTTAACGTTTACGCGTCACGAAATATCTGAATATCGCTATGGAACTGGCTTGAAAGGACTATGGACATATATGTACCTCGAACCTTTCGATTCCTTCAATCCACAGTAAGGTTACGTACGCCTCGTCCCCGACTGGAACGAGCGAATCGAGATACCTAACTGGCCACGAGGAGTACAATCGATGCCCCTGCCGCTGTACACGAGAACGGCGAATCGTTGAAGAAAATGATCAATGCTGTCCCGATGTTTAACAGTGGCGTCAGAATACGGTCGAAGCTGTGTTCCATCGACACGCCAGGTCGCGACACGAACTGGTAATAAATTTAATATCGGCCTGCAACGGAACGACCCTGACAGTAGCAATCGTATATCGACGATATCGTAAAGGAAAATCGTTCAGACGCAGTCACGTCTCTCGTGTGTAAAACGTAAAGCATCGAGTGAACGTACAGCGCAGTTATCGGATCCAGGCGGGCGCGCAACCTTATTATTACCTCGGTTCGTCGAAGGTTGCACGATCCTCCGGTGCTCTTTCAACGGTGACCTACAAGGTGAAACTCGCAAGAGACGAAGCAACACCTTGGGTCGATCGCTTTTCGTACAGAACGGGATCCAATGTTTTATCAATCGGGGTGAACCCATTTTGGTGCAGGCGAAATATGTTTTTCTTGCCCGCAGCAATTTTTCAAACGGCCACTAACCCTGCAACCAATTTCTGAGTTACTACTATCTGCGCATTGTAACGGAATCCGAGGAATCGACGCGTGTACGAGGACGGTATACTCGATAGAGGCAGGTGCGAACGGAGCAGAGAGGAGAAAAAAAAAACACGGAGGCAAAAACGACGCCGTGCTAAGAACGCGTGTAAAAGCCTCCTTAGGCTTTTCCACGATCATTGTTCGTTCGCCGGAGAACTAACACGACCGGATGAGAAACGGAGAAAGAGAAAGAGGAGAAGGAAGCCTCGTAATTTTCCAACCACGCCACCGACGCAGCTACGTAACAATGAACGAGGGAGAACCCGCGAATACAATGGCAAAGCGCCACGGCGAAATCATCGCGCCTCCGACGAAAATCCCGTAAATTCACTTGCGCGCGCTCTCGTTTCCGTGCTAAAATTGTCGCCGTTGACCGAACTTTTCGTTTCCGACATAATAGGTCCAATACCTGGGACCGTCGACATTGCATTTCTGTCGTATCTTTTTTCGGCAGCGCGCGATCGGTTTTACGGAGAACTGAAGGCAACATAGAGCGCGATTTGGTAGGTAATTTGGTTACGCGGTAGTCGATAAATCTTTCAGCAATTTCAGCATTGATTGTTGCCCACAGCTTATTTACGTAAGCAAGTCAATGTGTAACACTTCTGCGTGTTCAACTTATGGAAAAGTTATTATACTTATGAAACGAAAATTGAGGGGAAGATTCTGTCCAGCGAATTTCCATCCGAATCGATAGACAGGGGAACATCTGTCGCGACGACGTTCCCAATAGCCACGGTTTAATTGCTGCGCAAACGTATCGAGATCTCGGCAGCGGAAAGCGTAGAATAGTTGCAAGATTGCGTACGAAACACATTGCTCCAACAAGGATTCGTCCAATCGTCGAGACATGTAAGGATCTACCTATGCTTCACCAATCCTCTCGAAACCCTATTCGTATTGACCTACTTCACACGAACAGATCTCTCAGCGAAGTAAGTGCAGCTTTAAATATTCGTAAACTTTCTAAACGCGTATTCCATAAGTTTAATTGCAAACTGTATTCTCCGTAACGTTTGGCATTCCTTTCTCGCCCAAGTGCTCGACCACGAAAACGCAAATTCCTTGGGCGCGCCAGATTTATACAGATTAAAATTGTAAATAGTTCGAGAACCGCGTGAAACTTTATGAAATCCGCGCCATTTGTTCGGTCCCTTTAATGCAGCCAGCAACACGGAACCGCGTTTCACCTTGCCAAGAATTTCCTTCTCGAGTTACCCCATCCTTTCGTCGTCACGCGTCGAAATATGTTTGCAGCGATTTGCGATACACGCGTGATTTCGCAAACGCGACTCGATAGTTATCAGTGATGCGAGTAAATAAGAAGGCTCCGCGTATCAAGCTTGCCGTACCGACACGGGCACATTCTACTCCGAAATGTGTTTGCAAACATACTCCATATACGGAACGTGAATTTCGGGTACGGCGAGCTATTCTAACGAAAAGTAACGCCGTTTGGAAATGTCGGCTGCGTTCCACTTATTTATAACAAAAATATTTACTTACAACTATTAAGATTAATATAAAAGCATAAAAAAAAATGAAACGTATGGACTTACCGTTCATGCGGATTGAAACGCGTGGCAGTGAAGCGAAGAATTGCAATTGCAAATTATGCGAACCGGATGGAAGGTACAAAGAACGATAATTGCAACTGGTGCGTCTTAATTTTACCAATTTCGCTCGTTCGTGCTCCAATTTTCGGGAACGTTTGCGAATATATAACGCGTACACAAAAAGTTACGGACGCGTGGAATTTTGTCGACCGCGTCGGTCACGACTGACCGACATTTCAAGCGAATCGCGCGTAAAGAAAATTCGAACGGATTCGGGCGTGCAAGCCCCTTTGATAGGAAAATGCTTTACTTTCGGGGCGGCGATTTGCGTCGCACAGGGTTGGACGCTTGAACGCGCACTTAAATATGCAGCGAACTTTTCCCGATTAACAGCTCCGTTTTCCCTCGCGATAGATGCGTCCCGCTGAATTGCGCAGTAGCGTCGCGTGTGGGCGGTCGAGTCTAACGGTAGGCAACAGGATCGACCGGCATTTCAAATGCAGAGTGTGCGAAATGGATCTCCCGATAGTCGAGGAATTAAGAATGATCGCCGTGCTCGAATAGCAATAATCTGGGTGGAAACCGGCGAAAATGAGTGAGTACGTATCGCCGACTAAACCGGAGCAGAATCAACAGGGCATCAGTAAAGGAAATGGTGTGCATATAAGGTGTGCATACAAGGCGTCCGAAATGCGGTGTTAATTTCACAGTTGACACGGGGGAAACGGACGCGAATATACACATGTAGGTAGCGTATATTAAATGATTATGAAATAAGGAAAAAACGTGTAAAATGTGTCTGAAGAAAACTCACCGGTGCTACGCGACGTGCGAGCTGTGTCAACTGCGCAGTTGACGGGCTAAAACGCTATGTTCAGGGACGACGTGCTCGGTACCGGTGCCCGAACGATGCAACCGGTAATGTTATACGCTAACCGCGACGCGCGACGGCGGTTTAAAGAAACTCCGAGCGCTGATTTTTAAATTAATCGTACGTGCGATTCAAGATACCCGTTCTTAAAAAAAAATTTTTTTTTTACGCATCACGAGCGATTTAATATGATTGAGATGCACAGCATCGAGTTCCAAGTCTGCTTTGAATACATTATAGAGCACTATCGTGTTTATAATTGATGCATATTCGATAAGGTGTTCGATTGCAAGTTACATTTTATTCATTCGTGTTCGCCAGTAGTATTTAACTTCTGATAGGGTCAGCGAAGCAGTACCGAATAACTATTCCCAAAATAACTTTAATCAATCTTATTCACGCGTTGCCGTAATGCACATAGCATCGACAACCTATGATATCGCATTAAGTATGTTACAAACATCAATTGTCGAAACTCGGCCAGTAAACTGGACTGTCTGATAAAATATGCAATGCCTATTGAATCTATCAACCAACACTGAATTATTAACCTTGATCATAGAAATGATCATTGCATTAATGAGGGGGTACTAGAGGTTTCACGATGTTAAGTATATCATAAATCTATACACGATAGTTAACAACTCGGCAATCTTGTATCAGAGTGGACTCCAGTTAATTCCGCGCCTGATAATCACATGACCTTTGAAAGTCAGCAACGTCATCGTTTGACAGCCAGAAGAACGAAAGCCAATTACAGGTGGCGCGATCTATCGGCAAAAATGCGAGAGACTGAAACGACAGCGACATCGAACGTCAACTTTGGTATATGAACATCATGAAGGAGCACACACAAGCAAAGAGCTATCCATGGTTCAGCCTGTCCCCCTGCCCCTCCGCCTTGACCAAATCATCAGTCCAACAAGGCCTGATGTCAAACGAAAGAAACAACACCTTTTGTCAGCAATTCTAAACTAATAAGCACACCCAAAAGCACAACATATTTTACGCGCGCCCTCTTTTCACAACATGGTGTAATCCGTTTGAAACGCGTAATCTTGTTGCCTCCTTTTCATGGCAGTTTGCATCACGCGAGCACGTTGTCACTTCATCGTTTCCTCAAATTGTCGACTCACCGTTTCATTTTCCGCGATACACATTGGCTCCACCTCCATTATTCTCGTAGATTTCCTTCTCTTCGACGTCTCTTAGGCTAATCCTTAGTACCACGCTTTGTTGCACCGTGATTCTGTCCTATCTTCAACACTTTACAACGGCAACGTGTGTCTGTTTACAAACACTGCAAGGTCACACAGCAGACCCCCAGACCTCTGACTGTCGAGTAGTTCGTATTACGTCACGATCACAGATAGTAGCGCCACGCGTAGTAAAATCACGAAGCATTACGAAGTTTTACTTTAAAGCACAGACGAGATATATGAATAGACCAATCATACAATGTATTTGTACTGCAGGAGGTCTCGGGGTATTAAATCACCGACGAGATATATGAATAGACAAATCACTCAATGTATTTTTTCAGTCCGGATTTCTGAGTATCTATGGTACCCATACCATTTCGGTATCACTTACAACGTTATCAACAGATTGTTAATGCTCTTTATCATAGACATTGAAATTAAATAATTTTAAAGATATGCTTTTATTCTTCGCCGCAATGAATGGGATTAACACGTGGCGACGGGTTAACACCGACGAGATGTATCAATAGATAATTCATCTTATGAACTTTCGTGGTCCAACATGACTGCCATACCGACTCACAAATACGACACTGATTCGAGCGCCCCCCCTGATCAGTCGAAGCATTATTATTTATTGACGTACTTTAGGGACAGAATTCATGCAATTGTGTAAATATATGTGAATGCTATGGGGTACATCTGGAAACCAATTTCCATAGACAAGATATATGACTTCAAATACTACAAACATTTCAGTACACCGATGTGTTTGTTACGACTAATATCCCACTATTCGACTAATATACATACTGTAACACTTGTAATAAAAAATATTCAAAAACACCCGCTTTAAAGAAAGACCTCCTCCTCATCCCAGCCAATGAGCGCGTCTATTTTGAAATTCTAGCTCTTTCGCCCACCGGACCTCGTAGTAACTAGACGTGTTCAGAGTGTCGATCGAATTAAGGTATGTCACATAGTCTAATATATTCCTAAAGGCAAGACATTATATACGCATTGTTTTCATTTCCCTGTCTTCCAAGTTTTCTGTGGTTTCTTTGTTAGTATTGATGCATATTTTGCAAGAAATTAAGAAAATACTGTGTAGTGAACAGAAACACACCGCGTGGCGTGCATTTTCAAATCAACTCGACTATGCATTTAACTTTCATCTTTTACGTATGTTTATACGTATTTCAGCTCTGAATTCCATTATCCTGCCGCATATTCTGCAGTTTCAAGCAATATTACTATAATATTGACGATTCTCAATACATTTATTTCAAATTTCAGTTGGATTCTGTTCCATGGCGTCTCTTTCACTTGCTTGCAATCAGAAATGCCGCGAACGTATAGAATTGGTATGATATATAGACGTGTTGTAGATTAATTGTAACATAATGCAAGCAATTATTTGCGAGTATTTCTTTATTATTTCTGGCTGTAGTGAGACAACCCTTTTTCTCGAAACCCTTGTTAATTTATCGCGAAACATGAAGATATACTTATCAAGTAATCTATCTTTTGTTAATATCGGGTGCCTATACATTTGCAAATCGACTATTGACATTTTGTACCGAATTCGAGTTGAATTATTGCTTTAGTATATTACAATTATCACCACTTTTGTACACTTCATTAATTTCCTTGTTATTCTTTGGTACAGGAGTATGGAGAGTGCTGATTATACGGAATAGAGTAAGCCAATAGCTGCAATGATGCCTAATAATTAAATGCCACCAGGACCTGTGTATGTGAGCATTTTAATTACATTTTGACATTGATTTTATATAATGTGCGACTGATACTAAGATCAAATAACCATAGTTAAAATATTTATAAAAGCAATTAGAATTTCTATACCAATTACAATTAAGTAATTGAATTTGGAATAGGATTTTTGATTTTGCACTTTCTGCGTAATGTATATGTTTTTATGTTTTATATTTAAAAACATATGCAATAATATGTTTGCATATTTTTAATGCACTCGTGCATAGTTTTCGAGTATACTTTCATATTTTTAATGCATATTTCTATATTCCTAATGCATAGGTTCATATGTTTAATGTATATTTATATATTTCTAATGCATACTTTCATATTTTGAATGTATATTTATATATTTCTAATGCATACTTTCATATTTCTAATGTGTATTTACATATTTCTAATGCATATTTACAATTTTTTCGTGCATAATTACATACTTTTTATGCATATTTATTTTTCATAAATATCATTAATAACAAACACTCGAGAGGGTGAACATGTTTTCTTTCAGAAACTTTTGTGACTGCGCGCAATGCGGTCGGTAGAGTCAATATTTGCTTCGAAGTTTTCTAGCTTTTTCAGAGCAAGTGGCTCTGTTTAAATTTTCGTTCACACTTTAGCTACACGCGATTGTCGAGTGAGTGTATTTCACGTACTAGATATTAATACTATTATCGGAGCACCGGTGCCCCTTTTCAATTATTCCAATCGCGAAAGTAGCACCTTTACTTGTTCACCGATATAATTTGCGGTCGCGTAAATAGTCTTTCAATTTTATTTTTTTCTTATATTCGTCATCGGAAGTAGAGTCAGTGCATCACTGAAGGGGATGTTTTATGCGACACTGGTAAAGTGAGATATGTATGTTAGAAATAATATAATTATTTCTATAAAATTGTCAGGATTACTAAAAGTATGCTTATTCGATGGAGGTTCTGGGGTAAGTGCCATGGGGTTCATCACAGTCCTCTTACCAAAAGGCATTGCCTTCCCCACTCCGTGGCCAGATTCTCCAGAAACAGAATCCCTATTCTTTAGCAATGTGACGTCAGGTCACTTGCCATACTGAAAGTCTCTATCTCTTGTTTATAATAAACCATCCCTCGGCACTTGATAGCTAGAAGACCCAAGGTGGTCGCCAGCCATCGCCTGCCGACAGGATGTTTGGTTCCATTCATTCACTTCCAATACGTGCAAGGACAATGTCAATCCTTGGACATTCCTAAGACACTCTTCGACCACGAGTAGGACTGCGTCCCCATCATAAATTATCCACAGGGGGCCTAGTACTTCGCCACCCGCTCCTATTCCATTCTTTAAAAAAATACGCTGTTGCTAACATGTAAGTATCTCTTAAACAATTTTGAGTTTTCTGTGAAGAATTAAATTGTGTAGATTTAGCAGTAGATTTTAATTTTCCTTACTTTCTTGTTTAGTTACAGTTTCCAAACTTCTCGACGATTTAGTTCAATTGAGCTGCCTCGGTGATGTTCGTGGCGTCTCCCACGAGTAGTTCCTCTATTTTTCCAGTCAACGAGTCGGTGAGTCGCATGCATTTTGGTTCCTCCGGTCCCCAATCATGCTGTAGGACGATTGGTCCGAATCGGCACGGGTGACTGGTTCTATTTTTTAGTAGTTTTGCGAGCATAGTGACTACGGGTATAGTTTTTATACCCGTTAGTTTTAACGTTATTTTCTTAAGTATTATGTCTTAGATGAGGTTAGATGTGCCTTCTTGTACTCTGCGTTTTTTCATATAGAAGAATTAAGATCCATTGAAATATTTCTCATTCAAATAAATACATTGAACAAATGTATATACATGCATCGAGGATAGTGTATATTAAATTTATAATTGCATTTATAATCAATCGAAATTGTTTTTCACTGTTGAGCAGTGCAGAATTCGGATACCCTCCGACTTCGTTACTGCAGGTGTTTCATGATTATAGTAATCGCGTATTAAAACAAATTAATATAACGATACGTATATTAAAATCAGCATTGAGTATGCATAGCCAATTAATATTAATAGCATTTAATATTAATTTTCATACGCTATAGTAGAGTCCATTTCGTATGAAAGTTACACATTATGTACAAGAAGGCACTTTGTATACGGGTAGATTATTAAATCGAAGTAGCTATCTTGAACAATTTACTTCGATTAAGGAATCACCTGAGGCTTATTTGATAGTTTGTCAATTTTTCAAGTAAATATCTGATTGCATTATACTTATTCTAGTAAGTTGAGTTTCAATGACAGTCATTTTCTTTAGTAAATAAATTATTTATCAATCATTTTCGAGTTTTCATTGATATTTCATAAAGTACAAAGTCGAGTCATTTCTATAGTGATTGAAAATAAAATATACTTTTCGCTATTGCAATTTTACGTATACTAATCATCTTTCGAGATCAGGATTTTCAGGTTTAACCCCTTCCGTGTTTGTTGTCAGGAACTCACTCACGTGCCCAGGTGCTACTTGAGTGAGTGAAAGACAATGAGCACGATGATCATATATTTTTTTAAAATAACAATGTTTGGCGGCTGACAGTTGCTAGTGCACCGTGCACGACGTATTTTCCACATTGTGTATGTATGTGGTTAGGCCGTGGAATTGCATCGGCTCGGGAATTTGATGACAAATTATAAACGTATTTATTCCAGTACCGATAGTATGATTTCATGAACAGCAATAGGGTTTACAATTGCAAATATACATTAAATACCATAACGAATTATGGAAATATGGTAACAAGTATACTTAGTTGAAAGAAAATGTAAAATATGTTTTAACAATCAATAATTTGTACGAACGTAATGCACAAGCATGTACGTTTACGCACAATTACGCAATGATCGTTAGCCTTTGTCAGCCGATTTCAGGAATTGGTACGTACCCTTAGAGTGTGAATGATTGTATGCCAAGCCCGGGAGTCGGGGGCATCCCGGGACGTCTCTCTAGTGTAGGCTCTTGCACCCGAGTGTTTGATTGAGAATCGTGGAATGCGGTGTGTTTGTATGAATGCTTTGCCATTTTTTAAATATAGGTCTAGGTAGGATAGGTAGTATACCCTCTGGTGTGCCTGATAGATATAAGTAGGTAGGGCCGGGCAGGTTGACACAGTCTCTGGTCGGGTACGCAACATTTCGTGTGTTCAACCTGTTTCAGGAAATTTGATTTGAAAAGTCGACGGTGAAGCTGCGGCGCGAACGAAAATGCGTTCGCCTCTGGCTTTGCCCTATCGACTTTTCGAATCCTTCGCGGTCGTGATCGCGATTTGGCTTCGAAACGAACGTGACGTTATGCTCGAGGCTGCGCGTGTAGGCGAAGATCGATTACAATTTTAATCGTAATCTTTACGATTTTCTATAATCGCTACTTTTACGATTGCATTTGGTCGTGATTCGTCCACGTGTATTCCATTTAGCTACGCGGGTTAGATTTTTATTTTATTTTATTTCTTTTTGCGAATAGGGTCTCGAGCCTAGACTAAGTTTCAGCGGGTACTGCGCCCGAAGAAAAGAAGAAGCTAAATGCCGAAGAGGCCCGACAAACTGTCTCTCAAGAGGGCAACTACCAATCTACCAGGCAACTACCAGGGCAAACTGCATCCATTTGATGGAGAGCCATTCTTTCTTACTATTTTGTCATTATGCTCGCTTTTGTATGCTGTAGTTGTAGTTTATTGTTTCCAGCACTCATCATCGTATTTGGCAAATCGCGATTTTTATTAGCGTCGCGTGCGATTGAAAGCGGTTTGCATTAGATTTGCGAATAAAATCAAATCACTACATTTGTGATTAACTATATCGTGGTTTCAAGTAGAGTTACGAATTAAGACAGATTAAGACAGAATTAAGACAGACTTGCTTTATATTAAATTACACTCGCGAAATGTACTTGCCTATACCGTTGCGATAATAATTTTCGTGTTCCCCTTCTACACAGTTTTTAATTAGCATTTACGGTATTGCGATATTTTTCTTAGATTTTCATATAGTGTTGCGATGATAGATGATCGCGATTTTGAAATAGCGTTGCGACCACAATGAAATGCCCAAATTCGTTCCCGACTCACTATAGGCGGCTATTAAAGTTGCATAAGGTGATTGTTTTGATGGTAGTCTTGGAGAGACTACCATGACTTCTCCGTTATTGATGTTGCGAATGAAAAATGATGGGTGCAGTGAAGTATTATTTCAACTTTTCCTATCTTTTCTAACATACATATACGAAATACTATATTAGAGGTAATGAACTACCAGACGCGATTGACTTTGCAAGTAATGCAGTAAATTAGTGTTGCGTAAAAAAGAGGTAATCCACTTACGGTTTTCAGTCGAGCTTATAACAAGTGGACGATAACACTGATCATCACGGGTCTGATTTTGTAACCTTCAATAGGCGTTTCTCGTAGACTCTAATGTGCTGAATACGAATCTGCAATCAGTTTTTCTCCAGAACGTACCATTTTTTTTAATCAATTTGCAAAAAAATCGCAAATTTTCAACTTTGGAAGTGTTTTGTACTTTTGCGGTAATAGTTATTCAATTGCGCTTGGTGCCAATGGGCGTATTTTCGGTGTACTTTTCACTTTGATCATTATTTAAACACGTTTAAATGCTATAATCTAATTACGAATTATATCATTTTATTCGTGAAACTTCAAAGAATCATTTGGCACCAAGCGCAACTGAATAACTATTGCCGCAAAAGTACAAAACACTTTCAAAGTTTAAAATGTGCGATTTTTTTCAAAATTGATTTTTTCAAAAATGGTACGTTGAGGAGAAAAACGGATTGCAGATCCGTATTCACCACGTTAAAGTCTACAAGAAACTCTTATTGAAGGCTGCAAAATCAGAAAAAAGTTGAAATTTGTCGAACAGTGTAATTAAAAGTAGAATGCCCCTCTGGCAATTGAACTTGTTTCATGTTCTAATTTATTCGTCTTCTTCGTTTCCTCCCTTTCTATTAACATTAAATACGAGTTGTTTCATCTTAGTATCCAAGTAAATGTTGTATTTGTATTTCATAATTATTATTCAGCATATTTGCATTTTGGAAGAACATGCTCCCTACATACTGCTGTACTATTTTTTCACAACTACTAGTCTCATAAACAAGTTTGTTACAGAATTATTAAGGTAATGAAGATGTCAATATAATAGAATACTGCCTCAAGTGCATTAAATAACATACATTGCAATATGTATGTAATCAGAGGCTCGAAATTGATGTTGTATGGATCAAGTAAATCGCAGGAAATCATACGATTCAAAGGAAATGATACACATTTCCGACGAACATGCTTGCTATTTAATTGTCTACTTCTTCGTAATTATTAATCCAAGAAATAAATTTGTTACAGTTTTTTCGCTTGTCAAATGGATCGGTTCATCCATATATTGTTTCAAGTTTGTAAGAAGAGTGTAAGTATATTCGGAGTTAAAGTGTTATTTGATGATGATTTGATGATGAGATTGAAGCAATAGAAATGATTATTTAACACGATTTAATAGAAATGATAGAAACAATCGCGCAATCATTCCTAAGAAATATCACTAAATTTTTATAAATTGTTATCAGTTCCAGGTAGCACGATCACGATTTAAATGAAAGAAGATTCATTGTAAAATATCCCTTTTCCCCTTCTTTACAGCCCTTGAGATTTTCAATTCGGTAGGGTATTTTTGACTAACGATCATTTTTTTCAGGGTGGCTGTTTGTAAACTAAATCATTTCTCAAATAGGCAGGCAATTTCCAAATCAAATTAGCTGTTTAGTCAAGCATGTTTTAAGTTAAGATAGATTTTTAGTTAGGTAGGGTGCTTTTAAATAAAATCTTATATAACATTAAGTCAAATCTTAGTTTTAAGTTACGATTTAATTTACCATAACTTTAGGTAGGATGTATTTGAACTACGTGCATGCTAATTTTTATTATAATCTTTATTCTTTAGTTTACGTCAGGTCTAACAGAATTTTCATTTTCATCTCTCGATAAAATAATTTATTTCAATACTTCCTTCCATTCTTATTTTGCACAACATTTATATATCAAGTGTGCTGCAATTTGTGTCAGAAGGAAGTACCGTTTAATTTGCAAATAATAATTTTTGTAAATGTTTTAAATTTTAAATTATTGAATTTTACTGTATACCATAGGGGGCGCATTTTTTGTAATCTGTTGGTAAAGTTGTGAGTGACACGGAAATGGTATTATTTGCTCAGGCCGAAAGAATTCTGACGGAGAAAATACATTGAGTGATTTCTCTATTCCTATATCTCGTCGGTGGTGTTAATGCTTTTCATTGCGGCAAACAAGAAAAGCATATCTTCAAAATTATTTAATTTCAATATCTATGATAGAGGTCGCTAACATCGTTTTCCTTATTCTGTTGGTAACATTGAGAGTGACAAGTCAATGGTTTTTAGACATTATTTAGGGGCATTTAGTAATTATTTCTTCAATCATAATTAGTGCATCACTTAAATATAGAATGATAGAAGGTTCCGCAAGCTGTCTATTTAATACTTCATACAAATGTAGTATATCATAAAATTATAGTAGATATTCCTTAATTAATAAATAATAAGTTTCACGATGTTTCACGTGTCATGCTCTGCAAAACGTTTGCGACACGAAGTTACGCTCTGTTATACGACGACCACCACTTGAAAATTTGTTCTCATTTTCATGCCGCGGCGCTACACAGTTTCGCGATACGAAACGCAGGCTGTTCTATTATGTATTACTTTTCACTATAATAGCTTTTTCGATGGCACCAGAAGTTTGCCTTAACGCCCGCCAGCCAGGAAACTGAATCCATTGAGTTGATTGAAAAGCTTGATTAGCACATTGATTGCTATTGTCGAACATGTGTGTATCTTGTAGTATACGAGGAGCCTGCCCTTTTCGCCATTCAAAACATGCATGTCCATATCCAGTTGGCAAATTGCTTCAGTCATGAATCGAAGGTGCCGATGTACTGCATTGATACGCATTGAAGACATCAGATACTGGTACGCTTAGATAGCAGACGCGTTTAATACGTCTGGTCGTGGCCATTGAAGCGAAACTAATATAAAAATCTAAATAACAAATTAAGAAATTTAACATAACTGTATCTAATTTGCAATTCACGCAAATAATTCATATTTAAACACCTGCCCGAATGGCAACATTGAAACACGAATACCACCATTGAGTTTCCCTTAGAAATAGGACAGCTATATACATGCATATATATATTTGCAGCAGTTGTGATAATATTAATTAATAACAGTATCTCCGTGTTGATACTTGTGCAATATATTTTAACTGATTGGATGCTGCTCGGTTATTATACTGGTCTAATTTACCCCATCATTTAATGCAGAGCACGCGCAAGGATCAATCCATTGACTAATGCGAAAGATACATATATTTTTATGCAACAATAAATCACATTTTTCTACGTATCGTTCAAAGAAGAAGTCTTGAAAAAACCTATAGAGTATTATATACTCATTAAACACTAAAGCAGTCCGTTTAAGAATTCGCGCGAATTCCAGAATTCTGTCTAGGATTATACATGTCGAACGTGACTTTTGATTCAACAAATCTTACAAAATGTCCTCCGTCGTTCCATTCGTTCCACGCGCAAGTATACGAACGATCCTTATTCTTTCGCGTTCCACTGTTTCAATTTTCAAAAATCGCGAACCACGCGGAAACGATGCATCACCCGTTCCATCCATTAATCACTACCCTTCCTCGACATTAATTTACCGCAAAACGTTAGCTCGGATGTTCATCCCCCCGTCCCTCTTGGTCCGGCGACACTGGCGCTTACGCGCTATGCTAGTTTCTGATCGTTCTCAGCAAATAATGGCGGAAACAAGGTGATCGTGGTACCGGGGCTGGCCGCAAATGATCCTCGAATATATGTATGCATATGTTCTTGTTGCGCGTGCAGTTTCGAAACAATTTGCATGGGCGGTAGCGCCTCAAGCCATGCCAATGGATATCGTTCGACAAAAACTGCTCGACGTATCCGTTTCCAATAAAACCCGCTCGCCAATCTATTCGTATAACGGCGAACGTTGTTATTTTGCACATCAAGCGATAGCATTCGAAATTGTTTTCGAGACGTTCACTGCATTAATATTTTCTTGCGAAGCGGCGCTGCTCCAACGAACGCTGCAATCACGAGCCACAAGCGTAGGAAACCGAGATACAGTTGCTTCGCGGTTATTTATTTTCTTTTTGCTTAAGCAACTCGATTAAAAGTTTCCACGATCCATTTAGACGTACAATATCAGTGGATTTGGGGATCCTTTTAAAATGTTTAGAGGGATGCGTTCGCGCGGACAAAGATAAGCTTCCTGATTTTTCACTTGTCCTTGCCCCTATGGTAAGCCTCTTTCGCGATGACCCGATAACGAGGAAGACTGCGGGGAAACATCAAAAGTCAAGTGGTGGTAAGTTAATCACGCAGCGCGGAAGCCGCAAACGCCAAAGGATTTACGGAAGCGGAACGCTGGAAAATAGGAGTTAATCTGTAGCGCGTATGCCACAGCTATTTGATCGTAGCCGGATGTCCCACTTTCTATCAGAGATTGTCTCTAGGAGTTCTACGAGATACGCACACGTTTGGGTCTGAAAATTTGAAATCCTGTATGTGTCTAGATATACACATATCTATCTGATCTTCCAGTGTTTATTTTTCTTCTCTCATCTGTCGATACAATTTATTCTCATTTCACGATGGAGTTTGATACTTCTATGTTTCAATTGGTTTTACATGTTTGTTAATCGAATATCACCCGTATGGTTCACGGGGACGATCATTTCCGAATTGATTTTTCTCCGTTGCGTTTGCTCGCTTTATAAAACTTTGCTTTTTGTATTGTTGTCAGATATCGCAGGTGCTCGTGTACCAGGCTCGCAAATGTGGGACAACCTGTGGTATATTTTATTCGTTACTACAGACGTTTCGCTGACAAGGTGAAACGCTCGTTTGCGCGTATCCGCGTTGTCTGCTAACGCGTCATGGAGTTTTGCGATTTTTCAGAAAGGCGCAACGAGCGGTCTATTGTGGGCCTGCCGCGGGCGACAACGCGAAGGAGCAGATGATACACGCGGCTGATCGAAAGCGGCCGATTGCACACATCATCCCTATTTAATTTTCGCCTATGGCTACGCTGTTCCTGTCGTTCATCGATGGTGTACGGGGTCGCGTGTTGCTTATCAAGCTCGCCCTCACCTTTGACATTTTAGAATATCGCGGAAAACGTGGGAAATGATTCACGCCGTAAAATCAAATAGTATACAGCTCTCCTGCGACCAGCAATTATAGTATTTCAGGATGGTATTCTGTTGAAGCCAATAAGAAATATTTTGCACAACTTCGAGCGGTATGCATTTCAATTAAATCGGGAAATGTCTACCCTCCTCGACGTCCGTCGCGATACACGTTCACCGATACAACCGTTTCAGGTGAAATCCTACATCATCTACTATCTGTTAGAAATATAACCGTACTTCCAACGAATACAATTTCGCTTCTCCTCGCCGACCAGCGGGTATCGTTATATTCCAATCTCTCAATTTTATTAAGTGCCGCGCCTGATCCACTGGCATGCTCGATTCACCGTGACCGATGCTATCATTCGTCCCAATACGCGGTTACTCGGCTAATTGGTCGAAAAGACACATCACATCAAACAACTCGCCGCGGTGACTCGTCCCGAGAGTATGAAACCCTTCCCCGATAAGCATTGCATACCGTCAAAGTTCGAAACTCTAACAAGCCTCCGCCCTTTTCGTCAGATTACCTTGGTAATGAACGTGTGCAATAATTTCAGGCAGGAAACGTTCCAGAACTCGGTACAACGGGCAGGAATCCTCCCCGCGGACCGGTTAATCGGCGCTGTAAGCCGTGGTCTATTTAATTTACGTTCGCCACGTCGGCGTAGGGTTACCGCTGGCTGGTCCCTTGTTCTTCGAGGTTGCTGCACGTTGTTCTAGGCGGTGAGCCGGGTAGCGGTGACGATACCGGTGGTGTACGTAGTAGAAACAGCACGGAACACTATCAAGGCGGACAGACGGTGTACGCAAGACAGAGACCCGACGAGGGAGGAGTTGTACCTGGATCACGTCATAGAATGGAGCAAGAGAGCTGGCAGAGGTGGTGGTTCCCTGGTGCGTGACCTGAGCTGCGGTCGGAGCTTCTCGTAACCCCGGCACGGTTACTCGTACGTGCAATACTTAGGCATGTCGGCGTGTACCTGCACAGAAGTGGAAGCTGGTGACGGTGACCGTAGCACGGAAGCGCGAGAGCGCGCAGGATGCTAGAGCACGGGTTGAACGAAGCCGAGGGTGGTCGAGGACGACCGGCTGCGCACGAACCGCGAATCACCGCGGGAACCTGTCGCACGGCACGAAAGTCGAACAGTCTCTCACTGGCGCCCGGCGCGGCGAGTGCCCGAGAGACTGGATTCTGTAAGACGGAGGTAGATTGCGAGTTTATTATTCGACGTTAAATAGTTAACAGAAGAAGGGCGTATATAGGGAAGCATAGAGGAGGAGAGTCACCCCTGCGAGGGGGCTGGAGTGAACGGTGGTAGATTTTCCATGTTCGAGCGTCTACCGCTTCTTGGAGATTCGATGATGGTTACACGAGAGGAGGAGAATCGCCGTTGGACCAGGATGGTCCGGTATTGTTCGTTCGTTGCTCCTGGACGCCACGTGGTTTCGGGGCTGCTGTCTCTTTGGATCGCCGTTGGCCTGCTGAACGGTGAGTGAACGATTCTTGAGCTTGCCATCGAAGTAGAGGTAAGGGTGGTTGCGAGGAGAGTAATTCTACGGTGAAACGAAATTCGCTACTTATTTGGGAGATAGATAGACATTGACTATGCTTCAAAGATGGCGTGAACAGAGCTTTTCGCCGCGGAAGCAAAATCGTGACGAGAAAGAACGATCGGGTATATAAAAGACCATGGAGCACACCTTCGTTTCGATTTGCTGACTGCGCCGGACCCCTCTGAATTAGCACAATTGCAACGGGGTGGCCCCTTAGAAATGGTTCAATCGACAAATTCGCGGGAATTTCATCGGTTTCATCGCCGAACGTACTCCAGGGAGTTCTGATTAACCGGTTGTCCGCGAGCGCCCTTCTATTTGCGCCGACTTCACGAATCGCTGCAATGAATTCCGAACGAAGCTTAGAAGGCTACCGCGAGCACGTACGACGAGTGGTCCAAGTTCGATCCTTCCGTTCGTAGTTGGTACTCTCGTGGCTCTTATCGAGCCGCTGGACTAAATACGAATCGGAAGAAAAGGGAAAGTTTTTGTAAGGCTTTCGCGGCAGGCAAACGAATCCACCTTCTCTTACGAATGGGAAAAACGACAGAAAAGGCTAACAAACTTGACCAAGGAAGTTCGTGACTGGCGTTCGAACAGACCAGAGAAACTTCGTAGGGGCAACCCTTGAAGGGGTCGAGAGTAAATTGACATCTGTTATTCTTGCGGTCCGTTAGTGCCGTTTTATTCGAGCAACGTTTACGATTATCTCGAACACCAGAACTGTCGGTGAAAATGATTTAGCGGCCGCGTTGAATATATTTAGGCCTGCTTCGGATCGTTTATGGAAAAACAATAGACCGCCCCCGGGGCTTTCGTTACGCGAATCACGCCGATTTAATTGGCCAGCAATACACAATGACGCAACATGCTCGCGAAACACTTTATCCTATCGAGCCTTCGTACGGCGAACACCCTAACTTTTTCTGTTAAAAAATAATCGGTTCGAATAAAGAACAATCCTGCTGATCTATTCGTCTTCGGGAACCGTGGAAAAATATCGCCGATAAAGCGGTCGCCATTCCTTTCGTTCTGTTACGTGCACCGAAACACACAATTCCTCGTGCTGACGCGGTTTATCGTGTGTTTGTGTAAAATTTAAACTGCCTCCGCCGTGTTGAATCGCCGCCGGATTTATGAAGCGATCCGCACCTTACGCGGCCGTTCGCCCCGTGGAACACTTACACGAGGGACACAATGTGCCTCGTTATAGTAGTTTGATAGCTGATGAAAATTCTGGCGTTCATTGGCCAGGTTACCGTTGATCGGCTTTGCATCTCTTTTATCGCGCTCGGTTTCCACTATATTCCCAATTCCGTGGATGCTCGCGAGAGTAGAGATGCTTGGAAACCACGAATTCTGCGCAATGATGCACGATAACCTGGAGGGAATTTTTGCATGAATCGTGGCGAGTTAATTGTGAGAGAACGCGTTCGCGGACTGGCGGTCCCGCGTTTCGTCGTTTCCGCGATTACGTTTAGGCGAATAACGCTTTGAGTAAAATCTGTGCCGGTAGGCGAGAATATAAACAATGGAGAGTCGACTATTGTGCTTCGGAAAGTTTGCGTTGCGTGCACTATTGTTCAGCTGTCCAAAGACGTAAGTTAATTATTACAATAATCGCTGACTGTAGATAGGTCGTAAATGGGGATAGAATATCGACGATCTCCTGCCAATGAATTCCATTTCCCTTCTTCCGGAGGCGATAGGATCGTGGGAGGATGTTTGATAGACGACGTTCGCGGGCTGTCTCGAACGGTATCGAAATCGATTGAAACCCTAGATGATTATAAAGTAAAATTGTCCAACCTGAAGCGGACAGCTCGGTCAGTATATAATCGTGCACTCCTTTACTCCTGTCATTTATACGACGGTGCGGGGAACAAGTGAAACTACAGAAATCACGAAACACGTAAATACGCGTGTTGCGCGACTAGATCGTGGAAATTAGTTCAGTCGGCAGACGTTCGACCCTCGAGTGTAAAGTTAACTTCCGGATCTAACTTTTGAATAGCGAGAAGCGGGTCACGACTGCGCCTCGAGTGATCCGAGCTGAGTAAAGCGAACCGAGGAAGATCGTCTCGTAGGATAAACGCGATCGACCGTCATCGATACGTCGCTGGTGTCTTCAATCGCGATTCTTGTTTTAACGTCAAAACGAGCTGACCCACCCTATAATTTATCTTCCCATTTGGATTGGCGAGTCGGGTCAACGAGACGTTTGCGAGCACGAAAAACTTGTCGTGTATTGGTAACTCTTTTTTTTTTAAAGAGCAAGTTAAAAGAACTATCTGTTTGAAATAATTGAACGGCCTGTTAAAGGCTGAGTTTGTGTTCGCATAAAGTGTTTGGTATTCCGGGTAAAGATATGACTGGTTTAGTGACGTAATGCTTCGTCTTTTTATTCCACGAGGATTAAGGGAGGTAAGGGAAACGTGTTGCTTGGTATCGATTGGGCTAACGATCGTGTGAAGGATTGCGGGAGATATTTTTGCATCGTTTTGGAACCAAATGGTCCGCGTGTTTCGTTTACTTTGAGGTGCATGTAACTCTTTGAAATTGACAAATCGCCCGATGTAAAGGTATGCAAATAATTATATTATATCAATTGTATGTCACCTAATTGAATATTTCGTATTGTAGAATTTATATGCATATTCCTTTCATGCAAATGGAAATTTCATCACGATAGTACTGTAGCGAAAGAGTTAAAAATCGCTCACCTGTTCCCTTGAATTCAGTGATTTTAAGCAATACACTTTCCTCTGTGCGGAGGGTAGTATCGATAAATCGTCGTGCTAATTTTACTTTGGAAAGTATCGCCGATGTTAAAATGGAATCGAAAGTGTTCGAATTAATCGCACCGCGTAGCTACTTGGCCCGTTCCATTATCGTAACTATGAAATTCCACTGGAGCTTAACTAATTTGTGTAACCGGTGATCAAGCGACGAAACCGCTGATTTTCCAGAAATTTTACCACTTCCCTGGCCGTGACTTCGACGATTTACCGTCAAAATCGATTAGGGAGCGGAAAGTTGGTAGTTTCGTGGCGGAAAGGGCAATTCTGGGACGCATCGACTACGGGTTGCTTAATGTCGCTAATGGAGAACACACCACTATGCCAGGCGAAGGGGAATAATTGTCTGCGAGAGGATCAAGTGTATTTACGTACACGCTAGCGGCGCATCATTCGAGTTAAACGATTGACTGTACGCATCAGTGAGAAAGATACCGCTGCTGTTTGTTAAAATTGTAAACAACACTACTATTGTCCATTGGAATTGTTCCTTGATTCTCATTAGGGTAAAAAGCTCTAATATTTGTCACAATCCATTGACTGTTCTGTTCATCTTCTTCTTCTGCGTCGAATGTAATTGCAGCAATTTCCAAGCAATTGTTCGAAATTCTCGAGTCAGATGCTGTTTAAATAGTTTCGAAACCGATCCACTGGAAGGCGCATTGGCTTCGATAGGATAGTTTCTCGTACGTCGTCCTGCGAAGCTCTTCGTGTACTTCTTTTAAAGACTTCATCCTGGATTCAGCTCTGCCGAAACCGTACGTCCTTCGGGTAGGAAAGAGCTGTGCGAGACACAGCGGGCGAGAAGAGTAAAAGGGAGTGGACACTTAGCATTTATACTCTCCTTTGAGCGACTGCTGAAATGGAGCAATCGCTTTTTACCCGATTCCTTTGAGAAGCTCCTTATCGCTCTCAGCGTCGAAGGATCTTGAGGCGCCTCTTCCGATTTCAATTCAAGTGTGTTCGAACATCGAACGTCGCTTTCATCGTTATTGGATTAAAGGATTAACTGTTGGATGCACGAGGAATTATAAAGTCGTTCGGGATTCTTTGTACGTCGACAGCTCGGTGTATTTCGTGACGCGTTAAATGAATGTCAGATTTCTTTAATCCGTTTAGGAACGGTGTCACGCAAAAATATTCGCTATCAGTTTAAAGGACCGCCTTAGAATACTTCGAGGTCCGGTTTCCTTCGGGTCTTCCCATCAAAATTTGACAAAGGGGTGTACTTTTATTTTCGGCCCGCAAAGAAGAAGAATGCGACGTGCAACTGTAGGGTAACGAGGAATATGAAATGCATATTCAAGGATTACGATCACCCGAGGGTACGCGCTACCGCTAACTGCAAGGCTAATTGACGGAACGTTGCGGTAGAACAACGGGGTCGTTGATTTCACGGAAGTCGTTCGCGCGACCCGTCATTCGTGAACTTTAATTTCCTGCTTAACGCGAGCTGAATACATTAGATATCTAATTCAACCGGCACCTGTGCTCCCATTCTATGGTCTCGGTCTAGAAATCGGGATATTTGGCTAGCTAGTCGCACTATACACCTTGACGAACGGCAAAGCGCGAAGGGGTGTGAACAATCGTACATTAACAACCCGTCCGCTAACAACGTATGACGAATAAAAAGTTGTTCGCCGCGGAACGTCGTCAATTGCCGTATATACAATATAGCATAGATGATAATGGTATTTTTATAGCGCACACACATCGATGTGATTTCATGGAGCGTGGAAAATATTTGAACAGTGCACGGGACTTTGGGAAGGGGGGAGGGGCCGGGCTGGAAGCGATGATCGTTATTCGAATCGTCGGGCAAACAATATCGAAATGACGCAATTATAACGGATGTATTTCGTTACCATTTACACCACTCCATACGCGTACCAGTTAGCTCGTTTTTCCCCCGGTTTTTAACGTATCGTTTCGATGGGGAAGCAATTACTTTAATTTTAATTAAAACTATTGGATACAACGCGGATGCCGTATGTATCGAGCGATAGCAAGCAGCTGGCCATTGTGCGCGTGTCAAATTGCCCGATGCAGATCGTTTGTGCTCTGCGTGCGAGCCGAACTCGACATTTTGTGCCTTGTCCTTCGAGTATTGCGATCGTGGTATGGCCCGCAGGGTGGTTGTCCCATAAACGACGAAGATTAATACGTCGCTCACCGACCAAATTTATTCGAGCAGAGTCGCACGGCGGACAATCGGTTTATTAAGAGCGATCCCCGTCGAACGCGAGCCAAAGAAAATCAACATAGACATTGAGCGTAGACTTTTTAACGAATCCCATTGGGAAAAATATCGCGAGGCTCGTCGTGCGAGGCTGCGAGCGTGCAAATTAAACAGCACTCTAATCAAATCTCGTTCCCGGCACACATTCGCCTACATTTTCGAAGGAATCCCTCATTCTGTGTCTCTGACACGAATTACGAGCGGGACGCGCGGGTTTCGCGATAACTTTTTGCCCGGACCGTGCATATCTTTCCTTTTCCCGCCGTTGTAATCAATTTTTCGGGAAGATAAAAAAGGTTTGATATGCCCGTGGAAAATAGCGTTACCGTGGGCGTTGTTTCAAAATACCTTGGTGCGTTTTTGACCCAATATTTCCTAACGTTGCGAAAACGCCAGCGGGCTGTTTGCACACACTGTCGGATTAAATTGGGGGACGTAACAAAACTGAAATCAATTAGGAGGCAAGTATACTTCCAGGAAGAGTGGCACGAAACGGGAAAAGTAGATAAGCCCTACTTGTGTCAGACACGCGGACATGCAGTAGATAAGATCGATTCGAGTCAGACGACCGTCAGATTAATCGCAGGCCGAACCACTTTGCTATCAGGGGGTTAAGCGTCTGGAATTATGTCTATCAACGGTGAAACGTTTATTAAGTTGAGGATGTTGAATTCGGTGGTTAAAGGAACGCCAAATGACTAAAGTATCGTCGACTGCGTAGCTCGAATC
Organism: Nomada goodeniana; assembly: GCA_963969485.1. Lineage (NCBI taxonomy): Eukaryota > Metazoa > Arthropoda > Insecta > Hymenoptera > Apidae > Nomada > Nomada goodeniana. The sequence continues at coordinate 15,872,586 of OZ018303.1, forward strand.
GGGCGACATTTAATAACGTTCTCGTGTCTGCTTTTTTCGGGGAATTTTGTGGCACAATTTCATCTGCCCGAAGTCTTGACGGATATCTCTCCGATTATGAGTACTGCCAATAATTATATACCAATATTTTCCAACAATTTTACCGTTATCTAGTATGACGATTATTTCTGGAGACTTTATGACAGTGAAACTAATTTAGGAGTCGACGAAAAATCGAAAGGAATAATGTATTATGCTGTAACAGGAGAAATTGACGATATATCTTCTTGACTTCGCGTGTATCAGAAAGTCCATCACTCTTGAATTTTTATATAGCCCGACGCCCACCACCGACGACGGGTCTCGTTTGAAATTTGAATATTCATTATCGAGCCGGTAGACAGTGGTTGCCGTGCAGGTAGCACGGATGGATGCGATAGAAGGAGTGGAATGACGAGCGTACGAGGACGTGGAAGGAGAGTAAAAACGGCCGATGGACGGGTCGGAAGATGGAAGGTGTCGCGGGAAATAATAAAAAGGAGGCACAGGCACGGGAAGAAACAGATGGATACATTAATCAATATACGATAACCGATAGGGAAAAGGAAGGGTAATGTGGCATGATGAAAATTCAATATCGGAGGACGCGGCTGGAACGATAGCCCGGCTATGTGAAAAAAATATGAGCTTGGCACAGAGACGAGCAAACAAAGTGGCAAAGGTATAATTCGCCGATATAAGAATTCGATACATTTCGTAATAGAATTGTTCGCGAATTCCGGGTATGTATTTGCATAGATGTAGGCGCACCGTAACGTCGAAGCGAGAGCGTGCAAAAGTTATGCACCCTGCACGAAATGCATACGCACGTTTGCAAGTGGAATTTTATGCATCAAGGATTCCAAGCTTGCACGGCAACGATCGTGAACGACACAGACCTGGCGGGAAACAGGCTGATGAGCAACGTCGAGTTGCTTTTCGGCTGTTGGCTATGCAAAAGTCGTTAAACAGCGTCAGCGGGTGCCATTTATGGACTTTTGTTTTCCGTCAGACAGAAAACAACCTGGACCGGGTATGCTCGTTGTCTGTATGCGTGCTATTCCGCCCCGATGAAACCACACGGTAATCGTGTTTATGAGCTACGATAAATCAAGGAATTGAATGAAACCGTGTCGCGTGACACGCTGGCTAGAAACCATCCGCGAGCGAACGTATTTAAGTATTTCTTTTTTTTTTTTCCCCGTTCCCCGGAAATTCCGCGAGCTATCTGGATTTTTTCCCCGTCGTTTTTCCCCGCACTTTCTCGCGGTCGATTTTTCGAGATTTCATTTGCGCGGCTCCACTTTCCGGCCCGTTTATCTTGCGCCAGCCATTAACGTGCAGAGTGTATAGTTTATAGGTCCGTGTTTCCGTGGTCGATAGAGGAGAAGCGCACGATTCTCGCCAAGAAACGGAACCGTTATGCTGGCGTTTTAGTCAATGGAGACATTAAGAGACGGTAGTGATCTATGGCTATCTGCAACGTGATTAAGGGTCGGTTCGTAATTTACGTCCGTCATTCGTGGCCTACTTGGCGAAATAATAATACAGATAACCTTTAACGCGAAATATCAACATATTTTAGGCAATAATTAATTAATGCACCGATAATAATTCATCGAAGGCAAAACCGCGCTATTGTTTGAATTCACCGGCAGAACGGAAAGTACACGGGAAATTCGTAACGCTAATGCTGCTTGTACACCGTCGTATTACTTTTTTCTCTCGCTGGTCATTTTTGTTCGCTCGTAATCCCGTAACGCATTCATTAAACAAGAGCCACGCGCGCGACTGAATTACGTCAACCGGATGAAACTTGCACGAGGTTCGGCGGCGATCTCATCGTCGCGGCGACTTCGTCAAAACATCTGCGCGGTCACGAGGAAAAACCCCTCGTCGCTGGGTATGCTCGTTTCGCGGTTGGCCCGTTAAAATTCAACGACAAAACGAACCTCCTCGATCGTTCAGAGAACGTATCGGAAAGTCTATATTTCTCTGCGTTCCATCTCCCTCCCCTACCCGCTGCCTATTTAAAGAATAATCATTAAAACAGCTCAACTTCCTCCATTCTCTGCGAGCCACGTGGCTGGTGTACGTTTAAACGGGGAACCAGTGTCGCTCGCAGGCTCCCACTGTTTTCTGGCGGGCGCACGTTGGGCGTCCGTTGTTTGGATGCACGGCCGTGTCGTTGCAACGAAACCGTGTAATAACCACGTACGCGAGCCACGGTGCACCATCGAGGAACGAGGATGGATAGATCGAGATAGAAGCGGGGTGTATTCAGCGTGCATATACAGGGTGTACATAGACTGACTGCTCGCGCAGTCCTGTGCAATGAGTCTGGCCAAGGGGACGGGTGGGCTAAAGAATGGGATAAACACGGATAGACGAAGACAAAGAGATGGAGCAAGATATATACAGGATGGAAGCGGAGAAGCAGATGAGAAGCGGCGGTGTAGCGATGAGCGGAAGCGAAGAGAAGAGACGGGATAGGAAAATTTACAGGAGAACTGGTATGGGGGAAGAGTTGCCGGATTGTATGCGTTGAGTAGAGTTATGCAACAACCCCTAAACCTCTACCCCCGATGCTGTTCCTCCTCCGGGGGTCGGTTCGTCCCTATCGGGGGTACCGTGGCCCATAAATCAAAGTGTTTACTCAGTAACCAGGCCGGAGGAGAGGATGGATGCGGATGCAAGCTCACGGCTAATAATGAGTACCACCGACGCTTCTCTCTGACCTGTTCAGCGGCCATTCATTCAAGCAAAACAACCACCATCCTCCCTTCCGGGTCCATTCACCGACGTCGATGCGGAACGGGGGCGACTGACCGCATCCTTCCGCACGGTCAGATACGTCGTTTTTCTTTGATGCCTCGACTCGGACCGAATTAGTGCGAGGGTACGCACTTCAATAGCCGGCCGCAGGGTCTACGCAACTTGTTCCGCAGTTACGATTTGTCCGTGGCGACGCTTCACTGCCAGTCTCCTTTCGTTGTTTCATCCGCCGCCGATTTTCCTGCACGTATGATTGCTGATTGCCGTGGCAGTGAACTCGTTCCTGGCTAATGTCCAAGCCGATCGATATCGATGCGAACGGATTATCTTCTACACGACCGTAGGTCACGGATAGACCGTAGTCTCGCGAAGTTTTCAGAGAACGCGGACGTAAAAACGCGGGCGCAATTGTCCTTATTGTCCGCCGCGACCAAATACTTTGAGCGACGTGGAATCCGTAATCAGCTCGGAACATGAATTTCACGTGAAAGTCGATGCCCCTCAACGGGGCGGTGTCGCTCTGTATAAGGGGCGGGCCGCGCTGTTTCTTTGGAACTGCGTTAAATTGATACGCCGCAAAGAGGTGGCCCATCTCCCACGGGGTTTTACGAACAAAGTTTAAGCCGCGAGGCGAGTGCGGTGGAACGATGAGTATACAGACTTTGTTTGTCGAATAGACTTACCGCATTGACGAGCATTCAACGAGTTTCTCGGCGTCGATGAGCAGGCGGACGGTGAGAGGAAGAGCGCTGCAACTTTCACAGTGGACAAGAATTGTAGGGGAAGGGGGGAGGGGGGGGGGGTTAAATGTGGGAAAAGACGTGCTCGTGTGCTATTGGAACAAAAGATTACCAGGTACAGAGTGTTTAATTACCGTAGCCGGTTAATACTGGGCACAAGTACCGCAGACTAGATCGACTGGGCGTCCATTGAACCACTCGGTAATCCTTGGGGCCACAATGGATTTACGACATGGAATGCACTAAACCATCGCCTACAGGGCTCGATCTATCGTCTCTTCTCGGATGGATGGGCAGAACATGCCTTCCGAGATGCCGCTTTCACGTATTCCCGATGCCTGGCGATTCTCCGTTCGGACGGTCGAAGGGTATAACGAAGGGGAATATCCTATTGCGAATCGATGTTACGTATTCTTCCCTTGCGGTGATTGCTATACACGCGCATAATTGATAGGGGAAACGGAACCTTGAACATTGGAGGGAAAACGAGTTTTGGAGACAAGATATCGTTTTATTTTAGCTTCCTTGCTGTTAATTGTGCAGAAGAGTGTACCCTTTATCGAACAATAACGAATGTCGCAAGTGGTGCTCTTTACAATTTACAATGTACAATTTACAAATATCGTGCAAATTCTCGCCGCAATTGTTTTATTACAAAAAAAGATTACAACGATGGCCGAGGGAAATCGTATTCACCCGTACAACGAGGCTACACAGAAAGGTAATTTCATCAGATGAAATGACCCCAATCAATGCCGGCTATAGTTCCAGCCGCGTCCGCGCAATAGAATAGTAACGCGTTAATTAATAAATTATCAACGCGGTATTATACGAGCGTTCGTACGGTGCAAATGACGGGAGCTAAGTCTCGTTTCCGCGCGTGCCACGATTCACCTCGGGTTTAATGAGCCTCGCAAACAAAGTTTTCGAAGGAGAAAAAGTTATCTCGTCCCGACTCTGTTTTCCACTATTAACCTTACCTCGTAGCAATAAAGTAACAGGGGAACGTTCAATAACAGTGTTCATCCCAGATCCCAGTGTACCTATTTCCTGCGGTGGTATCGAGTAGAAATGTTGAAGCTTCAGTATTTCCAATCATCTCTAGCCGAGTCAATTAAGTATCGACAAACCACCGCGAATACCGTAATCACGATTCCGCGAGTCGTTGTACGATTGCTCCGACGGTTCGCAGAAACGCGATATTCTTCGCGCTCGAATCGAGACCGCAGGGAACAAAGTCTTGTTAGGGGAAAAATAACGCGTATGATATCTCGGGTCTGGATAATGAGAGTCGGCAATCCAGGGCTGCGCTCATTTACCTCTTGATCAGAGCCACCCTTCCACCCGTTCCGTCCTTTTCTTCGCGTTTCTTCCGGCTCATCCAGCTTTCCGCATTCACCAGCCACGGCCATTCCACGGACCGGCCATTACGACGGAAGCACCATGTAAAACGCGGTCGGGCTATCTTTTTCCTGGCGCGGCCACCGCTTCTTCTGTTGCACGGCCGTCTCTGGAAACGTCTTTTCAAATGCCGTTCCCAAGTACCGCGTCGGTTTCTTAAATTCGCGGTTAATGGCTCCGTGGCGCGACACCCAGTGAAAGCTTAAAGGGAGAAGGTGTGGATACGCTTTCCTCACGATGGATGGGGTATAATCCTGTTTAAAGATTTTCAGACGCCTCCGCTACTTGGGACATTATTGTGCGGAGGTTCAGCGGTGGCAGCGGGTGGAACCGAGTTGAATTTCATCGACGTCTGTCTTTCAGAAATTTGCATACATCTTCGCTCCCTTCGTTCGCGAGCCGGCCTCCCTTAAAGCGTTTGGAAGTAATCGAATGAGAGGGGGGCGAAGTTTGAAAATGCGACATTACCGGGACGTTCTTTTCACAACGTAGGGGAAGTTTCAGCGAGCTTTGAAATATACGGATACGATGTTATTAAGTATAATAGCTTTACGGGTAAAGTTGATCGATGATCAACTCCGATAGATAATGTCAGGCAATTGAGTCGAATCTTTTGTCACTATGCGTGCACGTTATGCCACTATTTTTGTACGTCTGTGATTAATTTCGATTTTTCCTGGCCCAGATCAAATTTTTCAAGTGAACCACGGTTCTCGAAGTTCGGTGGCGTATTTTTAAATGATCGTTTTAATAAAGAGAATAGCGGCTTCGTTCGTGCTCTACCGATTCGCCCTTTCTCTCGGCGAGCTGGCCACTCGACTGCAATAGAGCCGCGTAAAATGTCGCCGTGACCCCAACCCTCCGGTCCATCTATCGGTTTTTCTTGCTTTAAACGTGCCCGGGCAAGTATCAGCGGCACGAATCGGGCGGCGAGCGCAGGATTTTTCCAGCCTTAATTCCATAATGGCCGGCGACGAGTTCTAATAACCCGCCCCTTATACAATAATCCAATCCGTTCTGAAAACGCGGACTGCCGTTTGGAATTAATTTATCGGCTCCCGCGGATTGAAAGGTTCGATACGCCGACCGTCTTGCTTGGCGGGATTGAATGCGATAAATTTCTTTGCCGATGGACCGTTGGCTTTACATCATATCTCGTTAATTACAATATTGTTCGACTCGTTATCGCACGAACGGAATTTCTATCCGCCATTTTTCTACTGAACGAAATCGGGAAGGCCGCTGAGACGGTGTCATCAGTGTATCATTAGCCTGGCAAAGTTTGACAGTGTCGTGCTCGGTTATCCGCACACTCCAATTTCTTCCCATTAACGAGTACGTCGCGCACACGGCTGCGATGGCGATCAATCGTGATTTAGCCTGAATCATGAGTCGATGTCTGACAGAATGGATGCTTCCACCCCAGCCTCGCCCGTTCGTCCTGTGAAATCGACCTTGTTCCGAACGAAATTTATGGGCCGAAAACAACGACAGCGGTACGCGTTCGCGCCGTACGGAATTTTAATCGAACTCGATTCGTTTGTCTCCTACGCTCTCTCCCTCTCTCCCTCTCTCCCCCTTCTCTCACTCCCTCTCTCTTTCTCTCTTGGCACTTCCACGGGTTTCGTATCGTTTGTCGTCGTCGACGTCGGGGACCCCTAACGGGCAAACAACCTGTAATGTTCGTTGGCATTGGTGCGTACGCGACTCGACCGTTTCCCGGGTAATTTACTGAATTATTATACCGTCAATTTTCATTATCGTCCAATTTACACGACCAATACATTACTCCGATGGGATATAATGGAGCATAAATTTCAGCCGACCGAATCAATAACAAAAGTCTTGCACTATAATGTTTCAACGTGGCTATATTAAACTGATTCTCGAAGTTTGACATTCGCTAGGAAGTCATTCGCGCGTAACTTGGGAATTGAATCATTGCGCGATCAGCGTGATTATAGTCGTTACTGTCCGCGATGTATGTCGGCGGCATCTATCTTGCAGACAGAATGATTTAAAATTCGATTCGGTCGGCGCGCTCGTTAACTCCAGTTCCCTTAATATTCATTAGCCGAACCAGAAGAAACTTTCGTTTCAAGTACCCGGACCGTACCGCCGTGAGAGGGAACGGCCCGCTTTAAAATTAATACGAACGCGGCTCGGGGGAGAAGACGGCGTCGAAAGGGTCAAGGCGCATCGAGGTTAAGCGAAGCGCTGGGGCAGCGGCCGCTGACCGGCGACGCGACGCACGGCGCCGTTTCATTAGCACGTCTGTTAATCGGAAAAACGTGGCCAAGCGCGATGCGTACGGCCGCCTGTTGATTTTCACGCGATATACCTGTCGATGTCGATACACGCGATATCAGCCGCGTTAGCACCGAAATCGACCGGTCGAACGGCACCCTATCTAATCTGGAAGCAATTATGAGCGTGGCCGGGCGTCGCGGCGCGTCGACCTGTTCGTCGCGCGGCCCTCGAACCTCCGGCTATTGTTGCGACCGGTCAAATTATATTTGCGACGCGTGAAAAGCTTCTACACGCCCGCCGTGACACGCTATGACAGATCGTATCGACGTCACTGGGTGTTCGAGAACGGATTCCCCGTTGATCGAATTATAGATTAACAACGCACGATTAACGAATAACGATCGAGAGGATGAGCACGTTCGCGTGGGCTCGTTGCGGTCAATTTTCCTCCCCCTATTGCTCGACGACCCCGTGTTCGAACGGTTCGCGTTCCCGTCGCGTTCATTGGGCGGAGCGATTTATGTCGATCCTTTGCACTTTGATTAAATTACCGACTAAACGCGATGTCCGTCGAACGGCAAGAATAGATGCAGCCCGTGAGGCAGAAGAATGGAGTCGACGAACGAGCTTTCGTGACCATTTCCTTCCACTGTCGCCGTTCTCTCCTACAATTGCCGGACGTTTTTTTCTCGCTTTTACGTCTTCCCAGCGACGCGGTTTTATGCCGGCGGTCCTGACAATTTTTAAGATCGGCCCCGGTACGTACGAGGATTTACTGGTGGCATAAATCCCCACCGCGATGCCTGAGCGTGTGCATGTTTTAAGGTGGCCCGCGGCCATGTGTGTAAAGTAACAAGAATCACGAGCGGTACGCCGGCCTGTTTTGAACGGTCTGTTTCGAAAGTTACCCGTGGGGTGAGAATTTTTCGGGGTGGTGTTGACGGCGGCGGGTGATGTTGCCACGCTCTGTACTGTTACAATGCCATTCATACCACTTTTAGGAATAGTTTCGTGGCTGCTCTGCCAGCCATTGTTCCTGTTTCTTTCCTTCCTTGTCCCTTGCACAGCAGCCGCGGGTATTTCGTTCTCGCGTCTCGCAAATTTCGAGTAGACTAGAGCCCCGGCGACCGCGGGAACGTTATCCTGGTTAAATATTCCACTCACGCGCATGCTGACAAACGCCTGACATAATTTGAAAGTAAAAAGCACGGCCTCCGCTGGCGTGAACTTGTCCGGGATTACGTTGCTCCGGTCGCGTTCCGCGCCGGCAAAGCGAGAATTCCGCCGCGAATACAAATGCGAACGGGATAGAACGAGACACAGGCGACGTGCAATTCCAGCCGGCGTCAATTTTCGGGTTTATTGGCTTCGCGGAGAAATTTAAGTATCCACTAAGATCCCTTTAATGGAGCGGAAGATTGAATTTGCCCCAGAAAAGCGGGGTGAGGCGGGGAGGAGAACGTGGAATGGCATTCAGTTAGGTTCCACCAACGACTGATATTATTCCACATATTTCTGATCTGAAACAGAGGGTGCACGGCGCCCCTTGGAGCGTGCACGCTGTGTTGCGGACAAATGTGCTTCCATTACCGTGAGAAAGAAGCTCGACTACCCGTGAACGGGCCATCGACCTGAAATCTTTGAACAATTCGATCGGCATCGATCTCCACCGGCGTAACTTTCGAGAGCACCGTCGGGGAATTGGAAAATATACCAGCAGCGAGAGCACTGGGTCTCTGAAACTTACGGTTGCGCGGAGATGACTGTGACACGTTGCAACGATACGTGGACCCTGGTGCCACGGAGAACGGCTGTTTATCTACAGACGGTCGAAGAAAGAGCGTTCAACTTTCTTTTTCTGGAAATGTTTCGTGCCGTATTAACACAGATTCGTCGACACGATACCTTGTATCGAATTCTGCAGGACGTCAGGACAAGTCGAGTATCTCGGACAACCGACACGGAATTTTTAATCGGATCACGCCCGAACTGGTCGATCCTTTCGAGTCTTTGTTAAAGTAAGAGGCGATTCTTGCGCGATAGCTGCAATATTTTCTCTTGCAGCCCCGGTACACTATACGCATACGTACCGTCTTGTTTTAATAGCACCATTCGCATTGATTTCGGAACACGTATTAACCAATCAACTTCGTTCTTAGCCAGGAATATACACGGTACAATGGATATAACGTTTCATGCTATAGAGGTCCATTCATCTTAGCGCATTCCAGCCGGTCCTGCTTTTTCGTTCTTCCATTAACTCTTATTTTTCCTCGGGACCCGCCCACAACCTATCCTGCGCCAGCCGAGTCGGCACGAAGAAAACCAAGAACTTTAACCCCCGGGCACCGTATCAAGGCATTTCCTTCTCTTGCTCTTTTCCTCTAGACTTTTACCCCTCCTTTCGTGGCAGCCATCAAAAGACAGTTCTTTCACCTGCAGCCCCGACATTGTTCGCCGGATGCTACTATGGCTTATCTCCGTTGCGAGAACCCGCGCCGACGGGATCCGGAACTTAACAGATCGTAAATACGCTAGACGGTGCTTAATTTTCATCAGCGTTTTGTGATTTTTCAACGGGCTTGCAATCCTTCATCCTGTTTTTCCCTGCTCCTCTTCTGTTTCACATCCGGACAGGCGTCGATTTTTCGGTTCATTATCAACCTGTTTCTGTATTCACGGGGCTGTCGTTAGGGTGACACGGTGCGAGCGAGCACTCGAGCACACGTATCGTTTGATGAACAATTAATTGCTGCGGAAATGTGCCGCCGGGCGATATTGAAACGTTGCTGAAATTTAATAAATACGTCCTATTCGATGCGCCGTACTTTCACGCGCCAATTGGTAGTGTCTGTTCCCCATCCAGGCAGTGGCTGAATAATTGTTATTAAACTCGTCACGGTAAAGTAACAATTGTGTTTTCCACGGAATCCGCGTGGCAGTGTTTTGTCCCCGCCTGACAAACAAGCAGCTAGAGATGAAGGAGCGCGGTGTCTGATTAAAGCTCGCCCTATACTACTGCGCGCGCGTTCAATCCGACCGTAAACGTAAGGAAATTCTTTCGATCGTGTTTTTCCCCTTGCTGGTATAATTCCAACGGTAATGGACTGGTGCTATGGGCGAATTTGACGGAACTGTCACTGTTTTAAGCAATCGGAAATTTGCACCGGTTCGAAAGATCGGTTTCGTGTAATTCATTTTTTAGTTCGAGTGTCATGTGACGTGAAACGTTCACGACATTGCACGACTGACAACCCTTTTCTTCTGGTTGGATGCATTCTCGAGTACGATGGTTAAAAAAAAATCACTTGCCCTTTATTCACCTAAACACGATAATTCATTAACCTTTTTGATGGAGCGTATTAATGAATTGTACGGCGTGAAATATAGAACACGTTGATCCCGCTAAAACGACTGATCGATTTCGATAAATCGAAGGGAAGCTGAAATCCGAAATTAATTATTCGAATTTTCCAATTATTTCCGGCCGTCTTACGTCGATAATAATTAATTTCGATACCAGTGGACGAAAACTGTTCGAACGTAGAAATGAAGCGTCGAGCAACGGTCGACGAAATTTTCCTCGAATACCATTCACTGCATTGTTTTCGAAACTTTTGATGGGCTCCGTGGAGACAATAGGTTCGATGAAACTTAGAAAAGGTATATCTAATTTGAAGTTACATGGAAGCTAATTGAACGCCCGACGAACGCGACAAATCGGATTGTTACTATTAAAACGTCGTTACAAGAATTTGATGTAAAAACAAGTGACTGGAAAGCGAAAGGTCAGTTGTCGGCGCCTAAAAATCTTGTAATTATTTAATAAGACGGCGATCGACCTGTCGTTAACCAATTATTCGTCCCTCTATTCGTTACGGGGGCAATCTCGGGCCGGAGGAAAAAATCAATTTGCAAATTTGCTCGGCCGAACGATCAAAGATTCCGGTGTAATTACGTCCAGTACTATCGGGAACCAATACTGTGTCCGATGCAATATCATTTCCTCTCTTCGCCGGCGCCGCGATACTCCCTCGTGGTTCATGCCAGACTGTTTCACGGAACGGCATGCAGCATTATTGAAGAACGTACGTATCTTCCTTTCCCGCAACCAGTGGAACGCATGTCGCCTATTGAAATAACTAAGAAGTAAAGCAGAAACGAAGAGAAACGTCGCGAGGGACGTAGGGATAAAGTGAAATGGGACAGGTTCCTAAATAAAAAGAGGCGAGGAGCGAATTAGTGAGCGTGGAATGCCCAACGATAAGTCTCCGGTCCCGTGGCAGCCCCCCCTCAATTAGAAGGCATCCAAGGAATCCGTAAGGAAGCTATCGTTTATTGGCAGCTCGTCGAACCAGCTCGAATCGAATTTACTAGGCTCGCCTCGAGTAGATCTGGGGCCTGCACGGAAGTCAATTTGTTGGGCCTGTTGAACGGACAATCGGAACTCTCTCAGCAATTATCGGGGAGGTAGTCCGGCGTATTGTCAACTCCTTGGCCGGCAATCTTTATGCAATCACGGTCTATCGATGGTGCGCGTTTCGTGCAACGTCGGAAAGACCCCCCCGTTTATTCTTCCGTGGCCGATAGATGCGGGTGGCTGTCAGTGGCAGCATTTAGTTAAAGGGATGGGGGGATGGATCCTCCGGGGACTTTGAAACGAAGCTAGATGAAGCAGATAGAAGAAAAGTACAAGAGGTGAACGAAGTGGTAGCGCGAGACGGCGGGGAAGGTTAAGATGCAGGAGGGATTGCGAAGAAGAGGTGCGCAAAAAACGGAGAAGGAAGGAAAGCTTGCAGGAGCTTGCAAACGCTCCACGGGTCACTGCCGTCACACAACAATACAACCTCACCACCCTTAGCTGAAACCAACTCTCTCTTCCCTCCCTACCTCGTCCACATTCTTCCAGCTATCCACCACGCCTTCACCGCTGCTCGTTTCCACGCTCGTTTCCACCGAGCCTCCCGCTCCACCATCTTTTCTTCGCCCGCACGGCCTACAACTCACCGGGAACCCTATCCAAGGTGAAACTCACCCCTATCCTCTGCACCCCAGCTTGCCCCCTCTCCGATTTCCCCGGGTCGCTCCTTACCACCGCTCCTACCTTCCATTCTCTCGTATCCTTGCCTCTTTCTTTCACTACTTTCCCGTCTTATTTCTTGCTTTGCCAGGTCGTGCTATGCATTTGCACTCTACGCAGCTTTCTTGCGTCCCCTAGCCGTTCCTTTCTCGTAGTCATCGTCGTTGCCATCGTCACGGTCGTGGTCGTTGCTCGGCGTATCCCCGACCCTCGGACTCCGCCACGGAAATAAATGAGAGGCACACGTCAAAGCAAAAAAGGAAACCCCTTTTTTTCTACTCGCGAGTCGTCGGTCGCCGGTGTGTTCTCTCTTCCTTGGCGGCGGGGCCCCCGACTCGTTCGAAAGGCAGCTTGTGTGACGCGCGAACAGGAGGAGAGGACTTGCTGTTCTCCTCGCGGTAAGGCGGCGCAGACCGACCGCGCGTCTGTGTGCGTTCTTTCTGTTCTGTACGAACCGATAATATAGCCGAGGCAGACCGAGAGAGAGGTGTACGTGCATAGAGGTCCGTACACAGGCGTTCCGCGACCCCAGCTTAAATTCGCGTGCGCGGCTGCCACGGAAGCTGAAAATTCGCCCGGAGCCGGGGATCCAGCGCTCTATGTGATCGTCTAGGGCTCTTGGACCGAATCATTACCACTGCCGCTCGTTCGCGTCTACGTTGGCGGGGTACAGGCGAGCGACCACGTCTTGAGCGTAGAACTCCTGCCGTTCAGACGCCTGCGATTATTTTCTTTCTTTTCTCGCTCCTTCCCCACCCCCGTTTCCCTTTCTTTTTTCTCCCTTCTTTCTGGCTTCCGCTGGTGCCGCTAATGATTGCCGAGATTCGCTCACGGTGCTGCGACCGTTTGACGAGAACTTGGCACACGTCTAAACACGCCACTTCGCTCGTATTTTCGCCGGTGGAAGGAATTTTCGAGAAGTACGTGGAAATGTTCAACGGGGTTCGAAGTTCACTGCCGTCCGGGCTTCGCGGGTACACAGATTTTGTTCAATTCGCCGCTCCGGCATCCTTTGTAGCATTAGAGAGCGGCGTGGCGCTCGGCGAAAAGGCGTTCCTTGATTGGATTTTTCGGTATAACGACGCGCCGAAGAGTATGAAAATGGTCGAGCAGTGGCAACGGTGTTTTGCGCGGACAATTCTATCGACAATTTATAACGCCCTCGTGAAAACGATACCGCCAAGTAGACGTTCATTTCATTAGCAAAGCATGAACGCGGCGGTTAGACGAATATTCGTCACGAGCGTTTATTATATTGCGCGGCCGGGAAGTAATTTCACACCGCGGACGGGAGAAACAACGCATCTCTATTTATCTTTGAACTTCTCGACTGAGGTGTGTATTATTTATGTCCGACCAACAAGGAAGTGCGTGGGCTAAAAGAGATCGTTATTTAGCGGATCGGTTTCATTTTTCAACATTGAACGGTGCCGTTAAAGGACAGAGAAGTTGTGTGAAATTCCCTCGATTCGTAACGAAATGGCGTCCAGCTTGTGCTCAGTGGTAGTTGGCCGTAAAATTATTCGTTCCCTCGGCAGGCGTGTACGTGCTTGGCCAGAAGCACGTGTGCTCTTTCAGTAGTCGAAGCCGATAATATGGCCAGACGTGGCGCTGATTCAGCTTCGAATTCGCCGGGCTCGCCGCGACATTAAAGTTCCCGCTCCGCTCTACCAGCCAAGAAATGGTATTAACCCGCAACGCCTGACTGCTGACTGTGACAACGCGGGTAATACACATGAAATTTTAATGCGAGCTCAATTTACCGTGGCACGCGTGTCCCGACTGCGCGAACGTTTCGCCCCGTTACACCTATTCCTGTCGGTTCGGGAACTCCCCACGAATTCTTACGAATTTCCTTTCCACCGGGAGCGTAAAAGTCAATGAAGAGAAACGTCTTAAGCGACATTCTCCCGTCTCGTAGGCGGCTGTGCGATAGGTACACGGACACGTGAACCTTCGCTAAATGAAGTTACTTCGATCCGCTCCCCCTAGAGATAGAATCACCTCGAATGGAAAACGAAAGTCTGCGATTCAATGGGTATCGATCTCGCTGTGCGACAGTCCTCTGCCATCAGGCTAACCACGCCGGCTCTTCTCGCTCCGTTTTCTGTCGTGGGACGCGTAGATGCCTGAATCACTATGAAAAGCCTGGCAAACGCGTAGAACGGCAGACGACGAAGGCGCCCGGCGACAAGTTGGTCGCCCGGGGTTCTGAGACGAGAGAAACGGTTAGGTCGTAGACGCGGTACACGCTCGAACCGTACCGAACAATACGTCGCGGAGTAACGCGGAGCGTTTGCCAAACGAACGTTCAGCGCTGATCGCGAGACATGGAACATGGTTGAGATTGCGAAATATCTCGCTAATCACACAGCCGCTTGAGACACGCACGAACGAAATGAGTTCAGTTTCACTTACGAATTTCGGAGAACCGAGACAGCGATTCCGAGGTTGGAGATGTTAAACGACGGCCAATCTAGATGCCGAGTTTTCGTGAATCGTTTCGATTCCCGTTGCACTGTTCGTTATCGGTGTGTACTTCTATTTATCTGTTGACGCATATTAGTCAGAGCCGGGTTCTTTAATTCCCCCTCCGACGTAATCACTCCTCTGCGGCTTAAAAAAAAAAATCGACGTCGGATTTTCGAAAAAAGCGCGACGCAACAAAGGGAAAAGATGGAAGACGCAAATCTCCCGCCAATATCCTGTCCGCAGTACACATTTCATCCCCTGGTAAGCCTGGCAAAGAGCAACGGTCCTTTGTGTAAGCGGCAAACTGCAGGTAAATGAGTTCCGGTCATAACCGCGCCGTGCAATTCGTCTCGAAGAGGGGGAGCGAGCGAGAGAGAGGGCTACGTTTCAGATAGATAGATGGGCGTGTGTGCAGGTGATGAAGCGAGAGTGTAGTAGGACGGTTGGATAAGGGAGAAGGGCAGGTTAGGGGTTCGTATTCTGGCCGAGAAGAAACGATGCTCTGCGGCAAACAGCCGTAACACCGGCAGAAGGTGGAGGGCGGCATTGTCGAACAATAAGGACCCCGAAGGTAGCGTGGGGTGTTTGCCAAGTAAAACTCAGCAGAGCGGGACAAAAAATAGGAAGACTGAAGGCCGCCGCCCCGTATCCACCGCGTCAGCCCCTTAATCTCTGACGGCGTGATAACGTCGACGCAGCATTTTGCATGCTAGACTGCCGGGCTGCTACATCCATTCCTGCCCTATCCTCCTTCCTCCTGCGGCAATCTCATCGGCGTGTCCCTCCACTCATCCCACGGGGCATCCATCTACCTACGCCGTCTCCCCATTTGCTCGTCCTTGTCGGCCCCCCTGCTACACCCTTGCCGTGGCGTGCCGTTACGACGTCGTGACAACAGCGGCAACGTCCTGCCAGCCACGTAATCTACCTGTTCCCCTACCTTCGACTGCCGTCTTACCTCAACCATCGATTACCACCTATCGGCGAGTCCAACCGATCCCCCGCAGGCGATGCAAGTCTCATCAATCGCTGAACTCCGACCTCACGAATATGTCGTTATCCTCGAAATAGGTCTATCCTCTCGCAGTCGGAATTTCGACCTCCTGGACGCGCCCGATCGGTCATCGAAGCGCTTGTCCCCTCGTGGGCCGTAGTTGTTGGCCGCGGGAATGGTAGAGACGTCTATGAATTCCATTCGAGTCGAGTGGACTATCCGATGCATTTGACTGGCTTTGAATAACGCGCGGTTCTTTAACGCATTTAACGGGGTCACTGGGACAATGGCCAGGAGTGGAAGGCGCATGGAAATCAGATTCGTTTTCACGCCATCCCCTGTATTTTTTTCCCGTGACGTCTCCGCGCGCTTAGCTGGCTACATAGGGGGGCGGGGGGGCACGTTTGTACATCAGGCAGCCGCAAGTAGGACAAAATAATTTCTTTCGCGCGGACAAGGAAATAACTTTCTGCCTCGGTCGATGGTCCGGCCAAGGAGATAATGGTTTCACTTCGGCGCCGCTTTTAATTGGCGCGCAACCGTAACGGCAAGAATGGGAGAGATTAAGATGACCTGGCGCACGCAATGTGGAGCATTAATTTATAGTTCAGGTTTATACGTCTTTGGCAACGGCGGCGGTGCTTCTGACTTCTATAATCCCCCCCGACCGCGTATTTCATTCCGCTTTTCCTCCTCGTTTCTTTCGCGGCAAGCTCCTACGCGGACATAAAAAGAACTCTTCGCGAGGCTTGGCGAAGGATGTCAGGTGGCTAGGGGAACGGCTCTTGCGAAAATAATGACGCTTTTCGCGAGGAGATTACACATAAATCACTTTGGGAACTTATTACACCGAAGCGTCGCGCTACCCCCCGTTCCCTTTTCCTTTTCCTCGCCCTAACGTTCATTCTCGCTTCGTTATTTATCGACGCGTCACTGTATCCGATCGTGGATACCGGCCAGAGAAAAATACGCGGGCACACTTTCGGACAACCGTCGCGTCTCGAATTTCCCCTCGCATCGGATCGTTCAGAATTTTCAACACCGTGATCGCTTTGTCCTGCTCAACGGTGACACATTTGTCGACGTATTGTAATCCTCGAACGGACAATTTCTGCCCGCAATGTGGATCAGTCGAAAGCGTGTTAGCGGGCTGCGGACCTAACCGGCACGAGGGTCCACGCTCACGCATTACGAAGTTGTGTCCCTCTTCTGTGGCCCCTCTACGGTCGTACGTTTCAATTTGTCACCGGCCTCTGATGTAACCGCGCCGTCTCATTAGTCGAGGGGCGAAGGAACGACAACCCTTCTCCGTTACGTGCTGCTGCCAGCCGGCACGACTCTGTCTCTCTTTACAATCAACCTTGCTGCTGCTCTACTACCCCTCAACCTAACCAACCTCCGCTTCGTCGACACTCTAGCCGACGTCGTTCTTACTACCACGAAGGAGCCGCATTGCCACGGTGGTATCGTGTGCAACCAAGAGATTTGCTATCCGTCTCGGCTTGTCGTAGCGTCAGGTACGAACAAACAATTACCGGTTCCACCCTGGCAATTGGTATTCCAAGAACGAGGCTTCTGCTCGGCTGTCTACCGGCTCCTAAGACTTCCCCCGACTCGACGAAACTTTGGCCAGAATCAGAACGGGGAAAAGGAGTCGTCTCGCCCCGGCGAGCTCCCGTGGAATCGAAATTACGTTCGCCGCCTCGACACGATCCTTGAATCTTTTTCCCCTTTCGTCTTGCTCCTTTCTTTTCCCCCACCCACCCGTTCTTCATTTTCCTTCGGGCTTGCCACGCGTGGCGGATAAGAACGGAGCGAAGTGGGAGCAGCAGGAGGGCTCGAGAGGAGGAAGATCGAATAAGAGCGAAGTCCTCTCGGCGAAAATAGAAAATCCAAGTACAGTTTGATCACGATCGAATCTGGGCCATTCCATTAGCATTGTGCTCAGTAGTACACCGTAGGCGAAATCTCGTCGATGCCGGTTGAAATTTTGTGTCGCGCGGCGAGGGACTTATTCCCGTCTACCTGGCACGAGCATCGCCAGAGATTGCACGGAGGAGCGGCGCCAGAATCTAACTGGAATTTAATCGGGCCGCAAGGAAATTCGTTTGCGTTGCTTCCGGCCCGGTCGTTGGAAGACCCTGCCGATCGGGCGGCATTCTGCGAGGTAACTGTGTCGCACGCCAGCGTGAGTGCACTTTCTGTTTGCTGATAATTATAGATCCGTGCGGCTGTTATTGTAGTATAATCAGGACGACTATAATTGCTGCACTTACGGCGTTGAACCGAGCATGTTAACGCGAACACGCTGCGGGAGACAGGACTCGAGGTTAATCGAATAGAGAAGACGTTGATGGATATCGGGAACGTCCTCGAAGCTTTTCGTTCCCTATCGTCGACCTGGTTGATTTCTTTCAAATTTATCATACCACCGATCCGATCCCATCCATCGTTAAAATCACCAATCGATTTTTCGCGTCTCCGCCAAGAAGTCTGTCGCGTGTCGTACGCCGGGGAATCGATCGACTCCCTTCGACGCTCGAAAATAATCGAGAGCAGAGAGAGCTCTCGGTGGATTCAATCTTGTCGAAATGAAACTTAGGCGAAACTTTTAGTCGAGTTATTTTTGCGTGCGACTTAAGTATCCGGTCGCTGAAGTCGACGAAGTTAAATAACTTCCCTCGCCTCCGGTCCTATCATCGGAGGAGCATGCTTTTGATGTCGCTGTCGCGCATCAAAAACGACAAACTTCTTCTTCGAAGACGCGCCTCAAGACGCCCGGCGGTATTGATTTTGCGAGACACGACTGTGCGCTTCATGAGAGGTGTTCTCAGACTTTTATTTATTTCCATTTCATATGGAGCTTCCATTTGTCTTCGAATGCTTTTCTTAGAGCACAGAAAGTTGTCTTAGTCCGTTTGCTCGAGCTTGAGAGTGGTTCGCCGTTCGCGCTGAGAGAATTCAACGGGCAGGATTCCCTGTTTGTGGAGTCGTCCCCGTCGAGTCTTCAGTTCGGGCAACTTGGTCCTGTTTGCTTGAGGCGATACACGATAACGGCGTGATGAACAATTACACGTTTTCCAACGTACCCCCGATCGCCTTGACACCCTTGTAAACCTTGTCTCCGCTATCAGAAGAAAAATTATTTTCGCCCCGACACAGAGCAGACGATGTTCGGATTGAATCGTCGGTGTGACCCAGTGTCTCTCGTCGAGCGCAAGGTAGCCGGTGTCGTCTTCCTCTATTCGCCAGGGATCGGATACGATGGTTTCTTCGGAACGTCGACGCTCCGATCGTCGATCCGACATCTGGTACTCGATGCCCGGAAACGATTGTTAGAAAGGAGAGATAAGCGTTTTCGCGAAAATTGTTCCTGGACTCGGAGCGCACGGAGAAGTAGCGAAGGGAAATCGTTCGCCGATGGTGAAAGGTTCGTATTAATTGATGGAAATACGCCGGATATTCCTTCAAATTGTTTGTATCGGAGAAATGGTAATTCCCTGCAATTTCGCCGGAATATCGTGTAATTTTATTCGACACTTTTCAACGTTATTCCGTCGACCGAATTTCGGATCGATCGACCGGTCCGACGCGACTGGTTCAATTTGAATACTCTGGCACGGTCGATTTAGCGCGGAGGCGCGCGCGTATGAAAGTTTTTCAATAATTACAGAACGCGCTCAACGACCCGACGTAATCGCAACTTTATTAGCTATCTGCTGGAACACGCCGCCCCGGTTTCCATCTTCTGCGTGCAAATATCCCGGTCGGACTATGCACTTCGCAATCAATTTCGTGCCGGTTTAATGAGATTTTAATTAAACGTCGTCGAAAGGAGCGCGTTTCTCGTTTTCTCCTGTACACTGTACCTCGACCCAGTGCCGGCGGAAAAAGTTCTCATGGAGAAACATCTATATTCAGAGTCACGAGACCGTGCGCGATCCGTCGAAGGTACCCGGCGAACTATTTGCTCCATTTAGTTGTTTTTTTTCCCTCCTCTCTTTTATGTGCGTCATGATTTCGCGAAATTAGTTCGTAATGGAATATGGCACGATTGGCATGATACGTAGAGGGAACGCTTCGGGAATCGGTCGAGGGTGGCAAAATGAAAGCGTGATCGGTGAAAGAGCTAATCAGAGATGACGGTTCCCCGTCGCCGTTGGGTCTTCGCAATAGAAGCAATTAAGTGCGTAATTATACGAGACCGCATGCGCCTACCGGGAACACCGCCGCAAATTCATTCGACGTCGAACCGCAAAGCAAATCACTGTCGTGCATTGTACTGAGCCGTGTCGCCGGCTTGTCAACTGTCATTGAAAACTACGCCGTTCAGGTGATAGCGTTCGCCACTTTGGAGGGTTGCGCGCGATGACGTTCGTCGTTGACGAAATTTCGCCGGTAATCCGGCTGCGGCGGGGAAATGTGCGGCTTTGGTTCTATTCGATTGCTTTTTCGTTGTTTTCTTTCGTACGGAGAAACGGGATTGTAAAATGATTGTGCATTTTAGAGTACAGTAGGGCCTTCATAATCGAGCTCGCCGAATTTGTTGGTAACATAATTACGATCCAAAATTCGTTAATAATATAGTATACGCATGTATTATAGGTAATGATAATATGGAAACGGGTGTTTTGAGTCAAGCCATTCGGTTCAGATTTGTCCAAAAAATTTGTTTTTGACTCATTTTCAGGCAGATGCCAATCGCTCTGCCCTGCTTGCTCCTCAATTAAGCCGGTCAATCGGAATCCTCTAGGTATTTTCATAAACGTTCATTCTGAAGAGAATCCAGATGCAAAGCATATAGGTATTCACTGGGGTGATTTGTGTGGGCAAACGAGGCTGAATGGATCAATGATTTCGAACAAGAATAGGACTGCTTAGTTTTTGCATCGAGGAATGTATCAATTTTTAATGGAAAGTCGACGGCACTAGAATTACTCATCATTTTTAAATATCCAGAAATGGATATCTAGCATTCTGAAATTGGGAACACATGGCCTTCTAGTATTGCCGTTGGTATACGCGAATTCTCGTTGATTTCCAGAGAATCGCAGGGCCAATCGGACAGGATCGCCGGCAATTTGATCGCTGCAAAAGAATCGGCCAAGCTGCGGTTGCTTTGGTTGCGAATGTGATACGCGCAATTTATTTTGATGCACCCTCGACCGATCGAAACAGCCTCGGAATACCGCGTGAATGTTCCCCTTTCACTCTTTTGTGACGGTCGCATGTTCTGCCGCTTTCATGCAGAAGAGCAGCGTTCCCCCCTTTTTTTTTTGACGATGCTCTTTAATCCCTTGAATGCACCTCGCGCAATCAGACGATTTTCCGAGATAAGGTGTATCTGCATGGGAAATCTTACCTCGTATTAATTGTCCGAGAAATTTTATTCTCAAACGGTATAAACGCATCTGCATACCCCCGTTTATTGAATGATATAGTTTTGGACGCACCATTCGATTCAGTTTTTTCCGCTTTCTCGAACAGTGTCGTCGAATTCTTATCGTCGCATCCTCTTGCCGCGAAGCGTCGTCCATACGAACCGATGTCGCGTGTCGATACATTGCAGTATAAAAGCCGAGGCGCAATCAACATTTTGCCGCTCTTTTTGCCGTAACGTTGAAACGTTCCGCGCGGCCTGTCCGCGCGGATTTTCGTTGATTTCCATGGAACAAACCTTTGCCGCGGCCGGTGTTTGCGGTGGTCGAACGAGTTTGAAAAGGGCGGAACGGTGGCATTTATATTTGCCTCAATCGTGGCAAAAGACAGGAGAATAATTTCCCGACGAGCGTGCAAACACTCGTGTTCCTTGCCGTTTCCATTCGCGTTTTCCTTGCGCCGCGAGAGTGTGACGTGTGCATATACGCGACGGTTACATGCACGCGCGTTTCCATCGACACCGTGTGCCTGTGTTTGCTCGACAGGTTTGCGCGCGCGGTAAACTGATTTCTGCGTCAAGCACCGCGCAGATAAACTGCTTTGAAAAATTAAACGAATCGCGTGTTTACGCGGCTACAACGCGGTCGTGCTTTTCCAACGTTGCTTCGATGGTACTCGAACGCGGAATTTCCATTTGCCGGGGAATTTTTGGTATTTACCGTGCTTGAAAGAACCAACCAGAAGCAGAGAGGAGCGCGACTGAAACCGCGTTTTCAAAGACTAGTATCGCCGCAAACTGACGCTTCTCCTCCGACCGCGCGTTAATTCCATATTCACTGACGAACTTCATTTTACGCTTTCATTTTTCCCGTGCTCTCCCTCAGTGCTCGGCGCATCTTTCTTCTGTACACCATGAATAACTTCGTTTTCGTCGTTTCATTGCTGCTTAACGGCTGCCGGGCGAACTTCGGGCCAGAGAATGTATTATATTTCGGCTAAGAAACCGCGGTGCGCATATTTTATCGGTTAAAGTGCCTCCGATTACGGTTTAGAGAACTTTCACGCATCACGCGAAGTTCGCGGAAAATTAGTTGCGGTCGTTAAAGGAGGCGCCCGCGGACTGCATTAGAAATATAAAGTCTCGGTTGGCGTGTTGCAAGTACAATTGGAACGTTGCATTCCTTACTCGAATTCCGATAATTGATTCATTTTAATAGCTTCCATAGTCATGAATAATACAAATTCGTAGCGATCAAAGTTTCATATTTTGTCTCTCAATATTTTGCACAGATGCCGAAGCCACGAAGTAACCAAGGATTTCGTAGAATGAATTGAAAATGTGCAAACGAAATTTCACATTTTCTTAATTGGCGTGGAATTCTTTGGCTTTAAATGGAGGGGGCGGTTCGCCCCACTACGTTACGCGGGGGAACAGCGTTTCTGGTAGCCGGTGGACGGTAAATAGACATTTCTGTTTGCGAGAGCGGCATGTCTGCTCATGATAGACAAGAATGCCGTCGTTATGGCGACGCTTTACTGTGGCCAGCCCCACTAGCAGATGCGTAAACGAGATAGAAGCTTACAAAAGGCGCGCTGCGGATACGATGCCAGCTCGCGGCTGCCCGCCTCGTTTGCTTTCTCTCTTCTTCCTGCTTCACCCCAACCCCGTGTTTCCACTGACGAACTTGAAAGAGTAATTGAACGTCAACGGAACACTCGGCTTGTTTAAAAATACACGCTTCGCTCTCCGCCGTCCTCCTTATCTTCCGGCCATTCGAGTGATTCGAATCGCGGCCGCTTTTAAAATGCCGTCCACGTGACCGGGTGGCACGCAATTCGCGGATAATTGCCTCGATAGAGGGGGGGGGGGGCGAGATTGTCAAATTGCTTGAGAGGCATTCGCCTCGAGAGGCTGATGCATTTCCTTACCTTTACCTTCCGTCCCCCGTGTTTCTTTTTCGCGACGCAATTACGGCGCCACAATTGACAAACGATGGATTAATCTTCGCCGGAAAACCGTGGATAAATTGAAAATCATATCCTATACAAATCGTGCCATTGAAACTTCTCTTTTTGTTTTCTAAAAGAAAACTTCGGTCGTAGTTGGGAAATATGCTACGGAAGGAACGTAACCGTGACCGCGTGCCGCTTACCCGATACGCCACGCTGTACACGCTTCGCGTTGAATAATTCATGAGAAATATGAGGGTACACTTAATCGATGTCGATACGCGTCGCGGGTAAAGTGGCAGTAATCCGTAATTTAATATAAATTCACCCTAATCCTCCGTGACCGACGAATTCGCGATGGCGCGCGGAAAAACGCAAGTTGAATCCCCTGGAAAATGTTTCCATCGTCAGAAACGGCTCGGCGTTTGGCAGCCCCTTGAGCGTAACTGGGCAAAAATGGCTCGGACGTGTCTGTTGTTCAAACTCCAGCCGGATCAAAGGTCAGATAGAGGATGGTAGTTTGGTTGAATTCGGTGCTGCAGCGTGTGGTCTGGTGCGCAAAGCCCGCCGTTCGAAAATATATGCGCAGAGTACACGAGGGGGAGAGAGATGACGTGACGTTCGCCGGGGGTTGAAGGCGGACAGAGAAATCGAGGAGGAAACCGACGTCGTCGTTGTGAGGGTCGATTTTACACGGGCACCGTACAATCTCTATGCATGAGGCTCACTGGCGCTACAGCTTCCTAAGCACACAGAATACGTATTTGCATTTCGGTCTTTGTACCGGTGTGTCCTCGTTAGTTTTCCACCTGCGTTCGTCTCCGTCCACCCGCGCCTCTGTTTCACTCTTGCCACCCTCTACCCCTGTTGTCCGTTTCTCCATTTCCATCGTGCACTCCTCGTCCACATTCTGGATCTCTTGGTTGCTCCTTTACCCATTCCGTTGAAACCCTCCTCACGTCCTTCCCTATGCCCCTTGCTCCCGAACTCCTGACCCTGCTCGGGGTTTCTATATTCCCGCTTCTCCCGCCGTAGTTTCGAACGATGACCCAACTCTATACGACGAACGAGGGGCTGGATATACTTGTGCATCCTGTTAACCGCTGCGCGGTCTTCTTCTAAGTCCCTGCACTGCCCGCAGGTCAGTACTTATAAACTGCGAATTAAATCATTGCTAAGATATCCGTGGCTCGCTGCTGCGAAGTCTCACGGTGTTTCTCTGGGTCATTCGTGGAAGGATCGTCGGTCAGCATAGGGGTTAATACTTTGGAGGGGTTTCGTGTCGAGCGTTTTCTCGAAATGGCTAGTTCAAGGGACTTGTCGATATTTCGGGCGAAACGAAACCACACGGCTGTGACAAGTACACTCGCGACATTGTCGGGACTATCCTGCGGTTTTGCTTCAACTCCTGGGCGACTTAGAAGTGCTGGGCCATTCGGAAGTGTCCAGAATTAACTTGGACGTTAGTTATAGCGCGGCTGCGTGGTTCTCAGTATCATTTAAAAGACCCAGGAAAAACAGTACCTCCTGGGCATGCGTCTAGTGTCACCCTTGAATAGATTACGATTAAAAGCTATCTTTCTCTTACACGGTTTTCTTGTGCTCGTCACGGAGAAAAGTATTGAATTTTAAGGAATTGAATTCGTCGAAGTGTGAGGCACGTTCGGTGATTGCGGGAAAGTTGCCTGGACTTCGAAACTCTGGTTTGTTCAAAGAGAAACTCTCCAAGAATTTGTCGAAGTCAGCCGCATAATCTCTGTTAGATATCCGCGATGCGCCTTCGCTTGGATCGAGCTTTCTCTGTTCTCAGGTACCCAGGACGTTGCCGGGTTTTTTTTTCGTCAGTCGATCGCGATAATCAGGACTTCAAAGACTTGAGGACCCCGTCGACGCGGCGCAATGGATTTTCTATCCCGTTACCGTCGCGTCCTGCGGTTCCTTGAATCCTTCGTGCCCTCCTTCCTAGTTAAGATGAAACTCGGCTTGGCGTGCGCGGTATTTCGCGACTGGACTGTAAATCATTGTTAAAGCACTCGAGTTCCAGGCACACGACGTTCCAAGCAGTTTTCCGTGGTAGCGGGTTAAATTAATCACCAAACTGGCGCCGAAATACCCGCGAGGATTCCCCGCAAACTCAGCAGCCGCGCGAAACTTTTAGATTGAACAGCTTTCATCTATTCTTCCATTCAGGCCCGGCAAAATAGCCCAGCAATTTCCACGGGATTTTTCACTCTCGTAGACTCAACTTCTCCCTCCTCTATTTTTCCCTGTTCCTCGTGTTCTGTGTCTTTTGTGCGAACCACGAAGGACCTACGCAGGCTATCAGCCACTCTTATTCGGCGCCGAAACTTTGGATTAAATCATCCTTAAAGCGCCGACGGAGTTTAGGATCCCCCACTGTCCCGAGTAGTTTTCGAACCACTTAAGCAACTTTGTTTGTCACAAGACAACACGGATTTTTCGGCATGAAATATCAAAAATCTTTGAATCTCCTTGTTGATCGTTCTGTTAACCGAATTGTAATAACAGTTCGATGGTCGTTCGGAACGAAACCGGAGAAGCGACGGAATTGGTTGGAAAATATGGTCGAGAGATTTCAGGGGAAACGTTTAAAATATCCACGGTTCGAGGGAGCAATTTTTTTGAACGGTTATTCTTGAATTAATAAAAGGAACGGCTGGTAACTTTTAAAGGAAACGCCGTTTAAGCGAACAAAGGAACCCGCTTTGAAAGAAACATTTTTTACTCCTTGATCAGCCGAGCCGAATTTGTACGAGATAATTTTTCCCCGAGAAACCGGGGTCGTTTTCATTGAAACTCGCGAAACAACCGCTCGTTTCGCGGCCCTCTCGCGAAAGTGAACGCGTTTCCGCCTCGCAGTGCATTTTTCGCTATTATATTTATGTGCCTTGGCTCACGTTTTCGCGCTGACAAAAAGTTGTATCGTTGCGATACGCGCGACAATTAATTAGCAAATAGCAATCCGGACATGGAGGAGGAACAAGCTCAAAAACGGAACTAATTAATTACGCTTTAACGTCGAAGTTTATTCGCGATATGTTTACACGCGAGCATTTCCCAATGGCGACGTATCCGGGGGTCGAGTTTCATTTACGAAAATGCGTGGGTGCTCAATGACTCGTGGTGCGAATTTATGCGACATAGCGATGCCCGTAATCACATTACTTCCTATCGCGTTAAATCGCGAGGTAATGCATCCGTTTCACGGATCCCGTGTTTTATTCGTCGCCATTTCTTATCCACCATGTCGCTCGTCTTAAACGATCGCCAATTACTTCCCGTTTTATTTCTAACATTGTCGCAACAGTGCGCTTGAAATTCGATTCATACGAAACGAATTTTCTTTGCGCTTTAGCAATGCATATTTTAAATGAAGGTCCTTACGCGTTTGTTTTAATACTTGAAGTTTCACAGTCAACTATGGGGGGATGGAATTAAGAGGGATTGCTGCACACCATAAACTCTGGATACTAGTCGTTGCGTGCCAGTGCCTGAAAGTTCGCAGCCTTAACTGCCGAACTTTTCTTAACTACTTGTCATTTCTAAGGAACGCTCTTTCCACGCTTCTGCTACCCCTCGCCGACGATCTCATCTCGGTGTACGGGCGGAATTCTCTACCTGTCGAACTGGCCGACCCAATTTCTCCATTTGGATTTCCTATTTTGATCCTTTATTTCGGATCCTCGCATAGATTCCAAGTAGGGTGGCGGGTATGCCATAACCTGCTGACGGTGCAAAGACAATCCTTTAAAATTTCATAGGGAAATTTGTGGTCTATTGTTGCTTCATCGTATGCTTGATTTTATCGCGCGACAGCTGCTCGACCCAATCGATAAGGCGTTGAACACCGCCTTAACATCAATTCGATAAAATCTTACGATACCACCTTTGCTTTTTCCTGGCGATGGAGAAACGCTGTGCTTGTAAGCTTGCGTATAAATCGGCAAACTGTGTAGATCGCACGTAACTAATCATGGGGATCGCAATAAAAGTTATGCAATTCAAATAAAAAACCCCCATCGAAATCACCAACAACTTCCATGTTTCCACGCGTTCATCAGGTATACATACATCTCCAGATTCCCCTTCGCATTTCCTAATTACCGCCGATCAAAGAGATCTAATCGAGGGTTCGTCAAAGGGGTCACAAATGAGCACGCCAGCAGCAGTCGCCTCAAAGTTCATCGATGCAACAGGAAAAGTCAGAGGACGCTGTAATATGGTCCGCGAAAAAAGGCGGCCGGGGTGAAAAATAAGAACGAAACAAACCGAAACAGCGATGAAACAGAGGAGCAGTAGGAGCAGATAAGTGCAGCATTCGTGGCCGGGTAGACGAATTAGTTTCAGCGGGTTTCCGCGTTTGAACGTACGCTGGATAACGAGTGGATTTAAGCCGGCCAGGCCGGGGAGAAAGTTCGCGGCCACTCCTGCCCGACGAGGAGTTCCATAAGGTCCTCTTGTCGGGGAATCAGCCTCTGACCCTGGCGCGGGGGTGGTTTTTATGGGTGCGTGCGGTTTCGAGGCGTGCACGCCTCGTCGTTTTAATATCCCTGCGGGCAGCATGGCGGTGCGTTTTCTTTTTTTTTCACTTCCTCTTACGCCTCCGCGGCCAGCGAATACGTCGTTTAACTTGGAAAATTGGCTGCGCGAGCACTGTGGGCACCATTGTATGAGAAACAGATAACTCGGCAGCGAAATACTTTGGGGGAGGGGATTAACGTTTGAAGCGTGTGTCGGGAACATTTTATGGGTCCAAATCGACGGTGGCCGCGGGGAAAAAGTCTTTTCGAATATAGGACTCCCGGTTTTGGTGTATTTTCGTTTCCCGTTTTTTTTTCATTGTACCCGTTGCACCTCTGTTGCGTCCCGTTTGCCGGTGGGCCGCGGGCTTCCAATTAATATCGCCGTAGTTTCCCGATCCGGCCCTCTTTCCACCGCGATTATTATTTTGTTTACGATTCGGCACTATGCCGGAACATTTGACCGCGGTATACACGGGCTAACGAACCGGTACGTGGTCCCGCAGTGTGGGAATAATGACAGTGATGCCTAAAGCGTTTCGCTCGTGCTCGTTTTACTCTTGATGGAGCGTTTCGCGACAATTATCCATTTAAACGCGGGGCAGTAGGGTTGGTTGTTCGATGGTCGGCGGGTTTGGTTCGTTGCGTTCTTGATCTGGCGCGCTTCGTTCGTTGCTCGCCTCGATTTCATTAAATCTTGTTGGCATAGATGTTGGATTTAGGTCCAGGATCAGTTGTGAACAGTGATTCGTAAGGGATGTACCCTTCTTCGTCGATCTGCGATATCTTTCCTCTCCTTGTTTCTGGATTGTTCGTAAACGATTATCTGTGAATTACCTCTCCGCTATTGGTAACAGTATAACTGGGAGCGCAAACGAATTGTCGTTGCTAATTTCCGTAGAACGTCCACGACGTTGTGAGCACTGCTTTTACTCCTGATTCTCTATGAATCGTGAGTGGCTGCAGTATCCATCCTTTCTAATCGAGCCGCTATCGTAAACACATTTAGCTGCGATCACGTGAAAGCAGCCCGATAAGCCGCTCAGCTAGAAATCATGCCGATCGCGGAGACAAGATAATGAACGGCTAATACGTACATCCACTTCGTGATACGAAATAATTAGTGGCGGGTCGTGGCACTTCGGCCTGGATAAATCGATGCATATTGCTGACGTAAGTTACATCGCGCCGCACGAATTTACACCTACTGCGAATGTGAAACGTCCGCATCGAGAAACTTGACTGATCAATGAATACCTACTGCAGGCCGGTGGATTGGAATCTACTTTGTGCGAGCGCTTTTTCGATCTCGATTACGTTTTCAATAAACTCCGGTTCCCGGTTTGATTACCTTTTCCAAAAGGACCGCGCGCCGCAAAGCGACCATAGACCGAAATCAATGATTACAGCCGGATATTTCTATAATTAATCGTGCGTCTGTTGAAATCATTTGGAAAACTCCAGCATTTCTCATTGGATAGATTTTCCCTCTATCGGCGGGAGTATCTAAACGAAAAAAGTGCACGCGTATACGAAGATTTTTCACAATTGTCGCGGACAGAGATGATAATAATCCTTACGATCCGCTTCGTTTCGGATTCTATTTCAATTTCGCTTCTGCCCCGAAGTATGGGGTTGTCGGTGCGATTCAAATGCTCGCTGAATTACCGTTCAACTAAACGGATTTAAAGCTGTAGCAGAGGACGGGACAGAATGTGGGTGTGTCGGGCATATTTATTTTTTTCTATCAAATTCAACAGAATCCTTCTCCATCGCGCTGCTTATCGCGCGACCCGTCCGATATATATGTACACAGTATTCCTCGTCGCGGCCGAACGAAGACAATGAACTATTCCACCGTCATTCTTCTTCGCTCGCTTTGGAACTGTATTGTTTCATTGAAGGATAAATAATGCGTCTCGCCGAGATCGCCGCGCGGTTTTAATTCAATTCTGGACAAAGGCGAAAGAAACTCGAACGGACCAGCAGTTGTTTAAGTGGCTTCCTCTGCGCAAACGGGGAAATCGGTTATCGTTCTTGGGCGTAGTTATTGTTGGGTCTCAAGAATGATTGTGATGATGTTTAAACGTGGATGAGAGTTGAATGTCCAAACGGAGTCGGGAGTTCAGCGTTTTTATTAACTGAAACAGGAGGATGTTATTTTCGGGATTAACCGAGAATTTTCGACCGGTTCGGTTAATAATTCAGCATTGAAAGGAAGATTTGGCGATTGTTAGGGGGAGGATTAAATCCGTTTGGTCCCACCGGCGAGATAAATTAAATGGTTGCGGAAGTACGTGTTGAACGTATCGATAGAAGACACTGTCGATGGTTCACCGTTGTTTATCTTCTTATAGAAACTTACCTCGACACAGGCTTTTGTCGAGTCCCTCGGCTGGTGAACACAGGTGATCGATCTTGCAGTATTAGCTGGGTGTGCAGTCACCGGCTTGGAAGGTTCTTTTCCATGGCTAGAGTTAAGATTAATCACAATATTGCGGCGCCTTTTTAGTAGCTTCTTTAGATGCGTTTTACGTTTGCCCCGGAAGCTTCTCGCGGGAAAGTGGTTGTTGCTAAATTGCTATACAATGAAGGTACCGTGGAAAGGGGGATACGCGGCAAATGAAACTGACAGGTTCGAATTAAAACGGAACGACCACCTTTCATCTCTGGAAAAAATAGCGTATTTAAATTTACATAACTTCTCGGGGAAATTAATCCCGAGTCAGACGAAAGGGGGGAAATGTGCAGGGAACTGATGTAACTGAGGCTAAATGAAATCGTACTTTCAACAACGAAAAGCATTTCTCGTATTTTTAATTAGCATTAACGTTGCGTCGAATGTAAGCCCGGAAGGTTTAGTTATGCCCACGCTTAATCAACCGCCCTTTCTTTCGTGAACTGCGTGCATACAATGTTCCACGACGGTGTAGCGAGGCGAGATTGATCAAATTAATCATTTCTTGCGCAAAAGTCGATCGAAATCCGCTTCGACATCCACGAAACAATGCGACCGCAGACACGGCGGGGTGTAATACGCGTTTCCATGTTTCGTCGTCGTCCAATGAGCAGGGTGCGATGTCACCAGGTCGAAATGCGGCCCACGGTGGCGAATTTCCCGACCTGTACGTTCCTGTAATTTCATTAGCAATTGAAATTCCTTCACGGCCTCCGGGCCAGTTGTGTTGCGTGTGCGACCAATTTGCGCCGAGAACCCGCCGCCGCGTTCTTTTACGAATATTCGAATAATTCGTCTTTCATGATGATAATACGGGCATCAAACTAGCGTACATAAATTCGCCATACTTTTCGGGCTGGTTCGAAGGAAATTGAGGGCCGCTGGGGGTGCGCGGGCGCTATGAAACACGGTAACCTCGTAACCGCCGCTTTCCTGAATATTAATGCCGCGAAACTCGGCGCAGTTTATGTTATCGCTGTATCAGCGGCGAGAGAACGGAATATTCAGTCTGTATCTTCAGCGGGTCGTATTACTTTTCAATCTAACCGTTCTTGTTGGACGATGGCCCCCAACATGGCGATGCTTTGTTCTCGATTTTCCTCTGTTATTGCCCTCGAGTTTCCCTTCGCGAAATAGAACCGTGGAAACGTAGTTGACACGCTCAAACAGTCCGGTACGTACTTGTATAAATAGTCATCGCAAGAAGGCGGGGGTGACGTCGGTAAAATCTACTTGAACCAGCACGCACAAAGTAGACAGGCTCCCGAGAAGCTTTGACTTGCGAATTACAAACTCTTCGAAAGTAATCTTAACTATCGCGAGTGTACCAGCTGTAAAATAATTAACGACTTCTAAACTCTTCTGTGCCCGCCGACATGCGGGCGAACCAGTATCGAACCAAGATTCGACATCGGGCGTGAAAAAAGAGGTAAACAGAAAAGGAATAAAAGCGCCGACATCGATGGCGGGATTCTAATTCCAGCCCGGGTCCTACCGTTCCGTTGTACCGGTAATTGCAATGAAATTAATTCGATAGACCGATAGGCCGGTCGACGTACAGGCCATTAAACACGCGCGTCGGCCGAGCAGTAACGCGAAAGAGCGGAAGCGACGTCGAAACGTTGCACCGTGTGCAGACCGAGCATTGCGAGAGTCGTTCATCCCGGCACCATGGACGCCGTTGCTAATGGAGTACAACGAATTACTACTAATTAACGGAGGGGTAGGGCCAGCATGGCGCGTGACTCGGCCTCACGTGACAAATCCCAGGGATTTCCCTCGCAGCTTAGGTAACCAAGAAGTCCTGCCAGCATAATTAGAGTAATGCAGTCGTTGGCCAGGTGGATGGGTTGGGTATTAAAGGCGTGTAACGCACGTTCGTGCTCTTATTATGCAAGACGCGCGCGTGCTACATTGATTAACCGCAGG
The DNA here is from genome assembly GCA_963969485.1 of Nomada goodeniana. Taxonomy (NCBI): domain Eukaryota; kingdom Metazoa; phylum Arthropoda; class Insecta; order Hymenoptera; family Apidae; genus Nomada; species Nomada goodeniana. The sequence goes on from OZ018303.1 coordinate 15,904,573, forward strand.
AAGGAATTAGCGGTGGAATTATTGCGGCGAAGCTTTACCAGAAGAGGCAGCGGCGTTCCGTTCGAGGAGGGAGAAATGGAACTGTCAGGGTAGCTGTCGGAACGGGAGAGCAAAGGAATGTTCGGCGGTAAGGTGCAGACGATTAATCTTGCAATTAGACGCACTGGGTGGCTTGCTTTCGCTGATTTTTTTACCTGACTGACAACGAGATTATTGATACCGCGAGGACGATAGCGCGCGGGGAAAGTTTACTACAATTTCGTATCGTTCAACCGAGAAACGAGAATGCAGAACGGCGTAACCGGGGCCAAGTCGAGCGTACAGCCCCCGCGCAACTTACGCGCGGCGGAGCTTACGACTTTCCCCTGTGCACGATGAAATATCCAAGGGCGGCGAAGTATTCCAAAGATTTCCTTCGATATCTTTCCCGCCACGGATGCCGGAATAAGAGACATCTCGTGTCCTCCCGGTTCTTTGATGGCTGCACTGTGACAGTCGAAGCGCAACTCGAACCGCTGGCCCGTTCCCGAAATTATTCGTAATCTTCGAGGAGACCGCTGCGAGGGAGGTGGGTGGTGCGACGTTTACGGGGTTTACGGAACAACATTCAGGAGACACCGAGGCGATATCAGAAACAGGGGAGTAGAGAGGAGAAAGTTTGATGATGACGATCGGCGCTAGAAAAGGGTCCCTGCATTCTCGGCCTCTCTCCCCTTGCGCTCCAAGCACCACCGGCAACAACCCTCGCAGCCTGCACGTCCGAACAATGGAAACAATACATTGAAATGAGAAAGTTGGTTTGCATTGTCGGACAAGCGCGCGCGCGGCGCAGGGGACGTCGCGCCGCCCCGCGTCTGCCTGTCTTCAAACCGGTGTCCCCCCTCTCTCTTTCGTTGTTTTCCGCGCTCGTTTTTCCCTTCGCGTCTCTGCCTTTTACCCTTTGTGCCTGTGGGCTACGTACGTGTGCCCGATTCTACCCTGCGCCTCTCTCTCTCTCTCTCTCTCTCTCTCTCTCTCTCTCTCTCTCTCTCTCTCTCTCTCTCTCTCTCTCTCTCTCGTTGGTTCCCGCTTCTGCCGCGCCTGTTTCGCCTTCCTTTCTTCCATCCCCTCTGTGTTGGTTGCTCCTCTTTTTATTCTTCTCTCTCCGCGAAGAGACCGCCCCTGCCTCGTTTCCCATCGGCCGGTTGAAAGAAAGGATTGTAAACCGCCGGATGAGCCGCGGATTCCGGAATGGGGACTGCTCCATTCGCTGGTTTTCTCCCAGTGTCGCGCGTGCGATCCGGCCCGGCTTAAACCGAGGCGCGCGCGGGTAGCCCGGATGCAGGCATCAGCAATTAGTCGGGGAGAAATCCCTTTCCACGGCGCAATTTTAATAAGTTAATCGGGTCGGCTCTGCCGTCGAGCTCCCGGAGACGTTTGTCCGCGTGCCAGCCCGCGTTCCCGTTCGTTGATCGGGGTGCTCGACGAGCGGACGGAATTTTTAAGATGTTTTGCTATCGCCGGGGCATTCGAGTGGAGACACTTCTAGACAATGCCCTGCCCGGGACAATACGGACGATACAATAACCGCGCGCACAGCGAACGAACGCTCGCAACGTGCGGTTTTTTAAGTGTCCCATTCACGGCGCGATACGGGCCGACCGTTTTCACGATCGCGCGCACTCGATGGCTCGAGATATTTTCGAGCACGACGACAACTGCGAAATTGTAGCGATTTTTCGCCCAACTCTGGCGCGCGGCTGTAAATCGCGGGCGAGTTACCAGTCGTGAACGGCAGACGGTTGCGTGCGTACGAATGGGCCCTGGGTATCAATTACCGATGTATAATGTCGCCTGGCAGTCGGAAATATTGTCCGCCGTGGTCTTATTCAGTGCAGCGCGGCATTATCGATTACGTGAGCCGTATGCGAAACGACCGACGCGACTCGTGTATGGAAAATTCACAGCCGCGAATTTTCGCGAATCGTTTCACGCCGGGGGTGGCGTTGGACGGGTCGGGCCGCTCCGCGATTATAGAAATTTGCGCGGCAGAATTTCGAAAAAAAAAGAAAAAGCTACACATCACGGACGCGGTTCCGCCGCGATCATTCATATTTTACCGCCCGGGCCCGTCGGTCTCGCGTTTCATTCTGCGACGCAAACGGATTGATGTTTAATTTTAATTCGGCGCTTGCAATTTTCACGAATTTTCCGCACCCCTCTCCCGTTCAACGTTCGCCGGACAGAAACAATAAGCAGGAATAATAAAAAAAAGAAACGGAAAAAGTGCGAACCGAAAGGGGGAGACGTATCCAGAAAAAAAAGTGGCAGGGCAACATTAATAACGCGCTGCGAACGCGTATCACAGTCGGACTTAAAAGGTCGGAAATGGAGTGGTCATTCGAGCACGCTTAAAGAAGAATCGCGAAGAAGTGGTTGGCTGCGTGTACAGGCCTGCCGGTTAAGGATGCTAAGGGTTAGCGCGGGGCTGGGGGTGGACTTCCAAGTTTACAGGGGATGTTGACGCAAAGCATTACGCAGATGGTCGATGGACGGTTGTGTCTCGTCTCTTGAGCAGCCAGCAGAGAAACAGAAGTGTACAGTTCCAGAGAAGCTCTCCCGATGACGTTGAGGGTTGGCTAAGGTTAGGCCACTCAACGTATCGCGTACAACTCGGGGTGGCGAACGCACAAACATTCGCATGCGTGCCCGGGAGTGTAACATGGACGGGCGTCTGAACGGCCCCTACCCTTTTCTCCACTGTTACAGCCACATCGCCGAGTACACCCGAAGAGGGTAGTTCTCGAGTAGCTGCTGCCAGGTCTGGCTGTACGGGACGAGGTAGGGGCGAGCTCTTGCCCTCCTCCTCGTTCGTTCTGTCCTCCTATCCCGTCGCCGTCTATTGTTTAGTTATTCTGATGAGCCAGTGCATTTCAAATACACTCGAGCGGGCCATTATATTCGAGAACACATCGCTTCCTTCTGCGAATCGGCCACGTGCTCACGCTCGCCCGTCTCCGTCCTCTCTCGCTCTCTGTCCCGGCGGAAAGCGACTGCCACTCCACCGAATTCGGACTTTTTGATAAGGCCTTCCGTTAATTGGACACAACCACGGAGATAAATCGGCAGGGTGCCGTGCACTCTTCGAAGGGTTGGTCCGCAACCCCTTCGCGCGACGTGCACTTCACGCGAAAGAACCTCGCCGATTCTTTGCAGTAAACGATTCGGCGCTTGCGAGGGAAAGTTGCTTCGCGCTGCATGCATTGTGCAAAGAAAATGGAGAATTCGATGAGATGCCACGGGTGAAATCGGCGAGTGGCTCGAGTTCTCTGTTAACTGCATATAATTTTATTCGCTGGTCCGCCAGTAATACCGATCGACGCATGTACGAAGGTTCCGGTGCTTTTTTTTCATTACCTTTCCCTTCTGGTGCAACTGCCGCCGCTGCTACCACTCCTCCACCTCCTGTGCCTCATCCTCCGCCATATTTCCGTTTGTTCTATTTTGTTCCGGTAAAAGCTGAAACGGTGAATAGGCGCCGAGGAAACGCTTTTTATTCGATCAAAAGCTTGTTTTCACTTGGTAGGCGCGCGATTATCTGCCATTATTCGAAATTAAAAATGCCACTTCGACGAACGAGGTCTACCGATTTTTTCCAACCGCCGGTAGAAATGGAATTACCGCGGTACTCGATTTTCTCGATGTTGATTCGGATCATGAGTCCTGCCGCGGACGGCACAATGGAAAAGCAAAAAAAAAAGGGAAAAAATAAAAAGAAGAGGAGCCGGTGAATATGGAAATTTCTCGTAAACTTTAATTCCATGGACTATGCCGCGGAATCTCTGGTCTCTTTTATGCTGTTATGCAAAGATTATACATCTAATCCAACTTTTCTCGTTCGAGTTACTCATTTCTTTCTGAAAGCAACCCGCCGTCCGCGTTGTTCTTATTGTTAGAAAAATTAAAATACAGCGTTAGTTGCCATTTAAGCGTGTTTCGTGAGATTTTGTGGCAAGCTACCACTCGCAATCCGAAACGTTTCGGTTGGCGGGTGTTTAATTGAACGTTCAATCCGCGTGATCCAACTGGCTCTAATCGAATTGTTTGTCGACGGGCGTCTGACGTTAGAGAAAATAATGTTACCTTTGTAATGCGTAATGGAGTTGTTAGGATGGGAAATATGAAATTACGCTCGGAGCAACGCAAGCTTTGCGCTTTTCATTTGGAGAAAAATTGTTGTGCTGGTTGTAGGCAGATGTAGGTCGTAAGCTATTACCGGGACGAAGATATTCCGGGGAAGGGAAGCGGACGGGGTTACAGAAATCACGGAAAAGAATACGCCGGGTTCGACTTTTCCCTGGAATAGCACAGTTCTCGTGGAAGACGCTACAGTTTTCCTTTTCGTTAATAAACGCATATGGCGTGGACGCAGCACGATCGTTTCCGAGAACGTAGCACTATTCCGCTTTGGACATCATTTTATAAATGACAGCACTCGTTACGTTGTGAAAATTCCACGCTATTCAAGGAATCTCTCGCGGATAATGATTGTCGCGCCTTGGTCGCCAGCTTCGTCTGGAGCTTAAGGGAAAGTTAATTAACGGCGACTTTTCACGGGGACTTAAATTGCGAAGAAGCTACGGGCAGGCTAAGACGTGCTTTACTTGCGCGTCGATCGGGCATTAAAATGTCTCTTACGATTTGTCCCCTGGATTAATAAAAACGAATTGATCTAGATTCCTTCTAAAACCATTAGCCCTATCTTTTTGCGTGAAATTTAAGAAACAAACGTGTCTGCATCGCCCAATAATCTTCCACTCGCATTTTGCGCCGACTCGACGTCAAAAGCTTTACTTCGACATTTCGACCATTAACATACTTTCTGGAAAATATTATCACCTTTCTCCCGAATGTTTCGACCCAACGAAAGCGTTCGTCGGACATTATTAACGCAGGAAGAAGTAGTCGGGCCATATTCGTTGCACGCTCCTTGGCCTATTCAGTGCGCTTCGTTGGCCCGGCTTCCAGATGGGCAATGCTGAACGGAATGCGGAATACATCCAGGCGGACCGGCATTTCTACTTAAATCAACATAACTCGGGTGATGAATGGTTAACAGGCTCCGTGGGGGGCGCAATGCGCTCCATTTATGGAAGCTATTACGGCCGAATTTCAGCGTTAAATGTGTGATTTATGGCCACCCGTATTATCTTCGTTCATGTCCCGTCGACGATACAGTACACCACCACCACCCCCATCCCGTTCGTCCCTGCGTCTCCTACATTTCCGAAAATTACTGCGAACTGGCGAAGCCGGGTGAAAAAAAAATTCATCAACCGGAGGCCGTGCACCGCAACCGTTGATTAATGTCCCTCGAACTGCCGATTGAAACAGTAAGAAAACTATCGCCAATACATTTCGCCCTGGTGTCGAACAAAAGTCATCAAATTTCCCTTTCCTCCGCACATCATCGCCAGCCTCGTTAACCGCCCTACTAATTCGCTCACAAAAATAAAGAACAAAGTAGAACCGTCACGCAAACGAACGAAAGCTCTCGTTCTAGCAACAAAAGGCCGTGCAAAAGTCCGAGCTCGCCCTGAAAGGCTGCCCGGGCATGCCGGGACGCGGCAGAGTGGGGAAACCCGATTGTCAAAGGGGTATTCGTGGCTCATTATGACGATACACCTGTCCCGTTTGTTGCAGGTTGCAACGCCTCGTACGAGATGCAGGGACCGAGCTTCGTGTCGGAGCCACCGTCGCGGGTGGAATTCACGAACGTGAACGGCGGCCGAGTGGACTGCATAGTGAGAGGAAATCCGGCACCTACCTTCGACTGGCTGGCAGCGGACGGCGGCAGTATAACGAGTATCCCTGGAATCAGACACGTCCTTGGCAACGGGACGATCCACTTCCCCGGCTTCGAGGCCGAGGTCTTCCGACAGGACGTCCACTGGGCCATTTATAAGTGTTCCGCCGTCAACAGCGTTGGTGCCATCGTTAGCAGAGACGTCACTGTCAGAGCAGGCACGCTAAACTTCTTGCTCGTTATCTGCATTATGTTGTCTGCCGGGTACACCGCTTGCTTCCTCCACTTGCTTCCACCCTTGATATCCACGCTGGGAACTAGTCGCCTACGTTTCCCCTTGTCCAACGAGACCGGTGTCCCGTTTGTATTTGCGACCCGTTTTAAAATGGGGAAAAAGGGTAGAGGAGTAAGAAGGCTCGTTCTACTTAGACGGTGTTCTGTTCCATGGATGCGTTACTTTGATTGATCGTACGCGAGGCCCCTGTCGTTATAGATATATTTTGTCGTCTTCTTTGCTTCGCTGTCTCTATCGTGACTTTCTTCAGGACGGACGTGTCCCTGAGACTTCGCTTAAAGGAAATCCGTGCCGGCCGTTGAACGAGAGAGAAGTTTGCGGCGTTCTGAACGACTTCTCGAACGGCGCTGTTTTATATTAACATCCCTAGCACGCTGGCCGGGCGAGGGCACGCAGCCAACAGCAGCCCCGTCCTTAGACAGAATAATTCATCCTGCCGATCGGCAGATAGTACGTCTTCGGGGCTATGAAATATTTATTCCCATCGGGCCCGTGATTTGCTCGGCGTCGCCGCGGCCTTCGGTGCATCTGGGCGTCGCGACGCGTCGCCTTTATCCAGGCTTGACGCACCTCGAGAAGCCGGAGATGAGCGGAATGCGATTCGTCGATGATAGTTTGTCGGTGGAATGTCGTTTGACGGCGTTGAAAGGAGGGGGCGAAGAATGTCGCTGATTTTCGCCGCGCGGAACTCTTCCCCTTTTCTCGCGTAATGGCGCAGCGACGGAGTTTGCTGGGTCGATGGAATTATTCGAACTCCTCGCGACGACTCGCGGCATCAAAAATAGAAGTTGCATTTCATCGGATTTCGTTCTCAACCAGGACGTCGTTTCCGTTCTTTCTTAGATACGCAAAGCGTTCTGACGATCGCGGAGAAATATTCGAAGAAATATATATACCCCGCGCATCATTCGTTCACCTGCACAAAGGGCATGCTCACGGCCATGTTTGTTCCTTTCGCGTGTTCTATCAGATTCTTCTTGGAAATCGGAGTTCGCGACGAGAACGATGATAATATGGAACAGAGTCGTGCCAGGGTGAAAAAGAGGGGACGTTTAAGGGGTGAAAGATATCGGGGGGGGGGGGCAGCAGGGATATATGGAGCCGCGAGGCGCCTTAAAAATAGAGCTTCCTCCGGGTCAACGAACCGGAAGATATCTTATCGACCTAATATGGCCGTAAATCATTGTCGCGTAAACGTGGCCCATACCTTTTCAGATTCATGCCTACTACCTCTGCCACGTCAGCTTTTGCCCGCCGCGTCGAAGCGGTCTCTTTTCGCCTTTTTCTTCTTTTTTTTTGGGCCTCTCGTCCCCCGACACCCATCGAGTCGATCAACTTCGCTGACTCTGTTCTTACTTGGCCAGAAAAGTGTCCTCTCGAACCTGGAGCCACCTTGTATTCCTTGGAGCCAAACGGATAGGATTAAGCGAGCCGGTCGGTCGCGCAGGCTTACGTATGCATTCGACGAGCAGCGTACAATCTGCTGACTACGCCGGAAATGCGAATCGAATGACAACAATGGAAGCTGAGTTTCCGCTTTCGAGGCTCCTCCGGCTAACTGGCCGTGTGCAATCTCCATTCCCGATCGAAAACACGTACGGATCGCGTCCATTCGTTGGACGTGTCGCACGGCGAACGCACGATTTTATGCGGGACGATCGAGCCACTCGGATCGATCGACCGTCACTTCCGTATCCCCTGAGAGATACGCGAATCTTCCAGGAAGTAAGGGTAACTAAGCTGATAAAGGAGGGTCGAGAACGGAAGCCTGTTCTCCACGATTTCCCTCTACTATTATTTGAAGTAGATCACGATCCGGCTTTAATCGGGTTATTCGACGATGTATACTGTGGATTCGCGTAGAGAATTGATTTTAATTTCGTTCAAGTACGATTCCTCGTAACGCGACAACGTGTTACTACCAGTAAATGAATGCTCGATATCATCCGCGCGAATATCTTCGTCGACGTTCAACGCAATTGTCGAGTCGCACAGAGGCTAAATCGCTTAAATCGGTTTCCCCGCAATGACCGCATACATTTCACAGACTAAACGGCTACCCTTGCGCGCTAACTCCTCCTTAGCGCGGACTTTAATTCGCCGTATTTTTACCCCTACTCTCCTTTAACGAACTATTTAAAGTACCGGCGGCAGGGCGCGGGCCAAAGAAGCTAATTAAGGTTCCAGAAGGGAGAAATTACATTCCGGTAAGAAAAGCTGGCCTGTCCTCGGTAATAAAGTAAAAATTACTTTCCGCTTCCTTTGTACCGTCTTGGTGCCGTCGGTTCCCCTGCGTTTCACGTTCTTCTTGCAATACCGCCGAGCGCGAAATCCACCCCCGTTGTTTCACGAGGAGAAACGGTTGTTTCTTTTCACGCTGGGAAACTCTGGATGAGACTTCGGATGAGCCGGAAAGGAGGGGAAAAAGGGGAAAGAACGCGAACGAATATCGGCTACAGTAAAGACTGGACCTCGAACGAACGGAAGTAGTAGTCGTCGACCAGACGCCTCTTAATACCGGCGTTCCACGGAACTCGCCGCGAGAGTGCCACCGTGGAAGAAGAAACTCGGCGGGGAGCTTAACGACGTTTGTGCAAAAACAACGGGCACGCCGTATTGTTTGCTTTCAGCGACGCTGGCGCTTTTCAGCTTGGCCGCGACACTGGGCCCCGATTTCAGTAAGATGTCTGTTTCCTTCTATTTACCCGGCACAATGTGCAGCGGAGTTATTCTTCTTGTAAATTTCGTTGTTCCACTTTAATTTCGTCGTGCAACGGTGCCGGCTGGAGCGGAGGCGACGCGACGCGGTACGCTGTAATGAGAAATCTCAACGACCGCCACGACCGTTTGCGTAAATAACGCGCGTGTTTTCGTCGTGCGTAGCATTCCGTCGTGAAAGCTTTCATTATGCTTGATCCACAGACGAATTACTTGGTTAAAGTTTATTCGCGTCTCGCGGCAAACCCGTCGCGTTGTAAATATTTCTTGCGAGTTCTCGCGCGGTTCTCGCCGAAGCTCGCTTTCGTGTATAACAACTGCGACCCCCCCCCCATTGATTGGCAATCGAAATCAACGATGGTATCCTTGGGTAGAAACGAGCGTGGTTGAAATCGAATCGCTTGAATATACATGCCCCCGTGGACGGATTTATCGAAGCAACATGAATTCGTAGAAGGACAGGTGAGGAGTGGGAGTTTTATGATTCGCGAGTTCGCGCTTCAGTAGGCGGAAGACGGCCGCTGAATTCCCGCTTCGCTACCCAACAGTCTTATCCGCGCCGCGGAATAAGATGCTTGAGACATATTCGACACGCTGGAAATGAGTGCTGAAAGTAATCCTATTATCGTAGCTGCACTGCGTGTTTCCCTGCGCTAGATACTTAATTGACATTTTCTTCCATTTCCTTCGAACCGAAAAAATATTACCCTGGAATTCGCTGGACACACGCGCGCATACACAGGCGTCCGTGCTACGCGGTCTCTATTTCCGTTATCGTATAGGAGTTGCAAAAGGAGAACGATCTATTTTAATTTAACGTGGCCAGCTGTACGGCTGGCGACAGGCTGCGAGAGGTGGAATTTCTTTTGAATTTCCGGCGTTCTTTTATTTGCCGTGTGAATGAAACTCGCGGAAATTTTGTACGGAAATAATTACACGCCCCGGGGTTGACCTAGGGGTTAAGTTACATAGCAAATCTAATTCGACAACGTAGCTCTTTGGGGACCCGGTTAAATGAGCGTTGAACCTTGTCACAGAGAACCTCCACCGCGTTCCCATTTCATCTTAAGTTTTTGCTTCCGGGCAAATACCGTTCATTCGTTAATTTTCAGGGTACTTCCGTACTGCGGCAATCCCGATAAAAACGAACAATACTAAATTTATTCGACCTCGTATGTACATCCAAGTTCAACGTTAAGTCAATCTGTTCTATCGAAATTCTCGCGAGGAGAGCAACAATTATCTTCGAGTCCGACTATTCGACGAGGGGTTGAATAAATTTGGCTCCAGTCGTCAGTCGGTTCGCGACGACGCGAATGATAATGAAGACGTAATTGCGACCTGTGCGTATAGAAAAGGGTTCTCGACTCGTCTCCGTAGGAAATACGAGTTGGCCGAAAAAGGGGAACGGGTTTCGTGGCAGGCGAGCGAGGCCTCCCTTTCCGGCAGGTGGATACGGAAGCCAGGGTTAGGTTAGAACGGATGGGGCAAGCTGCATTCGGTCGTTTCTCTCTTCCCGTAGGTTTCATGGTTTGTAAATATTACCTGCCACGATACGTCTGCCGAGTTTATGCTTGGCTTGGTTGCCGCGTAACCGAGAGCCGTGTGATACGGCGCGGTGGCAAGGCTGGAAACCGTGCTGGAAGCAGAGTCGGAGGGGGTAGCAGAGGCGAACTCACCGAGTTTTTACCCCATTCTGGAGTCTGAGTGCCTCGCTCCGCTGACTCTCGAAACGGGTTGCGCAGCCGGGTCCTACACACCACCACATTTTCCTTTACCAACCCCCCGCGCCTTCTGTACCGCTACTTCTCCGCCGACCATCTCCTCCTGTAGCCGTGTCTCTTTCTTCAGCACGGTACCCGCCTGCTACATCCTTGGTTCACCCTCTTCCAGGCATTCGCTCTCTCCCGAACCTTTCAGTCGAGACCATCAACTTACGTGGAATGCTAGTTCATGGCCGGATTGGGACAGCCTCGAGATTTTGGATAAGATATCGCGACCCTTTTAAAGGTTTTAAACTTCGATAACTCTGTTCTTTGATCCGGCCGGTTTCCGTCGGGTTGGAGATTTTTCTCGCGTCATTCAATGGACAGAGAAGGGGAAGACATGCGGGTACTGTGAGGGTGAAAATGACGGTAGTCTATTGAACCAAGATTTAAAAAAAACAAAAAAAAACGAAGAAGTTGAGTTCGTCGGCGCTGTTCGTGGAAAGAAAATATCAAACAGCGATTTCTTTGTATTTTCCTTCCTTCTTTTAGAAGAATTCCAGCAGATACACAGGAGTCGCTTTTCTCAGGAATTCCCCTTTGTCTTATATAGTTGGCGGTGTACGTGGGCGCAATCAATGGTCTCGTTTGTGTTAGGTAATTACCGCGGGCTTCGTTCTGCGCCCCTTCTATGCAAACACTCCGCGGATACATCGCATCTACTTTGTTTCCCCTCGCCTTTAATTTCCATTATGACTTTTTTAAAACGCCCATGAACCTTTAGAAAGTTGACGGTCCCGGCTGCCTAGCCTCCATCGAGATTTTTTTAATTAAGGATTCAGCTTCGCCTCATTTGGTCTCCGTCGGTTTTTACCCGGGCTTTGGCCCGGGAATCGTAAAGCTTGATTCTGCGGCGACTGGTATCAACATCTTGTAGCTATAGCCGCACAAAGCCACCGGGATTTAATCCCGAGGTATCGCGCCCCCGATTTTACCTTACACCCTCGCCGCGCCACTTAGCAGCTTTTTTTATTCTATTTCGCCACCCGCGTCCATGGAGGACTTGTAACGCGGAGACAATTAAATCTTGTGCAGGCCACCTTTGCAAGTGGATTCATAGGAGGAGGACGAAGAAGTGAATCCATGCCATAGTTAGAAAAATATCTTTCTTACACCTTCGCCCGAATAATTCGCTCAAGTTAGTTCCTTCGCACTGCGTTACAATAAGGATATCATCCAAACTATTGCAACTAACGCGTTCAATCGAGAACTCCACGTCGAATTCCACGTCGAATTCCACGTCAAATTCCACGCCGTTTCCTCAAGGAACGTTTATATCCGAGGTTGACATTCTTAGAACCGCCGTGGTAGGACGTATTCTATTTACTACGTCTCTCGTCGACAAACGAAGTTCGTATCGATTCGCCGAAATAATTCAGTCGCCGTCACCGAAACGCCGCTAAAAGTGACGATCGTTTCCATTAAAAGCGTTCTGTTATCCTCGATGGAAAAGCGGGGTGGAAAAATACGATTCGCGTCGGTCTCGGGCAGCGTTCCGAATACGGGCGGCGATTTTGTCGAATTTTCCACGATTCCCATAATGAAGTAACAAAATCGCCTGCAGCTTCCGGCGTTTAATTGAAGCGCAACGCGTTAATGATACGTATGGCTATCAATTTCGGCGAGCGAAGGTCCACTCAACGTTGTTACCTTTAATTTGATTTGTTTATCAACATCCGGTATAGAATGTTCCTGAGCATGGTCCTGAACGAATTGATCGATTATGAACTGAACAAACCTCATGGCAAAGTTCAAGTATTGTTTTCCCCCAAAAATCCGTTGCCTGCGGTACCAACAATTGTCCGAATCACTCCTCGCACAATTATCGTACCATCCAGCAGAAAGATCTCTACAGTATTGTTCAAATCGCAATGTTCCTTTCTGCGAATGCAACGCCTCAAGTTCGTTAACAAAACAGAAGTTGCCATTATTCTGTGCTCCCGTCTTACAAGCCGGGGGGTTTTATGGAACAGCGAGTTCAACCCTGAGGGGCCGCGGCATTCGAGGCACACCATCGAGCGTCTGGTTGTTTGTGTGTTCCAGTGGTGAACCAGCGTTACGATCCAGAAGTGCAATGTCCCGGCGGTTTCCTCGGCAACAACGTGCTAATGCGATGTAACGTGCCCAGTTTCGTTCGCGACCAGGTCACCATCACGTCTTGGCTTCAGGAACCATCTTTCAACATTTACCCGTCCACGAGAGGTGGTAAGTGAACGCTGCAGTCTCGTCGTTTGAACGACACTGCGAAGAAGAAACAGCGGATCGAACGGTAAGGTTCGACTAGGAGGAGACACGTCGCTTCCGTGTTTCTGATATTTTCCGGGAATTTTCTCAGAATTTTCCCAGAATTTTCCACGAGTAAATATCGAGACTGGGTTCGAGGATCCGTGGAGATAATTGAGTGGATCGGAAGCAGGTCAAGTTATGTCCTATGTAGATTACTCGCGCCGCTCCTGCATTTCACGATACGACGATATCCGTAGAAAATAATCAGATCCTGTTCTGGAAATCTTCTTTCTTCGGACGATTAAATTGTTACGCTCATAAGACAGCTAGCCGATTGAAATTCCAAATCGAGGATTGAATACAGCCGCGTCGAGCCCGATGGCGAGACGCACAGTAGGCATTGTAGACGCGCAGAGCGCAAAGTTTTCCGCGGCGGGCACGTTAACGAGGCAAACTTCATTAATTATAGAGAAGTTCGATCAAGTTGTACACCGCGGTTCTGAATGTTCTCGCTAATAATCCAGACGAATTTGTTAATACACTCATCAATTGCAGTAAGTCGATCGATAGCGGCCAAAGTTTCGTCGTTGTACGCTCGAGAGTTGAAAGTTGAACGAACTCGAGGCAAACGTGGTTTTCCCGGATGTCGAACAGCGGAGAAGCGAAGAACGGAGCCTCAAGATTGAATATTTACTGCTGTAATTCGCGCTAGAGTCATATGGTTACACGCAACGGCATCGAATATTCGGCTGTGCACTGTCGTGGTAACTTTCGTTTGCCGTACGATTGTGATCGATATTCGATTTCTGTTATCACAGATGGCAAGTACCATATGCTCTCGAGCGGTGAACTGATGATACTGAACATCACACGGGAGGATGCGGAACGAACTTATCGATGTAGGACGTATCATCGGCTGACGCAGGAAACGGTCGTCAGCAGCAACGTCGGCAGGCTTCAATTGACTGGTGAGTGCATTAAAATCCGCTTTGCGTAGCCGCGGTTAAGATAACGGCCGTTCGGCTTGATGCACGATCCTTTTGCGTTTCGACTGAAAATCCATGCTGCGGCTGGAGCACGCTTACACTTACCTGTCGGAGAAATTGATTCGTACGTATGCGAAGCAATTCAATAACGGGGGCGTTATTTTTGTCTTCGTTTATATTAATGAGGTTGCAACGGGCGTGATCAACTGCGTCGATACGGAACTCTGCTCCGACAATATTTTAAAACAGTCCTGTGCGTTCCCCTAAGGTTCTTGAATTTTTTAAATTTCGTTAACTATTTAGAATTTCTTTCGGGAAAAAAGGAAACGGGGAGAGATATTTCAAAGGCTCGCGACTTTGCTACTGTAACTTGACTTAGTAATTGCAGGGTAAACAACCTTTCAGAGGCAGTTTATTAACAAACGGTATCAAAGTACAAAGGTTGCGCAGAGTGCGACGCGCCTAGAATATTTTCTCCGTTTACCGAGGCTGAAGCAGTGCACCGTAAACAAAGTAGAAAGGGGGGAAAAAAGAGGGAAACAATATTTTCAGTCCGTTAAGATATTTTCTTTCAACGTTTCCCCTGTATATCTCCGTGAGAGCCGGAGCACGTACCCCTAAAGCTCGTCCGTTAACCCACCTAATAAAGTTTTACTACGGAACCAAGAAGGTTTCGCGGGAGGGCGAGGGTGGTTTTAATAAGAGTATCGGGGGAAGAGGACACTGCCATCTTGGGTTACGTCGGCGGATTCATCGGCGCAGGAAAGTTTCACCTCGTCTTCTCGATTCTCGGCTCGAGGGGCGATGAAAGGTGGCGTTCGAACTGAAACTTTTCATTTCGGATCCGTACGATATTTATAAATTAAACCGGGAGACAGTTAAATGTTTATCGAGCCGACAATTTTCGGGCGGCTCGGCCAGATGCTGCGAATTTCATTCTTCGATTCCACGATTACTTTATTCGTCTAACGACTCGTCGAGGCCACGCGAATTCAGGCCGATCCCTTTCGAGTGCGTGATTCCGTAATTGGACAACAGATAGACGTTCCTGACATTTGCCAGCAGCTGGAGAATCGAAAAGTCGAGCCATCTTTCTGCGTCCATTCCCATTTGCTCCTTTTCTCATTCTTTTCTTCTGTATTTTTTGCTGCAACCTGCTGAGCGAAGACGCCGCGCTGGTTTTTCGCGCTTATTACATTTTTTCCAATAACAAACGATAGGAGAGCGGAGAAAAACGGGACGCTAACCGCCGCACGATATTCTCTCGACCCCACCTATCGCAAAGGAAGCTGAATTCTGTTTCACCGTGGCGCACCGTCACTGGGGGCAGTTCTATTTCAATTAAATGTTTTATTTCGACGGCGCGCGAATCAGCGCACGCTCTATCAATTGTTATTGTTGGACAAAATGTCGGGGCACGTTGGTGCAAGGGGCATCGGTGAAAAGAAAGCACGCGGCGAAAGAAGTGTATTTATTATAGCTGCTCGGTTGTGTATCATCGATTGCTCGTGCTCGCTTGCAACGGGATATTGTACCTGAATTTTTCATGCCGCTACGCAAAAGACGTCCTCCGTCGGATGATTTTCCTCGTTGCGTACGAAGAGATTGCATTTATTGTCTAAATTGCCATTGTCTCAATTGTTTGAACCCGGCATAGATGGAATGCCTTCAGTTTTCACATAATCCTGCATAATAATGGTTTGTGTATCTTTTACCTTGGAAGAGTTTCAGGTTGCTCCCTGGGGATGTACACGTGGCAGTATGAACGCCGCGATCTCTCACAGAGAAATTATACCCAATATCATACTACAAATATCAAACAGTCTGTTTATATTGTATTTATATTTTATTCATATTGTATTTCTGCTATATTTATATTTTACATTTTTTGTGTTGCTTATTGTCCGCAGTTTTGAATTTTTTTGCCGGATTCGAGGTTTCCAGACCACTGTGCGTCGCCGTGTCTCGCGAGATTAAACGTCGCGCTGGATATAACACGGTTACGAATCTCACGATAAACTCACTCTGCTCCAATTGTACACGCGCGATCGCACGCGATTCGATATCACGCGTTCGCTGGCGCTCATCGATCGACAACTCGAAGGTGGTGGTGTGTGCTTGAATGGGGCAAAAGAGTTTCCGCTGGTGAACGAAATTCCGGACGGCTCATTAACGAATGCGATGCAGTTAAAGACCTCGGTACGATCGGGCCATTTATCGCTGGTATCGCGATTGAATGGAATCAAAGATTCCTCTACGCCACAGTGAACTGCCATTTACTGGCATTTTAAAGCCGGCAGTTTACTTTGCATCCGTGAAAAACAGAATCAGTGACCACTGACTGTTCCAGTTCCGCGTTTCCGTCTCTCGGTTTTTTTCGACGCGAAATGCGATTTCGTCCATACCGCGTCGAGACGATCGCTGGTCGATCAAAGAAAAAAATTCCCTCAGCCACGTAATTGGCCAGAGTTCAGCGAGACGGGGACCGCGATCGAGAGATCGCTTGAGAAGGTTTCGTCGGTCGTTTTGGTCGATCTGGCATCACTTGTTACCGGGGCAAACCGCACCGCAGAACGTCTGCTTTCGGGTTATCTGGTTGTGCCACGGCCGCAGGGAAGCTAGACGGGAAGACGAAGCGGATGAAAGCGGGAGATGACGAAGAAGGAGCGGAAAGAGGAGAAATCTCCACTCGAGCCGGGCTAACTAATGATGCTTCTCTTCACATGCCACACCTACCCTCTAGATTCGCGTGGAAGCTTCAGACGTGCCTGTACACGATGCGTGTAAGGCAAAAAAGAAAAAAAAACGCTCAAGACATTCTGCGCGCTCTTTGCTACCACTTTCCCCCTACAACGTGGCCGTTCCTTTAGGAAGCGTCATAATTCATCGCTCCTTTCCTATCCACCACTTGTTCGTGTTTTTTATCTCACTCTCCTCTCCCCTATTTATGTTTTCACTAGAAGGTTCGATCGTTCATCCGCTCCCTACATATACATATATCATGTCGTTCAGTCTATAAGACCGCGCAGACTGTAGGGGAATAATTAATATACCAACGGCTTAATCGCGAGCTGTGGTTGCGTCTGGCAACCTCTCATAATCACGACGAAGGTAAACAAAAGTGCGCTGAAAATTGGATTTCGGGATAACGTTCGATGCCGAGAGCAACCAACGAACTGTGGTGCCGAGATTCGAGGCGACGCTCAAAATCATTTTTGATGGAGAACAGACATCACGCCAGAATTATTATTTCAGTTTAATCAATGTTACTACAGCTGTGCGGCGATTATTGCTTACGAGGGGACGCTGAAACGTCGCCGCGTGTACAATTCTATATGTAACGACGAATGGTTGCATACGGGGCTAATTAGAAACGAAACAGCCCGGTTAACGCCACTCGACGTCCCTTTATTTTCATCTAATGTACGAGCTTGCATCGCGGGGGCGTTGAAATAAATTTCGCCGCAATATTTCGACAACGAGCCGGCCGGCAAGGAGCTGTTTACGAATCAATGCGTCAAGTGGAACGGAGATTCTGTTGGAATAAAACAGACTTGTGTAGATGCTTGCACGCGGTTGTTTATCGCGAATATTCCGCAGAGTAATTGAAACTACGCGATGTTTTACCCACCGAGATTCCGTAAGGGGAACTCGGTCCGACGAGAAACTTCGATGATACAGGAATTGTTTAGGATCTCTAGACAAACGCTACACACATATCAGACAGTCTCCCGTGCTCCAGCTATCTAAACAGAGATTACTTGTAACGGAATTGCGAATTATTATTAATCCGTGCACAGCATACAGTCCCGGGAGCGATGCTTCGAGCGCGGGCGCCGCGTAATTGTTGGCTTTACGTACACTTGACGAAGATTTGTTTACAATAACCAGCTCCTCCTCTAACTTGCACCCGGGTTCGTATAACAGCGACTCAGCAACGTGTGCACCAGCCCTTTGAACCAGTAGCATCCTTTTCGCTGGAGTTTCGAGTAATATGTACCGACTGAAACAATTCAAGTTTTGTTTGCCCTGTAAAGCAGTCCGAAACACGAAACTGAGCGAGGACTAGTAGAAATCAAAGGGAAAGACTGGAAAGCACTCCGACGTAGATAGACTGTTGAAAAAGGAATAACTTTATCGTGCTTGGTTATTCCAGCCGGCTTACAACGTTCACGCTCCTTTGGACGTGACTTACGCGAAACGAAATTACCATGGTGGTCTGTAATATTTTCCAGGGCGCCGCGAAAGTAAACCTTATGATCAGCGATGCGTTGCTCGTTTCTGACGGAACCCGACATCCGTTAATTCCTCTTCCACCCCTTTCAAGTCCCCGGGTATCATAATATTTTATACGATCCTCCTACACCGCGTATAGACGTAGAAGAATTCAGATTGTCTATTAACAAGGCACTTAATTAAATTCCCCAACAAGCACCGCGCGAGTATGTACATAGCGGGGACGTGCTTGAAATTCCGTGAAAGAAAAGAGCAGCAGTCGCGAATCTTTGCACCGATTCTTCCACTATCCCGTTCTACCGTATAATAAAGTCAAGCCGGCCCGGGGCGAAATAGAAATGTATGCTAAGGACACTTACGTACTTATGAACTTAATAATGAAGTTCGAGGGTGTGCCCGATCGTTTGCATATTCCGTAGCGCAGGTTCAGCGTCGCGGCCCCTCGTCGCTTCAAATGCATACATACGAAATTAACGAAAAGCTTTTACCGCGACGTACCAACGTTTTCCCGAATAACAAGGAAAGTTTCCCAAATTATTCGTCCGCTCGAAGCCGCAGTTTATCGCGTTTCCACGATTCGAATTGGTTTTTCCGCTGGTCACGCGCCGCGAAGTTGCGAAATAATTCCATTTCGCTCTTTCTCTGGCACAGCTTTGTCCTCCGTGATCTCGATTCGCCTGTAAAACCGATCCGCGTAAATGCACATCGACGTTCGCGTATTATTACCAAAGAAAAATCAAGTCCGGGCAAAGTATCCGTCGTTTCTTGCTCGAAGGCCCGCGTATCGCTGGCGTTCATTGGCGATTAAAAGCCGCGCCAGGTTTGAATATCTCGTTTCCAGTCGGGGAATCGTGTGACGTTTACGGTAATGCTACGCAAATACGCGGGGTATTATATTGCTCTGTTGGGCGCACCGTGCCGTGGCGCGGCTCGCGTGTCACTCGGTCGGGAAATCTGGAAAATGTTCGATCGACGTGCCGTGCGAACAGAGCGAGCAGGTAGGATCGGATTGAGGTGAACTACGGGCGAAAACAGGGAGCAAAGGCCAGACCGAAAACGGTGAGGAAGATAGCCGGGGTAATGACGCGATTTCGATGGTCGAACGGCGAAAAGCGCTCCGCTTTAATTACACCGGCCGTCGTTCTCATTGCAAATACACGGCGACCCGTTGTTGTAATATTCATTATCGTATTATGACGATGCTCGCTCGTTGCTTTACACCGAGCATCGCTAATTATCGCAGTATCGGCTAATGAAATCTTAATGAAACGAACGAGTTAATTCCCGTTCCATTGATTCGACGTTCGAACAACTTCCGGCGCTCGTGTGGCGCTTTCCTTCGTTTCACGCCGCGACAGGTAGAATGGTAGATCTTCCTTTTGGGGGTATTCGCCGGAAGGTCGGGCGTTTGAAAATTCTCGCTGAACAGGGACGAGATATATACGTCTTGGTTATCTGTTCCTTTACGGTACGCCACGTTCGTGAGACGAACTACTATCTGCGACCATAATTCCCCATTAAACGTCGGCCTGATGCGTGCACCGTTGGATACCCGGTTGCTCTCTTCCATTTTCCTCCCCATTCTTCGCCTTCTTTCCTCCCCTTCCTCCTCTCCTTTATCCGTTTCATCTCGTCCTTCTTCTATCTCTCCTTCACCCTGTCTGCTTTGCCCGTAACATTTGTTCCAGCGGTCCTTTTTCAGCCGGCGGCTATTTATGACACGCCGTGGAAAACATTTCCCCTATATCACGGAACAAACTTACATGAACTCGTCCTGAGGGAAAAGGAGAAGCAACAGGGGGAGGCTGTGTCTGTGCCGCAAAGTAAGCCCCGTTCTACGTGTACGTGTTCTACGCGCGCGTGTATCTATTTTACCAAGGAAAAAGCCCGGAGAATCTCGGAGGATGTACCTTTCTCTTTTCTGCTTTCTTCCATCGGTACCCGCTCTCCTTTGTTAAATCACCGGCGATATTGTCACTATCAATTTTCCAAACAATGTAATCCAATCGGATTCCCCGTTTCCCGTTATTTTTCGGCTATCGTTCGTAACTCGTCATCAGCGGACACGTGACGATCCACGGGAGGGACGATGACCGTCTATAAGTCTACACGGAGAATCTCATTTCGTTCGTAATTTATAATACGAATTCAAGCTTTTGAGCTAGCACCGGTCTTATTAAACTCACCTTCGTGGCTGGTGCGCACTGTCAAGCCCTATAGTTACTTCAATTTCGTCGGCTGCCCGGGATACATATCGTGTACGTTCGCGGGGAAAAACTTGCACGAGCTCATCTAAGAAAGCTAGAGGGACTGAAACGAAGGGAGGGGGGAGTGGCATGTGCTAGAAGGTAGGGAAGAATATTCGTTGAAAATACCTCTGACCTGGTTCACCATTACCTAAAATTTCGTACGAAGAAAATATGTATTTCTTGTTCGTTCCGCGTGTACGTATTTTCACTCGAGACAGTGTTCATTCTACAATGCTGCTAGAAGATTCCTATTGCCCCTTTTAATTTTTCTTGCTTGCAGAGATACAGAGAACCACGCCACCAATGATAAGCGAGAAGGTGGTTTATATGGCGTCACGACTGGAGGACACCGTTGTGATACCGTGCGTCGCGTACGGCAATCCTACCCCTTCCAACAGGTAAGAATGCCGTCGGTTGTATACGAATTTGTAGCTTGTAGCATCGTTCTCTTAGACTACGATCATAACTCAACGGTGCCACCGTGAAATATCACCGTCGCACTTGAAGACTCTACGAAGAAAATACGTCGCGCAACTCGCATCGACCGGAATCGGACGTTTGTGACCCGTTTTTGATGCCCGAGGCTGAATAGGATGAACTTGTTGCGACTACGCGGAACCCCGTAGTTCGCCACACTTTTCTCTGCGTCGTGTTTCACTTACCATGATTACGCGAAGCATCCAGTTGCTTTTAATAGAACGAAGGGCTGCAAGAAATGAGTTATTGATCCCTTTCTTGGAGGGGATGCGGTTTCGTTGCCACGATATCAGTTTAAGTCTCCATTTTCTCCGCGTGAAACAAACTTTCTCTCTGCCGAAGTAGATGTAGGAAGTATGCCGTTCTATTCGGGGGAGGGAAAAAGGTACCTTGAAAAGTTGCACGGGGAAACGAGCAAAAGTACAGCAAGCGTGGCATTTCGGTTCCATTAATGTCGAGGGACACCCGCAAGAATAACTCGTCGACCTTTGTCCGAAATTGTATTTCCATACGAAAAGAGTACGAAAAGAGAGCGACTTTCATCCGTTTCGACAAACTGTTGCCCCCGTTCAATAGAGCAATGACGGCGCGGGAAAAGTGTTCGCCGGGAGGCGTTCGTTTCGTAATTGGCGACATTCGCGAAATGGTCCTCGAGCACGGTTCACTTAGTTGGTAAACAGTTTCTGCGTGAAACGTCGGGGAGATACGGGCGAGTTTGGCGCGATTTTGGCGAAGTTTAATTGGCTCGATGGCGGATAGAAGGGTCTTTCTTGGTGCGAAAAATATTTCGATTGTGCGACGAAACTTCCCCGCCGGAAGCTCGAACTCGAGGATATCGCGCGTGCTCGTTCTAAATGTTGTATCGTTAACCACGGTTCGACTTTTCGCGGCGTTCCGCATCTCCCTTCAATTTAGTTTCAATTCGACGTTCCCCGGAATGCTGTGCAAACGGTCCGCTAGGCGTTAGGCCAATTGCATGGCAAGCAGCCGTTTACTTTTCGTCGGAACCGTGTATTGCCGGCGAGTAATTCGTTTCCGGATGAGATCGACGCACTTGGCAGTTGGGTAAATTTTAGCAAGGTCTTCGTGTTAATAAGAGATCCGGTTGTCGCGTGGAGTTAGCGTCTAATCTCTGACTCGTCGAGCGACTTTGTTAAATCATTGACGGTAATCCTTCGAGGCAGGATTAGTTCCGAAAGTAGTGCATTACGCAAATGTGAAAATGTCAATTTTGTAACGATCCTCTTTGCCGCTCTTTCTCTTCATTTTAGAATAGAAGCTTCAAGGTGCTTGGTGATCCAGCGAATGGAGAGCTGGAAGCGTTGTTTCGTCACGGTACAGCGGTTCCATTCGTTCAAACGGCTTGGAAATGTTGCGTTTCGGGGATTTCGTTTGGACAGGCTCAGAATCGGGGCGAACGATAACAATGATGAGGGAAACGAGATCGTGGTATGGGGGCTGTTGCGTCTGAAGAGGGGCGCGCGTTTGCGAAAGTCAAGTGCTTCCGTGTTCTTTTTATATTAATGCTAATTTCAAACATGGCAGAGACGTAGTATCCGTGGGGCTATTTTCGCGGTAGAAAGACGCGGATACGATTATGTTTCTGACAGGCGGAATAATTCCTTGCAAGTCAGATTGTCTGTTCCTGGGAAACGATTGAATGTCGCTGAATTGAATTCGGTACAAAATGGTTTTTTAATAACCGGGGATATCTGGTAGACGACTGCCCCGTTACTAACTTGGACTTCCCTCGGTGCTTCCTTGTGAACGCACTGGTCGAACAAGAAACGAACAGGTAATCTAGGTGCATCCTTTCGTGGCGCGAAATGAAAAGGGCAGAACGTAGCCACTATGCAGATAAACCACGCGAAATTGCAGTTCAGATGAACATTTCTGTTCGTCGTTTCGGCCTTTCGCCAAACGCGGCGACTGCTTATGAAAATGAAGAGGACAGACGGAGGGTGGGGTGACAGGGTCGCAGAGACAAAGGGCAAAGGGATTGCGTATTAGAATCCTAATGCATTTATTATTCTATTGCATGGACTCGCTTGGAACGATAACGAGTGAAAGGAAGAGAGCGCTCACAAGGAGAGTAACCCCTTCAGTGGTTACGCATATATGTGAAGCTTCAACAACAAGAAGGATATTGAACATCGAACAACTCGCCCTCTACTTGCAACTCACGATGATATGAAACGATATATTTTTAACGCCGTCGTATTAAGGGCATGCCTATAAATGTATGAGAACGAATTAATTTTACTTCCACCGCGAAGCTAAACGTGTCCCCATAGAACCGGATGGTTCGCGGAATGGTGAAAATCAACTTTCACGGTACTATTGCAGCCAATCTTCGTTAGATAGGGTCATGTTGGGCAGGCGTGAAATTTTAGCCGACGAGCAGCGCAGATAACCCGATGCACGTTGCGCTTTATTAACAATTTCCTGTCGCGAATGTTTGACAAGCGTAATTAATTCCGTCGACCAATGAAGCGGCTTGCTCGATCGATAATCATGCCAACGATGTCAGAAATAAGTCCAGGTGTTTCTTTTTTTTTTCTTTTTACATGGAGACTTTTGATATTCTGTGGTTAATCGATTGCATAAAAAATCGTAGCAAGGGGTGCGAGGTAATCCGCTATAAACGTTAGACGCACGATTCTGAATCGAGGATGGAATCGAGGAGCAAAGCGACTCGAATGTACATACATATACAGATGTCAGGAATGTGTGTGTAGGGCAAACAAACCGACCGCTGATTACAGAGACTGCTTCTGACAGCCCATCAAATATTCCACATTTACGTGTGCGTCGACGTCACTGAGTATTCCGTACCTGTGTTCACCATCCATATCCCTCTCTCTCTCTTTCTCTATCTCTCCTCCTGATCTTCGTCATCTGGTCGTATTTCTCGCATGCAGTTTCTCTTCTGCTTTCGCTGCCGCTTCTGTGGATCGACTGAGTTGACGGAGGAGAGTACACAGCCACAGAGGAGCGACGAGGAGAATGGGGGGAGGGGGGGCTAGGCAAAGGATAGCAGGGTGGCTAAACAGAGACAGGACGAGATAGAGGATGAGAGGATAGGATAGCAAGGGGCGAGGGAGAGTCTGAGGGTTTGCCAGCATGGCTCAGCTTCCATCTCTGGCTTCTCTCATCCTTCCCCTCTATCCTGTCTCCTCTCCTTACCAATTTCCCTCCGTAAATTCGATTATCTATAGGTATACTTCTCGTCGACGACCGTGTCTCCTCTTTCCCTCTTTCTACGCCCTCAACTATCAACCCTACGACTCTTTAACCTCACCGGCGCCCTTCTGCGCCTCCTACCTTATCCTGCTTTCGCTCCCTGGCCCGCCATCCACCCAACAGTCTGCGACACTGCTTTTCGAAGGTGCACACAGATAGACAGAAAAACGGAGAGATCGATCAGAGACTGAGGCTGGAGGAAGAGGACGAAGATCATTTTTAGACGAAGTTAAGGGATTAGATTCTCCGGGGGTGCTGCCTCAACTCCGAGATTGCTGGTTGGAGAATATTCGACGCTCGAGATATGGACTCTGCGGACGGGAAACCGCGGCCTAGTTTTCATCGATAGTGCACGAACTTCCGAGACACGCGACAGATTCCCTGGACACTGGCTGCGGACGATAATGTTCAATTTTGCGAGGTCACGTCCGATTGGGCGTGCGACGATAGAAAGCAACCGTGTAACCGAGATGATACACCGTACAGTGAATCCTGCAATTCGAAATCGGTCGCGTGGGCTTTGGAGAACTCTGGCCAGGTCGGCGTGGCAGCTGGTAACTGGCTCGCTGGCGAAAAGGACACTCACAAGAATAATATTTATCGGCGTGCGCGGAGGTAAATGGACGAATCGCGAACGCCCAAAGGAGCAAAATCAATAGTGACCGCGACGAAAAGTTTATTTTCCCAAGTTCCGCTCAGTAAATATTGATGTTCCGCCGGCGTGCGCATTTCGATTTTAATGTAACCCAAATGTTGCCCTTCGTTTGCGCGTGGTTTAATCGCGCGGTGCCCATCTCGCCGGATCGCTTCAAGTTATTCCAGAAACGACACGGAGCTTATTTTTAAACTTGAGGAAGAAGGAACAATGCGCTCGCCATCGATTCTAATTGATCGAAACGTCGGAGAATAGTTGGGTACTGATTGGAGAATCGAATCGCCACAGATTTTCCGCGGCCCTTCGATTTTCAGCGAGGTGAAAGGTCGCGCGTGCCCACGAAAGATCGATTCGATTAACTCGTCCGCGGGGACGCTTTAAAACCGCGCGGCCTCGTATCGGTTCCACGGCCAGGAGGTTTCCCAAAAATTTGCATACGTTTCACTGACGAAACGAACGAACGAGCACCGTTCGTCTCCTGCATTTAAAGATCCGCCGGTATTAACGATTTTCGTCCGTATCCAATGCACTGCAGAGGCGCAGTTTATCCGGCTGCTTGTTCAAGCGAGAGTGTTCTGAAAACGTGCCAGTACATCCAGGCGCGTTGCATACGTGCACGGGCCTCGAACATAAAAAAAAGAAAAAGTAAAAGAAAGAACGAGAAATGAGGGTAGAACAGCGTATGGGTAGCGTATAGCACAATTCACGGCCGTGCTGTGTGTATTCAGTCTTCCCAATGAAACAGTTGTTATTTTGTGGTTGGCGAGTGCACTGGAGAGATACACCGTTGAAATGGAAAGGCTCGGTCGGATAGTAAAGCAGCAATATCGCCCTCTGTCCGATACCGGTGTGCTCTGGTACGTGCTGCTATTTTTGCCCCGCCACCACGTTGAATCTTGTGCAACGATGAAACGTAATGTAACGCTGTATCGCAGCGAAACGGCTGGCTGACTGCAGGGGTGCAGCTCTACGATTCATCGAACACGGCCAGGCAGCGGAGAGGCCGCGCGCTTCGGTCGACAGTAGTATGTCCCGCTCGCTGTCAGACACGCGACCGGAGAAGAATCTTGCGGCGCTCGAGGCTCGTTGTCCCTGCTCTTTTCGAAGTCTATACAATCCGCGTTGCGCGACACAAACGTAGCACAATGCTATCCTTGGATGACGAGGGAATTTCCCGGAATGGGCTTACAGGCACCGCTGGAAATATACGGGTGCGGTGTAATCTTATGCACAGTATTATGGTTCAAAGCTACACTATTATCAGATACGACGCAGAGCAGCGTCCAAGGAAGCGTTTAGGAAATTTACTTTGGTCTGGCGGTCGCCTATCGGCGGGATCTAAAGTAGAATTTCCAACTGCGCCCGAGAATCGTAACGTCTTTTCTTTACGACACGCGACATAACCACGCGCGCCGTTCCCGTGTCCTCTCCGTTTACGATATCAATGTCGCGACTAATGCCCTAATAATCCATAGATATTTTTCTCCCACGTTCTGTCGTAGGTGGTATTACAATAGGAATCAAAGGGAGGAGCCGATAGAGGACTCGTCGGGGCGCTACGTTGTGCGAGACGGTTCGTTGATCATACACAGCGTCCAGGAAAGCGACGCCGGCTCGTACATGTGCACCGCCAGTAATTCCGAGGGCAGTGAATCCATGGAAGTGAGATTAACGGTGTCTGCCCCATTGAGCGTGCACGTTCAGCCATCGATTCAGACCGTTGATCTTGGGAAAGCCGCTCATTTGGTAATTGACGCTCTTCGTGGCTCGACCGCGATTTATTAACATTATTTATACGATTTTGTTAACCTGACGCGACCGAAAGCCGATGTAGCTAATTAGAATCAACGTCACCTCTGTTCCTAAACCAGTACCCTTCCACATTCGCTTCAACCGCACCACGAAAGAAACGGGAACAAAATAGAAAATGGAGCGTCGCTTATCGATCAGTGTGTTCATAGTGTAGCCGTAGTATTCGCCAGATTCCCGTCGACGCACCCCGGAAAACAAGAGCGCCCGACATAAAGCAACCGGATAGCAATCCCCGCAAGGAGAGATCATCTACCGGTAAATTCTTAGCTCGCGTCCAAGCGATTTACCGTGGAACTACGTTCTCCGGCAATACGATTTTCACGATAGGGCGCCGTGAACAAAAGAGGATGCCAGTTTTCAGCCTCGACAACTCACACCCGTGCCGTCGTACCGTGTCTTTCACGATGACAATCTTGCTTTCGAAGGGGATAGGACGCGCGGCGGATTCGTGGATATTCGTGCACGTCGGCGGCCAACCCGGCCACGCTTCTCATCAGTCCCTTTTCTCGAAACTGCTTTTCAGACGTGCAGCGCGGATGGATTTCCGCAGGCGGCGCTGTACTGGTTGAAGGACGGTCAACCATTGAGAACGGGCGCTCGAATAAGGGCGGTTTCCAGGGAGCGTATTTCCGTGATGTCGGTTGCACGAGAGGATCGCGGCATGTACCAGTGCTTTGTGAGGAACGAGTATGAAATGGCTCAAGGAATTGCGGAATTGCGACTGGGTGGTGAGTTTCAGTTTGCTTAGTGTTTACGTGCTATTCGTATGATGCATGTTGAACGATAGAGGCTGGCGAGGTAGTGTGCGAAGCGTAGAAGAACGGCCTTTCCAAGATGGGAACAACTTTTAACCGAGCGGCGAGCCGTGAAACGGCGCGGACCGTTTGATTAAATCGCCGTCGAGCGTCGTTTGAACGGATATTCAAAATTGCCCGTTTAATTCACCCCGCGCGCTGTATAATCATCTTTTTCTTCGCAGCGTGGATAAGAGCTGCTCCGCTGCCGCGTAATACCCATTATACCGTTTAAACGATTTTAAGCAACCCTCGTACCGTGCCTATTCCGCTACCCCCCCCCCTTCTAAGTCGGATAGGTACAGCTTAACGAACGTTCCACGAAATGAAACGTTTAAGACACTCCGGCGTGCCATCTAATGACGTCGCGCCGTCTAGAAGCCGCAGCTTTCAATTACTACGGAAACTGCGTCGTCTAGCCGGGGAAACTTAGCTGTTCGTTAAATTTTCGCGTCGAGCTTGTAGCCGGGATTGACCACGGATCAAAATTGGATCCACCGCCAGAAATTGAAAGCCGCTTCGCCGGTGGAAACGTTTTACCTTTCGAACCTTTTAATCCGACGCGTTCTCGGACTCCTTGGTCGACGACAGGGTAACCCGTGGTCGGGTGTTTGGAAGACAGACACTCGTAGATGGATGGAAGAACGAAACGGTGGAGGGTTCGCATCGTATCGGAGCGGGAAGGAGGGGGTGAAATTGTTTGTCGAGCGAATGGTTTCGCGGTGATAGGTTGCCGGTGGTTAATGCAGTGGAACTCTTCCCCATACGATCCATTCGAGGTTTGCGTGCCACTCCATCGTAACGCGTTTTCCATCACGGACCCGCGCAGCTTGCCTCTGGGGAAGTACGTGCCATTTTTGAGCGAAAATGGCCACATCGCTTTTCCCGATTGTGCCGCGCCACGGAAATCCCTGTTTCCTGGCCGTTAATCGCATCCGCTTCGATCCGAATGCTTTTAATTATAGTGCCTCCAGGGCGGCGTCGCGTACAGCACGGTTTGCGTCGACGGTTGGCTGTTCTTGAGTCGATCTCTATTCGATCTTTTAATTCCAACGTACCTGTGTGTCTGTAAAATAAAAGGCGGCGTATCACGTTCCATATACCATTGACGCGTAACAATACAAAGCTCCGACTCAGTTCGCTGGTAGAACGGACGTTTGAGAACTGCCCTACAAAACGTTTTCTTCTTCTTCCATCAGCAGCCGACAATAAAGTGTGTCAAACGATTACAATCGACCGTTTGCGCCCAGGTTTCATCCCTTGTCGTTTTTCAGACACTACGCGCTCTCCCTTTGGCGCGATATTTCGATGCAAAACAGCTGGTAAACGAACGGGCTGTTTGGTTTTTTTTTCTTTCTTGCCCGCATTCTGTTCACATCCGTGTATCGGTTGCCGTCATATTTCGGCCGTCCGCGATGCTGTTTCTATTAACCGAATATGGCTGTTGCTCTCCCGATGCCCTGCGAGGATTATCGCCTTGAAAAATTCAATTAAACCCCTTCTACCGGGGCGCATCGGCTTCACGAAATTGAAGTACTCTCAGATACTCTTATCGAGTTAACGGAGACCACTTGTCGTCGCATTTTGTATCTGACGTCCAACCTTTCCCAAATTCAAGATTCCTCGAATTATTTTTTCATCCCAAAACGCCGTGTCGCATCGGCCAGTAGCGCTATTTTTGCAGCAAATTGTCCCCCGTTTGCAGACCCGTATTCGTGACCTGACCACCGGGTGTCGTATTAATGCCCGATCGGGAACCACGCGATAGCCGAATATCCCTGGGAACACAATCCAACCAATTCATTGGGCCATGGATTTTTTTGGATCTGCGAGTCGTCCGCCGGGGAAACAAACACGGGAACGATCTGCGTTTCGACTTGAAATTTCCAGCAAATGCTTCTTGCTACATTTCAGGGAGTAGAAAATCGATCCGTCCAGGAAGACGAATTATTTCCGTACTGATTTTGATGGAACTTTTCTTGCACGCTCCTAAAACTTACTCTGGCGTTCGATCAGTTCGATGGTCGTAGAAACTTGCAATTTTCTAACCCCGAGCGAATGAACAGCGGCTTCCATTCAACTGATCGCGCGTGAACGATACAATGAACGGCAGTTTTCGTGCTCCATTCAACAATCCAGCCTGGTCGAATATCAAAGGCGAAACTATATTCCCTTTTACGATGCCCGTCGGAACTATCCGGTGGAGGTAATTGAAGAACCGAAGAAGAGTAGATTCTTTACGGCAGGGAGGGGGGGGGGTGTTGGCAAGAATGGATACAAATAACGGTAATGAATTCAAGCTTTGAACACTTTGCCCGCAATCGCATGGGGCTGAAATATCTTGCAACTGCTGTTACGTTCGCATTCGTGTTCTATTTATTAAAATGTGAATCCTGTCACAGTATATTCGTGTTCCCGCAATTTCTCGTCGATCGTCCCCGAATTATTAAAACGAAATTCCGAAGATTGCGGAAACCGTTTTGTCCGATAGACCATCATTCGCGTTTTTGTTCAAGACAGAAAAGATCAATTTCCCATTAGCTTGTCGTTAGTGTTCTTCAGCGTCGCACGATTTCTAGCAGAAATCATAAGCTGCAGAGCATACAGTGTACATTAGGTGGGGATTGCCCGCATCACGATGGGATAGTTAGTACCGCCACCCTGGATTTGCATACGCTAACGAGATTCCTGCGGTTTTGCCGATGCTTTGCATGCCGGTCGAGCACGATCTCGCTCCAGTCTGCAGCTCTAGCTACGTCTATTTATTATGCGTCTCATAGATACGTCGGGGAAAGAGGCACGTCAGCCACGGTAGGAAACGAGGGCCAGAGAAGTAGAGAACGTAAGAGAAAGAGGCGAAACGTGCCGGTAGTTACCGCAAGTAGTCGTATCTTCGAGAAGTGAACGTCGTTCTACGGACACTCTGTCAGGGGTGCTGTTTAGATTTACAGGGAAATTCTGCTGTCAAGGTGAAAACATTATTCCGTGAGATAATTCAGCAAGCTATTCTTCTAACGCGCCACGAATGCAGTAGAACAATGGAAACAATCTCTGCGAACTATAGCGTGATAGGTTAGGGGATGCAGTGGAGAGTTTCTCGAAAAATTTACGTTAATCGGTTGAGCTGTAATATTCACCGAGTACCGCGTGGAAATAAACGAATCGCAGCGGATCGTTTCATTGAGTCGTCTTTTCATTTTAAAACTTGTTTTACAACATCTGTCGAATTGTTTTCCGCCATTGCTTTGCTTCTGGTCTATATCGCGGAAAGGGAAAAATATTGCTCGGTTCGAGTGGAAATGAAAAATGTTCCATCGCGGACTGGTTAAATTAGAATTCCACATATATAACGCATACATATTTATTCGGTGCATTATTAACGTCGCGTGTATTGCATCGCCGTGAGGAAGAATGCGCAATGAAACAATTGAAATGACAAAAAAAATTCGCGAAGTCCATCCAACGTGAACTACGAATAGGGTACCAACGCTCAGGATAGGACGTAAGCTTAAATCGAGTCACAGACGAAAAAAATTTGCGCTCCCCTAAACGGTGGTAAATGAAGTAAATTCTATACCAGGCGCAACGTGCAGCGCGGATTTTTAATTTAAGCTGCACGTCACGAGCGGGGTGGCACTCTCACGAGGACTAGTTATATTTGGCGACTCCCTTGGCTGTTATTTACACGACAATCCTCGTTTTCTTCCCAGGCGAACGATAAACAAGCGGTCTAATCTGTGAACGTTTCATTAACATCAACTTTGTTCGCTGAACCAACGCTTTTACGCCAACAGCTACGAGCTCGGGCGGTCTGATTAAGCCCTTGAGCGAGAATAACATTTGGGAAATTAGAAATTTTTAAGCACAGCCCAGCCAGGAAGGTGAACGTGTATTCCCAGTGGCGATACACTTTTTTCCCCCTGGACGTCTGTTTTAAACTGTCTCGGTAAACAGGCAGCCTCGAAGCTGTACGCTTTTAAATATTACTCCGCGTTCTCAAGGATCCGAAGACGCAAAGTTCCTCGCAGCAGGCTGCGAAAGCGAAATTACGAGGCGGACTAATTGGACAGACGTAATTGTTAATTTACTAATAGCTTCCTTGGTCCACTACTCTTTTAATTATACGTGCCATGCCCCCCCGCGCGCCTCCGTGATTTCGAATTTTCATTAAGTTCCACGGTGCGCCTGGCTGAAACATGATCATCATTCCGCGCAAACAGGATCCTCCTCGTCCCTCGTGCAAATTGATAACGTGGGAATTTTGTTGATTGAATATTGCGCTATGCAGCAATTATCCAATAAATTAAATACCCATCGTGATATGTGCGCCTCGAATTGGGCACGTTTGCAATAAAATTTGTTAGCAATGATAAATTCGAGGCGGCTGTCTCGACGTAAGACAGCCGAAGAGCGACACACCTTTCCCCGCCCCCAAAAAAAGAAACCGACGCGAAGTTTCCAGCTGGTGTTTCTCGAGGATGTTCGTGGCACCTGAGTAACAGACTGGAGAACGACGAAAGCGTCGTGGTCGCAAACGTGTCGCGCAGCAAGAATCACGGTATGCATACGAAAAGTTGCCGGCAACTCGGCTGTTATTTCGTAGCCGTCGTGCTCGTGCTTATGAAGTTCATGAATTCATTACGGGCAGGGCTCGTTACGCGGAGCGGCACGTTCATTTAGAGCACTCCTGGAACTGGAACGCATGGCTACGAACGCGCCGTGTTTATATTCAATGTTTCTTCGTTAAGTCACGCCGCTCTTAATCCCTGAGATACATTAATCTGTCGGCCAATTATTTAATACGAAATCCCCTTTCGCTATATTGTGGATCGCTTTAAACAAAGAAGAGGAACGGTTGCGTCACAGGGTGACGAATTGAGATCGTTTCACGCGTCTTGTGCATTGAAAAGGGCCGCACGAGTAATAAACGTATAACTACTTCGAGGCTAAAATCTATACCAGTGTACAGCAATTACTATGCTCATGGACATTTTATGGACAGCTATTTTCCGCGACGCGATTGAACCTGGCGGCAACTGGGCTACGACCCGGAGTTCTAGAAAGTTCGTGTCAGAAATCTGTTCGAGACCGCGGACCGCTCCCCGGGCCGGTGTCTTAAGTTTTCCAACTTTACATCGTATCCGTCCGCAGAAGTTGCATTCCACGTTACGTCTCTCTGGAACACCTAATCCGGGCATCACGATCGAACGTTATACCTACAGCGCGGTGGCAAATTGAAGATCAAGCACGCGAGGTGTGTTTCGCAAATAAGTAGGCGAATATTAGTGGAGTGGTAGAGGCAGCGGCGGAGCAGAAGTAGGTGGTAATTAGCGAAGGAAAATCCGGGGTCGATCGTGATACGGGAGAACTGTATGAATCGATCGTTCAGACGGATTACAGACCAAAGCGGTAGAAAGAGAAGCAGCGGGACGGAGAAGGGGGCGAGGGCGCGGGTCGGAGAAAAGATGGGGTTGGTAAAGGGAAAGCTGACGGTGTGCTGGTATTTCGATCCTTCCAGGTATGTGTAATGCGAGCGTAACGTCTGTTAACAGAGATCGCGCCGCAGCTGGTCTACAGGTTTATCGAACAGACTATGCAGACTGGTCCATCGGTTTCTCTGAAATGCAGCGCCGCGGGTGATCCCACGCCGCAAATTTCCTGGCTGCTCGATGGATTTCCGCTTCCGCAAAACGACAGGCTCCTGATTGGCCAATACGTGACAGTCTACGGGGACGTAATATCGCACGTGAACATCTCCTCGGTGAAGTCCGAAGACGGCGGGGAATACGAGTGCATCGCGAGCAGCCGTGCTGGCGAGGCCAAGCACTCGGCGAGGCTCAATATTTACGGTGAGTACGCTGCCACCGGTTAGAAGTGGAGGGAATGAGAACGAGCGAGAGGGCTGGACTGTTAAGGAGAAGAATCGTTGGTCGGTGTCGATTGAAATTGACTGGAAACCCCGGGGAATATTACGTTCTCTTCGCTCTGTGTTTCTCGAGCGGGCAGAGGGAATCGATCGTTGGGAATATCGGCTCGATGGGGCCCTTTGCCATTAACCGCCACCCCCCGGAGGGGCGGTTTCTGTTAATTAAAAACCGCCTTGCAGCGTTTGCTTCATCAGCGAATTTATGCGGCGGTGAACGGAGGTAAAAACGGAACTCGCCGGATTTCGATACGATTGCCAGCGAGCTTAAAACATATTTCGAGCTGATTTCATATTATATATTATACGCATGTGTGCGGATTTAACCGCGCATCTTGCGCTTTGTGACGCTCGATAAAAAATATGGAGGGGACAGGGGAATCCAGAGTGGAAATATATGTTTCGTTGCTTGTCAATCGCAGGTTTGCCATACGTCAGGCCCATGTCGACGGTTTCGGCGGTCGCTGGGAAACAGTTTCACATCAAATGCCCGGTAGCTGGTTATCCCATCGATTCGATCGTTTGGGAGAAAGGTCAGTATTATTCCGTCCTTTTGTCATCTTCAAGTGCGCTCCAATCGTGAACAAATTTTATCCTGCAATTACTGCCGCGTCTGCAATAAATACCGGCCAATTTCAATTACGGAAACCTGTGATTCGCCGGCGATTCCGATCGATCGCTGGTACGAGATAAATTGACCGATCTGGTTTTCACCAGATGGAGTGAAACTGCCCACGAACATGAGACAGAGAGTTGCAAACGGCAGCCTATTCATCGATACGGTGCAACGAGCTGCCGATCAAGGCACGTACACATGCACCGCCAGAAACAAGCATAACTTCACTTCTCAACGTTCAGTCGAAGTGCGCGTTCTAGGTAAGCGAACCGAGAGCAAATATTTTTTTCGCTACATGTCTCTTTTACAGGCTTCGAGGTGTATAACGGAATATATCACTTGTCGCGATAATTGCGAACTTTATTGGTCACGTACGGTTCGCACAGTCCACTTCGCGGCCCTTCACATTTCGTGCCCGGCAATTTACGCGTTTCCCGTGAAATAGAAATTAACAATTACGAAACAGACATTCTACATTGACACCTTTATGGTATCCACATACTCGAAAGGTTTTCCTAACTTTATTCAAGCGACGTACGTGACCATCCAAGATACCAAAGAACGATTATCAAAGGATAGTCACATCATTGACATACGCGAAGTTATATATCATCCCTTTGTTCGATACATTCTCCCCCCCCCCCCCAACCCTCCATTCATCCCCACCGTAATTTTCCATCCCAACGGCAATAGCATATTAATTACAATTCGTGTATGCATAACATCCTGGTGTGTTTGATGCGCGCCGCCAAATTTACCTTCACACAAAATGTTTCTATATTAGGTTTACGGAGCAAATTCTGTGTACTCCATTGTTCATCGCTGGGCGGGATTAGTTAACGCCGGACAGCATTGCTCCAGGTATCACGGCGTTTATCGTTTCGCCACGCGAATTCTCGAAACAAGCGCGCCGCGAGCATTAAGCTCCATCGCTCGAAATGCAAACCGCTGTCGTCTTTTAATTGCTGTCGCGTCGCCGTCAACCCGTTCGATATACGCGCCCGAAATAAACTCGTTCCCGTCCCTGTGCAATTTCGCAATCTTCCCGTGCGCGTCTCGCTCCAAATTTTCTATCACCCGGCCGCTCTCGACGGAAGCGTTAAACGTTTAACGAAATCAGATCGCGGGAGATGAATTCGACGCCGGGCAAACACACTCGACCGGCTCGCGCAATTTAATCGGCGTTGCCTCGCGAGTCGAACGCCCCGTGACATCTCCGATTCGGAAGCTGGGTGCGACGGAAGTCTGATAAATTCGTGAAAACTTGCCGTAAGTTGCTTCAAAGGATTCTCTGTCATCCGGGTGTTCCGGTGGTGCGGGAATATCACTCGGGTATATCTAATCGCCCGACCGTAGCGGAAATCGTATCGCGCCCCCACCTTTCGTGACCGTCGTCATTTCGTATACTTCGGGAAAGTGTTTAAAAGCGGTCCACGAGCGAGCGGCAAATAAGTAATCGGTTCTCCGTTTCCGCGTGTCTACGCCGAAACTATTTCCATGGACAAAGAACAGCGAGAAGCCGTAGTCGGTTAAATACCAAAGGTGTTGCGAAACAGGAAATTACTCTGAGCGACGCCAAACTTAATTAACCTTCTCCGGACAATTTCTAGCCGCCGAGGGCCGATTACTCGCCTTTGGACCCTCGTATTTACCTCGCTACAGCGCGACCGCGTTCGAATCACTCGGGGATCGATTAACGCACGCGAAACGGTCGGTTCGTCTTGCCCTATTCAATCGCCACCGGGCGTATCCACCCTTCCCCGGCGCAGCAAAGAAGACAATCAAAGGGAGTCTTGAACACGATACAACATAACGGCCCGTGTGTGCGTGCACGGGACGCTTCTGCGAAACACAACCGTCCTTCTGTGGATCTAGTTGGAACGCCTAGGCAACCTCTCTGGATACGATCGAAAAAAGTTTCCCGACCGGGAGATTTTCTACGGTTACCCCTTACAGGGATTACCGTGTAACGTGTGTACATACCTGTGTGCTAGGGCGTGCACGTGCGCGTATATGCGTCCACCTCTTACACACTCTATATCTCTTTCTTTCTATCTATCTATCTATCTATCTCTATCTCTCTCTTTCTATCTATCTATCTCTCTCTTTCTATGATCTATCTACCTATCTATGTCTCTTATCTATGTGCGTCAACGGATATCCGTGCGTTTGACAACACTCCGCGAACTAACCCAAGCACCAAGAGCACAGCACTTCACTGCATCGCTCAAGCATCTGTCCTTGCACGCGCTCGCCTAAACTGCTCTGTATATTATATTCCGTACGTGTACCTTTGTACATAACAAATCATGGCGCGCCGATCCCCATGTACGATTCAAAGGATACGGGGCGGCGCCATGCGTGCAAGTGCACGTTCCCGAGATACACGGGGCGCTTTCGGATTTTCCGCTTTGGCGCAGTACAATTGCGTCGCTGGTCGAGTCGGAAACGAAATCGGCGGTATCGAACAAATTTTTCATTTGAATGCCTTGAACAAAAGAATGGTGGAACAAAGTATATCGTGGAATTAATATCAACATGGAGCACCGGAATCCTACTAATATTCGCCTGTTGTCGCCAAGGTGGCTGGCGAGTACAAACATTTGGCATGCATATCGGATATCGTATATCGCGGAGAAGACAAGCCCCGTCAATCAAGAAGCGACCGGACTCGCGATACGTCGTCGCCCGCCGCTAGCTAAGGCCGCGACAATCCAGTGGCTTTAAAATCGAGAGCCCCCCGTATTCGAGACCGTGCACGCGCACCTGTACATAAATATGCTGTTGTCGAAGCATCGATATTCTATTAACGTGACTTGTTCGCCGGTTATATCGCACGGTGCGCGCTTCATCAGCCGGGCACTCGTTGAACCCGCGAACATTCGAAACCGCTGCCCTCGTGCCAACGGGCACGATTTTATCGGCGATATTCATAATTGCCGTCAAAGAAAACGCAACAGCGGAATCGCGCGCGGTGCATCAATGAACGACAGTTTGCGGACGGCGCGCGCGAATTACGGCCGCTGTTGGAAAACAATTAACCGAAGTGCTTGTAACGATCGATTGCGTCCCGTTCGCAGGTACGACTATTTCGTACTGTTTCGTCGCTGGAAGATGGACCATCGCGTTTATCGGCGTGATATCGCCCGAATACGCGGACGGGCCGGGAATTAATTGCGGCGGCTCGTACACAGGGATGTTCGATGGGGTCGGCGAGCGGGGATCTTTGATGCGAGAAAAACGACGATCGTTCGATCGGGACAAGTTCATTAAAATACGATCCGTGTCGTGGGCGTGGGCAAATTTTTTCGCGAAATTTTCATTCCCCGCGCGACTGGAACGGGAAACGTGAACGCATAGTAGAGATGGAAAAGTGAATACCGATCGACGAAATATTGTAGAGCGCGTCGGCCACGGTTAAATATCAATTACCGTGCTTGTTCCCGCGAACACCGGTTTATTCGTGCAAATATTCGAGAAAAAGGTGCGCGTTACACGGGGGTTAATTATCGCGTGCCGCCGCTGTGCGCCACGGTCTTGAAAAGAATCGTCGATGATCGAGCATAGCCGGGGAAACGAGATTTAATGAAAGAAAGAGAAACAAAGAAACGGTAAAGTGTACACACGATGTGGATATAATTATCCGTGTAGAAATTGCTTTCGGGATGTTCTTTGACGGAGCGATTCCCGCTGATCAACCTGTCCGATGTAGAAAAACAAAGTGAAAGCATTCCACATTCGTGGAGCGTTTCATTCCTCATTGGAGGGATCGTTTGTAATAAAGCTTTTTTCTTCGTCGATCGGGAGTTTGCCGACTTTTCGAGAGACAGGGGCGCCGTGATTGGCAGTTAACTCTTAATTGAGAGGATTAAACGCGTGTCGCGTAACTGGTGGAGCGGCGTTCATTGGATTCCGATTAAAAAATAAGTGAACGTTCGCTTCGTCTGATTAAATGGGGTCACTGCACGGGTGGCGAATTAATCAGTGATACCGGTATTAATTAATGCGACAGTGGTGCAATGTTTCGTGCAACTGTCAGGATGATAAAAAAAAAAAGAAACATTAATACAGAGTGCTCGTGCGTGAAGCTCGCAACGCATCGTTCATATATTCTTTCAAGCTGTCCGTTTCTGTATCGACAATCCCAACAGCAACGACATTTCTTCTACGCCCAATTGGGACGGTCCACAACGATCGAAGCATAGCGTCGAATAAAAGTTTGTTCGCTGGCCAAGGAAAATGTTCTTTGTAGCGCCCTCAAAGCCATCGTTTTAGGACCTTAATTTAGTGACACGGGTGGCCTGGCCGTGGAAATTTAATTAACGCTGCCGTAATTACAAGCAGACACAATATTAGCGGCCTTTGACCTCGCCGTGCTTTCATCAAGCACCAGACGTATGTTCTACGTATCGGGAACTCCGCAGGTCCCTGTTTTCGATCGTTGCTTGGAGTGTCCTAAGTGCCAGCTTCTCTCCGCCATTGCTGTAGAATTCGCCGTCTCTTTCTCTATCTCTCCCTTTCTCTCTGTCTCTCTCTCTTTCTCTCTCTCTCTCTCTCTCTCTCTTCCATTAATAAATGCAATCGTAGCGAAGCAAGAGAATTCTCCTTGAACTCTAGCAAACGGAATTCTAACAGCACTGACGAACGATCACAATCCGTTCACCGAACGTGTGTGCTCAACCACTTTTAATTACTCTTCTATCCCCCGATATCTCTATCTGTCCTGTGATCAAAAACCGAACACACACGATCGTACCCTACTAAAACGCGATTTCTCTACAGCGTTCTAAACAACCGCTTTGACTGGAATGCCACCTTTGTCTTTGTATTGTTCTTTCAGTGCCACCTAAAATCACGCCTTTCAGTTTTGCTCGCGATTTAAACGTAGGGGACCGTACTAGCGTACAGTGCGTGGTCGTGACTGGCGATCTGCCACTGACGTTCACGTGGCTCAAAGATAACGTCCCAATAGAGACGATCAGGACGTCGCAGGATGCTTCGTCGTCCAGCCATAGCCGCGTTCAGAACCCGGCCAGTACTGGAGACGCGATTAAGGGGCCCAAGCGGGGCCCCAAGGCCGAGGGGCACGCCGAACAGTCCCCGAGAAAGGCCATTACCGTCCGGCAATATGACGCTTTTACCAGCGCCCTGAGCATTAGCACGATCGCACCCGCGCACAATGGCACGTACACCTGTCGCGTGGCCAATGGCGCTGCCACCGTCGCTCATTCTGCACTCCTTCACGTCAACGGTAAACGCACACCGTTGGTATACTTCTTCGTTCACGCTCCAAAGGCGACAGAGGTGTCACACGGTTTTACATCGCTTCCCTTCTGCGGACCAGTTTTTTCCCTACTGCACCGATCTCGACGTGCGTCTGCATGCTACGATACGCCGCGAGATCGTCAAGTTCCTTGGGTCGGTAGATTAAAGTCTCGATACGTATTGTTTCCGTGACGCCCAGTCGACGCGACGATCGTTTTCATACATGAGATACGTCGCGAATATTAGACGCGGCGCGTCGAATTTCGCGGATCGATCCGGCGCAACAGAGCCGACGTGTACCGGGCGCGCGGTTCGCGATTCACCGAACATAATAAAGATAGACTGGCAATTTTCCAAGCCGGCGGATTATGTGCCCGCGTTGGAAAAGCAACTGATTGATCGGTTGGTAAGGAAACAGCGGAACGTGGTCGCTCTAACCGGTGGCTCGAGCATGATCGATCAATCAGCGTGCTCGGGCTTGTGGCATCGCGGCGCGATCAATTCTGCCCGTCGCGATCCGACGAAGAGAACAATTATTAATTCGCGCCGCGCGGATAGACTTCGTTAACTGGAACGAACATCTTACGACGCGATCGTTGACCGATCAGTACGACAAGTTGCTTCCGCGCATACGTCGGAATTTGTATTCTCGGTTTTGTTCGACATTTTCCGATTCACCTCTGTCGTCGTTCGTGAGTCGAGTTTCTTAAGCACCACGTACACTGACGATCGTCGAGGATGATCTCGGAGCCGGCAGAATTATCAAGAGGCTGTCCGAAGTCATTCGACGCGACCTGTTTCTGCTATGATGCTAGTCCAAACTGCACGTCGAACGGCACGTCCTACCGACAGGGTCCACGTCTGCACTTTCGTTTCCGTGCTGGCGCAATTTTCGTACGGTGCTGCACGCGCACCGTTTTTTTCTTCTTTTTTTAATCCTTTTTCTATCAGAGTTGGTTCGTGAACAGCGATATATAGAGCGTGAAGAAACGTGTCACGCTTCGTCTCCTCCTGGATTATTAGATTTCAATTTAGATTAGAGGTAGCAACGCGGGGAATCGAGACGTCGAGATGATTCGTTCGTCGTTTTTTTCGGCGCTGGAGTAGATAGGGTCGTGCCCCGGCAGGACGTGCCGCGAATTTTCGATCTCTTACTTCCTACGACTTTGAATCCTCCAGTAACTCTCTTGTCTTTTTACACTCTCTGTGACTATGACTCTCCTGCACGCTGTTCTCTTTTGCACGCCTAATTGCACGCTTCGGATGATATTTTATCCTGAACGGATACTCTTGATACGTATATATGTATATATCTCATATATATGTAAATCTATATTTGTATATGTACAGTGTCATCTTGCCAGCATTTTCTAATCGTGTAACCATCGTTTAAGAACGTTTACTCCTATAGCGTGTAATGACCGAGACACAGTCGATTTGAAAGTATGTTCCGGTAGATACAATTGTCATCTGTGACATCGAAACGCTCGCTAAAAAATCTGCTTCGGGGGCGAGTTTCGATTCTCTGTTCCCTTTCTCCCTTACACGTATGCACACACACATATAGATACACTTTACCTCTCTTTCTGTCTCTCCGCCACTCATTAGTTCCGTCAGCCTATCTGTCTGTCTCTCCTGTCTTCTCTCCGGGAAATGCTCGCGGAGAAACTCGTGTTCGGGCCGGTTTCGAATTGGCTGCCGCGAAATTAAACGGGAATCCGGCGTCAGATTAGGATTTTTCGTTTAATTTTGCGCTCGGCGACCGCGGGATCGGGCTCGATGTCACAGCGTGAGACCGCTTCTACTTAAAAGATACCGTTTCGTGTTGGTTTTTAATCTTCGCACACAACGCACACAACACACACACAGACACAAACGCGCGAGCATTGCATCGTTCAGCATTAACATATTCGAGAGGCACGTGTAACGCTTTGATTGAGTATATCCATTATATATGTATTATATATTGTATATCCAATCTCTGTGATACTATTTCACGTGAGATCGTTAACGGCATTTCGTGCACACGATATCCAACGTAGTAGGAATCGTGCTGTTTTGTCCCGTTTCGGATGAACCATTCATCTTTGTTGCCCTCTCGCTCTCTCGATATTTGTGTCGTATATCGTACATACCAATCACGTATTTTTTTTTTACAGAGCCTCACCGATTTACGTTATATTATCACTACCACTATTTACAGTAGACCAGTATTTTTATTATGAAGACTATGCTATGTTTCGCTCGAGATACTCTCTATAATTTGTGTACTATATTATCATTGTCATTGTCATTGCCATCATTCTCATTCAAGTTGTACTATATTGGAACCGTAGTAGTAAATCGTATCCGGACGAAATCGATACGAGGGACCTCCGCCTAGCGACGTTACGCTCTCTGAAATTGATCTCGCTACTGGCGCGTGCAGGCGTTCGATCCGCGGTTAAACTACGCTCCGTCGGAGATAGCCGAATACGTTTTCTCCAATATTGGGACGAAGCAACGAAGGTCCCTCGTGTTTCATCGTCTCGCCTAGTTTTTTCACGCTCGTCTCGGTATAATTAATCTGCTCGACGTCCTATAGGTACCGGTAAGTAACTCACCGCCAATCGAACCGAATGAGAAAAGAAAGAAATGGATTGTGTCGCCGAACGATCATTTCACCTGGAAATATCCTTCGCGGCTGCTCGCCACACTTGCGTTGATAACGAGCGCGTCAAGGAAACGAACGGCCCGGACGAAAGGTTCAACGAATCCTCCGTTGAAACTGCCGTCCGAAATGGAGCA